>CM053027.1:99132315-99732315 GCA_028564925.1 Lithobates sylvaticus
TGTGCCAATCGTCTGCAGCCTGGAAATTCTCCACCCCACAGCCGCACATATGCCACACACACCCCCCACCCCACCACACCTAAAGTGGTTCTTCAGTCACCTTTGTAAAAAATTAAGTCAGTAGCTACAAAAACTAGCTGCTGACTTTTAATAAACAGCCACTCACCTATCCCACAGTCCAGTGCTGCCCTCACCTGGCCGGTTTCTTACCCGTCTTCAGTGCCGGCATCTTAGCTGTGGGCAGCCGACTGTGACTGTTTTGTGGCTTTGCAGTCGGCTGCGCATGCGTGAGCCACACTGCGCCTTGTGAATGGTCCTGCAGTCTTATGGGACCTGTGACGTGTCTCAGAGGACTCTGGGCAGGGAGGGGAGAACTAGGCAATTCAAGCGGAAGCAGGTACCTGTCAAAACTAGGTACCCCCCCCCAAAATAAAAAATTAGAGCGAAACAGCAGAACTTTCCCTTTTGGGTGAAGTTTTGTTGTAAATTACAAGAACATGTGTAACCTTATTCTAATCCTATCTGAGTACTTGCTAAAGACACCAGTTTGAAGCAGTAGTTGACATGCCATGCTGGGATTTCTAGTTCCATGACAGCAGGACTGCCTCAGGCTGTTAATATCCTCCCTGCTCTCTGGAGAAGACAGCGGGTCTGGACTGAATGACAGTCATTAACTAGTTTGCTAAATGGCTTCAAGAACCGTATCTGGGAGCAGACTTGACATTGCTTGCGGATGACATACTGCTAATGCAACCCGGCAACAATGACTGGCTGTCCCTGTTTCCCCAAAATGTTCCAGTGCGACAAAGAAAGATCCGAATGAGCTGTGACCTGAGTGACGCCATTGTGCCACAGTGTGGAGTAGAAATAATTGCTGCATTGTGTCCCAATACGCCTTATGTAAGAACCTGCAGAGAACTGCAGAACAAGGCAACGGAGGCTTGTACTTCTTTCAACAACCGCGATTAAAGCCGGTTTTTATTGCAATATCGCCAAGGCTTTGCCAAATCTGACACCGGTTTCTTGAATATTCTATCCGTCATGAAATCCTACCTGTTAATAAAGGGAAAACAGAAGAACATGCTGCAATAAGTTTTGCTGCAGTATCTAAAATATTGACCTGCCTACAAGATGGATGCCTCGGTTGTGTGCATTGATGATGAATATACTTTTAATTAGCACCACAGACCTAATGGTGGCTGTGCAATCCGCAGCTCAGTATACACTGGTGGCAGAGGGGCAGTAAAAACAAATGGTTGATTTCTACTGCCCCTTCCCTACTACCCGTTTTGGAATTTATATGGAGGTCAGAGGAGTGCTTTGCTTTGCAGTGCAACAATTGTAACTCAGCATGTCAAGTTCACAGGAACGAGTCACTCGCCCCAATACCACCACTAGTTTGGCGCAGTGGTTGAATGTAAAATTTTCACTGGGATAGAGGATTGATCTAACGGATATGCAGGAGTCGGAAATATGGCCTCCTGAATGCCTGTAAACTGGCTCTCAACTGCAGTCTTAACCACTTGATCTCCGGAAGGTTTTACCCCCTTCCTGACCAGGCCATTTTTTGCTATTCAGCACTGCGCTAATTTAACCGGAAATGGCTCGGTCATGCAACACTGTACACAAATGAAATTTACATCCCTTTTTTTTTTTTTTTATTTACACAAATACAACTTTTCTTTTGGTGTTATTTGATTATTTTTTTTGCTATATAAATGAAAAAAGACAAAACATGTCGGGGGGAAAAAAAAAAAAAACCTGAGATTTCCGACTTTCTGTTTATAAAACAATAAAATAAAATTTCTTCATTTAGGCCAAAATGCTACATGTCTTTGGTATTAAAAAAAAAATAAAAATCCTGATACGTCTATATTAACCACTTCAGCCCCGGAAGTATTTGCCCCCTTAATGACCAGGCCATTTTTTGCGATACTGCACTGCATTACTTTAGCTGACAATCGTGCAGTTGTTCGACGCTGTACCCAAATAAGATCAAGGTCCTTTTTTTTTTTATTCTCACAAATAGAGCCATTTTTGGTGGTATTTGATAACCTCCTGTGTTTTTTTTTTTTTTTTTGTGCTATGAACAAAAAAATATTAATTTTGAAAAAAATAAATAATAAAAAAAAAAATTATTTTCTGCTATAAAACTGCTTTAAAATTTAAAAAAAAAAAAATCAAATTTCTTTGTCCATTTAAACTATTTGTATTCTGCTACATATTTTTGGTAAAAGAATGACCCCAATAAGCGTATATTGATTGGTTTGCGCAAAAGCTATAGCATCTAAAAAAAATAGGGGATCGATGTAAGGCTTTTTTTTTTTTTTTTTTTTTTTTTTTTTTTTTTTTACTATTAATGGTGATATTCAGCAATTTAGAGGGGCTGTGACATTGCAGTGGACAGATCGTACACCTAACTGACATTTTCAATGCTTTTTTGGGAACCAGTGACACTATTACAGTGATCAGTGCTAAAAAATATGCACTGACATTTGTACTAATGGCACTGGCAGGGAAGGGGTTAACATCAGGGGCGATCAAGGGGATAAATGTGTTCCCTCAGTGTGTTTAGTAACTGTATGGGGAAAGGGCTGCCTGGGACAACACACAGATCCGTCTTCCTTACACAGGCAGATCCACGTTCTGTCACTGCGGGGAATGATCGTGGGCGACTGGCAGACATGGAGTACGCAGGATCTGCTGATTGGCTCCCTCGCCACCCACATAAAGCCGCGTACGAGCCCGACGTACACCTATGGCGATTCGCGCAGCTGAGCCAACCCGCCGCAGTATAACTGCGGTGGCTGGTCGGCAAGTGGTTAATTTGTGTGCCAGGACAGTACAAATTCCCCCCCAAATGACTCAGTTTTAAAAAATTGACTGTCTGGGGTATTTAGTAAGGGGTATGGCGAGTTTTTTGAAGTTGCAATTTTTTTGTCAAAATTTTTTGATAAATGAAGAAATTAACATCATATGTCTGGTGTGGCGGTGTTCAGGGATATTGACTGGTGACAGTGAACCATTTCTATTTCTATTTCCTTCTACCAACTTTTATACTTTTTTTTTTTTTTTTTGTCATTATGTCAACAGCTGTTTATTACTAGTGATCTGTGATTTCCTATAGCTAATCACAAGTGTTGGGCGAACGGTTTGGGCCAAGCAAAAGTTTGGCACGTATTTCGCCGCTCGGTGTTCTCTGAACTCCCAAATTTTCTGTGCGTTTAGCAGACTGTTCGACCGCTGAACGCACAGTCGATATGTTTTTAAGGAGCGGGGCCGGAAAGCCCATAGTACCCCTACCTATTCATCGTAAAAGTGAATAAAGACAATTCCTTTATTAAAAAATAAAAATAAATAAAAGTCCCCCGATGTAGATCCATTGTCAATCCCAATGCGGCCTCTGCCAACCCAAAAGGAGAAATGAAAAAAGCTTTGCCGTCAACGAAGGCTAACTGCCTACTGCAGGCTCCGTTTGACAGTTCTTGTATAGGTAAGGGCCACCTGGTGGAGCGTTTTTAATTTTTTTTCATGTCCGGCAGTGGCGGCGTGATCAGTGATGGATCTACATCGGGCGGGACATTGTTTGTTTTTTCTTTTTTTAATTAAGGAATTGTCAAACAGTTTCTGTGTTGGTATTACTTTTTGACACTTTTTTTTTTTTTTTACATTGTGGAGGCTGGGATCTGGGAACCCACTTGTTAAAAGGGGGCTTCCAGTTTCTGATAAGCCCCCATGCCCACAGACCCCTATAAAAACAGCCCAGGGTTGTCGGGAAGAGGCCCTTCAACATGGGGTCAAGGTGCTGTGGGGTGGGGGGGCACCCCCCCATGTTGAGGTCATGTGTCCTTATATGGTTCAGGGGGGAGCGCCCCCCCCCCCTCCTGGCCTGCCGGGCTGCATGCTCAGATAAGGGTCTGTTATGGATTTGAAGGCGGACCCCATGCCATTTTTTTTAGATTTTTCTATTGCCTTCAATGGTATTTTATTGCCGGCAATTGAAATGTCATTTTTTTTCTTTAGAAATGTCAGTTTTGCTGCAGCAGGGTCTATACATGGTACAGATGCACCACGCTACAGACAGACTAAGGGGAACCCCCCAGGCACTATATTTAAAGGAATTTTCCATTTTTATTGTTTCACTTTCATGCATCACTTTTCCATCATTCTAATCGCTGCTCCTTTGAAAATTATCTTTTTTAAAAGGTGTGTTTTTTTTTTTTTTTGCATTGATACATGTCCCCCAGGACAGTAGCCGGGCCCGATACATTTTTTTATGGCCAATAACTTGCATATAAGCCTTTAAAATGGGCACTTTTGTTTTTTCATGTTCAGGTCACATAGACTTCAATAGGAATTTGATGTTCGGGTCTGAACTTTTGCTATGTTCTGGTGCGAACTGAACTGAGGGGTGTTCGACCCATCTATACTAATCGCAAGGTGCTGTGATTGGTCCAGGTACCATGTGATGGCTGTGTGTACAAAAGCAAGCGGTCACTTCCAGTACTAAGAGGTCTTCTGTGGTACAAAACAACAAGGACAATGGTAATTCCACAAACTGGGTGGATGCTGCCCTCCTCAGACTGGGTGGTCTGATAGGCACTACAAAAGGCCAATCGCTCTGTAGGAAACACAGCTTTGTTGACCTATTGATCACATAACAGTCACATGATCCAGTGGCCATGTATGGGGATCCACAAGCAGCATTTCAGTGTCTAAAAGTGAGGGGGTCGCGGCAGTCTGGTACAGCAAAACTGGGTGGGTTGGGGAAGGGGGAGGGGGTCCGGTGTAAAGTCACCTTACAGATTTTTCTCTAAAGGTGAGCTTGCACTTTAATGTATTCCCTGCATTAAGATAAATAATACCCCACTACTTGTTACACCCATTCCCCCCCTCCCCAAACACTTACCTAACTCCTCTTAAGGTCTGACGTTCTCCCCACTGGCAGTCCTGCTCTCTTCTCTTCCTGGGTTCACAAACTATAATGGGAGCATCCGGGGATTCTGCTGCTGTCAGTCAAAGGCGAGAACAGGGGGCGTGGTCAAGTCATGCTGTGTGTGTCTGTGTCTATGGGGACACACAGCCTGCTTAGGAGTGCACCACACGGGTTGTTATGAAGAGGAGGAGCAGAAAAGAAAAAGTAAGGGACCACTTTGCGCAATATCGTTGCACAGAGCAGGTAAGTATATCATGTTTTTTACTTTAATTAAAAAAAACGTTTTTTGACTTCCCTATCACTTTAAAGTGTGCTACTGTATGTTGCTTTGCATTTAAATGCAGCTTGATTGTGCCCTTCTGGTCCAGAGGTGGAGCAGTGACATGGAAAATGAATTGCTGAACCAGAAATGTATATAGAGATATATATTTGGATGGATAGATATATAAAATAGATATTTATTTACACAGTATCTCACAAAAATGAGTACACCCCTCACATTTTTGTAAATATTGTATTATATCTTTTTCGTGTGACAACACTGAAGATAAGACACTTTGCGACAATGTAAAGTAGTGAGTGTACAGCTTGTATAACATTGTAAATTTGCTGTCCCCTCCAAAATAACTCAACACACAGTCAATAAGATCTAAACTGCTGGCAACAAAAGTGAGTACACCCCTAAGTGAAAATTGTCCAAATTGGGCCCAATCAGTTCAACATGGCACCTCATGGCAATGAACTCTCTGAGATCTAAAAAAAAAAAATTGTTGCTCTACCTAAAGATGGCCTGGGCTATAAGAAGATTGCCAAGACCCTGAAACTGAGCTGCAGCATGGTGGCCAAGACCATACAGCGTTTTAACAGCACAGGATCCACACAGAACAGGCCTCGCAATGGTCGACCAAAGAAGTTGAGTGAACGTGCTCAGCGTCATATCCAGAGGTTGGGAAATAGACTTATGAGTGGTGCCAGCATTGCTACAGAGGTTGAAAGGGGTTGGGGGGGGTCAGCCTGTCAGTGCTCAGACCATACGCCACACACTACATCAAATTGGTCTGCATGGCTGTCGTCCCAGAAGGAAGCCTCTTCTAAAGATGATGCACAAGAAAGCCCACAAACAGTTTGCTGAAGACAAGCAGACTAAGGACATGGATTACTGGAACCATGTCCTGTGGTCTGATGAGACCAAGATAAACTTATTTGGTTCAGATGGTGTCAAGCGTGTGTGTCGGCAGCCAGGTGAGGAGTATAAACACGTGTGTCTTGCCTACAGTCAAGCATGGTGGTGGGAGTGTCATGGTCTGGGGCTGCATGAGTGCTACCGGCACTGGGGAGGTACAGTTCCTTGAGGGAAACCATGAATGCCAACATGTACTGTGACATACTGAAAAAGAGAGCATGATCCCCTCCCTTCAGAGACTGGGCAGCAGGGCAGTATTCCAACATAACGAGCCCAAACACACCTCCAAGATGACCACTGCCTTGCTGAGGGTAAAGGGGGTGGACTGACCAAGCATGTCTCCACACCTAAACCCTATTGAGCATCTGTGGGGCATCCTCAAATAGAAGGTGGAGGAGCGCAAGGTCTCCAACATCCACCAACTCCGTGATGTTGTCGTGGAGGAGTGGAAGAAGACACCAGTGACAACCTGTGAAGCTCTGGTGAACTCCATGCCCAAGAGGGTTAAGGCAGTGCTGGAAAATAATGGTGGCCACACAAAATATTGACACTTTGGGCCCAATTTTGAAATTTTCACTTAGGGGTGTACTCACTTTTTTTGTTGCCATTGTTTTTGACAATAATGGCTGTGTGAGTTATTTTGAGGGGACAGCAAATTTACACTGTTATACAAGCTGTACACTCACTACTTTACATTGTAGCAAAGTGTCATTTCTTCAGTGTTGTCACATGAAAAGATATAATAAAATCTTTACAAAAATGTGAGGGGTGTACTTTTGTGAGATACTGTATATTACATACAGGTTAGGCTTGTAACATCTGTCTTGTTAATTGTCTTACCTGCTAATGTCCCCCCCCCCCCCCCCCCCCCATTTCCTATGGCCTGTCGTTAGGCGTACTACACCCCTCCCCCAGTTTTCCTGTCTGTCCATCATCTAGTCACGGTTCAGGCCTCTAGATGAAACTGCTATTTATCTGTAATTCACAGAGAGGTGTTTTTGCATATGTTACATATTGTATAAATCAGTTTATTTCACAAAACTTTGATTCCAAGCCAGGTACTGTGCTGAGGAGTACAGCTTAAAGTGTATTTCTACTTTTGCAGCCAAATTGGGATAACACCCAACGCATGAATACAAAAAACATACTTAATACTAATGAACATGCATAGTATTAACAAATACTAATAACAAAATTATTTAGTACACATACTATAGCATAACTGAAAAAATAGTGCTGCTTACCATTGACTTGCTTTTTACTTGCTTTAAAATCCTTCACTTTCCCCTTCTACTTAAAGGAAAAAAATTAAAAGCCAGCAGCTACACATACTGCAGCTGCTGGCTTTTAATAAATGGACACTTACCTGTCCTGCTGTCCCTTGATGTCGGCACCGCAGCTGATGTCTCCATCAGCTGTCGGGTGCTGCCACCGCCATTGAGGGTAAGGTAACCCGGCAGTGTAGCCTTTCGGCTTCACGCCGGGAACCCTACTGCGCATGCGCGAGGCCCCGCTCCTCTCTCCTATTAGCCCGGCAGCCGAGGGAGCAGGGAGCCCCGCGGTGACGTCGGGGCGCGATCGCGCCACAGTGTACTTCCGGAAGTGGGAAAGGATACCAATTGTGACACCGGAAGGGGGGAGGAATCCGATGAGCGGAAGTTCCACTTTAGGGTGGAGCTCTGCTTTTAATGTTAAGGAGGGGCTGGGTAATTTTGTTTACCATAATTAACCCTGTCTGTACTGTGCTGGCAATCTTCATTGTCAGTTGTAAACTCGATCCGCACACAGTCTGTCCTGGCAAAGGGTTAAATATCTCTTTGGTGGTGCATTGAAATTTTTCAGAATAGCTTGCAGTTCTTTATTAACCGCTTCCCGACCGCCTAACGCAGATATACTGCGGCAAAATGGCACGGGCAGGCAAAATCACGTGCCTGTACGTGATCCTATAAATGTCTGCCTGTGGGTCGCGCTCGCGACCCGGTCGGGAGCTCCGTGACCCCGGCCGCAGGACCAGCGGACCCGATCAATGCTGGTGTCCCGCGATCGGGTTACGGAGCTGAAGAACGGGGAGAGGTATGTGTAAACAAACCTCTCCCCGCGCTTCCTACTCTGCCTGTCATTGATTGGCTGTTCCCGGTCATCGGGAAAGCCAATCAATGACGTCAGACGTCAGCCCCGCCCCCTAATGTAAAAAAAACCACACACGTCACAGCCCATAACCCCTCCCCCTAGTGGTTAACCCCTTCACTACAACTGTCATTTATACAGGAATCAATGCATTTAAATAGCATTGATTGCTGTATAAATGACAATGGTCCCAAAAATGTGTCAAAAATGTCCGATGTGTCCGCCATAATGTCGCAGTCACAATAAAAATCGCTGATCGCCGCCATTACTAGTAAAAAAAAAAAAAAAAAATATTAATAAAAATGCTATAAAACTATCCCCTATTTTGTAAACGCTATAACTTTTGCGCAAACCGATCAATAATCACTAATTGCGATATTTTTGGTAAAAAAAAAATGTAGAAGAATACGTATCGGCCGAAACTGAGGGAAAAAAAAGTTTTTTTTTATATATTTTTTGGGGATATTTATTATAGCGCAAAAAATAAAAACCGCAGGGGCGATCAAATACCACCAAAAGAAAGCTCTAAAAAAGGACGCCAATTTTGTTTTGGAGCCACGTCGCACGACCGCGCAGTTGTCAGTTAAAGCAATGCAGTGCCGAATCGCAAAAAGGGGCCTGGTCCTATGGCTGCCAATTGGTCCGGGGCTGAAGTGGTTAAACCTGATCCAAACCAACTAGAAAGTTAAGAAATATTGTAAATGATTTTTAGATTTTTTAGGTATGCTGTGTGAATGGGTTTCCATATTTGAATGCAAATGTGGAAATACACTTTCAGATGTCTTCTATTGACAGGCCTTAGTTAGCAGTGTCATAATTACATTGCTCACAAAGTACGTCTAGACAAGATGTTGTGTTTATACAACCCTGCCTTGTTGTGAAAAGACTATTGCTGGATTTCCTTGGCAATGCAGATGGGGGAACGCATCAATTAGTCTCTTCATTATGTGAAAATGAATGACTGAAATTGTGAGATTATTTATTATTTTCTGACGAGATCGGAATTCTTCAGACTATTCATGAGGAGTAGGTATTATTTAATTACGTTGTGTAAAGGTATGAAGTGACTAATGGCAGCCATTTTTCAAAATTTGCAGAGTCCCACAGAGTATACAAAATGCTACAGAGGAATGGTGATGGGAGGAGTGACGGGTCACGCGACTTTGACGGGTCACGCGACTTTGACGTCCTACTCCCTGCATCTATTTTTGCCCATGAAAATTTTTGGGCCTTTGCTTGTTTCAGAACCCCACAGCAAGCAACATGCTAAGCAGCTTTTTAAAGCACAGGGCTATGCTTTAGAAATGTGCCATTTCTTGTATTTTTTAGGCAGCATTATGGATGGTACAGCTGGTTTTATAAAGGGATACCCATGTTTTAACCAGACCACCGTACTTGCAGTTCTAATTAACAGTCAATTAGGATGTGTTAGGTAAGGTTTCAGAAAATAGTTTTGTCATAACTTTGGCATTGCCTAAGCACAATCTGATTCTTGATTACCACGTTCATGCTTGGCCCCCATTCACACTAGAGCGACTTGTCATGCGATTTGTCGCACCCTATTGTCGGCAATGGCACTGTTAAAATCGATGTGATGCCGACTTTACGGTGCCGCATCGATTTGAAAAAGTAGTTCCTGCACTACTTTTGGTGATTTCAGGTGCAACTTGGATAGACATCTATGCATGAAGCGACACAGATGTCTTCCAAGTCACACCTGAAGTCGCACTGACATGCGGCTTTGAAATCGTGCAATTTTTCAAAGCTGCTTTCAATGTGAACGAGCTTATAGTTGTAGATCTTTAAATTCAGTTTTATTGAAGAAATGGAAAACTTTGCTTTTCAGGTCAGCTATATACTTTGCAAGTTTAGCCGCACACTTTTCTGCAGATGCTTACTATCAGGCTCAGCTCCTGTAAATGCTGAGCTATGCTGCCTGCTATAATCTCATCATAGGTAAGCTCTGTGCTAAATTCAGAGTAAATCAGTAAACCATTAACAAACGACGTGAGAATTTTAGGCCACCAGAACGGCCGACATCGCAGGCACCCAGGACAGGTAAGTCTGCTTTTTAAAAGTCAGCAGCTACAGTGTTTGTAGCTGCTGACTTTAAATTTTTTTTTTTTCCCGGCTGGCCCTCCCCTTTAAGTTGAACGAACCTACCCAGTCCATGTGCACAATTCTGCTGGTAAGGAAGGGAAGCCCAACTACACCAGTAAAAATAAACAGCTCTTGCTATGTTTGGCACCCGTTCTATCTTTGGTGCTGTCTCTGCACACTCCCCATTCAGCACCAGTCCTCTTCTAGATTGATTGACGTACAGGGTAATTGAACCCACTTCCTGTGAGCTTTGGGCGTTAAGGTCCCACCTCCTGGGGTATATCATATTGCCCCCGGTTGACTGATTTATGCTGCGGTGGGAGGCACCCTGTCATTACATGGTGTGCTCTCTGCAGCACTCAGAACCTGTTCACTGCCAGAGTAAGAAGAGGACCTGTTATGTACATAACTGGACTGAACACCAACTGAAAATAAAACGAAAATGAAATTAAACCTTTTTTTTTTTTTTTTAAATTAAAATAAACACGTCTATACTTACCTGTTCTGTGCAATGCTTTTGCCCAGAGCAGCCCCGATTATCTTTTTCTGCAGAAGGTTTTTGCATTAAGGTGAAAAACCTTAAGTCTTTAGAACAAGTTGAAAAATGAAAGGTTGGTGGGGGTGGGGGTGGGGCTCTGGTGCTTCATCAGTCTTGTTTTTGGGCATTGAATGATCACATTAACCACTTAAGCCCTGGACCAATTTGCAGCCAAAGGACCAGGCCCCTTTTTGCGATTCGGCACTGCGTCGATTTAACTGACAATTGCGCGAGCGCGACGTGGCTCCCAAACAAAATTGGCGTCCTTTTTTTTTCCCCCCACAAATAGAGCTTTCTTTTGTTGGTATTTGATCACCTCTGTGGTTTTTATTTTTGCGCTATAAACAAAAATAGAGCGAAAATTTTGAAAAAAATTCAATATTTTTTACTTTTTGCTATAATAAATATCCCCAAAAAATATATAAAAAAAAAAACAAAACATTTTTTTCCGATCACGGAGCTCAGGACCGGGTCGCGAGCACGCTGCCGGTGGCCCGTGCACAACCCACGGCTGGGCTCTTAAAGGGCAACGTACCTGTACGTTGATGTGCCCAGCTGTGCCATTCTGCCGCCATAAATGTGCAGGAGGCGGTCCTTAAGCAGTTAACAGACATTTAAAGTTATGTCTAAAGTTAATATATTATTTTGTATAAAGTCGGTGAAGAGTTAGAGTCCCTACCAGGCCTTAAAGTGTTTGTAGCCCTTCAAAAAAAGACAGATCCTGTTCCCTAATAGCAGATTATATATAATAGCAGATAATGTTCCCTAATAGCAGATAATATATATATATATATATATATATATATATATATATATATATATATATATATATATATATATATATATATATATATATATATATATATATATATATATATATATATATATATATATATATATATATATATATATATATATATATATTTTTTTTTTTTTTCAGAGACCCTAGAGAATAAAATGGCAGTCGTTGCAATACTTTGTCACACCGTTGCAATACTTTGTCACACCGTATTTATGCAGCGGTCTTGCAAGCGGAATTTCTTTGGAAATTTTTTTTTTTTTTTTTTTTTAATTAGACACGAAAAACAGAGTTAGACCATAGACCATAAACTTCTCTCATGTCTCCTTAGATCTCAGCAAGGATGCCAGGTCATGGGTAGAAAGAAAAGATCTAAGTGCTCACCGCTTAAGTATAAGATTAATCTTTTGTGTTCAAACACAAACTACTCACATAAAGATGATAAAAACACAGCATGTAAAGCCGACAATCGTGTTAGTTCCGTAGGGCAGCAGCGGGTGATGTCATGCGTAGCTCCTCCCCCGTACGCGTTCCGTAGGGCAGCAGCGGGTGATGTCATGCGTAGCTCCTCCCCCGTACGCGTTATGTTCAATCAGAAATTCAACGTCACCCGACTCCCCTTCCCTTCATTAGCAGACGGAGGCACTTGGGGAAGGGGGAGGAGTCCGGTGACGTCGATATCCGTGACGATCTCTGACGGAACTCCCTGAAGACCCGGAAGCCGACGGAGAGGTGAGTACCAATCAAAACAATTTTGATCTATCAAAAATAACGATTAATCGAGGAATTAATCTTTAATTTCCACAGCCCTAGTTTTGAGCATGTGTTTAACAGCAATAAGAAGTGACCTGTGGCTTTGTGGAGTAAGTCATACTGGGGGTGTATGTCTGATGATGCCTTGTGAAATATAAAGCCATAGCCTGTTTTTTCTTTCAATACTCCTCTAACTTTTTAAAGTGTATATTTACCCTTCCATCTGAAAGTTCATTATTGAAAAGCAGTTTTGTTTATTTAGGACCACTGTAAAGGTTTGCTTTGCTAGACTGTCTTGCTTGATTATTAACCTTTACACTTCGAAAATAATTAACCGCCAGTTAAGTATAAATGGTAGAATTTACGGAGTTCTCCTTGTATGGATGTTTTTAACACCTGGAACTTTTCATTTGAATGCCTGTAAATTGAACCACATACTGCCTATTTATGTTTTTGGGGGTTCCAACAGTGTTGCCAACTGTCCATAAATTTACAGACGGTTTGTAAAAAAATCGGTCCATCGAGCATCTGGGATCTGCTGGAAAAACAAGTCCGGTCCATGGATCGACCTTGCAACTTACAAGACTTAAAGGATCAGCTACTGACGGTTTACCTGGGGAAGAGCAGGCACCAGAATGCAATATAGGAAAATGACAAACTGATGGAGGCTTTAAAGATCTGCTTCTGATGGTCTGGTGCAAGACACCACAACCCACCTTCAGAGGTCCAGTGGCATCCATGCCTTGATGGGGCAGGGTTGTGTTGGCAGTTAAAGGGGAATCTACTCAATATTGGGTGGGTGGCCATAATGTTATGGCTGATAGGTATATATGTGTAGAGCATCAATGTTGGGCTGTTGAATGTACGAGTTAATTAACCTGTGCTGAGTGAAAATGGCAGGTCCTGCTCACCGTTTACAATTGGGAGCCGGAGATGGGTATTCACAGTTATCACACGATCAGTAAGCCCACTTCCAACGTTACAAACCAATTGAAGGACTGGAAGCAAGGGGTTAACCAAATTTTATCAATAAATTTATGTATATTAGGCAACTGCGTCGCTTCATGCTTATGAAATATGTTTCAGTGGGTATTCAGTACTGAGGGCCTGCTGAGAGGCTTTCACAATCAACATCAAAGGGGGCTGAGTGCCACATGTGCTTCATGAGCCACCCATTGGGGATGAATGGTCTAATCCATATGGTCCCTTTTGACAGATGAAAGGAAAGAAAATGAGAAATGAAGAGCTCTTGAATTTAACATTTTAGCTTTATATAGTTTCAACGTCTGCCTGAAGTGTTCCGTACCCTTCTGCTTATTAACTAATGGTTCCCGGTTCTGTTTGAGTGGCTTCTAAAATCGACTCCACAGATATGTCCTGTAATCTTGCCAGTCTAGTTCTGAGGATTTGTGCAGCAGGGAATGGAACTTTTAATTTAACACTCAATAAGAGGAATTAAATCTTGCCACAAAGAAAATACTTTGTCCTTTTGGATTTGTAACCTGAAGGCAACGCAGCTGTGTGAAGTGTTGGCTGCCCGCACTGCACCCTCTCCATCGTAATAACCAGACATTAAGGCTTAAAGCATTAGCAGGCGCTGAGGCACAGCTCTGTGAAGAAATATGTAAAATGGGCAGCTTTCTCTATTAACCTTTCCTCATGGCCTGACATGTTGAATAACTTTATTAACAGCTTCACAGTCACCACATTGCTTTTCTTCATAGTGCATGTGGGAGCGCATACCTTACACCCTGTCGCATCGCTGCTGTAATGAGCCGCTTTGGAGGACTGGATGTTAAAACTTGTACATAAAAAATGTTCTCCAACAGGCCCTGATCCAGATTAAAATGTGGTCTGCTTAAAGTGGGATTTGTCTTTAAAAATATTCTAAAAAAGTCAGATTGGTATATTTAGTATGTAATTTGTAATGAAAGCGGGCAAAATGCTAAGCCCAAAAACGTTTTTTAGTTTAGTAGAGAAGGGTTAGGACTCCTGTTGGGTTTTTACTGGTATATGGGACTCCATTAGAGAGCCCCAGGCAGGTCCTAAACTGCAGCCCGAGGGCCAGAAGTGGCCCTTTGCTAGCCTTTATCTGGCCCTTGGGGCACAATTCCTCCTACTGATGCCAACAATGGGGCACTATATCTTCCACCGATACCAATGATGGAATACTATTCCTCCTACTAATAGGGGGGTATACTCCTCCTCCTATTGACCACTAACCCTGAGGCCATATTTATTCTCACTGATGCTGGGCCCGTGAAGTTTTCTGCCCCTGCCAACCACAATCCGGCCCTCCTAAAGTCTGAAGGACAATTAAATGGCCCTTTGTTTGAAAAGTTTGAGACCCCTGCACTAAAGCAAAGCATTTTTGGTACTGTTTGTGTTTAGTATTGGGGAGTTTCCCCCACTTCCTGTCTGGTAAAATGTGTTCAGCTAAAGAGTAAGCAAGGCTGACAGTAGTAGAATTTCAAGTGAAAGGACATCCATTCAAATTTCATTAGTGGGGTCAAATCGATGTTCGTTGTAGACCATAGTGATGGGAAAATCCATAGGATGGAAAAAAAAATTCTCGAACGAACACATTTCTAAGAATGTATGTGGTTTCCCATCGAGAAACTACCTTTTTTTTGTTTTAAAATCAATTGTTAAATGCAAACTCATTGAGTGTACTGGAAATTTTCGTATGAGTACTTGTTTGAAACTCTATATGTGTATGGCCAGCAAATAGACATTTATCGTAGAGTGGAGAAGGGATAAAATGTGTGACAATGTTTTTATTGCCATCCCTGCCTTTCTGTTCTGATGACCAATGCACTTCTTGTTTCCTCTACTCTAGATGGAGTAGAGGACGAACCTCTCCAGTGGAGAGAGAAATGCAAAATCTGACAAATTGTAACGCTTTCCCCACACACGGTTAAAAAAAAAAAAAAAGGAAAAGAAACACTTGCAGAAGACCTTGCCGCCTCTTTGAACGGCAATCCATTAGAAGGTTTTATGTCGCCTCCTGTTTTAACCTTTAAAGTGTTACTAAACCCAGGACCCTGCATTCACTATATCTGGTCAGTCTACAGAACTTGGGAATGCAATAAATGTTTTAAATATAAGCTGCTAAATACATTTTCTCATCAGCAGTATATAGCAGTCTTGTGACTTCTATCAGTGTCTGGTTAAAGCTTGTAGGAGGAGTTTTCATTCTCCTCTGATTGTCCTATGAGGCTGCAGGACCCCTGACCCTCAGCTTGGACAGCGCTGATTGTCCCTGTGCTGATCACATTCACTCTCCCAAGAAAAGAAAAAAACTCTCTAGTAATACACACCAAACTGAGCATGTGTAGAGTGCCCCCAAGGCTCTGTTCTATCAGGAGAGGGATTGGGGACAGTAAAAAAAAAAGGTGGAGGATCAGAGAAGACAGGATCACACATCCTTTTTACACAATGTGGAGGATTAACCCTCTGTACAAGTATAACCAGCCTGTTTTACTGCATATACAGACTGATTTTACTGTTGTGGGTTTAGTAACACTTTAAAACCCACACTGTCATACTGCAACTGCCTGCATTGCATGTGGTTTTTAGGGTGGCTGTGCAGACCCCACGCATTTAAGGCCCCAGGTACACGGGACATTTTTACTACCTCTCCTGAACGATTTCACTTGACAGATAGTAACCCATATTTAAAACGGCTTCTAAAAGAAGCCTTTCTTTTTTTTTTTTTTTTTCTTTTTTTTTTTTTAATGACTAAAAACGAAAAAACGCCTATAAACGAAACGCTGTTAAATGCGGAGTCTGAAACGTCTGAAACTTCGCCGTCTGAACCCATTTTTTTGCTTTTGAAGAAACGCAACTGCCTAAAAACGTCAATAAACGAGACTGTGTACATGGTCACATAGGATAACATTGAATATGTTCAGGGGCAGTTGAAAAAGGTGTCCAACTGCCTCTGAACGTACGTTTTAGCTGCGTCCCTTGTACATGGGGCCTAAATGTGGAAGCGATATTGCCTACTTGTGTACTACTTCAATGTGGTGGTAGGGGTATTTAAAACCGGGTCTCAAGTTCCTCCAGAGGTATCTGTGCTAAGATTGGATTATTTAATGTGTCCTTGTTATCCATGCCACAGCACCAGTGGGATGTAGAACAACTCTCATAGGTTTCGTGATATCATGTAGGTCGAATATTAAATGTATGTTTGTGGAAGGCACAGGTCTGCTTTATGGTCAGAGCTGGTGTTTGCGACAATTAGGTTGGGTCTTGGCTTTTTTTTTTTTTTTTTTTAACCACTTGCTCATGCAGATATACTGCGGCATGTCGGCTTTCCTGCATGAAGTGAAGTACCTGTACCTGTCGGGATAGCGGGCTTGATGTCCGCCAGCGGCCCGCGATTGCGTTGCGAAGAGGCAGAGCGGGGAACTGCCTAATGTAAACAAGGCATTTCCCCATTCTGCCTAGTGACATGACGGGGATCTACTGTCCCCAGTTATCGGTCTGTCATGTCCCAGTAAGCCCACCCCCCTACAGTTAGGACACACCCAGGGAACACAGTTAACCCCTTAACCACTTTCAGACCGGACCAATTTGCAGCCAAAGGACCTGGCTCCCAAACAAAATTGATGTCCTTTTTTTCCCACAAATAGAGCTTTCTTTTGGTGGTATTTGATCGCCCCTGCGGTTTTTATTTTTTGCGCTATAAACAAAAATAGAGCGACAATTTTGAAAAAAAAATGCATTATTTTTTATTTTTTGCTATAATAAATATCCCCAAAAAATATATAAAAAAAACATTTTTTTTTTCCTCAGTTTAGGCCGATACGTATTCTTCTACATATTTTTGGTAAAAAAAATCGCAATAAGCGATTATTGATCGGTTTGCGCAGAAGTTATAGCGTTTACAAGATAGGGGATAGTTTTATAGCATTTTTATTAATAATTTTTTTTTATTATTAATGGCGGAGATCTGCGATTTTTTTTTTTTTTTTTTTGTGACTGCGACATGGCGGACACATCGGACATTTTTGACACATTTTTGGGACCATTGTCATTTTTACAGCAATTAATGCATTTAAATGCATTGATTTCTGTATAAATGACACTGGCAGTGAAGGGGTTAACCACAAGAGGGCAGTGTAATGGTTAAGTATTCCTAGGGGTGTGTTTTTTACTGTGGGGGGGCGTGGCTGTCAGCTAGTGAATGCTGATCTCTGCTCCAATCACAGGGAGCAGAGATCGGCGTCACTAGTTGCTAGGCACAACGGGGAGATGCTGTTTATCTCGGCATCTCCCCGTTCAGCCGCCCCGTGAGACGATCGCGGATGTCCCCGGACTCACGGGGGTCCCGACCGGCGCCGGGAGCGCGCCGCTCCCGGCGCGCTCCCGATGGCACGGACAGGCTAAAGGAGGGACGTATATATACGCCCTCCTGCCTGTACGTGCCATTCTGTCGACGTATATCGTCGTGCGCCGGTCGGCAAGTGGTTAATCATCCCCTAGTGTTAACCCCTTCCCTGCCAGTGCATTTTTATAGCCGATCAATGTAATGTCACTGGTCCCCAAAAAGTGTAATTTGGGGTCAGATTTGTCCGCCGCCGTGTCGCAGTACCGCTAAAAATTGCAGATCGCCGCCATTACCAGTAAAAACAATAAAAGAAAAGTCCCTACATTTTTCCCATAGTTTGTAGATGCGATAACTTGCGCAAACCAGTCAGTATACGCCTATTGCGATAATTTTTTTTTATTTAAATTTTTTTACCAAAAATATGTCGAATATATATCGGCCTAAACTGATGAATAAATTCGTTTTTGGATATGTATTATAGCAGAAAGTAAAAAAAAATATATAAAAAATATACTTTTTTTGTTTATAGCACAAAAAATAAAAACCACAGAGGTAATCAAATGCCACCAAAAGAAAGCTCCATTTGTGGGGAAAAAAAAGGACATCAATTTTATTTGGGTAACAGCATGGCACGACTGCGCAATTGCCAGTTAAAATGAATACTTGGGATGGGAGTGAATGTGGGTGGTACACTAGGCCTGTACTGTAAATGTGAACTAGCCCACTGCAACATAAATCACACCCCTCATTGTGCAGCCAGCAAGCCTTACATAACACACGGTATGATAGGCTACAGCCTTATAAATGCAAAGCATTTTAATATAAATGCATATTGATATAATTAATGCATTTCATAAATAAATTTAATATAAATGCAAACCAGTGCAGCTTATCAGTGTCCACCAGTGCCGAATGTCAGGGACCACCATGTCAGGAACACCAGTGCTGCATGTCAGGAACACCATGTCAGGGACCACCAGTGCTGCATGTCAGGAACACCATGTCAGGGACCACCAGTGCCGAATGTCAGGGACCACCATGTCAGGGACCACCAGTGCTGCATGTCAGGAACACCATGTCAGGGACCACCAGTGCCGAATGTCAGGGACCACCATGTCAGGGACCACCAGTGCTGCATGTCAGGAACACCATGTCAGGGACCACCAGTGCTGCATGTCAGGAACACCATGTCAGGGACCACCAGTGCCGAATGTCAGGGACTACCATGTCAGGGACCACCAGTGCCGAATGTCGGGGACTACCATGTCAGGGACCACCAGTGCCGAATGTCAGGGACCACCATGTCAGGGACCACCAGTGCCGAATGTCGGGGACCACCATGTCGGGGACCACCAGTGCCGCTTGTCAGAGACCACACGTGTATAGCTGGGATTATCAGAAATCACTTATCAGGGATCTCCCGCGGTATCAGGTATTGTATATAAGAACACTGATTGCTGATTACCCGCCTCCCGTATGTATTATGATTGACAGCACACTGTTCCTATACAGGCAGGAGGCGGACATAATCGATCAGTGTTCTCACATACAATACCTGACACTGACAATTACTGATAATACCCACTCTGCACCAGGAGGAAGTGCCCACTACATGTCTGCTTCCTCCCTGCTCGCTTTCAGAGGACTACAACGGGGCATGTCAGACCGCTGCCTGAGCTGAGGAGAGGGATAGAAGACAGCGGTCTTACAAACAGGTAGTCGGTAGGCAACTGTTTTTCAGCAACCTATGGCAGAGGAACTACAGAGCTCAGAAGAACATGCATGGCAAAGGTGGTGAAGGTAGGAGATCAGCAACAAGAACATGGAAAAAAATTTTTTACGGAGTTCGGTTTTTAAACCCTTTCAATCTATGTTATGTAAATATTGATATATTTTATGTCTTTGTACTGTGTGAGAACATGACTTGAGGCTAGATCGTATCGTGAAATGGAAGCAGAACATAAGTAAAGGCGGGGATGGTATGCGTAGGTTTAAAGGGACCTTGTGAGGAAAGAAATATGGGAGCTGCCATGGCTGAGATTTTTAGGGGCCTATGCCAAGGGGTGGTGGTTCATGTAAGATGGGTTTTGCATTCCCTTTTATGAATGCAAAACCCTCTTGAAGCAGAAGAGAAGGTAAAATGCACTTATAAGTGAATTCTGAATGATCTCAGAAATGTCTAAACCTGGTTCCCTCAATACAAGTCCAAATCCCATCAACACAGGCACTTACAAAGTGGTATATGGCCGGTCTGTCCTAAAACATGTGGAAACATAGGCATCAAACAGTAAGGGTGTATGGACAGCAGATCTTCCTGGTAGAAAGGGTGTATGGACAGCAAATCTTCCTGGTAGAAAGGGTGTATGGACAGCAGAGCTTCCTGGTAGAAAGTGTGTATGGACAGCAGATCTTCCTGGTAGAAAGGGTTATGGACGGCAGATCTTCCTGGTAGAAAGGGTGTATGGACAGCAGAGCTTCCTGGTAGAAAGGGTGTATGGACAGCAGAGCTTCCTGGTAGAAAGGGTGTATGGACAGCAGAGCTTCCTGGTAGAAAGGGTGTATGGACAGCAGAGCTTCCTGGTAGAAAGGGTGTATGGACAGCAGAGCTTCCTGGTAGAAAGGGTGTATGGACAGCAGAGCTTCCTGGTAGAAAGGGTGAAGATCTTCCTGGTAGAAAGTTCCTGTGTAAAAAAAAAAAAAAAAAAAAAAAAAAAAAAAAGTGGCACGTGCCAGACCCCGAAGGCTATATTTGCACAGCCATTTTGCCACGGTGCGAGTGACCGTGGCTGGAATCAATTGATTCCTACTGCTGCGTTTGACACTTGTTAGCAGCCAGCTGCTGCTGCGAGCCCTTTACACTTCAATAACAGGTTTTTTAGGCTGCAGCTAACTGGTGCTGTTTGCACAGCCAGCAATCACAGTAGGTACACATCACTTCTATGTATCCATATGGAAACTTTGTATCTTTTATGGACAGTTTAAGATGCTTGTAAGATTATTCAGAATTGATCGACAGATGTGTTTGAGCTGCAGTTAACCTATTTGTGACCTGAATCAAACAGGTTTTGCATTCCCTTATGCAATTTTCTTCCCTTCTACCACGGTGGAAAATTGCTCAATTTCCCTGTCAACAACATCAGTGTTGTGTTCTGCCGGTGAAGAGAGCGTGGGGAATCTTCCCTGCCAGCAGAACACAATGGTCACTGCTGTTGGCTGTAGCCACCGTCATTGGTTGCAAGCCAAAAATTCTGACAGGCTGCTTGTACTGAAGTTGATTGGTGGATTCACGTTGGTACAACCAGCCTGCCCATAGATGGATAAAATCTTGGCCTGTCCCTGCTGAACCCGGCCGAGATTTGATCCATCTACTTCTAGCTTTAGACCCCTTTCACACTGGGGTGCTTTGCAGGTGCTACAGTGCTAAAAATAGCGCCTGCAAAGCGACACTGAAAGAGCCGCTGCTGTCTCTCCAGTGTGAAAGCCGGAGGGCGGTGCGCTGGCAGGACGCTAAAAAAAGTCCTGCTAGCAGCATCCTTGGAGCGGTGAAGGAGTGGTGTGTGTGTATACCGCTCCTGCCCATTGAAATCTATTTTTTTATTTAAACTGTGAGCAGGCAGGAGAAGAGACATGCAATGTGTCTTCTGCAATAAAATAAACCTGCCTGCTTGCAATCGTCCTTCAAAAACACACTGAACTGCATAGCACAGTATACATTCTGGTACTGTGTATGTTTTTATTATTATTATTATATTATTATTATTATTATACACGGTTTATATAGCGCCAACAGTTTAAGCAGCGCTTTACAATGTATAGGGGGAACAACACAATTGGTGTACAGTTCAATACAAAAGGTACAGGAGGGCCCTGCTCGTAGAGCTTACATTCTAAAGGGAGGGGGTGGTGGTGCAAAAGGTAATATGTGTATGTGCGCCAAGATGATTGAGGCTGGGTTCACACCATTGCGAATTGCATGCTTCCTCATTCAATTCGCAATAGCAGGAGATTTTGACCAGCTCTCGTTAGAGCCGATTCATATATCTCCGCAGCAGGTCCGGTGCATTTTACACAAAAACGCTGTGCGTCTATTGGTCCATTTTCAGGTCCGAATTCAGCCCAAAAGTCTGGGCTTAAATCGGACCTAAAACGGTGAACCATGATGCTCCGGACCCCTGCTGTGAGACGGATGTGGTGATGGTGTGAACCCAGCCTGAACTTCTCCATATGCAAGGAAGGTATGTCATCTCACGCTAACCAATCATGTTGGCCAAAGACTGGCACCCAGAAGAAGCCAGTGTGAACATGCTGGTGAGGGCCCTCACAGAGTTTAATGTTTTAGAGTTTAGTTTGGCTTTAATGTCAGAAGCAAATTAATAAATGATTTTGAAAATGTAAAGTTTATTGAGCTGGAATTTTATTTTATTATGCCATACGTAAATTTATGAAGAACTGTCTAAGAAAAAAAGTCAGTTTGATGCGAATTGTGCTTTTATATCACACTATTAACGGTTTCAGGAAGTTCGGAAGTAACAAAAATCCTTTGATGTGTTTCTTAGCCTTTTGTGGAGCATTGCCCAGTAGAGATCAGTAGATGAGTGATATGCTGTATATACAAGGCACTCGGCTCTCTCTGTGGCAGGTGGAAGCTGTTGGTCTTGGAACAACTTTGACTTCTGGTCTGAAGTGACAAAGTTATCTATTGCGTGAAATGGAAATAAAATGTGTTCAGCTTTAAAGTTCGGATAGAGTCCTGAAATAAGTCACATTATCTCAGATCAGCTGATATGATTTATTACAGTACAGAGACACCATAAATGAGACGATGACAGTGCTTTGTTAGTCACTTCTGTTGGGTTTGTGTGTGTATACAGTGTGTGTGTGTGTGTGTGTGTGTGTATATAGATAGAGAGATATATATATATATATATATATATGAGAGAAAGCAAAGACATTGAGCCCCCATTCACACCGGTGCTACTTCAGATGCAACAAGCGATTCCCAAATTGCACCTGAAGTTGCACCTAATATATTTCTAAGGCTCTGTCTTGATAGCTGCGACTTGAAGTGGTGCATTTTGAAAAGAAGAATCATGTGTGATTTATCGCTTATAGACTGTAATGTAAATCACACTGAAGTCACGCCTCTGACCATATCAGTGACTTTGAGCTATTTTTCACTTTATTTTTAACCCTTTCCTACTAACAATGGGAACTGTCAAATGCATGACAAGGCGCACCGGTGTGAATGGGGGCTTAAAGTGGACCTACACTGCAATGTAAGCACCATAAACCAAATACGCCATTTAATTCATTTAAAATGAAAAGAAAGCACCCATCCATTCATGTCTCAATGATTTATTTGGCTGAGAAATCACTTTGAAAAACGCCCCTCTAGCATTTCTGGCTGTGGCCATCTTAAGTAAGGGCAGATGATTCATGTAGCATTTACTTCCTGGAATTCTTCTGCCCTCAGCTAATACATGCAGGCAGGTTTGCTTGGCAAATATAACCCATGCTGAAGACTCCTAGGATGTATGACATTATTTGCCCAGGCATAGAAATCAGGATTGGACTGTCAGGAAGCCTAGGGCTCCCAACTGCTTCCAGAGTCTCCTGTGACCAGGAAGAGGGAAGAGTGTTGCTGCAGATGGGACTGTGTTAGAACTGTGGAGGAGTTGGGTGTTATGGTGAGGTAGCATAACAACTAGTGGCATTTTTTTCTTACTTTAGTGCAGGGAATACATGAAAGTTAAAAAAAAAAAAAAATTAAACTTTAGAACCACTTTAAATATTTGCTGGTATACACTTTCTCCCAGTCCCCTCTGTTGGTGTTCTCCAACACTTTCACGTCTGTTAGTCTAGGCTCAGGCTTCTTCAGGCATTTTTCAATCGTTTTTTTATGCATAAAACAACCAAAAAAGTGCAGCGCTACCTTACTAATCAATAATGGTGGAACCCTTTAATGGTATTCTAAATATCACCACAATGCAATAAACGTCTATCTCTACCACCAAATTGTGCATGTTTTTCCATGCATTCTTCACATATTTAAGTGTAAGCCTTTCTGTTTAGGCCAATGTGGAGGGGACTGACTGTTGGGTGCAAAAAATGTTTACAAATGTGGTCCTATTGAGGTCTATGGGGCTAAAATGTGTGATTCTGACTCAAAGAGCGGATATGCATGAGCCCCACAGAATAAAATGGAAATCTTATTTTTTAAAAGAGAAGTATGAGATTTTTTTTTATTTTTTATTTTATTTAATTTTTTTAGAGAATCATACTTATCTAGGTGGATACTGCATCGGTCCGATGCTGCATCTGTCCCCCGCTGGCTCTAACACTGAGAACCAAGTGATCTAACACCGCCGATCGCTTGGTTCTCGCAGCTCCCTGAGCAGAGAGCTGGACTCGTCCTTTCCCTGAGCTCACCGCTGTCTGCTCTGCCCCCCCCTCGCTCACTGGAGCGCTGGGCTGTGGAGGGGGCAGGAGGGGCCAGCTCAGGCTCTCAGCGGCTTGCTGAGGCCGAGCCGGGTGCCGGTCCAGGCATGTGCGCCGATCCCAACTTCATTGTCGCGATCTTGCCCGACTCCGGACTGGCTCTGTGACATCAGCCGACAGTGGGCTTTAGCATTTATTTTTACTTTGAGCCTGGAAAGCATTGAGTCCTGCCATGCAGGACTCCTGTAGACTTCACAGTGTATCTCTGTGTGCTCGTACCTCTTACGGGCAGACGAATACACACTTACAGGAAGAATGAATGAACGAATTACCAGAGCACGTAACAGCGCCATGGTAGTTCATTTAATCTACAAGGCGACAGCCGCAAAGGATGTCGGGATTTGTATTTGCCCATTTACAGAGGACTGTGAATGAATGACATGGCCAAGCGGGTGATGCCCCACACAGCCATGTTATTTTCAGCAGGCACCCTGAGAAGATGCCAGCCTGCTGTTACTGGGGAGAAGATGCGAGGCTGCAGCTGCTGGAACATGTTACATGTTCCACCCTAATTACCGGTGGAACACGTAACTTGTTCCAAAAGGTGAACTTATCCTTTAAAACCCAACTATGGGAAAATTTGAGTTACACCTGTACTGCAATAATTAATAGACATTTTGTCTAGGGGAGAGGAGAAACTGATTTACTTACCTGATCTTGTGCTCCCCCCACCCTCAGACAGGTTAATCGTTAAAAAATCGTGATCTCGATTCAACCCCCATGAGATCTCTATTGCAGATTCTTTCATATAACAAGTGGAGAGACTTTATCTGCTCACTCAGCTGTCAAAAGAAAACATCTGGGCAGTCTGCCAAGTTTTTTTAAATGAAACATTGTAACTAAGCTTCCTTCTTGGATCAAAGGGAAACGCTTCTGTTTGTAAAGAATAAAATCCAGGCAGTCTGCCAAGTTTTCAACAACATGTAAGGGCCCTGTCCTTCCAATGCATTACAATGGTCGCCTTTGCGGCATTCAGCATGTGGCACACTATTGATTGTCTGTATTTCTGAGTCGGTAATTGGGAACAATGGAGCAAAAGGAACGCGGGATCATCTGGTATCGAAAATTCACAAATTTCTGTGCAATTCTCTGTACCTCCCCCCAATACTGCTTAATTTTGGTGCATGACCATAGTATATGTAATAAGGTCCCTTGTTCCTCTCCACATCGCCAGCACAGATCCGAAGCCTCAAGTATAACATCTCCGGAGTCTCATTGGCGTATAATACCATTGTGTCAACACTTATAATTTAGCTCTTGGGTTCGGGTACACCTTGATGTATTTAAGGCTAGGTAGATTATCTTCCTATATTCATCCGGGGAGAATGTCCTATTCAGGTCTCTCTCCCATTTGGCTATACTTGGTAGTACAAAATCTTGGGAGGGCTCACTTAACAACCCATACATCCTTGAGATCAACCGGGGCAGGGGTTCTTTTTCGTTACAATATTGTTCAAATTTCGTTAGATTGATGTCTGTCGTAATATGCTGCCGGCCCCCAGAGACCTCAAGAAGTGTTGTAGCTGCAGTGCTCGCCATATATTAATTTCATATCGTCCCCCGGCATGTCAGGGTCGCTATCGTGGGCCATACTCCATTTTGGATAAAGTGTAGGGCTTGAAAAATTCCCTTCTCCTCCAGTATTTGGAAGGCTCCAGCCTCCATACCTGGTGAAAACCCCGGATTCCCAAGCACCGGTGTCAGGGGGGAATTTTTAGAGGAGATTTTAAGGTTTTTTACTTAAAGTTGCAGTGATCCGTAATGTCGTTCCTATAATAGGATGTTCTCTAATCTGATCCGGTAATAACTCGTAACACCAGGGCGCCCTACTTAAAGGGATCGTACTGAACTGCTGTTCCAACTCCACCCATGACTTAAGTTCTCCATGTCTGCTCCAGTCCACCACCCTCCCCAAGTGTACTGCCTGATAGTATTTTTCCTAGATCTGGAACCGCTATTCCCCCCGAGCGTCTAGGTAGATACAGAATGCTTTTTGCTATCCTTGGCTTCTTCTTTGCCCAGATAAATTTTAAAAAAAGTGAGCCAATTTGGCATAAAAAAAGCCGTGGAACGGCAATTGGGAGGGCCTGAAATGCAGGAAGTTTAACCACTTAAAGTCTAAATGTTTTTCTGACACTTTTCTCTTCAAGTTGAAATCAATATTTTTTGCTAGAAAATACTTGGAACCCCCAAACATCATATATATTTTAGCAGAGACCCTAGGGAATAAAATGGCAATTGCTGCAATATTTTATGTCACACTGTATTTGCCCAGCGGTCTTTCAAATGCAATTTTTGTTACCTGAGTCTGTTAGAGACAAAGAAAAAAAGAAAAGAAAGAGAAAGAAAAAGAAGAAAGGGGAAAAAGAGACCCCGCAACAACAAAAAAAAAAAAAGAAACCTTAATGGGCCATTAAAGGGCCAAACATCCCAGGGAGATATCGAATGAGAGAGAGGAACAAAAAAAACAAACGCCACGAGAATCGAATCTTCTAAGCAAAATAATTGTGATTCTCATTTTAGCCAGAATCGGGCAGCTCTAGGAGGCCAGTTCACAATGCTGCATTGCAGTGGTGTGTGCTGAAAAGAGTATATCATGCAGTATTTATTTTTTCTTGTCCATGCATCATTATGCAGTGTAATCCACCATATCACACTGCGCTGCAGGCAATGGAACTGAATGAAATGTTACATGTGAAGCAGAAGTCAAAAATACAAAATAAATGGCTGGTTAAAGGATCTAAGAAAAAACAGCTTTTGCTGTGATTCTAACCTTTAATCTAGAGCTGTCTCTTGCATTACTACTTTTCCCCCACAGGATGTCCTCAGTGTTCTCGGTTGAAGGACGGCCAGTATTATTCAGCTTGCTTTCCCTGATCCAAGGCTGTCATGTACCCATCCCCAGCCTGTGACAAGATGGTGAAAGACTATCAAACCTGCTTTTTTTTCTCCTATCAGAAAGCTCCTGTCATTATGGGGCGATAACCAGTTTATATGCTGCTTTTTCCTCTCACTCTGTGCTCTGGTGTATGAGGATTGCAAGACACTGCTAAAAAGTCAAACGCAGATACATTTCTTATATTCAAAAAATATATTTAATGCTGTATTTAAATACAGAACTACATACATTTGTGTATTTTTTTTTTTTTAGCTGTCGAGTTCAGGTTTACACCGACATCTTAACCAAAACGTACTCCTAAAATATATAAAAAATGAACTCCAGGCAAGCATCTACCGTATTTATCGGCGTATAACATGCACCCCAAGTTTTTTTTAACAACCAGGTTGGTTTTTTATTATAGTTGAAAAAGGAATGATACAAGTAAAATACAACAAGCAGTAGAACAGTTTGTCATAAATACATACAAGTGCATAGTACAGAGCAGAGGATTAACAGTAGAACAGTGGGTAGGTAACCATTTCCACATTTCCCTTACAACATGACATTCGGGTGTGTTACAACCGGGACGAGGGGGGGGGGGGGAAGGGGTGGCCCCAGCCGCCCATACCCAGCTCCCAGGTCCAAGGGGGAGGAGAGCCTCCCCGCGGGGGCGGTTTAAACTTGTTCTATCCAGGGTAGCCACACACGGTCAAACTTCAGTGGGCATCCCCTGCTGGCATACGTCAATCTATACATGGGAAGGACTGCATTGACCATGGTATCCCAGGAGGCCACTGAGGGAGGGGAAGGCGATGTCCACTTCACTAGAATCGCCTTCTTAGCATAAAATACTAGTAGGGAAATCAGTATCTTGGTATACCTGGGTCTTTGGTCGTCCTCATGGATGCCCAGCAGCGCCAGCTCAGGCGAAGCAGGTAAGGTGAGCTGCAGTCTCGTATTAATACAATCAAAAACTCTGGACCAGTATCTTTGGAGGCGGGGACAGGTCCAGAACATATGTAGAAATGACCCATCACTGGATTGACACTTAGGGCAGTCCGGGGATCTGAGGGGGAAAATTCTGTGCAGTCTCTGTGGCGTGTAGTATACCCGATGCAGGAATTTAGTGTGAATTAGTTTATCCTTAGAGGAAATAAGAACTTTAGCCCCTTCCTCAAAGCATTCTTCCCAGGTTTCCCTATCTAGGCTGGGAATATCATTCCGCCACCTAACCCATAGGGCTTCCATCTTGGGCGAGTCAACCCCCAGCAGAACGAAATACAAGGAAGATAAGGTTTTCTTAAGCATCTCCTGTGACAATACTTCCTCAACGGGGTCCACTGCCAGGGTGATTCTCCCCTGAAATTGTGCCCTAGCCGCGTGTCTTAATTGGTAATATCGGAACAGCATATTACACGGGATGCCACGCTCGGTCACCATGTCCTGGAATGTTAACACAGCCCCATCTCTAACGATATCTCGGAGGGTCATGACCCCATATCCAGCCCATATCTGCGAGTCTGGTATCATTCTAAAGTGGGGCAACAATGAGTTCTCCCAGAGTGGCATATTGGGTGAGTATTGTTGGGGACGGAGGAACCGTTTCCTCGCCATCGTCCAGACTCTTAGGGTTGTCTTAGTAGGGTCAGGTAGGGGAGGGTGCCCCCCCGAGCCTCTGTGCACTACGTTACCCAGCCCCTGAAGGGAGCCCAGTATAGCCGCCTCTAAGCAGACGGCCGCATTTGATTTAGGTTGGGTAAACCACCACTGCACCGTGACCAGCACCGCCGCCCAGTAGTACACCTGCAGGTTGGGCAATGCGAGACCTCCACAGCGGGCTGGCAGCTGCAGCGTTGATCTAGCCAGTCGAGGAGTGGCACCTCTCCAGAGGAACGACCCAATATGTGTCTCCAGGTCCTTGAAAAAGGATACAGGGATCCACACGGGGGAGTTACGGAACACATAAGTAAAGCGGGGTAGGTAAAGCATTTTAAGGACATTAATCCGGCCCATTAGGTTGAGTGGTAAGTCTCTCCATTTAGAGCAATGCTCTTTTAGTCGTGTAACTATGGGGTGGAGATTCAAGCGACCAAAGTCCCGAAGGTCCCTGGTCACTACAATGCCTAGGTATTTGAACTCCTCTACCCAGAGCAAAGGGGAGTTTGGCCGAAGCACTCGGGGATGCGGATCCAGCGGGAAGAGTACAGACTTGGACCAGTTGATCCGGATCCCCGAGAACCTGCCAAATACATCAAAAACCCTCAGCGCCTCCTGTAGGGAGGCACCTGCGTCCTGTAAATACAGCAGCGCATCGTCTGCATATAGTGAGATTTTCTCCTCCAGAGGGCCAATCCTCAACCCCCTAATCTCCTCATCCCCCCGAATGAGAATGGCCAGAGGCTCGAGCGCCAAGGCAAAGAGGCTGGGTGACAAGGGGCACCCCTGCCTCGTGCCCCTCCGGAGGAGAAAATAGTCTGAGAGAGTACTATTGACACGTACCCTGGCCCTAGGAGACCTGTACAACAGGCCCAACCATCGCAGAAAGTTGGGACCGAACCCAAATCTCTTTAGTACCTCCCAGAGAAAGGTCCATTCCACAGAGTCAAACGCCTTCTCTGCGTCCAGAGAGGCGATGACCCTGTGGCCTCCATTATCATGGGCAGTGGTCAAGTTAAGAAACAGCCTCCTAATATTGATGTCGGTGCCCTTCCCCGGCATGAAGCCCGTTTGATCTTGGTGAATCAAATCCTCCATAACAGTCGCCATTCGCAGGGCCAGGATCTTGGCTAGCAGCTTGGCGTCAGCATTTATTAAGGAGATGGGCCTGTATGAGGCGCAGTTTTCCGGGTCCTTACCGGGTTTGGGCACCAGCACCACTACCGCCTCTGCCATGGAGTCAGGTAGTGACTCCATAGATGAAAATTGTTTAAATAGTGCGACCATCTTGGGGGCCAGTAGTTCCTGGTGTACTGAGTAAAATTCTATCGGGAGTCCATCGGGTCCCGGGGACTTGCCTGCCTGCATACAACTCAGGGCCTTCTGTACCTCCTCCAATGTGATCTCCCCCTCCAGAGCCACGCACTTAGCCGGGTCTAGAGTAGGAAATCGTACCAGGTCAAGATATCTAGACAATTCCCCCGAAGAATACTCCGCCTTAGAGGAGTACAACTCCTGGAAGAAATTTAAAAATTTGTTCCCAATTGCTTCTTGGGTGGTCAGGAGGGACCCGTCTGGTTCCCGCAGCCGGCCAATATGCGTGGTTGCAAATTGCCCCTTGGCTAACCAGGCAAGAAGCCTCCCATTCTTGTCCCCAAACTCAAACACCCTCTGGGCACTGTCTAGCATAGACTTCTTGGTGAGATCAACCCTGAGCAATGATAGCCTGCTTAAAGTGAATTGCCATGAGGCATATTTGCTTGGGCTGGGATCCCCGACATATGTACGCTCCCCCTCCTGGGCCTGCGATTCGAGTAGCTGGAGAGACTGCACAGAACTCCTCTTTTTGTCACGTATGCGTCTAATATATTCCCCTCTTACCCAGGCCTTAAAAGCATCCCAGGTGACCAATGGACTAGTGGAGTCCGAGTTGTGTACCCAGAAATTGTATAGTCCCTCGGGAATTTCCTCTTGAATGTCTGGCTCCATTATCCAAAATTTGGAGAGCCTCCACAATCCCCGACCCCCACCTGCCGCCGCACACACCGTGACTAGGATAGGAGCGTGATCCGAAATACCACGGGGGAGGATCTCCGCAGAGACCGTCTCCCGTAGCAGTCCCGGAGAAGCAAAGGCCATGTCCAATCTGGACAGTGAACGGTAAGTGGTCGACAGGCACGTAAACTGGGTGTCGGAGGGGTGAAAGTGCCTCCAAAGATCAGTCATACCAAAGGAGGCCGCCCACCGCGACAACCCAGTACACTGGGTGGCCGGCGCGCGCAACCTATCCCTGTCGTTATCCATGACCAGATTAAAATCCCCCACCAGCAGAACCCTATCCACATTATACTGTGCAGACGTGGACATAAGCGAATGTAGAAGTGCAGGGTCCGCTGGGGGGGGTAAATACAGACCAATTATTACATAGGGGAACCCCTCCATCAGGGCATGCATGAGGACGTATCTCCCATCTGGGTCAATCTTAAGGGTTAATATAGTAAAGTCTAGAGACTTGTGGACCAACACACTTACTCCCCTGGCATAGTTAGAGTAGGTGGCATGATAGTGCGCACCCACCCAGGCCCTTTTTAATGCTAGAATCTTGGATCCGAGCAGGTGTGTTTCCTGAAGGATGCAGATTTTAGGGCGATGTTGTTGCAAAAATTTAAAAACAAGTGAGCGTTTTATAGGTGAATTAAGACCCCTGACATTCCATGACAGTACTGTAAAGTTAGCCATATTCCATGTGCAGCCATAAATTACCAGTTCCAGCTCCCCCAGATACCTCCCAGAGCCATCTATGAGCACCATCCCCCAATCTCCGCCGAGTCAAGGTCACCAGCAGCATAGGGAATTCGGGGGGTGGCACACCGTTAATCAGCCACTTGTTGCATATTGACATTATATTTAGAGAAAAACCAACCTCTGAACAGAAAAAAGGAAAACTAAACATCAAAAAAACACTGAGGACAGCAACGGCCATCCAACCCCCCCCCCCACCCCGTGCCACCCCCAACCGTGGAGGGCACATGAGTCCCAGAACCATTGAACCCAGTTCAATCAAGTGATCAAATGATCAAGGGGCGTGCGCCCGATCTAAACTTCTTATTGAAGTAACGGTCCATTTTACAGAGATGCTGGACCAGTGCTGTGCGACATCTATCCGGGTAGAGCCCACTTGGGGCCCGCAAAAATCAAAAATCAACAGTCAAAGGAGGGCAGATACCCAGCACGGAAAAAGTAATAAACCAAATAAAGGTGCCGACACTTAGGGTGTCTGTTCCAGTGGCAACTGTCACATAGGTGTGGGCGAGAGTATGGGGCATACATACGCAGGGGTCGCCATGTCAGCAGGGCCTGGCAAGGCCTAAACAGGGAGCAACATGTCAAGTGCAACTCAGGGCATATAACATGCACCCCAAGTTTAGGAGGGAATTTTAAGGAAAAAAAGTTTTAGGAGAGAAGTTTAGGGAAAAAAAAAAACGTACATTTTAAGCGTCATTTGCAGCTTGCCCAGCGTCATTTGCAGCCTTGCCCAGCGTCATTTGCAGCCTTGCCGATGTTTAAATTTCCCGCCGCCGAGACAGACCGCGCATGCGCCGCCGAAAAAGACCGAACCGCGGCCGAAAAAGGCCGAAGCGCGCCCGAAAAAGACCAAGCCGACTGTTCGGCTCCGCTCGGAGTCCCGTCTCCCTGCTGTTTCGGGAGCGAGCGCAGGGAGGCGGGACTACGAGCGCAGCTGAACAAGTCGGCTTCGGTCTTTTTCGGCCGCGGTTCGGTCTTTTTCGGCGCCGCAACCAATTTTTGGCATTTTTTTTTTGGGGTATCGGCATATAACACGCACCCATGACTTTCCCCCGATTTTAAGGGGGAAAAGGTGCGTGTTATACGCCGATAAATACGGTAAATACATTGGGAATGGTTTACCTGCCTGGAAAATGTTAATGCATTCTAACTGCTTTTGTGATCCAGGCATTCCTGCATGACACAGAGCCAGGTCCTCTACTTCTATTGCAGCAGTTGTATTGGTTGGTCACTAGGGCTGAAACAACTAATCAGTTAATCGACAACTAATCGATTATGAAATTAATCGATTACTATTTTCATAATCGATTAATTGGCCAGTAACATAATGGGGTTAAAAAAACTAAAATAAGCCCTTTTATAGTACAAAAAGAGCAAATAATCGCTATTGTAAATATTACTTTACAGTTCTACAGTAAAAAAATGAACCCCTACAGTAGTGATTATCTGCTTTTTTTTTTTTTGTTGCTATAAAGGGCTAATTTTCATTTTTTTTAACCCCCATTATGTTACTAAACATCTCAGGCCTGGTTCACAACTATATGTTTTTGGGTGCTTTTTGCAGAAACGCACTACAGTTCATTTACATGGTTTCCTATGGGACACGTTCACATCTACGCTTTTTTCAACCACTGCTGTTTGGAAAGGGTCAGGGACTTTTTTTTTTTTTTAACGCAAAGCGGTGCTTTTTTGGTTCAATATACTTCAATGGAGAAGCTGCAGAAAAGCATGTAATGCGTTTTTGCAGCAATTTGTGTTTTTTTTTTTTAATCTGCCTAACAACAAATTGGCCAAAAAAAGTATATCTCTTCTGTCTGTTATTCTCAGAGTGAATTAAATATTTTGCTCCCTAACCATATAGTTGGTTATTTATATTTACCACTGCATATAGATATTTAATAATAAATTTACTTTTTTTTTTAAACTTTACATATTAACTAAATTATACACTACACTTTTTTTTTTTTTTTTTTTTTTTTAAGGTTATTAACCGATTAATCGATTATTCAAAACAATAATCGGCCAACTAATCGATTTATGAAAATAATAGTTAGTTGCAGCCCTATTGGTCACCTTTCTGCTTGCTCACACTTGACACATACGGTACAAGGATAAACTGGCCATACATTGATCGAAATTCGGCCAGTTCAGCGGAGACCGGCCAAGGTTTGATCCATATGTGGGCAGGCTGAATGTACAACAAGCCTGTCGTATTTTGTACATCCGATTACTGCCGGTGGCTATAGCCACTTGCGGTAATCATTACGTTCTACCTCCTGGGAAGGCTCCCTGCGCTCCTTCACCAGTGGCAACTGTTTTTTTTGGGGGGGGGGGGGCATTCCACCCGCTGCGGGTCACGGCTTTAAGTGTTTTACTGCGGTTCCTATAAAATATTTGTGAAAAAAAATGTGTCCTAATTAAAAGTGCGAAGAGAGAACAAAAGTCGTGCTGTGTGCTAAGAATAGAAAACCTCTGAATATGCAGCAATGCACTCGGAATGCTTCACTTCCAATGTAATGTTTATAGAGTGAAGCAGTCAGCTGGGAACATCTATTGTGTTTGCCTACAGTCATCAGTACTGTACAAGTGGGGCTTTTATTGTAAATTGCATGAGAAACAAAATAATTGAGTAGTGTTTCATTGCCTGCTAACAAAGGGCCTTATGCGTAGAAGTGTCTAAAAGGAAAGCTTATTGCCTATAGCAACCAGTTCCTATCAGCTTTTTTTTTTTTCCTTTTTAAGTACTGGTTGGCGAAATAAAAGCTGAAACAAATGGGTTGCTTTGGTGTTTAGATACTTAGATTAAGTAAGGTCTTTATATCTTTATATCTTGGGTATGCAAGGCATCAATTTGTGCTTTGAGTATCTGGTGTTTTTTTAAAAAAAAATTTTAATGCAGTGCTATTACTCCTGTAAAACTGTTATGTACATTTTGTTCTGTTTCAATAAGGGCAAACAAATGTTTTATTTGGCTATTTTCCAGCCAGTAGATGGAACTGATGATCCTGGTAAATATTTATTTCCTACGATCACGAAAATTCTGCATTATAGCCACTAGAGGGAGCTGGCGACCATAATATTTATTTCCTATGCTCATGAGCTCCACCTAGTGGCCACAATGTGGTATTTCCGGATTTTCTCTGTTTTGTATGAAGAATAACAATTGACCTGGAATGAAAATGGCATTCATTTTTGCCACTGTTCGCACAGAACAAATGTACATGCAGTTTCCCTAGATGAATAGCTCTGTAAATTTTTTTGCATCGCATACTAGCACATTATGTGAAACAAAGCTATGTCAGCACTGCAGCCGCTTCCATCTTTACCTGTCTTGCTTCCAGGTTTGCGGGCTTCAGCTCTGTGACCTGGCCTGAGCCGTTCACAGTACAGGGCTCGGAACGAACGGCACAGATGGCCCTTCCTTTAGAGCGCATGCACCAGTAATTTCACTGGCTGCATGTAATGTAAATATCTTCTAAACGGTGCACGTTTATGAAATATTTACACTACCTATAGGTAAGCCGCGTTATAGACTTACCTATAGGTAAAAGTCAGTAAAGGAAGTTTACTTACTCTTTAACTGATACCGATAACTTGCAGGATTCCTGCATCATAGACCCCAGTTTCAACCCCCCCCCATTCTTCCCACTTAGCTTTAGTGTTCCTCTTCACTAACACACTTCACTCATCCTGGACCTTTCAGCATGACAACACTTCCTGAGAGACTAGTGTATCAGTGTTTAGGAATGGGCGATTTCTACCTTTCTATGCAGTTAACCTAGCCCTCAAACTTTACACTCGCCTGCTAGCATTTGGCGAGTGGAAATAAGCTGAGGGGGAGTAAGGAGCCACATTAGAAGGGGGGGGGGGGGGGCAGCGCCGCCAGCAGGCAGGGTTGAATGGGAGATGATTCTCATCCCAGCAATCTACCAGGAAACAGAGGAGAGGAGGCTGGAACAGACAGAGGGGAACTCCTTCTGTGACACTGTCAAACAAAAACCTGCTTCCTACACCAGCACCTTTGCTAGACAGCACACTGGTCCAATGCCAGGAAATTGAAGTAGTGTGACGTCTTCTCATAGGTTGGGCACTGATGGGCTGCACTATTGGGCACTGATGAGGCTGCACTGATAAAGTTGTTGTTAATATTTATTTTTGTAATTTAATTCTGGATAACATTTAACAGTGTCCTTTCATGAGCGAATTTGAGGGTGGAATTGGGGGCAGGGTAGGAGTTGGGTGGGGCAACTGGTGGCGAGTAACTCTTAAGGCCTGGCTAGTAGCTCCGGACTTAGAATTTTGAGCCCTGAGTTGACCTTTTTGTATTTCTAAGAAATGAATGGGTTTTCAGTAGGAATAAAGCTGTAGAGATAACTATGTACGCCTGTAACCTCCTTGCTCCTGCTGCTGTATCTTTTTTTTGGTTATGGAGGCCAACTTACTGTAATATGTTGTTCATGCATTGCTGAGGGATGAAATAAAACTTTGTTAAAAAAAATACACCCTATAATCTTACAATTATACAGTGTAAATAATAAGAGGATAGCGTTTTCTCCACACCTTTCTAATTGTGGTACGTTATCTTGTATGGTCAATGGGTATGTTGGTGGAGACAGCTTTTTTACAGTCAGTGTAAAAAAACGAGAGTCCTTTCGTAAAGTACCTTTAGCCTATAACTTGACTTTTTTTATTTTGACCGTAGATGCTCTTTAAATCTGAACTCCAGGCCAGTGTAAAAATGCTAGTTGGTGCCATTGTGTATTGCTTTAAAAGTATTTTTACATCCAATTTTAATAAGTACTTGAATCTAACTTGTAACCACCACCAAAATACTCAACGTTGGCTAGTGTTGGCGCTTAGAATCAATGGCCCCCACTACATCATGTGACAGTGCTTGGGCATACCAAATGGCTATACATATAGTATGTTCGTATGTATAGTTCACACTCATTTCTGGTATAGTGTTCTCTTGGAATTCTGCACTTGACTATTGCTTTTTTAATAAGGATCAATCTTGAGCAACCCAACCACTACTATGTGGGGCCATATATAGAGTTTGGTCATTTGACTTCCTTGCCAGTTCTATTTGGGGGGGGGGAATAAAACTATTCCATGTACATTTTTTAATTTAGAACACCCAGTATATGTGTGTGTGTAATAAATAAATGTATATGCATGTGTGTGTGTGTGTGTATATATGTGTATGTATGTATGTATATGTATGTATGTATATATATATATATATATATATATATATATATATATATATATATATATATATATATATATGCTTTATCACCAGTCCATGCTTCCCTAACAACCCCAAATTTTCAAAATCCAGTGTGTGTATATGTGTGTGTGTGTATATATATATATATATATATATATATATATATATATATATATATATATATATATATATATATATATATATATATATATATATATATATATATATATATATATATATATATATACACTGGATTTTGAAAATTTGGGGTTGTTAGGGAAGCATGGACTGGTGATAAAGCATCAGTGGAGACACCTTTTTTCCATATTAACTCTTACGGGAGTGAATTTCCCTTCCTAGGGGTGGATTTCCTCTCACTTCCCGTTGTCTCCCTCCGTTTGTAAGTCGGGGACCCCCTGTATATTAATTTATTTCAGAGTATGTAGTCCCTGATCAGAGAAGTCAATGACACAAGTTGATTGTATAGAAACCAGGCCTGAATTGACCTTCCTTTACTGATTATCGGCACGTGTATGTAGATTTGTGGATGGTATTCCCCTGTGCACAAGGGCAGAGTCAGTAACACATCCCCTGGCGTCTGTCAGACAATGGCTTGGTTTGTTTGCTTCTTCTGGCTCCTGATTGCCGATTTGATGGAAAATAGTGTGCAGAGAAACACAATGGTGTAGTGTAGTATTATCTGGAGCCAGGGACCTGACAGAGGGAGGTGTCTTATCAGAGCGAACAGCTGGATTTGTTTCTGGAAGCGTCTGACCAATGTGCTGCTGTTGCCTGACATAATGGAAATGTTTTTTTTGTGTGTCTCTGTAATGTATTAAATTAAATTGTCAGATTTTATGAGCGCTCCTGCATGCAAATAAATTAGGTTCCTTCTATACCAGATCTCAGATTGGGATAGGTGTTGCGTTATAATTATTGTAATGGATATTGGCAGCATGCTCCAAATAACATGAACAAGATGGGCACATTGACTTGGAAGTGTTGATTTCGCACCATTACTAAAGCAGCTCCTAGCCATGAAATGAAAATGACCATGTCTCTCTTGACAGATATCTGTAAGGCCATCAAGTATCTGATCACCATGTGATCTGGCCATCAAGTATCTGATCACCATGTGATCTGGCCATCAAGTATCTGATCACCATGTGATCTGGCCATCGAGTATCTGATCACCATGTGATCTGGCCATCGAGTATCTGATCACCATGTGATCTGGCCATCGAGTATCTGATCACCATGTGATCTGGCCATCGAGTATCTGATCACCATGTGATCTGGCCATCGAGTATCTGATCACCATGTGATCTGGCCATCAAGTATCTGATCACCGTGTGATCTGGCCATCAAGTATCTGATCACCGTGTGATCTGGCCATCAAGTATCTGATCACCGTGTGATCTGGCCATCAAGTATCTGATCACCGTGTGATCTGGCCATCAAGTATCTGATCACCGTGTGATCTGGCCATCAAGTATCTGATCACCGTGTGATCTGGCCATCAAGTATCTGATCACCATGTGATCTGGCCATCAAGTATCTGGCATGGGGGACATTGATTAGACAGGTTGCTATTCTCCCTTAGATAAGTGACATTTATATCCCCTTCTTGCTCCTCATGGCTCCCTCTTCCATTCACAAATTTAAGCATTAGGCTCGGCCAGAAGTTAATTTTTATGACTACACCATACAATCCTGAGGCCAGTGTGGTGGTCACATGTAGCTTCCAGTTATGACCTCCCTCATAGGTCACCCTAATAGAATCCTCACATCTGTACTTTGTGCCTGTTTAAATCGTTTTTTGCTTTGCTTTAAAGTACAAGTGTAGTATCGTTCTTTTTTTAAGTGACCCCCCTCTCCTCCCCACAACAACCACCAAACGTCTAAGGCAGGCCATACACGATTCATTTTCTTTCATTCAATCATCGAATCTGGATGTGGGGATCCATCCCATGGAGCTATTGTATTCTGACAGCAGGGAGACTGCCCCGCCATCAGAATACACACATCAGCACCACTGGATACTGATTGACTTCTGTACAACGTTGTAAAATTGTCACTCAATCGGTAGATCGACTTCTGTACAACCGGCCTGCCCATACATGGCTCATCATAAGGCTGGTCTCTGTGGAACCGGCCAAATTTAAATTCATCCATAGTCGGCTTAACGTGGTAGTACAGTTTTGTATTATTATAGGCTTAACTGTAGGTATAAATCAATCAATGCATATATTTGCCAGCACACCTTGGATCGTCTATTATCTTCTGAAAGATTTATTGAAGAATGATCACATCAAAAAGAACAAAGTACAATGTTTCGGAGCTGTGCAGGACCACTTTGTCAGGCAAGTGACTGTTAGATACTTCATTCACTTCTTTGCACTGCCCCCCCAGCTGTGGTGCATAAAAACAAAGGGTGACACGGAGAGCTGCAGAGTGGTGTGGAAAAATGCTGAAATGTTGCAGTTTTCCACACTGCTCTGCAGCTGACAGCTGCGTGGAAGTGCGAATGGGGAAAAAAAATAATAATTTGTGTTTGCCCTTGCGGAGAACATAGTTCTTCTTCTCCAGAAAAAGGCAGCTCTCAGCACAAGTATGAACCGGCCCTTACCCGTGGTATTACTACCACTGGTAAATGTGACCACTCAGGGGATACTGGTTATCAAGGAGCTGATACCCACTGGGCCCCCACCCAAAAATATGGTGGGGGTACCTTGCCAGGGATGAAGCCCCCTTGGCAAACCGCCTTGTTCCCCATGTTGATGAGGACAAAGCCCTTCACCCTTTTCCCATTTTTTAGGGGTCTTGCTTAAAATTTGTAAAGGGCCTGGTATGGATTTGAAACCCCCACGTTTTTTGGTTTAACACTTTCCCCACCCCTTTGCATTCACCTGGCTGCTGGGAATCCCTCGCTGACAGCTAAATGTGCGACCAGGGATGAGTCGCTGGTTGTTGGGATGCCGGCAGGTGTCGGCTCCCTTGTAACAAGCAACCCTGAGCAGGAGCTGTCACATATAGTAGCATTAGTAATGCAAAATGTTTAATGTCCGGTCTGTGTGATGAAATAAGGTTAACAAAATTTCCTAAATACTGCAAAATGTAATGCTTTTTGTTACATTTTTTTTATTTATTTTTTGAATTGCCTGCTTCTGAGATAAATACCATGCAAGTTATTTTGATATAAACATTCATGCTGTATTATCTCTATTGAATTGACCCCACTGTCCCTTGTAGAACATTTGAAAATATCCAAACTATCATTTTTTTTTTTTTGTCATAATAAAGCTGATTTCATAAAAAAAACAAAAAAAAAACAAAGCTCTCCATAGTACTGGTAACCTATAGACATGTGTCAAGGCTTGGAAGCCAAACCTGTTTTTAGCTGACAGAAGCTGTCATCATTTTCCATGGAACAAACGGCTCAAGCTGTGTATTCCACAGGAAACAAATATGTGCCAGCTCTTTAGTTTTGGATAACAGACAGGTCATTGTAATATTCAGCCTAGCTGGTACTGTTTATGGTTTGGTTTTTACTGTGAATGTGACGGATTCATACATGCTGGCCATAATTGGGTCATATGGAATCATGTAGCCAACTCACTTGGGAAAGAATAAGAATTTTTTTTGTCTGATCCTGCTGGGATGATTCACCTGCACTATTTGCCAAGGTGACTATTATTACAAAAAAGAAATGTGATGGGAAATCCAAAATGATCCAGTAGGAGAAGGTGAGGAAATATCTTCCAATGGGGACAACTGTTCTAGTGGCATCTAAGAGGGGAATTTGCCTCGCTTTGTAGAGATTTTTCGATTGGTTCCTGTTGCATCTTTGGGACAGGAAGTAAAGGGAAATGTTCTTATTGGGGCACAGACAACAAATCTAAACACAGGGGTTTTTGCCTCTTTATGACTGCCCAACACATATATATATATGTGGTAACGCAAGGGTGAGCTGTAATGGCAATATATCACACGTGTGTCGCCAATGTTAATGTGCACTCTCGGCACAAAGACCGAGCTGTCAAAGCCGACTCTCGGTCCAGACTAAGGCCTGATTCACACCTATGGCATTTTTAGTGCTTTTTGCAGATTTGCACTACAGAACGTGTTCCATAAGAAACCATGTTAAATGGACTGTAGTGCAAATCTGCAAAATGCAAAAAGCACTAAAAAATGCATAGGTGGGAATCAGGCCTAAGGGCCGGTTCACACCACAATTTCTGTGATCCGATGCATTTCTGCATGTGCGCTTTTCATTTGTTCAACTGCATTCTTTCTTCATCTCAATTGAGGGCATGTGCGTTTTTTGATATGTTTTGTTGTGTTCCTTACAGTAAAAATGCAACATGTTCTACTTTTGTTGACTGTACTGGAACTCGCTGCACTTTTGTGAACTAGGGCTTTGTCCGTGTGTTTTTGATACAGAATAAAAGCCTACTGGACTGCATCTGGTGTGAACCAGTCCTAAGGCCCCTTTCACACTGGGGCAGGAGCTGCGGTGACGGTAAAGCAGCGCTATATTTAGCGCTGCTTTACCGCTGTTTTAGCTGCGGGATTCGGACGCTCGCGGTGCGATTTTACCCCCTGCGAGTGGCCAAAAAAAGGTTAAAATCCCCCGCAAAGCGGGGGTATTACCGCGGTTTCCCATTGATTTCAATGGGTAGGAGCGGTATAGGAGCGGTGAATACACCGCTCCAAAGATGCTGCTAGCAGGACTTTTTTTACCGTCCTGCTAGCGCACCTCTCCAGTGTGAAAGCCCGCCGGCTTTCACACTGGAGTGAATGGGGCTGTTTTTTTCAGGCGGTGTACAGGCGCCTGAAAACCGCCCCAGTGTGGAAGGGGCCTTAAGATTGGTAGCCAGCAGGACTGACTTCTGATCATGTGGCCACTGTGGTCACATGATCACCAATGCTTCCCACTCCTGGACATTCACAACTTTTTAAGGGATGCTAGGATGGACAAGGAGGGGTTAAACGGAACTCTGGGGGTAAAAAAATATTTTTGGATATTTACAATGTAAAAATAGGTTGCCACCATTGATGTCTACCCCATGTGTGACTGCTGCTTCATTTGCTAAAATGCTTAGTATTTTTTTTTTTTACTCCTGTACACTACAGTTAGCATGACAAGTCACACCCTACTGTCGCCATTGGAAGCGTAGTAGTTCCTGCCCTACTTTTTGCAAGTTCAGGTACGACTTGCATAGACATCTGTGCATGAAGTCACAGATGTCTTCCAAGTAGCACCTGAAGTAGCACTAAAATGCTACTTTGAAATCCTGCTACTTCAAGTGAAGTAGCAGGATTTCAGTGTTGTGATTGGTGTGACCAGGGTGTAAATACTGAATATCTATAGCACTGAGACTAAAGCCTCGCACACACGATCAGATTGTTGGTCAACAAAGCGTCAGACTTTTGTCTGAAGGACGTTTGCCAGGAACTTGTCTTGCATAAAAACAGCCAACAAACACTTCTTTTTATAGTATACCCTGTTTCCCCGAAAATAAGACCTAGCATGATTGTTGGTGATGGCTGCAATATAAGCCCTACCCTGTTTCCCCCGAAAATAAGCCCTACCCTGAAAATTAGACCTACAAGGACTTTAACTAGGGCTTATTTGGGTGGTAGGGCTTATATTGCAGCCATCACCGACAATCACACTAGGTCTTATTTTCGGGGAAATAGGGTACGTGGAATTTCAGCTCTTGAGCGCCACCTTTTGGGCACCTTCTGCTAATGTTGTGCTTGGTGAGCATTGATTCCGTGCATGCGTGTTTGTACTTTGGACTTGTATACACACAATACGAAAATCTGACAACAGACCGTTGTCCGCTGAAATTTTACTAGCCTGCCATCCAACATTTGTTGGCGGAAAGTTGGACAACAATTGTCTGATGGAGCGTACTAACTTTCGGATTTTAGGTCTGTCATCACACGATTCCCTGCCGAAAATTTGATCGTGTGTACAAGGCTTAAGGCCCCATACACACTATTAGATTTTCTACAGATTTTTGACTTCAGATTTAGCAAAACCATATAATATGAGGTCGAACCCCTTTCACACATTCGGACCGTTCGTCCGGGTTTCATCCATCTGGTGACGGATGAAAAACGGACATCAATGCATTCCAATGGAAAAACGGATGATCATCTATTTTCATCCGCTTCCGTCAACATCCATTTTTTTTGAATGGATGAAAACTTTTCATCTGTCAAAAAAACAAATGTTAATTGTCAAATGGTCCGTTTTTCATCCGTTTTTGCATTGGTAGTTGGTTAAAAAAAACTGATGCAAATCTGATGAACTGAACTGATAAAAAAAAACGGATGAACTGAACCGCTGAAATGAATGTATGAAAGGGGCCTAAGTTTTTACATTTGTATGCAATCAGACAGACCCTTTCACTACATGGTTTTGGCAAATCTGAAGACAAAAATCTGCAGAAAATCTAATACTGGAGGTCCCCGGGTTACAAACCCATTAGGGACTTTCCCCCTGTTTTGTAATTTGGAAATGTTCGTAAGTTGGGCATTCGCAGAACGACAATTATGGACCTATCTGATGTTACGTCAAATGCCATTCTCGCATGGTATTTATCTCAGAATCACGGACATTTCCAAAATTTTCGTCATTTTCCGAGGCTCCGACATGGCCGCGCATGCGCAGAGCGGCAGAGGGTCCCCGCAGCGCCCTGTTCGTAAGTAGGAGTAGTTCGTAAGTCGGGCACCCCTTGTAGTGTGTATGGGGTTACAGTTCCGGCTGGAGTATAGCTCTAATAGTGAGTCACTTGCTGTCCACCGCTTCCATCCATAAAATGTCTCGTATTGGAGGAGAGGCGGAATGAATGTCCCAATCTCCACCAATCCAATCACAGAGCACCTTGCATCCATTAAAAAGGATACAAGCCATTTTATGAATGGATGAGTTGAAAAATCTCATGAGGAATGTGATCACTGTAATTTGTTTTGAAAATTGCACTGTTTTCTAGCTATGTGTACCCAGGTATCAAACTTGCGGCGTGTTGCATAGTGCGTTTTTCCTATGATCTGCAGGTTCAGAAGGATTTGCGTTCACCTGTGTGAGGAACCAAACATATTTTGCAAGGGCTCTTTCACCCTGATCAGTTTTTGTTTTAGTTTTTCAGTTACAAAAAAAAGTGAAAGAAAAATGCATCCCTTTAAATCCTATGGAACCTTTCACCAGTGGTGGCTGGTGCTCAATTTTCCTGGGGGGGTGGCTCGCAGGCTCCCCAGCCAGTCAACCAACCACTAATGTCACACAATTGGGGCTCATCCCTTTTTTGAAGCCAATTGGAGCCTCAGGCTCTAATCATGTGCTTCGAAGAATAAAAAAAAAACTCATTGGAATCCATGCGTCCGGTGCTCTGCATGTAGATTAGGGGCCGGTCGCATGGATTAGGGGGGCAGCGCCCCTTTGTCCTGCATGAGCAACTGCCACTACACGCGAGTAGCGCCCGCATATGAAAACGTGTTCAAACCACACGTGAGGTATCGCCACGATCAGTAGAGCAATTCTAGCCCTAGACCTCCTCTGTAATGCAAAACATGCAACCTGTAGAATTTTTTTAAATCTCGCCTATGGAGATTTTTAAGGGTAAAAGCTTGTCGCCATTCCTCGAGCGGGCGCAATTTTGAAGTGTGACATGTTGGGTATCAATTTACTCGGCGTAACATTATCTTTCACAATATAAAAAAAATTGGGCTAACTTTACTGTTGTCTTATTTTTTAATTCATAAAAGTGTGCTTGTAAGACCGCTGCGCAAATACGGTGTGACAAAGTATTGCAACGACCGCCATTTTATTTCTCTAGGGTGTTAGAAAAAAAAAATGATAATGTTTGGGGGTTCTAAGTAATTTTCTAGAAAAAAAAACATTTTTTTACTTGTAAACAACACGTCTAAAAAAAGTGGCCCTGCCCGGTGGTTAAAACCTCACCAAAAATGCAGCTTCCCATTAAAATGAATAGGAAAAACATGTCAAAAACGCACCGCAGTTGTGTTTTTTGTGTCAAATGTACATGTTTCACAGGTGCATACAGGGAGTCGGGCACCCAGAAAATGCAGTGGAAATCAAAAATGAGTTTTTTTCAGCAGAGCAGTGTGAAAGCATCCTTACACATAGGGTAACTGTAGGCCTCTTTGATCTTTGGGTCTGAGGATTGAATTGTCTCATGCAATGCACAGTATGTTCATAGCAATCGTGCTTCTCCACTTCCCACTGCAGCATAGCATAAGTATTCTCCTGCTGGTGTGGGCTATAACGACGCAGTCACCTGGATGAGAGTGGCCTACTTTTCTGATTTGATGGGCGTGCAATGCCTTTTTTATTTTTCCACTTCACAGGCCTTGCCTTGTTTGTACACACAGGTTTTGGCAATACATTGTGTATATAGAACCAGGGCGGGTACTGGCACCGTACCTGCGCTTTTGTATATAAACCGTAAAACCATTCCTCATACCGAATATCAATCCAAGTATAAGGCATCCTCTTATCGCCCTGAAATATTCAAGCTGTTATAATGGAGGTGGGAGTAAGCCCAGCTGTGTGTGGGAGAGGGGAGAACAGTGTGTTACCAGCAATGAAATTTCCATGAACTCTCCCTGTGTGAGATTTGCTGTAAAGTCCAGTGTAACCCTTCACTGATCACCCCCTGCATAGCTCAGCGTAACCCCTCACTGATCACCCCCAGCCCCTGCATAGTCCAGCGTAACCCCTCACTGATCACCCCCAGCATAGCTCAGCGTAACCCTTCACTGATCACCCCCTGCATAGCTCAACGTAACCCCTCACTGATCACCCCCAGCCCCTGCAAAATCCAGCGTAACTTCTCACTGATCACCCCCAGCCCCTGCATAGTCCAGCGTAACCCTTCACTGATCACCCCCTGCATAGCTCAGCGTAACCCCTCACTGATCACCCCCAGCCCCTGCAAAATCCAAAGTAACCCTTCACTGATCACCCCCAGCCCCTGCAAAATCCAAAGTAACCCTTCACTGATCACCCCCAGCCCCTGCATAGTCCAGCGTAACCCCTCACTGATCACCCCCAGCATAGCTCAGTGTAACCCTTCAATGATCACCCCCAGCATAGCTCAGCGTAACCCCTCACTGATCACCCCCAGCATAGCTCAGTGTAACCCCTCACTGATCACCCCCAGCATAGCTCAGCGTAACCCTTCACTGATCACCCCCAGCATAGCTCAGCGTAACCCCTCACTGATCACCCCCAGCCCCTGCAAAATCCAGCGTAACCCCTCACTGATCACCCCCAGCCCCTGCAAAATCCAGCGTAACCCCTCACTGATCACCCCCAGCATAGCTCAGCGTAACCCCTCACTGATCACCCCCTGCATAGCTCAGTGTAACCCCTCACTGATCACCCCCAGCCCCTGCATAGTCAAGCGTAACCCCTCACTGATCACCCCCTGCATAGCTCAGCGTAACCCCTCACTGATCACCCCCAGCCCCTGCATAGTCCAGCGTAACCCTTCACTAATCACCCCAAGCCCCTGCATAGTCCAGCGTAACCCTTCACTGATCACCCCAAGCCCCTGCATAGTCCAGCGTAACCCTTCGCTGATCACCCCCAGCCCCTGCATAGCTCAGCGTAACCCCTCACTGATCGCCCCTGCATAGTCCAGCGTAACCCTTCACTGATCACCCCCAGCCCCTGCATAGCTCAGCGTAACCCCTCGCTGATCAGCCCCAGCCCCTGCATAGCTCAGCGTAACCCCTCGCTGATCAGCCCCAGCCCCTGCATAGCTCAGCGTAACCCCTCGCTGATCAGCCCCAGCCCCTGCATAGTCCAGCGTAACCCTTCGCTGATCACCCCCAGCCCCTGCATAGCTCAGCGTAACCCCTCACTGATCGCCCCTGCATAGTCCAGCGTAACCCTTCGCTGATCACCCCCAGCCCCTGCATAGTCCAGCGTAACCCTTCACTGATCACCCCCAGCCCCTGCATAGTCCAGCGTAACCCTTCACTGATCACCCCCAGCCCCTGCATAGTCCAGCGTAACCCTTCACTGATCACCCCCAGCCCCTGCATAGTCCAGCGTAACCCTTCACTGATCACCCCCAGCCCCTGCATAGTCCAGCGTAACCCTTCACTGATCACCCCCAGCCCCTGCATAGTCCAGCGTAACCCTTCACTGATCACCCCCAGCATAGCTCAGTGTAACCCTTCACTGATCACCCCCAGCATAGCTCAGCGTAACCCTTCACTGATCACCCCCAGCATAGCTCAGCGTAACCCATCACTGATCACCCCCAGCCCCTGCAAAATCCAGCGTAACCCCTCACTGATCACCCCCAGCCCCTGCAAAATCCAGCGTAACCCCTCACTGATCACCCCCAGCATAGCTCAGCGTAACCCCTCACTGATCACCCCCTGCATAGCTCAGTGTAACCCCTCACTGATCACCCCCAGCCCCTGCATAGTCAAGCGTAACCCCTCACTGATCACCCCCTGCATAGCTCAGCGTAACCCCTCACTGATCACCCCCAGCCCCTGCATAGTCCAGCGTAACCCTTCACTAATCACCCCAAGCCCCTGCATAGTCCAGCGTAACCCTTCACTGATCACCCCAAGCCCCTGCATAGTCCAGCGTAACCCTTCGCTGATCACCCCCAGCCCCTGCATAGCTCAGCGTAACCCCTCACTGATCGCCCCTGCATAGTCCAGCGTAACCCTTCACTGATCACCCCCAGCCCCTGCATAGCTCAGCGTAACCCCTCGCTGATCAGCCCCAGCCCCTGCATAGCTCAGCGTAACCCCTCGCTGATCAGCCCCAGCCCCTGCATAGCTCAGCGTAACCCCTCGCTGATCAGCCCCAGCCCCTGCATAGTCCAGCGTAACCCTTCGCTGATCACCCCCAGCCCCTGCATAGCTCAGCGTAACCCCTCACTGATCGCCCCTGCATAGTCCAGCGTAACCCTTCGCTGATCACCCCCAGCCCCTGCATAGTCCAGCGTAACCCTTCACTGATCACCCCCAGCCCCTGCATAGTCCAGCGTAACCCTTCACTGATCACCCCCAGCCCCTGCATAGTCCAGCGTAACCCTTCACTGATCACCCCCAGCCCCTGCATAGTCCAGCGTAACCCTTCACTGATCACCCCCAGCCCCTGCATAGTCCAGCGTAACCCTTCACTGATCACCCCCAGCCCCTGCATAGTCCAGCGTAACCCTTCGCTGATCACCCCCAGCCCCTGCATGGCTCAGCGTAACCCCTCACCCCAAGCCCCTGCATAGTCCAGCGTAACCCTTCACTGATCACCCCAAGCCCCTGCATAGTCCAGCGTAACCCTTCACTGATCACCCCAAGCCCCTGCATAGTCCAGCGTAACCCTTCGCTGATCACCCCCAGCCCCTGCATAGCTCAGCGTAACCCCTCACTGATCGCCCCTGCATAGTCCAGCGTAACCCTTCACTGATCACCCCCAGCCCCTGCATAGTCCAGCGTAACCCTTCGCTGATCACCCCCAGCCCCTGCATAGTCCAGCGTAACCCTTCACTAATCACCCCAAGCCCCTGCATAGTCCAGCGTAACCCTTCACTGATCACCCCAAGCCCCTGCATAGTCCAGCGTAACCCGTCGCTGATCACCCCCAGCCCCTGCATAGTTCAGCGTAACCCCTCACTGATCGCCCCTGCATAGTCCAGCGTAACCCTTCACTGATCACCCCCAGCCCCTGCATAGCGCAGCGTAACCCCTCGCTGATCAGCCCCAGCCCCTGCATAGCTCAGCGTAACCCCTCGCTGATCAGCCCCAGCCCCTGCATAGCTCAGCGTAACCCCTCGCTGATCAGCCCTGGCCCCTGCATAGCTCAGCGTAACCCCTCGCTGATCAGCCCAAGCCCCTGCATAGTCCAGCGTAACCCTTCGCTGATCACCCCCAGCCCCTGCATAGTCCAGTGTAACCCTTCGCTGATCACCCCCAGCCCCTGCATAGCTCAGCGTAACCCCTCACTGATCGCCCCAGCATAGTCCAGCGTAACCCTTCGCTGATCACCCCCAGCCCCTGCATAGCTCAGCGTAACCCCTCACTGATCACCCCCAGCCCCTGCATAGCTCAGCGTAACCCCTCGCTGATCAGCACCAGCCCCTGCATAGCTCAGCGTAACCCCTCGCTGATCAGCACCAGCCCCTGCATAGCTCAGCGTAACCCTTCGCCGATCACCCCCAGCCCCTGCATAGCTCAGCGTAACCCTTCACTGATCACCCTCAGCCCCTGCATAGCTCAGCGTAACCCCTCGCTGATCACCCCCAGCCCCTGCATAGTCCAGCGTTTGGTTTACAGCTTACTAATGATATGCCGTGAATAAATGTAGGCGTGCTGGGGCAGGTAGAAGTTGCTTCAGTCCCAGCGTTTCGTGACTTTCACCAGTGTTACCAACTGCCATTTACACAAATTCTACCCAATTTGCTGCCTCTTAGCTTTTTATATCTCAAGAGACCACAGTTTCAAGACTTTCCTGACTCATACTATTCACATTGCATGGCTGGCATTCCTTTCTTTTTTGTAATGACCCTGAAGCTTGCAAAAGTTGGGTGTTCCTGGGTTCCATGGTCTTTGTACATCTCAGAGGGAAACTCCTGATTTATGAATGCAAATCTAAAACTTGCATTGAAATGTAAAGCTGAACTGCAGGTATGAACTTTATTGCACACCTACTGTGGGCCAGCTTGCAAAAAATGTCAGTATGCGTTTTTATTGCCTGAAGGACCACTGGTGTAGTCAGCGTGTCTACAACAACAGCAGATATCTTCTGGGTCCTGTGCCGAGAGGCTTACCCTCTTCACATTGATCCAAGGGGGTCAACTTGCTTGGCACTGCCACCATTCACACAGCAGCTTGTAATTTTCGTTGCATCATCACCCCTCCTCTCCACCTCATCCAATTAAAGTGGTAGGAAAGTTTTAGTTTTAGTTTAGTTTTTTTAATTGCTGACACAAGCCATTCCTGGATAGTATCAGCCATGTATCGATTGATGGAAAAAATGAGATGCATACAGATTGTGTACACATCAGCGGTTTTCATTCTCATAATTCATTCATCTTTTTAGCTTCATCCTGTAGGTGGAAGTGGGCAGATGAAGGATTTGTGTTCTTGTTGTGTCGGGAGGCTAAGTGTCTCCAGCTGGAAAGCTAAATGTAAAACCTTTTATATCAACTTGCAAGAACTGTTAAGGGGTACGTTGTACATTGTCTTAGTTATAGCAGGACTAATGGCACAAAAAAGTATGTAAACATTACTTTTCGGTATTCTAAATGTGTTGTTCTATCCAGACAGAAGGCGGAGCTCTAGTCTTCACCAAATTTGTTGTATTCAGAAGTCGGAGTCCTCAGTGCAGTCTTTTATTCCTTAGACTGCTTAGTCCATGGTTTCAGCGAGACAAATGGAGTCTCAAAGCAAGCAGATCTACTTTGCTGTCTTTAACCCACAGTGCTCTGGGAATTCTTTATGTACCAAATGTTCATTTTTAGACCAAAGACCATACAGTATATAGATGGTAAAAAAAGGATAAAACCAAGCTAAGATAATTTTCCTGTGGGTCTGCTTCAGTTAGCCATACTGTATTTTATAAACCAGTTCAACAATGGAAACACTAATGTATATCATGAAGCAAGAAAAAGGGGGTTGCAGGGATATACCCTACTATTGCTGGACTTTAGTGGCATGACTTGAGACAAAGACCATGAAATTATAAAAATAAATAGTTTTATTGATAACAATTTAAAGTTCCAAGGAGTAACGTATACAAAATATAGTAACTAATATAGTAACTATCAAAAAAGAAATGGTGCTATGATATGATACAATAACCTTCTAACACCTTCTGTCATACTCGTATAAAAATAAGCTTGGGGTGTACAGGTAGCTCAATCCTTCAAGGGTCGATGCGTTTCGCTGGATTGCGTAGCTTCAAGACTCAAGATACTGAGTATCATATTCTGCATAGTATAGTATGAATACAAGTTAGTATACATATAATTATTTTCCAATGTGTTCACTGTTTTAAGATTACAATACTTAATTGGTATAGCCCATAGCACTTACAAAGGCACATGGAAAAACCTTAGAGGCATCAAAAAATGTCTGTGGGGCGGTCACAGGGCTTTAGCTCCTTTATTGTACCCTAGAGAGTATGTGGACCAATCTGAACTGTAGTGTCTCAAATAGAAAGTACGTCTCTATCTATCTCTATCTCACCAAGTATCCACATGTAATATATATATTCATGAAAATATATGATAAATGTGGATATTTGGTGATGTGACAAGTATTCGGCCATCCATAACAAATTCTGTCCATAATTTTTCTTACTACAGTGATTTTCTTTTTTTTTTTTTGTTATGTCTGTAGGCTCCATCTAGTGGCCATGATGAGGTATTTTTTCTGATTGAGACATTCCAACAAGAGTACCATGTTATGCCCCTAGATGGAGCTCAATATGATGATCTCTGTATTAAGAAAGATATGGTTTAGAATTCATCAAGGATGGGTGAATGCTTGTCACATTACTACCAACATTTTTTTTTTTTATAAATATATAATTGGACCCCTAAGTATATATAAACCCTCACAATAAGCGCCTCTTATTTGCTCCTTTTTAATCTGTTACATACCATTGAAAACATTTTGTTTATCATTTTGATAAGTCAAAACAATGTTAATTCTGCCAAGATCTTGTGAGCTGATAACTTTCAGGCTGCATTCACACTTCAGCGTTTTGAATCGCGGGCAGATTTGCCGCGATTCGAAAGCGCCGATGTGTGAATGACAAATGGCAGGACTCGCATTTGAGATGCCAATCATTTGAATGATACCTAAAATCGCAGTGCAGGCCTGCCACGATTTCCTGTGATAAATCGTGCTGCAATAGCAGCAACCAAATCACGGAAAGCATGTCGCCCAAAAATAGCTCCTGAAATTTTTTTGGGGAGACATGCTTCCTTCACTTTGTTTGACCATTCGCAGTAGGCTGAGGAATGTGATTAATCATTTTCAAATAAATGCCATGTGTAGAGGAAGGAAAAGCCTTCCTACTTCCTATTCTTATCGCTCTACCATTGGGGATGAATGGACAATCCAGCCGTACAGATTACAGTAACTGTACCTTTTGTATGTGGTTATTGTGTGACTTTTTTTCTTTGACTCTTCGTAATGGCTGATGTTTGGCAGGAGTGTTGAATTACTATGTTACATTGGTGCAATCATGCATGTGCGTGGATAGATTTAAAAGGGAGGTATGGACATACAGGCAACATCCAACCATCCTCCAATCACATGAAATGTAGAATAGGGCACGAAGCCTCAAATCTCCAGGCACGAGGCTTAAAGCCCATCTTTAGGCGCAATCCTCCACACCTACTTTTTTAGATTAGGCTTGTTCATTAACTTGCTGCTGCAATTTATGTATCTAAATCCTTATCATAAAAAAAAATGATATGGCACCACTTTACCAGTCTTTAGGCCAGCTTCACTTTAGCGCTAGAGATGGACTCTAAATAACGCCTGAAAACTGCCTCCCATTCATTTGTGTGACTTTTCACACTGTGGTGGTGCGCTTGCGGGATGTTAGGAAAAGTCAGGGCAGCACAGTGGAAAAGTGGGTAGCACTCTAACCTAGTGCTGGTTCAAACCACGACATCATCTGCCTGGAGTTTGCACGTTCTCCCTGTACCTGCGTGGGTTTCCTCCGGTTACTCCGGTTTCCTCCCACAATCTAAAGACATGCTGGTAGGGTAATCCTGTCTAAATTGATCCTGTCTAAATTGGCCCTAGTTTGTATGAATGCGTGTTAGGGACCTTGGGTTGTAAGCTCCTTGAGGGCAGGGACTGATGTGAATGTTCAATGTATATGTAAAGCGCTGCTTAAATTGATGGCGCTATACAAGTACCTGAAATAAATAAAAAGTCCTGCAAGCAGTATCTTTGGGCCAGTTTGGGAGCGCTGTATGCATTGCTCTCAAATGCCCTGCCCATTGAAATTAATAAGGAGCGCTTCGGAAAGCACCACAACACGGGCTTGTTTAACCCATTTTTCGTTAAAAAAGCGCCCCGCTAGTGGCCGAAAAGCGCCGCTTAAACAGAGCTAAAGCAACCGCAGCTCAGTGTGAAGCTGGCCTTAGATGTGGGGATTGCATATTTGTACCTTTTTCTTGGCTTTCTTTCCTTTATTTTCACCTGGTGAACCTGCCAATAACATTCTTCTTGTCCCAGAGTACAGTGATAGATCTCTCTATCTATCAATTTTTTTTTTTCACATAATAAACATTATAAATAGTATTTAACAGACTAAAAGGGACCAAAAAAAAATACATGCGTGTACAATTATGACTGATAAGACAGTTATAGATCTGGTTTCTGTGTTGGAATTTGGCTGCTCAATATTGTCACTGGCACGGCTTAATGTCCAGTACGGTGCAAGAACTGGGACAGGAGATTATCACTAGATGGTATTCTACCCAAGCCCAGCTACACAGAATGTGTCCAAAATGATAGTTTCCCATTGATAATGGAAACTTATTTCATGTCTTCCCAGTGTGTGACAAAATAGGAACATATTGACTCGCTTTTCTTCAAATATCTTTACAAGACGATTCAGTCTTTCGTTTGAGTTATTTATGAAGCAAACCTATACTGTACTGAGATAAATATGAAGAATGTCATTGATGACCTTTCCTTCAGAAAATGTTATCTGCTTGGTTGACTGATATGTAATAATCCCAATACAGACTTGGAACAGGTATTTAGATTAGTGTTCTGACTCAGACTTGTTTCAGGTGCCTAAAGTATTGAAACAGCCAGGTAACTAGCATTTTCAGAAGGAGATCTGCAGTTTCAGCTTATATATGTATTGGTACAGGTTTCCTTTAACGGTATGAAAGTAGCATCACACAAGTGTTCCCTACTAATCCATTTCATTTGATATAATGCTTAATGAATTTTTATCTCAAAATTCTGGCACCAAAAATTTCTATTGTTGATTTGGAACCCAGACTTGAGGCCCGTACACACAATCGGAAAATCGTCGAAAAAATACCGCTTTCGAATCGATCGTACCATAATCTCATAGTTATGACACAGCTTTAGTCCACAATTATCTGAAGGGACAAACGCAAAAAATGTTCTCGTACGATTTTTGTTTAATTAGTAAAGTCTTTGTCCGAAATACAATACATCTTATCGCATCTGACTTTATTCAGTCGTACGAGAATTTTCATACTTTAGTAACCTCCTTAATTTTCAATATAGAGATTAGCATGCAAAAAAACAGATGATCATTCCTCCAATAATCTCATTGTGTGTACCAGGCTTAGTGGTACTAAAGGTTCATAAAAGTAATAAAAGTAATAGTTAAGAATATAACTATAATTAAAAAAGTTTTCTGGCCTCTCCCCTGATAATGTCTTCTACAACAAAACGCGTTGGACGAGGCCTTGGATGTAACCTCACGCAGGCTCTGTTGAAAGTCTGACGGGGCGGAATAGTTTGCCGATTGAATTCATGCATTGCGGCACCGCTTTACTTTGTCTTTTATTAAACTGGAGGTTTTAAAACTTTTTTTACTCTATGCAGGCCCTTTTATATTTCCTCTATATGCCACAATTGCGGGTAACTTGTAACTACTTCCAGGATGTGACATGGTTGGTGTGATTAGGACCAGAAGGAATCGCCTCTTTATGTGCTATTTTACCATTTATCATGTCAATATTTTATTATATAGTGGTCATATTGATTTGGTAAGAGACTTGTGCACTCACGGAGGAGAGCACTGATTGCTTGGGTGACTTTCTTGATCAAACCCATCACAAGGAGTCGATTGTTGGGTGTCTTTTCTGATTACCTGGAGTGAAACACCACAAGCACTGAATATTTGGATAGTTTTATGTACACTTTGAAGTGGTGATATATTTTTTTTTTTTTTACAAATTCATATACCACCGGGGATAGATGCACAGAAAAAAAGAGGTTTCAGTGCTTTATTCTTCCTGCTCAGCCACCACCTCCTTTTTGTGCTTTGGAATTTGAAGCTATTTATTTTTGTGTGTGTGTGTGTGTGTGTGTGTGTGTGTGTGTGTGTATATATATATATATATATATATATATATATATATATATATATTATTTTTTTTTGTATTATTGTTTGTTTTGGGTTTTGTTTTTGTGGCCACATGTGAGAATTCCAAATAATAAAGTATTTAGCCTAGAAAAAATCCCACAGGACCACAACATTATCAGTAGATTGGATTAAAATGTAATGCAGTTTTTGATTTGCAGTGCCCTCTATAGCCTCCCAAAGGTCTTACTTAGACAAAGCAATCATGCGGCATGTAAAAAGCTGCAATCAGGAGCGATTCAGATATTTTTTTTAATAGGTTCTCAGATAAAGAACTAAAATAGTTCATATAACCATTAAGCATAATTGATTATTGAAAGCACAGCACACATTGTTTTCTTTAGTATGCAATTAGAGTCCGCTTCCTGGCGGAAGGGTTTTTACATTGATTTCACAGCTTGTGGCAGCATGCCACCAAGTTTTTATTAAAATGTGTGATGCTCAAAATGAAATGTGCTCTAGCAAAACAAACATCTGCAAGTAAACCAAAATTGCTATGGTGCCTTGGGGTAATGTTGTCAATATGACATGACCAATATACTGTGCAGACTGAAATCTGACTTGCAGGTACTTAGGATGGCAGGCCACTTTCCGGGGGCACCTATCAGTCAGTCCATGCTGGGAGTTGTAGTTCCAATTTTTTGGTAATAAAAACAAAAAAAAAATGTAATTTTATAGTTCACACTGCTAAGATTGATCCTCAGATAGAATAATTAGTGATAACTGGTAAGTAGTAGAAATGGCTCAGTTAAAAATAAATGCTTTCTTTGCTTTATATGGCACGGTTAGGTAAAAAAATCTATTAAAGCAGAACTGGCGTTTTGTAAACGCTCTGTTAAAAAATAGCGCGTGTATGCACACTTGCATCCCTATATGTCTCGTGTGACTTTTCCAGAAGGTGTCCCCAGCTGCTGCATAGGCATAGCAGTAGGACCTAGAATTTTCTACGACCTTTTGGATGGAGCTCTGCTGGTTACACAGCCCTGAGGTCATAGGATTTCTGCTTGGCCCTCTTGGTTTGTCGTTATGCCCTTACTTTTTGCATAAGGGGTCGACTGCAAAGAACAGTATGGCTCCTCCCAGTTCCATCTTGTGGTTCCCAAATCATTTGATAGGCAGCTGCATTAAAACTGAACTCCATGATAAAAAAAATACCGTCTAAATACCAAGGGCCTGTGTATTCTCGATTCTTGATATGTATTCAAAATCTGTGTAGTAGTCCAGTGTGAAACTTTGCCGTTTGTAATAAAGACTGGTCACTGCTGCTCTCTCTGCTTGTGCAGGGTGATTGGTGTCATTATGTCATTGGTTGGGGTTCACAAACCCCCATGAGATAGCATTGGCCAGGTGACAGGTACTCTTTATGGAGACATTGGCCCCAATGTCTCCCCTGCCCTCCAGAGTTACTTGACACATTAACAAATGGGCAAGACAAATGCCTCCTTTTCTGCAGGTCAGCCTGTAGTGGGTGGGGCCTGCTGGGTTCCTCCCACATCTTTGCTCAGGCTATGTACAGCACAGTCATGATGGGACTACTACTTTTACAAGTTATTGACTAGATTTGCAAAGTTATTTGGCGTACACAAAGTGAATTTTTAATCCTTCGTGGCGATCGAGAAATCTATTTAAATGAATGTTGTTGTGCCCAAAGTTCTGCTTTAAAGAGGAGCTCTAGTCTCCCCCCAAAAAAAAATTAAGTCCGCAGCTACAAATACTGTAGCTACTAACTTTTAATATAAGGACACTTGCCTGTGCAGAGATCCAGCGATGTCGGCACCCCAGACGATTCTTTAATCAGCTTTGGGTACAGGTGTCGGCATCTTCGCAGATGCATGCGCAAGTCATGCTGTGCTTTCTGAATGGTCCCACATTTTTTTGGGAACTGTGTGTCCCAGAAGGCAATGGGGGAAAGGAGGGGCTGGACATACTCGATGATGGCTGCTGCGATCTTACCCGGAAGTGGGAGCGGGTACCTGTCAAAACCCGGTACCCACTCTTCCATCCCCCCAAAAAAGTGCCAAATGTGGCCGTGGAGGGTGCGAACAAGTGGAGCTTCCCCTTTTGGGTAGCGCTCCGCTTTAAGTAAAACAAGTTAAAAGTGACTAATAAAATAGCAGGAAAGAGGAAGGAATATAACCTCCTTATTATACTCCTGATTCCCGGCAAAAAATTCAAATGATTCCCATAGAAAACTCATTATGAGAAAATGGTTACATCACTTCCTTCAGATGGTATCTCTTCCTGCTAGTGGTATGAAAGGAGCAAGGTAAGGTGGCCTATGGATAATGTGAAATATGGATATTGCAAAAGCTAACACAAGATAAGCAGGGATGAACAATCTTTAACTTGCAGGCTGTGCCCTGTTAACCACGTGGTACGAGTGTGCCCCCGGATCACTCATCCATCCCTGTACTTGAGTAAAAGTTTGGATGGCTCAGTTCATTGTACAAATGGCTGTATGCAAACATCCACATCCATCTTTCCAGGGCATAGAGGTTTTTTTTTTTTTTTCATGCTGGTACGGCTCCCTGTGCCATGTGAATAATTCCTTACACACTACAAGCCCAAAACGTTATGTGGCATTGCCCTTTCTTTATCATTTTTTTCAAATGATACACCCAAATTGTAAAAGATGATTTTTGGTAATAGGCTATACATATTTAATGGGTAACTCTACTTTTGTGGAAAAAATAGCATATTCTATTGTGATTGAATGTTATTAAAAATTACTTTCCTTTTCAATCTGCAGCTCTGTAATTTTCTGTAAAATGCAATGCAATATGGCTACCTGGAGGTGTTCTATACATAGAATGTGTACAGAACACCCCCCAGAAACATGATTTCCTGCTTGTGTGATTGGCTCACTGATTTTCCCAGAAGTCTGCACTAAGATACAAGTCAGATTTCAGGCATCCCCTGCAGCAAAAAGTGCAATTTTTTTGGGGAGATATCCCCAATAAATCACTTCTGAAGGGATGCAGTCCCTGCCCCCTTTCCTCATTAGAGCCCTGCAGGTGCAGCAGATGATTGATAATTATGAAACCACTCCCATTAGATTCACTTTCCACATGGACACAGACAAACACACGTGGATTTCTTCTGAATAACAAAAGGTAGGAATCTATAACAAAGTTAGTTTAAATCCTTGTAGTGTACAAAGATCACCCAGAGGTTTTTTTTTTCTTCTCAACAAAAGTGGAGTTACTCTTTAATAAAAGTAATAGTAAAAGCTAGCAAATCTTCTTTTTCTTCTCGTTGGTTTCCCCAGTCCCAGCACTTTTCCTCCCCTCACAATCAGAAACCCATACTGCCATTAAAAAAACAAAAACAAAGTGGAGATTTCAAATCCCCAGACCATTGCATCGGCATGATCACCACATTACCCACAGAAGTAGCTTTGGGTTCCTTTTTAATTATTTGCACTGTTTCCAGATCCTTGGAGGTGACCTGATTTTTTTTTTTTCTTTTTTCCTCCATCCAGATTTAATGTCTGGCTGCAGTGGCAATAGATGAAAGTTTAGACTTTGACTTGGGGGGGGGGGGGGGGTGGGGGTTGGTTTACTAAAGAAGCGGGAGCAGGTTAGATGGTCCAGCCTTATATCGTGGCTGGGGGATATCATGTTGCACTTCATTAGATTTCATTCATTAGATTTCAGTTCTTTCTTTCATTCATGGAGGCTCCACAAAATGTGGGGTGTAAATAACGTGTTATTTATTATTGGTCTTGGAGTTATTGCTTTGACCCAAGTCCAGTCCAGTAGGAGGAGTTCTTGGACCAAAAATTGTTTGCTTTATTAATCGTGAACAATTATGTTATATGCCTCTGCTGCGGGAGCTCCAGGAGAATATTCCAGATGATTTTCTGAATTATCTCTGGATGACGGACCCCTGCTTTCACCAACTCTTGGCATTGCTAACCCCCTATATTAAGAAGCGGACACATGCATAAGGTTTTTATTTTATTTTTTGGTTGAATAATAATGATTTTGATTTGTTAGATTTTCGGATGCATAGAATGCACTTTTTGGTTAAGTTCTATTGGCAGATAGCATGTCTAATTGTATTTGTTTTCCTTTTTTAATGCACAATAAAAAAAAATAGTTTTACTTCAAATGACAGTTTGGGAGTAGGCAGTTACATTCAAAAAATACAATGTAAAATTGACACCAACATAGTTTTGTCTTTGATCTTAAAAACTATGGGATAATGGTGTTGTGGTAACTTGCCCAAAAAAAAAAAGCATAATAATATTCTTCTTGATAGCACTAGAAAAAAAAAAGCCTTTTAAAATACGTTTGCAATAACTCCATCAGTATCACCAGCAAAGCAGCTTCATTATTATCCCATTAAAGAAGAAGAGAATTGTGCGCTGCATTTCGTTATTTCATAATTTGCTATGTCACGAATGTTAATTCTCCATTACGAACGCTGGTTTACAAGACCGACCGCTTCTGGCTCGTCCTTGCTTCCGAGCATGCGTGTTTGTACTTTGAACTTTTGTCCGGACTTATGTACACACGCTCGGAAAATCCGACAACAGACATTTGTCCGCGGAAAATTTTAAAGCCTGCAATCCAACATTTGTCCGCCAACAATTATCCAATGGAGTGTACAAATGGTCGGATTTTCCGCCAACAGCCTGTCATCACACATTTCCCGTCAACAAAATCTGATTGTGTGTACGAGGCTTTACATAGCCTTGCAGACCCCTTCCTCCAGCCCCGGTAGGCCTATGTTGCATAGAAAAGCGCAGAGACCTGGTGGTGATGTAATTTATTCTCAGATAAGGTATATATTATAAAAGGTTTTATTTGATAATTTAATTAGCATGTTGATGAGGCTGTAGGAACTAGGGAGGACAAAATATAAGCAAATTAAACCAGCTCTAAACTCCTTGGCAGTTTATTTGTTTACAGCAATATCTTGTTTTTCAGTAATACTAGGGTACTTCTTGTAGTTTTCAGTTGCTAGGAAAATGCTTAGTTGGCCCTTGTAGTAGTGGGAGTGTGTCAGTGACAGCTGAGTGCGCGCTCTTTTATAAAGCCGTCACTATCTTACTTTTTAAAAGGATTTCTGGCTCTTGCTGGGACTTGATTAAGTAGGAGGGAAGGGCAGGTCAACCTGGGGTTAGGGAAAAATGACTCAATTATATGTGAATGTGTCATTCTGTACAGCAAGCATGCAATCTGTGTGAAGAACATGCTTCATGCGTTTTCTTGACCTGGAGCAAGTGTTACCTTTAATAAATGCATGCTTTGTCATGGGTATGGTGCAGTAAACAAATCTCACGGCTAAAGTATATTCCTGGAAGACGAAGCTCCTTAATAGAACACCTGTCACATTACATGTAAAGAGGATTGATAAACCACACCTTGTACTTTCAGTGCAGTCTCTCTATGAGGTCTTCAGTTAAAGCAGAACTCCAGCCAGGACCAAGATAAAATGAGTAGCCCACTTCTGCTGTAGCTTTTTTTTTTTGTAATCATCCTCAATCCAGAGATTCCCCCACATTAGGCCGCTTTCACACAGGCTTTCTGATCAGGTCCACCTGTCCGTTTTTCAGGCAGACCTGATCGGACCTCGCAGTCTCCTCTATGGAGTGGCGGATGTCAGTGGTGACATGTCCGCTGACATTCGCCAATATCTGATCCAATCTTGTCCGTGCAATCCAGACGGATGGTGACCCTATTTTCCATCTGTTTACCGAATCGGATGACAACGGACTGGCTGATCGTTTTTATCCGATCTCACCATAGAGGAGAGCAGGGCTCTGACAGGTCCGTCTCTGCACAGTGAGTGGAGATGGACCTGTCATCAGCCTGCTCAGCGGGGATCAGTGGATCGATCAAAGCGGAGTCCACAGGGCAGACCGCCCGTGTGAAAGACCCTTACTGTTTTCTGATTTTAGATGTCCTCAGAATTAGACTGGGTTCACACTGATGGAATGTGTCACATCGCATGTGATTTGCACAGGAATCACACTGTGCAAATTACATGCGATTCTGTGCGGTTTGAGCCCATCATTTTATATGCCTTAATTTGCACCGCTATTTTTAGCTCCGATTTATCGTTGTTTTAGCGGCGCTATTCGGCTACTGCTAGTGGCCTGAAAAGGGGTTAAGTCCACGGCGCTGCCCCATTGTTTTCAATGGGGAGGAGCGCGGTGTATTCACCACTGCAAAGAAGCTGCTGGCAGGACTTTTTGTGTTGCCCTGCCAGCACAGTGCCCCAGTGTGAAAGCACTCGGGCTTTAACACTGAGTTTGCAGCTGAGGCTTTTTTCAGGCACTATGCAGGTGCTATTTTTAGCGCCTGAAAAATGTCATCGTGTGAAAGGGGTCTAAGGCTCAGTTCACACTTGTGCGATGCGGGAACCCTGCGAATCCACTGCGGGGTTCCCGCATCGCACCCGACTCGCACGCAGTTCAAACTGCCATATGCGAACTGCTGGGAGTGTCAATACAATGTTAATGACACCCCCATTTCAGCTTGCATATCGCACTGTGAACTTAGTTTCCACATGAATCGGATTCTGGTGCGGATCAAAAAAAGAGTCCTGTGCAAGTTTGGTACGAATGCAATGCGATATCAGCCATTCTATCTGTATGGCTGAAATCGCATCACATGGACATCGCATGTGATTTTCACTGCGGTGCGATTTGCATGCGATCTCACAGAGCACACTGATGAGAACCGGTACTCAACCTAGGTTCACACTGACTGCAGGTTAGAACTCGCCCGATTTCAAACCAGCAATACAGTCCGACTTCAGGGGCAATTTGACATACATCTGTGCGAGTTCCTGCATAGATGTCTACAAATCACCCCCCAAAGTAGCCAAAAGTAGTGCAGGAACTATTCAGACTGTGCCATTGCCGGTGTCTTGCCGAGAAAGTTCCCCTGCCGAATTGGTTCCCCTCTGTACTGCGCAGGCGCAGTGCTTGCGCAGTACGAAGGACTAGGCATCTTCTGGAAATTGCCGAATCTAAACAGATGCAAGAGAAGTGTACACCGCGCAGTCGGTGTACGAGACGATGCCGCACGCTCCCGATGCTCGCACTACTCTGCAAGGCACGCCTGTAAGTAAGGGGGGGCTCTGCAACCAAGGGCGACGCGCGTGTAAGTAAGGGGCGGGTCTGTAACCAAGGGCGACATTTGTTACTGTAACTGGCAGATTTGTCATTATTAATAATGTAAACAATTTTTTTTTTGCCCCTTGCTTAGAGTAATAGACCCGCCCCTTAGTTAGACTCCCCTTGAAGTGTAGCGCGAGCATCGGGAGCGTGCGGCATCGTCTCGTACACCGACTGCGCGTGCGCGGTGTACACTTCACTCGCATCTGTTTAGGTTCGGAAATTTCGCTGCGTCTGCGCAGTTCAGATCGGTACTAATCCGCCAAGGGGAACCATCTCGGCAGAACACCGGCAATAGCCGCCAGTTTGGCATGCGATTTGACATGCCAATAAAAGTGGATAAGGGTTAAGCCCCATACACACGGTCGGATTTTCCGATGGATTCTGTCCTATCGGACAATGTTGTCGGAAATTCCGACCGTGTGTAGGCACCATCGGACATTTTCCATCGGATTGTCCGACGGACAAAGTTGTATCTCCTGCTCTAAAAATTTTCCGACAACAAAGTCCGATCACACCAATTCTGATCGTGGGTAGGGAATTCCGACGAACAAAGTGCCACGCATGCTCAGATCACATTACAAAACCAAAGCTATTGGCTACTAGCCTCTATGTAGTCCCATCGTAGGCAACAAACGTCACCACGTTCAGAATGATCGGATTTTCCGACAACTTTGTCCGACCGTGTGTATGCAACACCAGTGTCGGACTAAATCCGTCGGAAAAAATCAGATGGATTTTGTGGTCGGATTTTCCGACCGTGTGTACGGGGCATTAGATTGCTGTCTGTGTCCCCAGAGGTACGGGGGTTTCTCTCCCTTCCTGTCCGCAGGACCGCGAGTCACAGGTACAGGATGTGATGGAAGATTACCCCAATGTGGACAGTGACATAAACCAAATCTCTTTAGTTAAAGTGGAACTTTAACATTTTAGGGATGGGTGGACTTTTGCCTTAATGTGCAAGTATGCACAGCTTACTTTCACATTATGGCACACATCCTCCAGTGTGCCCGCCTCCAAAAAATTTGATATCTGTATTCCCTGTCTTAACCAATGCCAGAATTTTCTTCCGGGTCCAGCATCTTCTAACTCCTGCACGTGCACCCAGGATTTGCAACAACCCAGCATCTGTATGAATGGACACTGCACTTGCAAAAAATCTAAAAATTACTCAGGAGCAAGAGGAAGATTTTTAATTTTTTATTTTTTTGGTAGAATAGTGTGTGTGCTTGTTTTTGTTTTTTTTGTATTTTAATTCTGCTTTAGTTGGGAAAGGGTTGGGGTTTATTAGGTTTTATTGTTTTCTGTGCCTTCTTGTCACCATGACCCATGTTTTAACTCAATATCTACCCTGATGGCACAGACACAAAGTGAGGGCAAGTCTCTTTTTTGGAATCACGGACGGGGAGGATTAGAACTCCTTTCAAGTTTTTATTGATGTCCTTGTACAGGATGAATGATCAATTCATCCTGTATTTGTCCTGGTGTCCCTCCAAAAAAGTTGCCATCAGAACAATAGATAAGTGCCCATTCACATTATGTGCATGTTTTCCAGGTAACTGCATTGACACACAGAAAACAGTAGTTTTCTGTGTGTCCCATTCACACCAGAACACTGGGTTTCTCTGCCTTTTAGAGATGTATGATATGCAACATGTTTACATAATATCAGATATCTCACTGGATGGCCCTGCCTGTGCACAGCAAGCGTAAGGCACCGTGCTGCTGTCCGGGACATGAAAGAAGTGTCACTTTGTGTGCTTTGCATGAAGTATACAACAAAAAAAAGCAGCTCTGATATGTGGAAAAAAAATGCGTATCACATTGTCCCTTGCCGCATGTCAATGCAGCCATAAATGACTGCTGCCCACACATTAAACCACACCAGTTTAGGGTGCAGGAAAGTGACACCTACCCATGACAGCTAATTTGTAGAGATTTTTGTTCACTTCCTGTTACCTTTTTAAAGGCAGGAAGTGAAGAAGAATCTTGCAAATGAAACGCAGACCACTAAAAATAAACTCTTTGGTCTTTCACCTTTCCCTACTCTATCCAAAATTAAGGATTTACCCCACTTCGGGCGATGTTGTACCCAAACAAAATTGACGTCTTTTTTTTTTTCCCCCATAAATAAAGCTTTCTTTTGGTGGTATTTGATCACCTCTGCGTTTTTTTTTTTTTTTTTTTGCGCTATAAACAAAAAAAGGCTGACAATTTTGGGAAAAAAAAAGCAAAAATTTTTTTTACTTTTACCTATAATAAATACATAAAAAAAAAATGTCTTCCTTAATTTAGGCTGGTATGTCTTCTACATATTTTTGGTAAAAAAAAAAAAATTACAATAAGTGTATACTGTTTGGTTTGCGCAAAAGGTATAGTGTCTACAAAATAGGGGATAGCTTTATGGTATTTTTTTTTACTAGTAATGGCAGCGATCTGTGATTTTTACCAGGACTGTGACATTGTGATGGACAGATCGGACACTTTTTACACTATTTTGGGACCATTGACATTCATACAGTGATCAGTGCCACTGATTACTGTGTAAATGTCACTGGCAGGAAGGGGTTAACACTAGGGGGCGATCAAGGGGTTAAATGTGTTCCCTATTGAGTGTTTCTAACTGGGGGGGGGGGGGGGTGGGATAGACTGGGGGAGGACACTGATCGTTGTTCCTAAGCAGTAGGCACAGCAGATCAGTCTTCTCACCCCTGACAGAACAGAGGTCTGTCTGTTTACATTGACAGATCTCCGTTCTGTATTTCTCAGCAGCAATCGCAGTTAGCCAGCGACCATTGCGGCCGCCGGTCACGCACATTGGCTCCTACGTCACGCGGCGGGTGTGCGCGCCCCCTATACTCCTTAAAGCGCCTGCCATACAGCTATGGCGATTCGTGCAGGAGTGCCATTGTGCCGCCGTATTTTGATACGGCGGGCGATCGGGAAGTGGTTAAACAAAGTTTGGGCTATGCATTAGGTAGATGGAAACCTGGAAAGCTACAGGTTAATATGTATTGACCACACTATTGTGTTTATTATTTTTTTTATTGAATAGGCCTGACGGTGGCAAGTTTTACCTCATGCTGTGTTGTTTCGCTAGTTTTAGTGGAACAGGCAGATGATATTCTCATGACGATGATAATCTCCATTGTGAAATGTCTGATGGACAATTTCTACACCTCAAAGGCAGCTGCTCATCTGCTTCACAATTTATTTGCAGAATAGATTTTCGGAAACCGTTGCTGGCCTTTTTAATTTGTCTGCTCTGGAGCGTCTGTGTAATTTCATTTTATGAGGGGAAATGTTGGCGGGTCTGAAATAAAAATGTGGCGCCCTGGCTATGTTTCTATTTATCCCAGGAACTGGGCATTTTATTACTGTAATGACATCAGGCTTGCTGCGGCATTTTGGTTCTGTCATTGGACATGTTTTTTTTATTATTCCTCCTGTCAGAATCCGACACGTGCCCAGCAGTTCAGTCAGCGAAATATAGCCTCTAATGGAAGCTAAGCTTCTCTTGCGTCAGTCACTATGAATCGCACCACTGCAGTTGTTTCTCATTAAGCTGCTGTTTTATCATCTATTTTTATTTGTGTCGACCAGGCGTCCATCTTTGTCTCTCATTTCATGTAATGTAGGACAATGGCTCTGTATTACATTAACAGTGAGGCAAATATTTTCTTGGAAAGGACTAGAACTGGGTGCTGGGCTGTTCCTTTTATTGTGACTCAGGTGCTGCATAACTTTGTGTGCGGTGAACATATGTAATGTGACAGAATATATAAAATGCCTGACTGATTTCTAGGTATGCCTAACCTAAGGCGTGCAGTATATATACAGGCGAGACGCTGTCACTCTTGAATTAAACTGTTCATACATGGTTAGATTTTCTTACAAAAGATTGTATGAAATTCTAAAAAATTGTTACCCAGAGCATTCAATGGTTTAATTATTGAGTCAAATTATTTCTTTCAAAGACCCCTAAAAAATTTACCCAAGCCTGCTATTTTTATTTTTTTTTTAAATCTTTATTCAAGGAATGCGGATCAAACAGTAATGTAATGGATCAGACATATCAAACAACATTGTCCATAAGTAGGCTTAAACAATAGTAACCAAGCCTGCTATTTGAATGGATTGCCCGTATTAAGAGAGACCTGTGGCCAATGCTGAGCCAGCTGCTCCTGCCCGCCTTGTCCTTGGTCTTAGAACCAGCGGGGGACAGATGCAGCCGCACACAGTAGGGAAATATAGATGTTTATTCTTTTCACATCCTGTAATCCTTTAAACAGGTTTTAATTTTTTTTTTGCTTTTAAGAGGAAAGAATAAAGAAAACAAAAGTTTTATATAAGTTTGTAAGTACAATAAAACTCTGGATTGCGCGCATAATTCGTTCCAGAAACATGCTTGTAATCCAAAGCACTTGTATATCAAAGCAAAGTTCCCCATGAAAAATAATGGAAACTCGAATGATTCGTTTCCACAACCATTTATTCATGGGTCCTTCAGATTATAGTCCATATAAAAAGCTTATAGCAATGTGACCAGGTTGTGTAACCGTAAAATGTCCATCCACAAATGGCAGCCTCCACAAATGGATTAGAAGCAAAATCAAGACATCGCTCGTATATCAAGTCAAAATATATTTAACCACTTTAAGACTGGGCCTCTTTTTTAGATGTGGTGTTTACAAGTTAAACTTTTTTTTTTTTGCTAGAAAATTACTTAGAAAATTTCCAACACCCTAGAGAAGAAAATGGCGGTTGTTGCAATACTTTTTGTCACACCATATTTGCGCAGCGGTCTTACAAGCGCACTTTTTTGTTAAAAAAAGACACTTTTTTTAATTAAAAAATAAGACAACAGTAAAGTTAGCCCAATTTTGTTTTTATATTGTTAAATATAATGTTACGCTGAGTAAATTGATTCCCATGTCACGCTTCAAAATTGCGACAAACTTTTACCCTTAAAAATCTCCATAGGCGACATTTAAAAAAATTATACAGGTTGCATGTTTTGCGTTAGAGTAGTTCTAGGGCTAGAATTATTGCTCCCGCTCTACCGATTGCGACGATACCTCACATGTGTGGTTTGAACACCGTTTTCATATGCGTTCGCTTCTGCACACCACCTTTTTTTTTTTTTTTATTTATTTATTTTACCTTTTATTTTTACACTGTTTAAAATAATAAATAAAAATTGTCACTTTTATTCCTATTACAAGGAATGTAAACATCCCTTGTAATAGAAAAAAAGCATGACAGGACCTCTTAAATATGAGATCTGGGGTCAAAAAGACCTCGGATCTCATATTTATACTAAAATGCAATTAAAAAAGAAAAAAATTTTGTCATTTAAAAAAATGTCCTATTTAAGCGCTATGGGTGGAAGCGACGTTATGACGTCGCTTCCGCCCTGCAGTGCCATGGAGACGGGTGGGGGGCCATCTTCCCCTCACTCATCTCCATGCACAGCCCTGAGAAGGATCTGATCGCCTCCACCGCTGCCGATGGCTCCGGTAATCGGCGGAGGGCACCGGATCATGGCTGAAGGGGGGCTCCTCCCCCACCGCCGATAAAAGCAAATCCGCCGCAGAGACCACTTTTATCTTGTACCGGACTGCCGGCCGAACACGGGGATACCAGGGTTATGGCAGCTAGCTGCTGCCATAATGATATCCGTCCCCAAAGTAGGGATGTGCGGCGGTCCGGAAGTTTTTAAAAATGTTGCTTGTTTTGCAAAGAAACGAAGTTACTCTCCAACCAAGGTTTAACTGTATAACGTGTATACACTCACCGGCCACTTTATTTGGTACACCTTGCTAGTAGCGGGTTGGACCCCCTTTTGCCTTCAGAACTGTCTTAATTCTTTGTGACATAGAACAAGGTGTTGGAAACATTCCTCAGAGATTTTGGTCCATAGTGATATGATAGCATCACGCAGTTGCTGCAGATTTGTCGGCTGCACATCCATGATGCAAATCTTCGGTTCCATCACATCGCAAAGGTGCTTTTGGATTGAGATCTGGTGACTGTGGAGGCCAGTGACCTCATTGTCATGTTCTAGAAACCAGTGGTGAGATGATTTGAGCTTTGTGACATGGTTCATTATCCTGCTGGAAGAAGCCATCAGAAGATGGGTACACTGTAGTCATAAAGGTATGGACATGGTCAGCAACAATACTCAGGTAGGCCGTGGCTTTTACTTGATGCTTGGTACTAAGGGGCTCAAAGAAAATATCCCCCACACCATTACGCCACCACCAGCCTAAACCGTTGATACAAGGCAGGATGGATCCATGCTCTCATGTTGTTTACTCCAAATTCTGACCCTACCATTTGAATGTTGCAGCTGAAATAGACTCATCAGACCAGGCAATGTTTTTTCCAATCTTCTATCGTCCAGTTGTGGTGAGCCTGTGCGAATTGTAGCCTCCGTTTCCTGTTCTTCGCTGACAGGAGTGGCACCCAGTGTGGTCTTCTGCTACTGTAACCCATCTTCTTCAAGGCCTGATGTGTTGTGCGTTCAGAGATGGTATTCTGCATACCTTGGTTGTAAGGAATAGTTATTTAAAGGGGTTGTAAAGGTATTTTTTATTTTTTTTAAAATAACAAACCTGTTATGTTATACTTACCTCCACTGTGCAGCTCGTTTTGTACAGAGTGGCCCTGATCCTGGTCTTCTGGGGTCCCTCGGCTACTGTCTCCACTCACCTCCACAAGGACTTCTCACGTTCATGCGAGCTCCCTCGCATGGTGAGAAGTGCTTGCGGGCGTGCTCCCGTGATACAGCCGGTGGCCATAGCTGCTCACTGTATCACTCGGCCCCGCCCCCCGGTGCGCCGCATCATTGGATGTGATTGACAGCAGCGCGAGCCAATGGCTGCGCTGCTCTCAATCCATCCACTATAGCCAATCAGCGGCCAGGCTGATCGGCGAAGAGGATGTCTGGTGCGAGCGTGGGACTTTTCAGGGATGAGGTAAGTAAAACAGGGGGGGGGTTGGGAGGGCCGGCATTGTCTGATGTTTTTTCAACTTAATGCATAGAATGCATTAAGGTGAAAAAATGTTTACCTTTACATCCCCTTTAAAGTACTGTTGCCTATCTCATCTCAAACCATTCTGCCCATTCTCCTCTGACATCAACAAGGCATTTTCGTCTACACAACTGCCTCTCACTGGATATTTTCTCTTTTTTAGACCATTCTCTGTAAATCCTAGAGATGGCTGTGCATGAAAATCCCAGTAGATCAGCAGTTTTTGAAATACTCAGACCAGCCCCTCTGGCACCCACAACCATGTCACATTCAGAGTCGCTTAAATCCCCTTTCTTCCCCATTCTGATGCTCGGTTTGAACTTCAAGTCATATTCTCTCCGCCTAGATGCTTGAATGCATTGAGTTGCTGCCATGTGGTTGGCTTATACACACAGTTCAACCATGCCTTTTTATGACCACTCACCTAATATTTAGTAGACCCCCCTTTTGCCCCTAAAACAGCCCTGACCCGTCGAGGCATTTTCCTTTTAGGAATGCTGTGGTATCTGGCACCAAGCTATCAGTAGAAAATTCTTCTAAGTCATGCAGGTGGTGAGGTGGTGCCTTCATAGATTAGACTTTTTTTTTCCAGCACATGCCACAGATGCTTGATTGTATTGAAGTACAGAGATTCTGGAGGCCAAGTCAATAGCACACACTCCATGTGTTCCTCCAACCATTTTTGCATTGTAGCATTTTTTTGCAAATGTTGTGGTTCAGGGAATTGAAATCCCCACTCTGCTCCCTCTTCATTCTGCAACACTTCTGAGATGGGTCAGAGTGATCCTCTGTGTCGTTGCTGACCAATCAGAATTACTCTGATCCATCATTGAACCCCTACAGAAAGAAGAACCGAGAGGGGATCATGGAGGAATGTACAGTGGAAGGAGGGGATCATGGAGGAAAGTACAGTGGAAGGAGGGGATCATGGAGGAAAGTACAGTGGAAGGAGGGGATCGTGGAAGGAGGGGATCATTGGAGGAAAGTACAGTGGAAGGAGGAGATCATGGAGGAAAGTACAGTGGAAGGAGGAGATCATGGAGGAAAGTACAGTGGAAGGAGGGGATCGTGGAAGGAGGGGATCATTGGAGGAAAGTACAGTGGAAGGAGGAGATCATGGCGGAAAGTACAGTGGAAGGAGGAGATCATGGAGGAAAGTACAGTGGAAGGAGGGGATCATGGGGCTCTCAGCTGCAATTAGAATGTCTACACATGGGAGGCTGTTACAGATTAATAAATGCAGAAATTATCTTATGTGAATATTTTTGTTGAAACAAATGCTTTGGCAATGGGATTTTCTTAAGAATTTGGTGTGAATTCTTGTGTGATTTTCCTTTTTTATTAAACCAGTTTGTAGGGCCACATAAGACCATATAAATGAGTTCACTTTTTTGTCCTTCATTGTAATGTAAAAAGGAAAATAATAAAGGTCTTGGAAGCTCACAGCAAAGCTCATCAGAGTGAATCTAGTACCCTTGTTATTGTAGTATATTTCTGTTAATGATTTCTTTTTTCCACTACACAGATCCTGGCTGGGCTTCCATTAACCGCGGTGTGCTGATATGCGATGAATGCTGTAGTGTACACAGAAGTTTAGGTCGACACATCTCTATTGTAAAACACCTCCGGCACAGTGCATGGCCGTCATCCTTATTACAGGTATGGTTTGCCAAATAAAAATAAATAAATGCTATTTTCTCTAATGTGGAACGGAACCATCTTTCCCTAAACCAGTTGGTTAGAAGCTGTTAGAACTTTGTTTATGTTTTTCCAATCTCATTCCTTGGAGGAAGCTGTGGGTTCGGGTGGTGCTTTTTTGTAATCCAGGAACATTGAAACATATAGATTTAGTCCCCTTTCACACTTATACGACTTGTCCCACGATTTGGGACTGCAAAGTAGCATGACAAGTCGTTCCCCATGATTTCCAATGACAGCCATTCATATTAGTACGACTTCAAGTCGCTCCGACTTTAAAGTAGTCCCTGCACTACTTTGGTCCGATTTTGATGCCACTTACACAGGCATTCCGCAAAATCGCGGTAAAGTCACGCAACTTTGAAGTCGCACAAGTGTGAAAGGGGCCTTAGTTCTACTTCCCTGTGTTATCTCTGCACCTTTTCCCTTCTATTCAGCAGGAAAGATCCATAAATATGTGACTATTGTCAGGCCTCATCGACAGCATATGTGCATAAAAACTGCTGGAAAAAAACATGCAGATTTGACTTGTTCACAGCATGTGCAGAGATGCGGGTATTTATTACATAGGTCTCTGCAAGGACACTGTTTTCTATGTGCCCTAGTTACACCGTTGTACTCCTGTGACATGCGTTTTTTTTCCTGCACAGAAAACTGCAGACGCATTGCAAATTTTGGCGCTGAAAAAATGCGCACATGATAGCAGTGTTGTGGCGTGAACAGGCACATAGAAAGTAAGGCTGCTTTCACACCGAGGCGTTTTACAGGCGCTATAGCGCTAAAAATAGTGCCTGTAAAGAGCCTCTCCTCTCACTACAGTGTGAAAGATCAAGTGCTTTCACACTGGAGCAGTGCGCTGGCAGGACGGTAAAAAAGTCCTGCAAGCTGCATCTTTGCTGCGCTGTAGGAGCGGTGTATACATCGCTCCTAAAGTGCCCATGGCCATTAAAACCAATGGGCAGTGGCATCGAACCACCGGCAGCTGCGCTTTCCAGGCAGTTTTAACCCTCTTTCGGCTGCTAGCGGGGGTTAAGTGCCCCGCTATCGGCCGAAAACCTATGCAAAAACGTCAGTAAAGCGCTGCTAAAAATAGCGGCGCTTTTACCGCCAAAGCCCCAGTGTAAAAGCAGCCTAATTGTTTTCTCTGTGCCCTTGCAGAAAAAGGTGCAGAAAAACTCTCCTTTCTGCACATTCTGTGAACAAGGTTTTATTGGTTCTTAAATGAAAGCGGAACTTAAGGGTAGATTTAGATCTGATTTAGATGTTGCCTCTGAAGCCCCATCTGCTTTCTGGTGGCACTCCAAAGACTACTGCAACGCCTCCTTACTGCCTGTTTGAACCCTTTTTTGTAGACAACCGCACCGTAACCACATGCATTGCACATGGTTGTGGGGCATCTGTGGTGCTTCCCTATTGACTTGCATGTGTCGCGGCGTGTAAACATCCCCCTTTACTGCATCCAGCATGTCTGAGAGCTTTGTTTTTTATTTTTCTTGAGAAAATCTCTTTTATGGTAAAAAATCTCTTTGCAAAACACCACTCTACCATTTCTAGTTTTGACCATCATAAATAAAAGCAGATGATTCATGTAGCATTTAGTTCTGGAATCCATCTGCCTTTAGTGCAGGCAGGAGAGTGTGCGTAGCTGAAAAACCCTTTCCTCCCATCCTTCAGCTCAAAGACAAAATATGTCCATAAAGACTAGCTAAAAACAAACTGCCACATAGAAATTTCCAAAGGGGATTTGTAAGGGGGGAATTGTGACCAATGAGATAGTTAGAAAACTTTCACAGGGGGTGCTGTTCCAGAAAGTGGGGTAAATTAGAACCACTGAGTTAAGGACAAACTGATAGTTTATTGAGTTATTCAAGGTTCAAAAGGTAATACCAGATGGCCAGGGTGCGCAGGCAGATGGATTTGCAGATGGAACAATAAGCCAAACTCATGTGGGTGGATGGTAAGGCCCCTTTCACACTGGGGCGTTTTTTCAGGCGGTACAGCGCTAAAAATAGCGCCTGTATACCGCCTGAGAAAATCCGGGCCCATTCACTCCAGTGTGAAAGCCAGCGGGCTTTCACACTGGAGCGGTGCGCTAGCAGGAAGGTCAAAAAAGTCCTGCTAGCAGCATCTTTGGAGCGGTATAGAAGCGGTGTATTCACCGCTCCTATACCGCTCCTTCCCATTGATTTGAATGGGACACCGCGGCAATACCGCCGCAAAGTGCCGCTACGGCGGCGCTCTGCGGGGGTCTTTAACCCTTTTTCGGCTGCTCGCGGGGGTAAAACCGCACCGCGAGCGGCCGAATACCGCGGCTAAAACGACGGTAAAGCAGCGCTAAATATAGCGCTGCTTTACCGTCACCGGGGCTCCCGCCTCAGTGTGAAAGGGGCCTAAGTGTGACACCTGAATGTGGGGCCAAGTGGGTTGGTTTAAACGAGAACCACCACTTCAGGACAACTCTTCAAGGCAAATGCTTGTCTTCCCAATCAAGGAGCCCCAGGTACTGGCCAATACAATCAATAAACAATCCACAGCAATGGGAGGGGGGTACAAAACTGACGCGTTTTGCACCAAAATCAGTGCTTATTCATAGCTATGAACAAGCACTAGTTTCGGTGCAAAACGCGTCAGAATTTTTGTACCACCCCATTGCTGTGGATTGTTTTGCTTTGATGTGATCTTCGGTTTTAATAAAAGCACAGGATTTTAAGTTTTTCCCGGTGTGCGGCTATCCAGAGTTCTTTTCTGCTATTGCCTGCTATTGGGTTGGTTTAAACCCCGGGGACTCCTGTGGGGTGAACAGAGGGCTGGATGACAACTAGCAGGATAAAAGGAGCTGGCAAGGGGATCTGAATGTGATGCTCCTGCATGCTGGAAATGACCTGCTCGGGGCACAGGAGAAACGGCAGGTGCTGGCGGATGTACTCCACAGGAGAAACGCTCTGTGAGGGCACTGGGGAGCTTGGGAGCTTGACACCTGAGACAAAGCCCTGAAAAACAAAAGGAACCAGGATAAGAGGATGTGGCTTGAACCGAGGACTACATGTTTCGATGATTAACCCTTTCCTCAGGTCACGTGGTCTTGTGCACCCTGGCCATTTTATTCAATAAACTGTCAATTTGTCCACACTTTCTGGAACAGCGCCCCATGTGAATGTTTTCTATGACCTCATTTTGGCCTAGGTTTGAAATCAAGAAGCAACTGAAGAAATGTAAAAAAATAAAGTTTAAAACAAGTAAATATAATATACCCGCCCATCTATTTACTAATGCTAGCAATATAAGGATTAAAAATTGTTAAAACAAAACTTTCTTTTAATTAACATTAAAGGACTTCCTTTCACTACATTCTGGCTGCTTACTTACCTGTCGCAGAGATGGGCAACAGTAGTTTCTAGCTGGCTTTTACTGTCTAAACAGGTGCATCTCAAAAAATGTGAGTATCATCAAGAAGTTAATTTATTTAAGTAATTCAGTTCAAAAAGTAAAACTTGTATTTTATATAGATTTATTACACACAGAGTGATATTTTTCAAGCATTTCTTTCTTTTAATTTTGATGAGTAGTGAAAACCCAGATTTCAGTATCTCAGAAAATTTGACTATTTAATGAGACCCAATTTTAATGCAGAAATGTTGGCTTACTAAAAAGTATGTACAGTATAGTATGCACTCAATACTTGGTCGGGGCTCCTTTTGCATTAATTACTGCATCAATGCGGCATGGCATGGAGACGATCAGTCTGTGGCACTACTGAGGTGTTATGGAAGACCAGGTTTCTTTGATAGCGGCCTTAAGCGTGTCTGCATTGTTGGGTCTGGTGTCTCGTTTTCCTCTAGACAATACACCACAGATTCTCTATGGGGTTTAGGTCAGGCAAGTTTAATGTCCAATCAAGCACAGTGATACCATGATCATTAAACCAGGTATTGGTACGTTTAGCAGTGTGGGCAGGTGCCAAGTCCTGCTGGAAAAATGAAATCGGCATCACCAATAAAGCTGGTCAGCAGAGGGAATCATGAAGTGCTCTAGAATTTCCTGGCAGAGGGCTGCGCTGACTTTGATCAAACACAGAGGACCAACACCAGCAGATGACATGGCTCGCCAAATTACCACGGACTGTGGAAACTTCACACTGGACCTCATGCAACTTGGATTCTGTGCCTCTCCACTCTTCCTCCAGAGTCTGGGGCCTTGATTTCCAAATGAAATGCAAAACTTTCATCCGAAAAGAGGACTTTGGACCACTGAGCAACAGTCCAGTCCTTTTTCTCCTTAGCCCAGGTAAGACACTTCTGATGTCTCTGGCTCAGAAGTGGCTTGACACAAGGAATGCAACAGTTGTAGCCCATGTCCTGGATACATCTGTGTGTGGTGGCTCTTGAAGCTTTGACACCAGCCGCAGTCCACTCCTTGTGCATCTCCCCCAAATTCTTAAATGGCCTTTGCTTCACAATCCTCTCAAGGCTACGTTTATCCCTGTTACTTGTGCACCCTTTTCTACCACGCTTTTTCCTTCCACTCAACTTTCCATTAATATGCTTGGATACAGCACTCTGTGAACAACCAGCCTCTTTAGCAATGACCTGTTTATGACTTATCCTCCTTGTAGAGGGTGTCAACGACTGTCTTCCAAGTTAATTCGCTGATTAGAGTGCGACACTGTGAGTCTACAATATTGAACTTTTGCACAATATTCTAATTTTCTGTGATATTAAATTTGTGGTTTTCACTACCTGTAAGCCATAATCATCAAAATTAAAAGAAAAATGCTGGAAATTATATCACTCTGTGTGTAATGAATCTATATAATATACGAGTTTAACTTTTTGAATTGAATTACTGAAATAAACTTTTTGATGATATTCTAATTTTCTGAGATGCACCTGTATATGTCTGCCTTATCATGCTGGAACTTATAGTTCCAAAGCAACTGAAGCTTTTCTTGTCACTTTAAATTTTTTTCTGTTATGGTCTGTAAGTATTGTTGCAATTGACCTGGAACTGATTAAAGTCTTTGTAACAAATGACAGCTAGCTCAAGTTTTTACACAAGTTGCAGTGACCTGTAATAGTGCTGAAAAGATATGGCATCGCGCAATTATTCACAATGATCACAGGTCCCTGCAATCTCTGTGGTTGTATTGGCTGCCGTTTGTCACAAAGACCTCAATCAGATTGGGTCAGTTGTAGTTTTTATACTATGTGATTGTTCAGTCAACTATTATCTAATAGATTGCTGTGTTGCCCTGTATTACTGACAGTGCATCGCCAAACAATCTTTAGTTTTAAAAAAGGTTATAATCTCTGTTGTACACAGTATAGGAGTTTTTCAATCCTCATTTACATTTTTTACATAAAAGCTCACGTTTTAATTTCTAGTAAAAAGCAGATCAGAAAGCGCACATTTATCCCAGCTGGATAGCTGGCTATAAATTATATTTAACCACTTACGGACCACCTGCCTTCATTTTACGTCGCTACTTTGAAGAGGGATATCGTTGTTATGGCAGCAGCTAGCTACCATAAACCCGGTATCCTCTTCTTCAGCGGGCGGTCCACTTTCAGATAACGCATCGGTGCCCTCCACCGCTTACCGGAGCCGTCGGCAGCGGCAGAGGCGATCGCGTCTGTTCTCTTGTGTGGTATGGAGACGAGTGAGGGGACGATGGCCCCCACCCTCTCCATATCATTGCAGCGTGGAAGCGACATCAAAACGTCACTTCTGCCCATGGCTCTTGAAAAGACATTTTTTTTTAATGATTTATTTTATTTTATTGCATGTTAGTGTAAATATGAAATTTGAGGTCTTTTTGACCCCAGATCTCATATTTAAGAGGTCCTGTCATGCTTTTTTTCTATTGTAATGGGAAGTGACACAATTTTTTTATTTTTTTTAAAAGAACAGTGTAAAAGGTAAAATAAATAAGAAAAAAATATATATATTTTAAACGCGCTGAGCTTGCGTGCAGAAGCGAACGCATACGCGAGTAGCGCCCGCATATGACAACGGTGTTCAAACCACACATGTGAGGTATCGCTGCAATCGTTGGAGCGAGAGCAATAATTCTCGCCCTAGACCTCCTCTGTAGCTCAAAACATGCAACCTGTAGAATTTTTTTAAACATTGCCTATGGAGATTTTTAAGGGTAAAAGTTTGTCCACGAGCGGGCGCAATTTTGAAGCATGTTGGGTATCAATTTACTCGGCGTAACATTATCTTTCACAAAATAAAAAAAAAATTGGGCTAACTTTACTGTTGTCTTATTTTTTCATTCAAAAAAGTGTGTTTTTTCCCAAAAAAATTCGCTTTTAAGACCGCTAGGCAAATACGGTGCGCCAGAAAGTATTGCGACGAATGTCATTTTATTCTCTAGGATGTTAGAAAAAATATATATAATGTTTGGTGGTTCTAAGTCATTTTCTAGCAAAAAAAAATAAATATGTTTTTAAGTTATAAACACCAAATCTTAGAGGCTCGGTCCTTAAGTGGCAATGGCTTTTGTTTAAACCATTTTATTGACCTCCTTGACTCTTTGTTGCTTTCTATTTAAAGAAGAGACAGGAGACGGTTTGGTGGCCAGTCTGGAAGTTTATAGTTTCACACGTTCTTCAAATGTTCCTGGCTGGGTGTTGAACAGAGCGGGAGCTCCGGGACAGACTCGTACACGTTTTATTGTTATACCGTTTTGTCAGTGTAGAGCTGGGCATAAACTAAGAGGTGTTTTTTTGTTCAACCAGAGGGTTGAAAGGAAAAAAACGTACAGATTCCTGCATCCACACAAACGAGGTGGGTGCCGGAATCCCCCCCACTTGGCTATTGTATCCTGACAGCTATAGAGGCTAATCTGATGATGGTTTTCCAGCAGGACTGTTTGACAGAAGCTGGTCTAACGGTCGTCTTCTATTGAACAGACAAGGCTACACACAAATTGGAATTTGGCCAGTTCCTGGTGAACCGGCTGAATTAAAAAACTTGTATACCCAGCTTAAAGCATTGATAGCAGCTGAACAAGAGAAATCGAATAGATCCCTCTATGAACACTAAACTGCTTGGGTGAAGGAATCTACCCTGCCAGCTATTAAATTCAATAATTGCAATAACTGGCAGGAGCTGCCTGAATACCCACAAGTGACTACATATGATTGGATACAGTCACTGTTTTGCTGAGTTTTTCACTCGACCCTCCAATTTTCATTTTTATTGAGCTGGGCAGGGCTGACAGGGCCTTGCGTGGCTCAAATTTTGTCTGATTCAGCAGAAATCAGCCCAAAATCTTAGTAAAACCTGGTACATACTACTAGTTTTGGGGTGAACAAAAATAAAATGGCAGCTCAGGTTGGAGCAGCTGAACTAACAATCCGATGTTAGTACAACAATTTCCCCTGCTGTACTATTTGTGTTCTGACAGTGGGATGGCCCACGCTGAACATGCCAGCTTCTGTCAGACCAGCTGCCGTACACACGGGCCGAATGTCGGCTGGTTTCTTTTGAAGTGTTTTTTTTTTTTTTCGTTCAACCCAGCGGTCTCAACTAAAAAAAACTGACAGCTTAGGTTGGAGCCCGATGAACTAACAATCCAATGTTAGTACAGCAATCTTCCCTGCTGTTCTATTGTGTTCTGACATGGGGGACAACCCCCCTCGAGAACACTCCAGTCAGCGCTCTCAGCCATTGGCCACACGGATGATTCAGTAGACTATGAACGATTTCTTGTTTAAAGCAGAATTTAAAAGCACAATTTGTTCAGTTGTGTATAAGTTAAAAATCTCTAATATATTTTACAATGTTGCTTATAGTACTGGATATAGTGCTTTTTTTTAAAAAAAAAAATATTTTTTTTTAATATATTTTACAATGTTGCTAATAGTACTGGATATGGTGCTTTTTTTTTTGTTTATTTATTTTTTTAACTCTAGGAGCTTGAGAGGGAGGTGTTTGTGCCTAATCTACATATTCAGTGATGTGTTCCACATGTGTGGTTTCATGCATTTGTCATATGTTTGTGGTGTGTTCGTAGTAATTTTGCTTTGTCATTTTTTTTTTGTCTTTTTTTTTTTTTTTGTATTCATTTATTTGTTATGGAATTGCATTACCATGCATTTGCAACACCCTCATGTGCATTTTGTGCATTCTGGTGCAAAACAGTGCAGCATGCTGTACTTTTTATGAATGCACATGAAAGAACTGCAATGGTGTAGACTAGGCACATAGAAATGAATTTTTTTGCCGATGTTTTAATACTGCATTTAGAAATGCATTTGACTGCATATGGTGTAAATGGGCCCTTAAGGAAAAGGGTGCACATAGAGGAGCTCAGTACTTGTAATGTTGCTCTTTCATAGTCCATTGACCAGGCAAATTACACACAAAGCTGCAGATTTGCAGTAATGGGCGGTATGTGATTTCAGGAAATTCAGTCCAACAAGATTGGTTGAAGAGAGTCACAAATATTTTGGCAGGTACCCTATTCGCATTGGTATTTCAGCTATTTTAACTATGCATTTAGTCATTTGGCTCTTTCCACTTTTTTTCTGTCATTTCCGTGCAATACAAGAGCAGCTAATTTGCCGAGCTGTACCTGACATATTTGTGTCTGTGCCCTCCTTCCTCCACTGTATTAAACCGACGTAATACGACAGAGTGAAAGGTTTGCATAAAATAGATTGGATCCTTTTTTAGCAGGTTTAGAACTTCTTAGCTATAATACGCAAAAGGGAAACAGCGTTTACAGAAACAAAAAAAAAAATGTAACTTCCCCTTTTTTAAATAACAGTGATGGGGCCATTGTAAAATGTGTGTTTTATCATAGAGATCCGTTTGGAGTTATAAGGAAAGCAAGCCTACATACTCGCCTCCATGCTGCGCCTGTCCCCCACCGACTCCAAGCCCAAAAACTGACTGCTGATTGTTCTCAGTCCACTCTGAGCAACGAGAGGTGACTGTCAGTCACTGTTCTTTGCTTTTCCCCTCCAGCGCTCACTGGAACGCTGGGCTGGAGAGGGGGCAGGAGCAGCTGGCTCAGGCTCTTGGCAGCATGCTTCGAGGCTGAGCCAGCTACCAATCGGGCATCAGAGTGGATCACAACAAAATGGTCAGAGGATCCAGAGCCTGGAGCAGCCTCGGGACCAGAAGGCTTTAGCCCTCTGTCAGACGATTCTGTATCCTTGGCGTGCCCTCCTGTGACCCACAAGAGAGGTATGACCAATAAGCTTTGACCATACTTCTCTTTTATTAATAAAGTTCTGCTATTTTACCACTTTGGTACAATTGGTGCTCAGCATGATTAATACATGGACATGTAATTTTGTCCGATGATTACAAACTGTACACCAAATCACTGAAATATTAATTTTAGGATGCAAATATTAGCATTCCAATGGTACGTCCATCTGATTTAGGCTAGGTTCACATTGATGTGGCTCTGCGAGCCGCGTTTTGCGCAGGCATGGCCGCCCATTCATTTGAATGGGCGGCTGTGCCTCCTGAAACGCAGGGAAAAGGTCCCTGCACCATTTCTGGAATAGCAGCCAGCATAGGAACTGCAAGTGGGTGCGATTTGCAGTGCATGCAGTATGCCATTTAGGACTAATGGCACCCGCACTCATCCTGCATGTTTTTCCGTGCAGGTGGTTTGCGGCTGCGGGAACAAGTGTGGACCCGCAGTGAGAACCACCCGCACAGATGTAAACATAGCCTTGGTGAGAGCTGAACGAAGAGTTCTGAGATAAAACAATGTAGCTTAGTATAGTACTCCAGTGGCAAATATTGGACCATGCTATAGCTCAGCCTGAGTGACAGCACAAAGCCTAAAGCTGGCCATATGCTGTTAAATGTATTTATTTCAGTCTGCAGGCTGAATGAAGGACATGTAACGGTTTATTCAATCTGCGCTATAGTATGCAAATAGATGAATCCTCCCAGCTGGGCCATTGTAGCCTGACAGCTGCCATCTGATTGGATGCAGTCACTGTTCAGCTGAATTTTGTAGAGTGGGAAAGGGTGCCCACTGAGCAAATGTTGGCCACTTTAAAGTCACAACAACTCTATTCTAAGGGACTTCTCACTGTTAGTCTCGCATTTATATACCCGTGCAAATAGTGCCTCAGCATTTTAGCTGGAATGTGCTTGTGTGTTGGAACATGTAGTGTCCCACAATACCTATTCATTTCAATGTCACTTCTTTTCTTCTTGGAGGTTTTAAGAAAGGATTCAGTTGGGGTTTTTGCATTTTTGATGGTCAAGAAGAAACGTGGCCATTAATAACTATAAAAGTGTGTGTGTGTGTGTGATATATATATATATATATATATATATATATATATATATATATATATATATATATATATATATATATATATATATATATATATATATATATATATATATTATATATATATACATATACACACACACACACACACAGTATTTCACAAAAGTGAGTACATCCCTCACATTTTTGTAAATATTTTATTCTATCTTTTCATGTGACAACACTAAAGAAATAACACTTTGCTACAATGTAAAGTAGTGACTGTACAGCTTGTAGAACCGTGTAAATGTGCTGTCCCCTCAAAATAACTCAACACACAGCCATTAATGTCTAAACCACTGGCAACCAAAGTGAGTACACCCCTGAGTGAAAAATGTCTTAATTGGGCCCAATTCGCCATTTCCCCTCCCCGGTGTCATGTGACTCGTTTAGGCCCCTTTCACATGGACGGACCGTTCAGATCCGCCTGTCAGTTTTGACGGCAGATCTGAACGGGCGCTCCATGTTAGTCTGTGGAGCGTCGGATGTCAGCGGAGACATGTCCGCTGACATCCGACCCGGTCCGATCCGCCAAAAGCAGACGTATGGCTCTACGTCCAGATCCGTCGCTGGCGGATCGGGTGAGACCTGATGAAAACGGACACACTGTCCGTTTTCATCCAATCTCTCCATAGAGACCAGCGGCGCTCGCAAGCCCCTCCCCGCTCAGTGAGCAGAGAGGGACTTGTCATCCGCCGGCTCAGCGGAGATCAACGGAGAGATCTCCCGCTGAGCCGGCAGACAGAGGCGTGGAAGCGGAGTCCGCCTCGTGTGAAAGGGGCCTTAGTGTTACAAGGTCTCAGGTGTGAATGGGGAGCAGGTGTGTTAAATCTCACTCTCACTCTCTCAGGCTGGTCACTGGAAGTTTAACATGGCACCTTGTGACAAAGAACTCTCTGAGGATCCGAAGAAAAATAATTGTTGCTCTACATAAAGATGGCCTAGGCTATAAGAAGATTGCCAAGACCCTTAAACTGAGCTGCAGCATGGTGGCCAAGACCATACAGCGGTTTAACAGATCAGGTTCCACTCAGAACAGGCCTCACCATGGTCAACCAAAGAAGTTGAGTGCACATGCTCGGCGTCATATCCAGAGGTTGTCTTTGGGAAATAGACGTATGAGTGCTGCCAGCATTGCTGCAGAGGTTGAAGGGGTGGGGGGTCAGCCTGTCAGTGCTCAGACCATACACCGCACACTGCATCAAATTGGTCTGCATGGCTGTCGTCCCAGAAGGAAGCCTCTTCTAAAGATGATGCACAAGAAAGCCTGCAAACAGTTTTCTGAAGACCAGCAGACTAAGGACATGGGATTACTGGAACCATGTCCTGTGGTCTGATGAGACCAAGATAAACGTATTTGGTTCAGATGGTGTCAAGCGTGTTTGGCGGCAATCAGGTGAGGAGTACAAAGACAAGTGTGTCTTGCCTACAGTCAAGCATGGTGGTGGGAGTGTCATGGTCTGGGGCTGCATGAGTGCTGACTGCATTGGGGAGGTACAGTTCATTGAGGGAACCATGAATGCCAACATGTACTGTGACATACTGAAGCAGAGCATGATCCAGTCCCTTCGGAGACTGGGCCACAGGGCATTATTCCAACATGATGACCCCAAACACACCTTCAAGACGACCACTGCCTTGCTAAAGAAGCTGAGGGTAAAGGTGATGGACTGGCCAAGCATGTCTCCAGATCTAAAACCTATTGAGCATCTGTGGGGCATCCTCAAACGGAAGGTGGAGGAGCACAAGGTCTCTAACATCCACCAGCTCTGTGATGTCATCATGATGTTGAGTGGAAGAGGACTCCAGTGGCAACCTGTGAAGCTCTGGTGAACTCCATGCCCAAGAGGGTTAAGGCAGTGCTTGGAAATAATTCTGGCCACACAAAATATTGCCACTTTGGGCCCAATTTGGACATTTTCACTTAGGGGTGTACTCACTTTTGTTGCCAGCGGTTTAGGCATTAATGACTGTGTGTTGAGTTATTTTGAGGGGACGGCAAATTTACACTGTTATACAAGCTGTACACTCACTACTTTACATTGTAGCAAAGTGTCATTTCTTTAGTGTTGTCACATGAAAAGATAGAATAAAATATTTACAAAAATGTGAGGGGTGTACTCACTTTTGTGGGATACTGTGTGTGTGTGTGTGTGTGTGTGTGTGTGTGTATAGACATAGATAGATAGATATATAGATATAGATATATAGATATAGATATATAGATATAGATAGATATATATATATATATATATAGATATATAGATATAGATATATATATATATATATATATATATATATATAATATATATAATCGTATTTATCGGCGTATAACACGCACCCCAAGTTTAGGAGGGCATTTTAAGGAAAAAAAGTTTTAGGAGGGAAGTTTAGGGGAAAAAAAAAACGTACATTTTAAGCGTCATTTGCAGCCTTTCTCAGCGTAATTTGCAGCTTGCCCAGTGTCATTTGCAGCTTGCCAGCGTCATTTGCAGCCTTGCCCACGTTTAAATTTCCCGCCGCCGAAACAGACCGCACGAGCGCCGCCGAAAAAGAAGCGCTGCCGAAAAAGGCCGAGCCGACTGTTCGACTCCCGCACGCAGTCCTGCCTACGAGCGGAGCCGAACAGTCGGCTCGGTCTTTTTCGGCGGCACTTTGGTATTTTACGGCGGCGCTCGCAATTTTTCCGTTCCGCTCGATTTTTTTTGGGGGGGGGGGGGGGGGGGGTCGGCGTATAACATGCACCCATGACTTTCCCCCGATTTTTAGTGGGAAAAAGTGTGTGTTATATGCCGATAAATAGGGTATATATATAGTATTGAGCGCATACTATACTGTACATGGACATACTTTTCAGTAAGCCATTATTTCTGTATTAAAAATACTTTTTTTTTATTTTTTTTTTTTAATATTCTAATTTTCTGAGATACTAAATTTTGTGTTTTCGAGAGCTGTAAGCCATAATCATCAAAATGTTAAGAAATGTGTATCGTATCTATCTAAAATATGAGTTTCACTTTTTAAATTGAATTACTCAAATAAACTTTTTGATGATATTCTAATTCTGAGACGCACCTATGTGAATATAAATGTTTTTATATATGTATATGCCGAAAATTAGTTTTTAAAAAAAAATTATATTTTTACATACAATTGTTTTTGATTGTATTCGACTTTTTAATTAATTTTAATCAATTTAAATGAATATGAATTAATTGTTGGCACATTTTAGTGCACGAAAAGCTCAATAAAAATGCAGTCTCTAACCATTTCTTGTATCGTGTCTGCAATCTCTTACTTAAACTTAAACACACTGCTAATAGTATTAGAAAAATTTCCATTCGGTGCACCTCTAGCAGACACGATACAGGAGATGGTCATAGACTGCAGACATGATACAAGAGATCAATGCAGCCTCACCAGTGTCCATCAAATGCAGCTTCACCAGTGCCTGTCAGATGCAGCCTACCAGTCAGATGCAGCAGCCTGCCTGTGCCCATCAGATGCACCCTGTCTGTGCCCTTTAGATGCAGCAGCCTGCTTGTACCCATCAGCCTGCCTGCGCCAGTCATGTAGCCTCACCAGTGCCTGTGTCCATCAGATGCAGCAGCCTGCCTGTGTCCAGATCAGAGCGGCGATCTCCGTGGGATTTAAATTGCCCGGCCTGCAGTAATAATGTCCCGCCTCCTTTGATCACATCACACTGAATCAATGTCCCGCCATTGGATCAGTGTGCCGTCTATCACAGGAGGCGGGACATTGTTACTACAGCCCAGACAATTCAGCTCCCTGAATCAGGGACATTGTCGCTCTGCAGTGAGAGGAGGAAGGAGGACAGGGCAGGAGGGGAGGACAGAGCCCTGACCAGGATAACACTCTGCAATGGGGGGCACCCAGCGGTGCGGCTACTGCGCAATCATCAGCTTTTTTTTTTTTTTTCTTTCGGCGACATGCCGAAAACACAATTTTATGCAGATTTTTTTTATTTTTTTGGGGCAGCTGAAATTTTGGTGCATCACTAATAAAAAAAATATATATATATAACTATACCAGGGTCATGTGGAAAAATGTTACATTTCAGCCCTTGCTAGTGGTCACCCATCTCCTCAGAATGTCATAGCTGAGCAGACCATAGTTGGGGGAAAAAAGAAAACAACCAAGCTCCCAGTGGGAGATTTAAATGCTCTTATGTGTCTGTTCTATCCATTAGACCAAGGGGGTGTCCAGACTTTCTAAACGAAAGGTCAGTTTTCTGTCCTTCAGACTTTAGGGGGACCGGACTGTGACCAGCAGAAATAGAAACATTTTCTGGCATCAGTGGGAGTAAACGGTGCCCCATCTTTGGTAATAGGGGGAGGATAGTGCCCCCATTGTTGCTGTCAGTGTGAGAAATGGTACCCCATTTTTGTCATTGGCAGGAATTATGCCCCATTTTTGGTGTCGGAAGGCAGAATAGTGTCTCATATCAGTGGGATGAATAGTGCCCCAAGGGCCAGATAAAGGTAAGCAAAGGGCCGCAGTTTGGTGACCCCTGCAGATAAAAGCAGAGCTAGTCTTATATGCGAGTGCCTCAATATATCGTTTTGTGACATTCTTGGGCAAATAGGTCAAAATATTAGGTTGATGTATTTGGAAATTTTGACAACTTCACTAAAATGAAAAAAAAAAACAACGAACTTTGTCATGCTATTATTCTAGAGGTCTTCCTGTTAAGTAATTTTGCTCAGTAAGCTGCCTGTTTTCCCATCTTCAGTAGCAGGCACCATACCAGGCAGTGCCCTCTCACAATCACCCTCCTAACCATAGCACAGCAGCATTAAACAATGCCTCTAATGCCCCGTACACGCGGTCGGAAATTCCGACCACAAAATCCGTCTGATTTTTTCTGACGGATTTTGTCCGACACTGGTGTCAACCTTTTTACCTTGGAGAAACCCCTGGCAAAAAGGTTGAGATCTCAAGGACCCCCTGGAAAAAATTGCATATACACGGTCGGACAAAGTTGTCGGAAAATCCGATCATTCTGAACGTGGTGACGTTCGTTGTGTACGACGGAACTACGTAGAGGCAAGTAGCCAATAGGTTTGGTCTCCTAACTTGATCTGAGCATGCGTGGCACTTTTTCCGTCGAAATTCTCTACACACGATCGGAAAAAGTCTGATCGGATTTTGTTGTCAGAAAATTTGAGAGCAGGATCTCAAATTTTTTCCGACGGAAAGAGTTCGATGAAGCCCACACACGGTCGGATTTTCCGACAACATGGTCCGATCGGACATTTTACGTCTGAATTTCCGTGTGTACGGGGCATAAAAGTCTGTATTTTCATATTCTTTGACACACCATCCCCTGTCACATGACTCCAACTTCACAATAAGCCCCAAAGGCAGATGAAGAAGCAGGGAGTTTGCCTGATCGCCCCATATGGGGGCGATTTTTTTTTTTTTTTTTGCAGGTCTGTTTACTAAGCAAAAGCAGCACTAAACATAACCTAAGAAAACGCAATATGGGAACACTACAAATAATTACTAATATCTGAATGTGCCCATAATAGAAAAGAATTTGAGCAGCCTGACATTTGCTGAGCAACCTTTTGCTGAATGTTGCCTGCCATTCCAAAGGAGAAACCAAAAATTCTCTGTGCTTACTGGTCAGCTTAATGGTCACTATTCTTTTTACCAGTCCTCTGTCCATATTCATTCTAAAAATGCCTACATTTTTATACACAAATGCTTTTTAAAGCTGAACTCCGGATTGAAATGTAAAAGTTTTCTTCTAAATTCAGTTTCCTTTGCTGCAGTAAGTACTTTTGTTCATTCACTGCCGCAGCCATTGGAAAAAAAATCGCTGTCTGATCTTCTCCTTTCCGGGGCTCAATTTCCCCAACTTTCTGTTAATATGACAGGTGACCGCTGTCTCCCTCCCCGGAGTCACAGCCCCTCTGTAGTCTTTGTATATGAGCAGCAATTTAATTACAACACTGCTCACTGTAAAGGGGGGGATCTCCAGCTGCTCAGACTTGAGGCCTGTCCTTCCCACCAAGACGGCACAATTTAATTGACAGGCAAGAGACTTCCAGTCTGTCTCGCCAACCATAACAGTTTACCTTGACTGACAGGCCAGAAGACTCCCAGTGTGTCCCACCCATTCCATGCCTAAATTAATTAGCAGGATATGTAAATGAGCTCCTAAGAACACTGTCAGCGAACGAGTATAACATTGGCGCATCAGTGGTCCCTCCTCCCAGCCCCTGGGCATACTTGCACTTTACTAGAAAAAACAATGTCTCGGACAATTAAAATGTCACTTTCAGCAAAAATAGGTATAGAGGGAAAAAATTGCAAATTTTTGCTATCCCGGGGGAAGGGAAGCAACGGGGAAAATGTTTATTTTTTTTTTTTTTTTTTTTTTTACCACTTCAGAAAGATTATTCGTGGGTGAGTGTCAGCTATGCCCGCATCTCCATCCCTCTAATTGTCTTAGCATCATTAGTGGCTTATTTCATTCTCCCCCCCTTTTTTTTTTTTTTTTTTCTCCTTCCCCCCTGGGGTTGGGGGGGAGTAGGGGTCCTGCAGCGGACATCCATGAAGTTTACAAAACCCAAAAATACATATATACATCTGAGATCCCACAAAACCTCCACTCCCCCTCCACTTCCTTTGTCCTATATCCCGTTCCATCATTCTACCAGTTAATCCCCCTGGGGGTTTTTATTTTTATTTCCCCCCCCTCCCCCCTATCCCCCCCACCCTCCCCGTCCCCATCCGCTGTTATGCTATTATAAAGTGGCCCTTTCTCCTCGGTGTCTTCTCCTGCCCTTAGGGTCTGCCTTTCCGTGACTAAATCTCTTTTCAACTTCGCCCCCCAGGGATCATCGGTTGTCACAGCTGCACTCGCAAGGCCTCCCTGTAACTCCAAGACCTCTTGAATTTTCTCCAACTCTCCCATCTAGCCCTCGTGGCCTCTCTGTCCTCCTCCCCGGTGTACAACACACATTCCATCATGTAGGTAGACTCCACCGCGTCAACCCATTCCCATAAGGGTGGGCTTTCCTTGTCCTTCCACCTCCTTGGAATTACCTTTTTAGCCGCGTTAAGCAGATGGGGGATCAATGAGCCTTTGTATTGTTTAATTTCCTTAGATGTGGCGTGCATAAGTGCCACCCAAGGGTCATTTTTAACCTCGATCGTTGTTATTTCTTTTATGTATTTTAGGATAGTCTCCCAAAATTTTTTGATTTTCGGACACCCCCACCATAAATGACCCATTGTGCCCCTTTGATCACACCCCCTCCAACAGTTCGCAGAAGTATCTGCCTGGAAATTGCTGACCCTGTCTGGGGTTCTATACCACCTAGCCATACACTTAAAATTTGTTTCTGCCGTTCTCGCATCTACCGCTGACCCATGTGCTAATTTTAATATTTTCTTACTTGTGCCTATTTCTAATTGTGTTCCTAGTTCGCTTTCCCATTTGGTAAGGTATGGCGGCATCTCCGGTCTATCTCTTTCTAATAATAGTTTATATATTCTAGATATTCTTTTTTTTGAGCATTCTGCCGTAAAGATTTTCTCTAATTTTGTTAGATCCTTAGCCTCCCTTAATGGGCTAGGAAGAGAGCCCACAAAGTGGGTTAGCTGGCGATGCCGCCATCCATCTATGATAAAAGCCTCATTATTCTGTAACTCGTGCAGTGTCATAACCTTCCCCTTACTAATAACTTCCCCTAGTCTCGTGCAATCCTTTCTAATCCAATCACCTCCTATTTCCTTTAGCCCTGGCGGGAAGAAAGGGTTTTCTTTAAGTGCTATAAGTGGCGAATTATAATTCTTGTTGAATATTTTATATATTTTGTCCCAAATTTTCAAAGTCGTGATGGTGATTATATGTGTTTTTTCTCCCAGTGTCCGGCTTTTCGGGGGATTCCACACAATCTTCCCCAGCCTAGCTTCACTCAGTGCTTCCTCCATTCTAACCCATCTTTTAGTGTTACCTATTTTACCCCATTCTGCGATTCTTAATAGTGCTATGGCTTGGTAGTAGCTTTCTATGTCTGGGACCGCCAGCCCACCCAGACTTTTATCTTGTTTTAAAACTTGGAGGGAGATCCTATGTTTTTTGTAATTCCATATGAAATTCATTATAATAGCTCTTAGTTTACCGAGGTACTGTTTTGGGAGAGGGAGGGGGAGCATCTGGAATTTGAATCTGTGATGACTGGTAGGATCATCATTTTTACTGAATTGATCCTGCCTATCCAGGATAAAATTTTTCCCTTCAACTCTTGGCATTTTTTTTTTATGTCTTCTAGGAGTGGAATATAATTTATTTTGTATAATTTCCTCGGGTTGTTGGCCAGTTCTATTCCTAAGTATTTTATCCTTTTTTTCCAGACGAAACTAACTGTTTTCTGTAAGTTCTGTTTCTCTATTTTATTGAGGTTAATATTAAGGATAAATGTTTTTGAGGTATTGATTCTGAAGTTTGTTAGTTCCCCATATTCCTTCAAGGTTTTAAGCAACATGGGGACTGACTTCTGGGGTGAGCTTATATAAAAGAGGACGTCATCCGCGAAGGCCGCAAGTTTGTGCTCTTCGCTGCCAACTTTACAGCCTTCCACCTCTGGGTTTCCGCGGATTGTAGCTAACAGCGGTTCCAAAGATAGAATAAAAAGGAGAGGGGAGAGTGGACAGCCCTGCCTAGTGCCATTAAACAGTTCGAACTCCACGGAGGTCGTTCCGTTGGCCTTGATGTTGGTTTTCGGATGATTATATAGGGTTTTAATTTTTTGAATGATTCTGGGTCCAAAACCCATCTTCTGTAGAGTGTTGAACATGAACCCCCAGTCTACTTGGTCGAACGCTTTTTCGGCGTCTATCGAGAGAAGTAGACTGGGGGTTCTCGAATCTCCCATCCTCTGTATGGCTAGCAATGTCCGAATCCCATTGTCCCTCCCCTCTCTGCCCGGGACAAACCCGACCTGGTCCGGATGGATCAGTGTGCCCAGGTGCCCCTTTATTCGATCCGCCAGTATCTTTGCGTATAATTTTGTGTCGAAATTTAATAAGGAGATAGGTCTATAGTTCGAGCACACTGATCCATCTTTCCCATCCTTCCTCAAAAGGGTGATCGTAGCTTTTAGGGCCTCTTCACTCATATCATAGTCTATCCACAATCCATTCATATATCGCAGCAATCGCGGTACAAGAATCTCTTTGTACGTTTTATAATATGAGGCCGTAAAGCCGTCCGGTCCCGGGCTCTTCCCTATTGGAGAGCTGTTGATGGCTGCTAAGATCTCCTCCTCAGTTATTGGCCTCTCAAGCTCATCTCTCTCCTCCCCCCCCAGTGCCATTAGCCCTGCCCTCTCTAGGAACTCTGATGTTTTCTGATTTTTTCCTATGCTGTCGTTATTTCCCTTAGATTTCACTTCGTAAAGTTCTTTATAGTAGTCTCTGAATGTAGAGGCTATTTCACTAGAGGTAAACTTCATCTCCCCGTTTCTTGTTTGGATTTTTTCAATAAAATTTCTGGTTTTCTTTTTTTTGTAATTTCCTTGCTAGGTATTTCCCTGGCTTATTGCCCCAAATATATTGTTCCCTAGCCAATTTATTGAACTTCTGTCTAACTTCCTGTTCGGCTAGATCTTTCAGTTCCTCTCTCTTATCTGTAAGCTCTATATATATGCTCTGGCTGAGTGCCCCCCCAGATTTGTGCTTTTGCTCCAGGTTTTTAATCTCGGCTATCAGAGCCTGCGTCTTTCCCGCCCTCTCCTTTTTTTTCCACGAGGCTTTGGCTATCAGAAGCCCCCTGATGAACGCTTTATGGGCGTCCCACAATTGTGCCTCTGAGACCTCTCCATTGTCGTTAATTTGAAAGAACCATTCTAACTCCTTTTTGATATAGTCCCTAATTTCTTTGTCATGTAGCAATTCAGGGTTAAGTTTCCATCCGCTAGAGGGTTGTTTGTGTTCGGGGAATCTTAGCCTCATAGATACCGGCGCGTGATCCGAGAGGGAAGCTATTCCTATTTCGGTTTCTTTGACCCTTTCCAGTATGCCATGGTCTATTAAAATATAGTCCAGGCGAGAGTACATCTGGTGGACAGGGGAGAAGAACGAGTAATCCCTCAACTGCGGGTGCTGGATCCTCCACACGTCCAGCAGTTGGTCCTCCGAGAGTTTTTTTTTAATCCGCTTCAATTGTATGTTGCCCCGCCCCGTGCCACCAGACGTACTGTCCTTCGCGGGGTCCATTGCGAAATTGAGGTCCCCCATCAGGATCAAATATCCTTTCCTGAAGGCCCTCAACTTGCGCAGAATTGCTTCAAGGAATAAGATAGGTTTGGCGTTGGGGGCATAAACATTGGCCAGTGTAAGTTCTACCCCTAGGAGGGAGCCCCTGAGGAACAGGTACCTCCCCTCGGGGTCCGTCATTCTCTCCTCCACCTTAAAGTCGGTGTCTCTCGCAATCCCGATGGCCACTCCTCTTGCCCTGCTCGAGATAGTATCTCCGTAAAACCAATTTGGGAGAGCTGGAGAAAAAAGTCTAATATTTGAAGAATGTGCCAGGTGAGTCTCTTGCAGGAACACTATGCCTGCGCCATATCTCTCTACTTCCTCCAGAATTTTAGATCGCTTGCCGGGAGAGTTTAAGCCTTTCACATTATATGACAAAAATTTGATTTCTATGTCCTTCATTTATTTTTTTGGGATTTTGTTTTTCTTTTTTTTTTTTTTTTTTTTTTTCCTTATCTTTTATTTTTCCCCTCTGATATATTGATGCTGATAACAGCCCCACAGCAGACGTGGTTTCCCTCCCTCTTCCCCCTATCCCCCTCCCCTCCCTTCCTCCCCTCCCACCCCTCCTCTCCCTCCCCTCCCTCCCCTCCTCTCCCCCCCCCTCTCCCCCTCCCCCCCCCTTTCCTATCCCCACTGGGGTCCCCAGGTCCTTGGGGGCCATCCTTTGTGGCTTCCCTTAGACTCCGGATTCCTGGTGAGGTGGAGTCTGATTAGCCCTCCTCTCCCCCTCCGCGGCCCGGGCTCGGGGCGCAGAGGGGGAGGGGCAGGGTCGATTCGAGCAGGATTCTTTTACAGCTACATGTGGACTTTCACCCTTCCTCCCTCCCCTCCCCCGCCCCCCCCCCCCCCAGGGTCCCCTAGGCCTTCCATTTCAATCCAACCTTGCAGATTCGGGACTGGGATCCCGAGTTTTGTACAGAATCCCTGTACTTCTTCCGGGTACCTCAACCTGGCCGTACACCCCTCTTTTGAACCTATTAAGCATGAGGGGAAACCCCAGTTATATCTTATGTTTTCCCTTTTCAATAATTCCAGCAGGGGTTTCTGATGTCTCCGTCTTTCAAGGGTTCGGGCTGATAGGTCTGCAAATACTTGAATTTCAGCTTCCTTATGTGGTATAGGAGATTTGTTTTTTATTCTAGCCCACAGGTCCTCTTTTTCTTTAAAATGGCTGAATCTGACAATTATGTCCCGGGGCCGCTCTGCGCCCCCCCCTTTCGGGTCTTCCAACTCGGTGTATCCTTTCTATGTGTGGAAAGTGATCTGAGTCCTTGCCGCTTATGGGGCCCAAGATTTCCCGTAGTTTTCTTTCTAGATCTTCCCCTCTTTGTTCCGGGACGGCACGCAGCCTCAGATTTTGTCTCCTGTCCCTGTTTTCTTGGTCCTCTATTTTATATAGGGTGTCTCTCTGGGTAAGGTAGGCGCCTTTTAGTTGCGTTTTCAGTTTCGCGATTTCCAAATCTATAGAGTCCGCTCTCCCCTCCACCACCTCAACCCTGGACAACAGATGGCCCATATCCTCCCGTAGGGCGTTAATTTCGAGTTTGATAACATTTTCCAAGCGTAATAACATCACCTCCATTTCGTGTTTATTGGGGATGTGGGTTCCTGATTGTTGATCCTCCCCCCTACTAGGCTCCATCTCAGTTTCCAGTGTAAGGTCCGCTCTGGAGTCGTTAATTTCTCCTTCCACCCCGTCCCTACTCTCCGGGGAAACACCGGCCCGGGTTTCTTTTCCCGATGTTTTTGGACTTGCACCCTGTCTTAAGTAATGTTTAATTGTGCTTGTCTCCCCTTTGCTGCCTTTGGTAGTAGCTTTCTTAGGCTGTTTGGCTTGGTCTTTACTCATGTTGGCCTTTTTTGTGGGTCTGATTCTCTTCCCCAGTTTTATTTGTAAACCTAGGCCTCCTGGGCCTTTTTCCCCCTCCTGCCTTTTGATGGAATCCTTATTTTAAGGCTGTCTTTTGCCCCTCTAGGTGTCCCTCTGGTGTATACAATCAAGTTTGCCCATGACTAGGGGGGACTTTTTCCGTCTGTATGGTCTCCGGGTGGGGTACAAGACACTTACGCAGTGGCTGGAGCCGTTGTGTTTTTTAATGGGGGGGGTTCGTTTGCCCTACCCGCTTGTTAACTTCCGCAATAAGCCGTTTACACCTTATCCGTGCCCTGCCAAATGGCTCTACTAGTAGAGTCCGTAGATTTTTACAAGATATTACCGGGGGTCACTGGTCTTTGTGATATAGGCAACATACCAACATGTGACTTTATATTTTAACCATAGTTTTGTTTTTAAGAAACGACCTGGGATTTAAATGGTCAGTAAGTTTTCGTAGATACCGATCGGGGTCAAACTTTCATTCCATAATGCAGCATTCAGTATATGGTAGTAAATCTACGTGGACACCACTCAGAATCACACTTTCATTCTGTAATGTCACTTTTGGTGTGTGATAATCGGTCTACCTACACGCCGATCCGAGTCTTGCTTTCAAGTGATGGTGCAGCTTTTAGGATGAAACAAATAGGGCTTCATAGACCCCAGTCGGAGTTGCACTTAAAGTCCCTAGTGCTGCTTTTGATGTGTAAAGTGTCTGTAAGGCAGGTTCAAAAAGTTTTGATTTCGTGCGATTTTCCACCCTTGGGGGCTATGGTGTCAATAATCTACTCATAATCATGGGTTTTACGGCCAATATACGCCTGAGGGGGTCTATGCGACTTCAAACAATCGCTATAGGGCTCCGGTTATATCCAGGTTGCATTCAAAAGGAAGGGAACCAAACCACCTTATTGCGGGGTTTATCCACTCTGGATCTCGGTGCACACCCAGTTCTGCCTGCTGCGATTTAAGTACGCATACAGGTAAATTTCAACGCTGCTGTGTATAACCGTGCCCCACCGAGATTAGAGGTGAGGGGGAGAGGCAAGGGCGCCCAAATAAATCCGTGGGACAAAAAGGCCAGATCTGGCCATTGCTCCAGTTGTACCAAGCTTCAATATGGGTATGGGGTACACTCGTGGTCGGGGTCCTCCCCGCGACGCTGACCAGATTTATTTTAACTGTTTTTACTAAGGCGGGGTGGTAGGGGGGGAAAGCCAAAGCCAGGCGTCCAGATTCAAACTTCAGGTCTGCTGGTTACATTGGTTATTCCCTTTACCTGTGCTAATGGCATCCTAGCACGCATTACAGGCTTCCCAGTAAATCACACATTGCTATTCATCTTACCTCCGCAAGATAGGTGCTTCTGGTGTTTGTGTGATATACTCACAGACCTGGTCTTCTCTGATGTCCCATGGGGTCCCGTACCGCTATGCAGGAGGTGGAGGTATGGCGGGGTGGAGGGGACCGGTGCTTGCGATCCCAATCGCGGTCGCCGCTTCACCAGGCTGGCTGTGACCGAAGGGGTCCGGGCGTCCTGCAATCCTTTGCCCGGGGAGTTTGTGCGGGCGTCCGCCGTGCCTCTCATACGGAGCGGTCCTGCTCCAGCATCCCCCCCTGGCTGTTCACCCGCTCTCCTCGGCCCTCACCTCAGACTCCTCCCTCCGAGCGGACGCTACGTCCGCACGTCCATCACTCCACCAGCCGGGGAAAATGTTTAAATGGCTTGGAGTTGAATTTTAAATCTTTTACATAAACCAGCCTTAATATGTATGTAAAGCTAGCAATGAGCTGCTCTCATTTGCCCCCCTTTTCCTATGTTAAAAATATGATTGTGTTTTTTTTTTTTTTATATTGGTTCAATAAATGCAAAAAATACTAACTATCTTGTGTCCTTTGCTTGCTTCCTGTGCTATCTCAAGGAGATTCCGTTGATCCCCTGTTGATCTGAGCAGGCGGATGGATAACACATGCGTGTTCGCTCAGTTTCCTGCAGAGCAGACATGGACTGAGCCCACTCTTCTCTATGGGCAGCTGGGTGAAAACAAACTCTCCTGTTCCTGTCCCGTTTTATACCTGCCCCCTGATCCGCCTTGACGTAGGAGGACAGATCCCCTTCTTTTAACGTATTGGAGGTAGGCGGGTGTAAACGGACAATGGTCCATTTAGACCTGCCAGTCCATAGGGGAAAATGGACCATCTGATCAGGTTTGCATGAAAACATGAGAGCATAACAGGATCTTAGCAGTGGAGTGCATATCTGACAAATCTACTTGTGTTTTCCTATACTTGCATGGTCTTGCTCGTGCGGGTCTCGTTCTGGGTGGACGTCATATGACGGCTTCCCAGAACGTCCGCTCTCGCGCGCCCCCGGGGGTCTAGGACACGGCGCAACCCCGATCTGTGTGAAGAGCAACGGCTCTTTAACCATGTGATCGGCTGTGTCCAATCACAGTCGGTCACATGTAAACACGGAGATGCCGGTAATCGGCGCGCCTCGCCTTTTAATGACAGAGTGTGAGGGAAGGAGAGCCGATCAGTGGCATCTCCTCGCAGGGGACAGCTAGGTATGTAATGGGGGCACTGATCATCAGTGCCCTGATTACAATTAAGTCCCCACCACTGCCAGCAATGATTGCCCACCAAGGCCAGCAATGATTGCCCACCAAGGCCAGCAATGATTGCCCACCAAGGCCAGCAATGATTGCCCACCAAGGCCAGCAATGATTGCCCACCAAGGCCAGCAATGATTGCCCACCAAGGCCAGCAATGATTGCCCACCAAGGCCAGCAATCAGTGCCAACCAGTGCTCACAAGTGCCAGCAATCAGTGGCCATTAGTGATGCAAGTCAGTGCTGGCTATCAGTAATGCCCATTAATGCTCATCACTGATGCCCATCCATGCCACCTATCTGTGCTCAGTGCCACCCATCAGTACCGCCTATCAGTGCCCAGAAGTGCGGCATATTCTTGCCACCTAATCGGCGCCGCCTCATCAGTGCCCATAAGTTCCGCCTCATCAATGCCCACCAGTGCAGCCTATCAGTGCCACCCCATCAGCACTCATCAGTGAAGGAGAAAAATTACTTATTTACAAAATTTACTGACAGAAACTAAAACTTTTTTTCAAAATCTTTGGTCGTTTTTCCTAAAAAAAAAAATTAAATTAAATAAAAAAAAAAACCAGCAGTGATTAAATACTACAAAAAGAAAGCTCTATTTGGCTGAAGAAAATAACAATTTCACATGGTTACAGTGTAGCATGACCACACAATTGTCATTCAAAGTGTGACAGCGCTGAAAGATGAAAAATGGTGTGGGCAGTAAGGGGGTGTAAATGCCCTGTATTGAGGGGTAAAACATGGAAAGGGTGCATGTATTGCAGAGATGTACTACATAATTTTTTATTTTATTTTTTATGCTGACATACACTTTACTACACAAAATAAAGTTGGCGAAGTGGCAGCATAATTTAACGGTGCCTGGCACTAGTTTTTATTTATTTTTTTGTTCCACCCAGCGGGTAAACTAAAGACTGATGGCTCCGGTCAGACCCGCTGTACAACAATCCGATGTTAGTACAGCGATCTCCCCTAATGTTCTATTGTGTTCTTCCCACCCCCCAGCAGAACACTCTGGTCACTGCTCTCAGCCATTGGCTAAGAGCACTGATCGGGAGTGGGTTGGCTGCTGGTTTTCTGGATGCTCGTCTGATAGAAGGTGGCCGGCTGCCATACACACGGGCCAAATGTCAGCTGTTTTTTATTGAACCGTCCGATGTCGCCCGACATTCTGCCCATGTGTACTAGGCTTTACCTAACTCTGGAGGAGCAGAGCAGTGAATGACAACTGAGGTCATGGGATCACTCTCGATCTTGAAGCCGATGTGGGACAGCTGTAACTTCACAATGATGCTGCAACATGGAGGTCAGTATAAATGTTTTTTTTATTTTCAGTTTTTTTTTTTTAATACCCCAAACTTCTCCTTTTAAAGTAGAGCTAACGGTGAAACTTTTTTTTTTTTCTTTTTGAATAGTGTAAGGGAGGGTTAGAACCCTTAACAGTTTTCTTCTGAGATTTCCCTTCACTTCCTGTCCAATAGCAAAAACAGGAAGTGAAGGAAGGAAATCCCTCCAAAGTCAGGGAATACCTGGTTGTCGCCAGTGTCTACTAACTAGTGTCCCCATTGAAGGATTTCCCTTCTCTTCCTATTCTGGTGACAACTCAAATTTGGGGATTATCTTTCACTTTCACCCTTAGGGCTGGTTCACACCACAACATCATACTGCAGATACATTCTGAATGTGTTACTGCATGCTTGTTTGTAATGCGTTCCAGTGCATTTTTGATGCGTGCATCAAAAATCCATTCCAGATGCCTTTTCTCTCTTTTTCCGTTTCTTTTTTCACCGTCCTGGGGTCCGGTGCATTTTTTATGTGCATCACTGTGTTTCAGTATAGTCCCAGTGCAGGAAAAATAAAGCATGTTCTACTTTTTTTTTTTTTTTCCTGGAACTGACTGCACTGCTGTGAACTACGCCATTGGAAACCATATAACCTGCTTTTCATGCTTTTTTGGTGCAGAAAAAAAAACGGACTGCACTACATGTGGTTTGAACTTGCCCCCAGTGATGATGATAAACTGGACAATAGGAGAGGGCGGATTTCTCTAATGTGGGCACCGACGGCAATAAAGATCTGACAGGAGGACAGAACAGCTGCGCTCTTTTTAAATTGTGACAGCGGGTGTGGGGAAAAGATCCCTTGCCCGCTGTCACAGCAGGGAATCGGAGGAGCGCATGTAGGTGCTCTTTGGTAACTTGTTACACCCTAAATACGGAAGTAACATCTTGCCAATGGTGAACGTATCCTTTTTTTTTAAAGATTTTTTTTTTTTTTTTTGAGGTTTCTTTTTTACCCATGTATATCTAAGCAGAAGCTTTGAGGATTGAAGTTTCCCTGAGATGTGTAAAAGTAGCCAGCTGGATGGCTTTATATTGCATACAATAATGTAGAATACATGGTTAGAAAGTTATGACTGACGCAGTCTAGCTGTATGAGACCAATTCGTCATCTGATGCTTTCGTTGTCTGTCTTTATTCTGGAACACTTACAGCTTTGGGTGTGTTTTTATAGATATGAAATCAAGAAAAAACAAAGTTCTCTAGATGCCGAGGTGTGTGCTACATGGAAACGTCAGACAAAATCCTTTGCCAGTTTCTCATTCTATACATAGTTTGAGGCAAAACATATGTTTTGCCCTAAAAACACATTATTTTAAAAAAAATTTAGGGTCCATTTCCAAATAACTTCTGTGGAACCTTCTGTAATCTCGATGAATGGACTGCTTAATGCATTATTGATAATGTAATACCGATAGGGAGTGTGGAGACCCACGACTCCCTGGTTGTCCTTTCTGGTCCCCGGTCTAAATTTAAGCCTGGCTTTCCAGCATGCTCGACTGACATGCACACAAGCCGAATGTTGGATTTTTCTTTTTTTTTAACCAGCTGATGTCTTCCGACATTCGACCCGTGTATACCAGGCTTTACTCTATATAATCTGAAAGCGTAGATCAGCAGCAGTGCCAGGGTACAAACTGCTGAATCTTTTCATCAGAGAAAGGTATTCTGCTGTTCAGGGGCCGTCTTTAAGGCAGGGCAAAAGGGGCAGCTGCCCTAAGCCCTGTTATTGTTGTAGGGCCCAAAGCAGCTGCCTCATACTTGCCAACTATCCCAGTTAAAATTCCCTTGTCCCTTGAACTTTTAGTCCTGTGCTGTGTCCCGATATCTCAGTGTAAAGTGCTACTACTAATGCTGCCCAGCTCTGCCCTATTGTTGTGTACAGATGACTCACCTGCAGACTTTGTGTTTTACATGTAAATAACTGGCATTTATATGTAAATAGCGGTGGCCGGCGGCATTGATATGTAAATAAAGGCAGCATTCATATGTATATCATTCCCCCCTGCAGTGAGGAGATGATGTGCTGTAACCTCTAGAAACCAATCAGTGAGCAGCATTACTGTACATTAATCTCTAGCAACCAATTAACAAGCAGAATTAATTTGCTGTAAACTCTAGCAACTAATCAGTGAGCTGTAATGTGTGCTGTAACCTCTAGCAACCAGTCAGTAAGCAGTACTGATATGATGTAACCACTGGCAACCAATCGCATATGCTGCCTGATCTGATACAGTAAACTGATTTTAAGTCTAGCTGCTCTATTAATTGTATGTCTCAGAGCAGGTGGAGAGTGAAATTGCATGGGGGGGGGCAAGATTATTTTTGCTCAGGGTCCAATCAATATTAAAGACGGCCCTGCTGCTGTTTATGGGCAGCTCTGCATAAAATAGGCTTCCCTCTGTGCTGTCTATATCATTGATGGTGACTATGTAAAACCATCTGTAAAAACTGCGGAAATAGTGTTACATGTTAGAGCATTGGACAGGACAGGTTCACACATGTGCAGTGACCAGTCACCGCTCGGGCACATAGGAAACAATAGTCATAATGTGGCTGTTTCAAATTTAGCAGATACCTGTTCACAGAATAAATAGATGACCTAGGAAATCGAGTCCAAAAACCTGATTAAAAGAATATTTCGTCTGGCGTAAAATTAGTTGTGTCCCTGCTTGTTTTATATTTTATACATACATTTTTTTTTATCATTACAAGAGCTTTTTTTGCTTTGCAATCACATGGTCTCATGCTCTTGTGTGCCATATGGAAGTACATCTGTGCTCATACTCAAGTTTTGTTGCTAATTTATGTTGTGTAGATGATATTTTGTACAGAGTGTCTTTTTTTTTATTGTGTATAAAGAATTACACATGACAGTTGTCTGACAAAACAGTTTTGGTTGCTTTTTGTGAAAATATGGAGCTAATCCTTGATAAGTGAGAGCATGCGCCCTCCTCAATTTTTTCTCTTCTAAGGCCTCATTCACACAGGCGTAGTACAGTTTACACCCATGTGAGGGCAGTGTTTGCATCCCTGTGCTGGCAATTTTATTCATATCAATTGGGATGCAGTGGCTGCACAGACACAGCCACTGCATCCCAATATAACATGTGCACAGATGCTCATGGAACACATGTGCATCCCCATGTGGGCAAACGTAGCCCTCACATGGGTGTACACTGTAGTACGGCCATGTGAACGAAGCCTAACTTTTCTTTGCTCTTGTCTCCTTTTTTTTTTTCTTTTTCCTTTTATTGCATCATCTCACCTTTTAGGCTCCATTGGCACTTAGAATCTCTGCAATCCTGCCTATGATCCAAAATCACATGGCTATCGCAGGTTTTGGTGCATTTATTTTTTAATGGCACCCGAAATGCAATGTGATTCTCCCGCGATTGTCGTGTTACAGGCTTGTGCGGAAATCGCGGGAAAAGCTTCTTTTTGGGCGAAAAAAACACACGTAGCAAAAGATGTTCGCGATTTTAAACAAAACTTGTAAAATCAGGCTATATCACCATTTTTTGTGAGCACCACACTAAGTTCGGCCAATATTGTTTTGGGGTCAGAGATCTGCCTGTAAATGTCTAGACTTAAAGCGGAGTTCCACCCTAAAGTGGAACTTCCGCTTATCGGATTCCTCCCCCCCTCCGGTGCCACAATTGGCACCTTTCAGGGGGGAGGGGGGTGCAGATACCTGTATAATACAGGTATCTGCCCCGCCCATATCCGAGGATGCCAGCCCATATCCGAGGGTTCCCATTGTGTCTTGGGAAACACACAGTTCCCAGGACACAACGGGGACCAATAGACGCGCAGCGCAACTCGCGCATGCACAGTAGGGAACCAGGCAGTGAAGCCGCAAGCTTCGCTTCCTGGTTCCCTGACAGAGGATGGCGGCGGGGCAGCCGAGAGACGAGCGGTCGCTCGTCATCTTCTGCCTACACCGCTGGAACCTGGAACAGGTAAGTGTATTTATTAAAAGTCAGCAGCTGCAGTATTTGTAGCTGCTGACTTTTAATATTTTTGGTGCGGGTGGAACTCCGCTTTAAAGCGTAGCTCCAGCCCCCCCCAGCAAAAATTTTTAATGCAAATGCTGTAGCTGCTGACTTTTAATAATAGAACACTTGCCTGTCCAGGGATCCCACAATGTTGGCACCCCAGCTAATTTTTCATCGCCTCTTGGGTGCTGCCGCCACCATTCCTTGTAAGGGAAACTGGCAGTGAAGCCTTGCAGCTTTACAGCTGGCTCCCTACTGTGCATGCGGGGAGCGAGCTGCGCTTTCTGAATGGCACGGCGGAAGGAGGAGAGGGGCCGAACTTCCGGGGGACCTTGCTGCAGCAAGGTGTCCTGGAAGTGGGGATGGGTACCTGTCAAAAACAGGTACCCGCTCCCCCCCAAAAGGTGCTAAATGTGGCAGCAGAGAGGGGGGAAGCAAACAAACAGAGCTTCCCTTTTTTGGGTGGAGCTCCACTTTAAGTTTTGTCAGCCAAAACCCTGAATGATGTTGGTTAAATGGATAGACCCCAACAATGACATGTTATTGTATACTTCTTGATTATGACTATGTTTATATGGTGTATCTGGTCCTTTTTCTGCTTTATACCCCGTTTATAACCCCTAAGAGAGCCAAGTGGTCGGCCACTGTCACATTTTAGTGAACAGCTTGGTCTGTGTATAAATTTGGAGAAACTTGTAAATGTGGAATATAAATTGGTAAGTAATACTGTATATTAAACATAAAGTTCTAATCTCTCCCCATTCTATCTACAAATATAACATAAAGTTTTGGTGATAAATACTTTAAATATCATTACAGTTGTTGCTCTTATGCAGCTAGAAAAGTTAAATACCTTTTTTTTTTTTTTTTTTTTTTTATGCTGGTCCTTAAAGCCCCTTTTATGATATAATAGTTCTGAGAATTCTTACAAGATGTTCTTTTTCCTTATTATGGCTTTTTTTATCTTCTACAGATGGTGCACACATTGGCCAGTAATGGAGCAAACTCAATCTGGGAACACTCTCTTCTAGACCCAGCACAGGTTCAGAGCGGTCGCCGTAAAGCCAACCCACAAGACAAGCTTCAGTGCGTATTTTAGGTTTTTCCTAACTTGCATCATTGACAAATAGGTGTCTGTATTTTCTTCAATTCTGTCCAGACACTTAGTTTTGACTCTCTATAGATAATTCCGTTAGTAGTTATGTTTCTCTAGTGCTTTTAGTATAAGTCTGTGCAGGATATACTGGGCAGGTTCTGCTAGTTTTTCTTTACTGTTAGAATACATCGCAAAGCAGACCAGTGTGCACATTATATCTATAGAACTCTAAGTGAATTAAAGTGGAGGGCCATCCTGAAAAAAAAAACTTTAAAAAAAAATTAATAAAAAAAAAATAAAAAAAATATTTTTTTTACTTACCAGAAATGGCTGTTGCTAGGCAGATCGTCCTAATCTGCCTCTTCCTGTTCCGCGGAGCTGTTCTCTCTTCTGCTCCGAGCGCCGTCTTCTAGTGAATGGGGCGCGGTGTGTTATGGGAACTGTGTCCCACAACACATCGCGTTCCCCATTCACAAAGCGCCGCGCGACGACTCGCGCATGCGCAGTAGGTCGAGCGACGACTCGCGCATGCGCAGTAGGAAACGGGCAGCCCTCGCTGCCCGTTTTCCTTACTGAGGATGGCGGCGCTGGGACCGGAGCGCCGAGGGACATCTCGGCCTCCACGACCGACATCGCGGGCGCCCTGGGAGGGTAAGTGTACTTATTAAAAGTCAGCAGCTACTTTTTTTTAGCTGCTGACTTTTACATTTTTTTTTTGCTGAACCACCGCTTTAAGTATCGCCATTGAAAGCAGCAGAAACAATTGCCGTTAAATGTGTTTGTATGGTTTTCCTGATGCATCTGTGCACCAAAAAAACAGTCCTAATAGTAATGAATTCCCTCTGAGGGTTATGGGTGGAGAAAATGAGGAGCTACATGCTGCCAAGCACCCAGTTGTATGCTTTACAGCAGCCTTTTTTTTAAAAACCAGGGTGCCCAAACACCCTGGGGTGCCTTGAGGTCTCTTCAGGGGTACCTTGGCAAAATGCCTAAAAATCACCCACAAATTGTATACAAGCTGGCGGGTGGATGAAGCCTGCCTTTTAGTTGCACAAAACCACAGATTTTCAATTTTCACCATTATTACCTTCTAGCTGCCGACCTCCTAATGACCAGTGACATCATCAGTTGATGAGGATGTCAGTCGCCTGCATTGCATCTTTGTTTGACCCTCCCTTTCCTCTCCCTATCAGCTTTGGGGTCACATTGGCTAAGTGATGGAGAAAAACCGAGGGAGAAGACAAACATTGGCGTACTAGTCGGTACCAGTTTGCAAAAGTGCATTTGCTTTGGAAGAATAAATCATCTTTAAAGTTGGGTGTTCTACATGTGTGGATATTGCTGCATTTGTTGGAATAGTTTTTACATTTTAGAATGGGGTGCCTCAAATATTCTGCAGAAATCTCCCTCTACGGAGTCTGGCTGCTGCTTGTTCACTTCCTGGATTTACACAGACACACAGAGGCACACCTCTAGCTCTGCAGCTCTCATTGGCCCTCTTCCTGGCAAACGCTCACTAGCGTGAGAGAGCTGTGCATGATGTCATAAGCCTAGGCTTTTTACCAGACAAGAGACAGGAAGTGCGCTGTATGTACAGCTGTGAACAAGGCTTGTGCCAAAACGCGTCTGCTTGTCCTTTTTTATACTACTTGTCATGATACAATAAAGACCACAGATGATATACCTAATGTGCCGGCTTTTCTTCAGTTATCTTCAAGTTTGCCTGTTTGGATGTATGAAGGACATCCTGAGCCTCGGAGCACCTGGATTTTGGGAGTGCCGAAGTTACCAATTATCTGCTATCCGGATATCGGTGTTACTTTGTGTTGTCCCTTTTACCACAAAACCGGATAAATCTAGGGGGCTTTTCCCCATGTCTGTCATGATGATGAGACATTTTTGTGGCTTTCACTATTTATTAAACTGTTACATTCCTAAAACTATCTTTGAACGTATCACTGATTAATTTATGATGAAGCGAAGGAATGATACATTTTCTGTTTTTGAATTCCTACCTGGTGCCCTCCACCGCTTACCGGAGCCGTCGGTAGTGGCGGAGGCGATCAGATCCTCTCCCTGGCCTGACATGGAGACGAGTGAGGGGAAGATGGCCCCCACCCATCTCCATATCTTTGCAGGGCAGAAGCGACGTCTAAAGGGCCATTTTTATTACAACATTTTTTTATAGCATTTTAGTGTAAATATGAGATCTGAGGTCTTTTTGACCCCAGATCTCATATTTAAGAGGTCCTGTCATGCTTTTTTATCTATTACAAGGGATGTTTACATAAAAAGTTAAATAATATTTTTCTTTACATGCGCCCCGTCCCGCCGAGCTCGCATGCAAAAGCGAATGCATACGTCTGTAGCGCTGCATATGAAAACGATGCTCAAACCACACATGTGAGGTATTACCGCGATTGGTAGAGCGAGAGCAATAATCCTACCCTGGACCTCCTCTGTAACTCAAAATCTGCGACCTGTTGATTTTTTTTTTTTTTTTTTTTTAAACATCGTCTATGGAGATTTTTAAGGGTAAAAGTTTGTCACCATTCCACGAGCGGGCGCACTTTTAAAGCGTGACATGTTGGGTATCGATTTAATCGGCATAACATTATCTTTCAAAATCTAAAAAAAATTGGGCAACGACCGCCATTTTATTCTCTAGGGCAGGGGTCTTCAAACTATGGCCCTCCAGTTGTTCAGGAACTACAATTCCCATCATGCCTAGTCATGTCTGTGAATGTCAGAGTTTTGCAATGCCTCATGGGATGTGTAGTTCTGCAACAGCTGGAGGGCCGTAGTTTGAGGATCCCTGCTCTAGGGTGTTGGAAAAAATATATATATAATGTTTGGGGGTTCCAAGTAATTTTCTAGCAAAAAAAAAAAAAAAAAAAATAGTTTTTAACTTATAAACACCAAATCTTAGAGGCTCGGTCCTTAAGTGGTAATGGCTTTTGTTTAAACCATTTTATTGACGTCCTTGTCTCTTTGTTGCTTTCTATTTAAAGAAGAGACAGGAGACGGGTTTAGTGGCCAGTCTAGAAGTTTATATTTTCACACGTTCTCGTTTATTTTCAAAAAAAGTGCGCTTGTAAGACCACTGCGCAAATACGTGTGACAAAGTATTGCAACGACCGCCATTTTAGTCTCTAGGGCGTTAGAACCCCCAAACATTATATATATATATATATATATATATTTTCTATGTAATTTTCTAGCAAAAAAACAAAAACTGTTTTTAACTTGTAAACCACAAATCTCAGAAAGTTTTTAGGACCAAATCTACAGAGCTTTGGACTGTGCGTATGTTTTGAGCAGGGAGCAGGTATATGTAAAAGAATGCTGAGGATTCCTTCTTTTTTGTTACAATGCAACTGCAGGGAGAGTGACTGTCTCTCCTTCCATGCTGATCATTATGATTTTTTCAGAACTGAATATACTGGTTTGGTTCAGCCTGGTGTGAAGAGCAACAAAAACAGCATGTTTACATTTTTATTTTTATCCTGAAGGTGTATTTATTCCCTATTCTACATCCACTATATTTTATGTTTTTTTTATATAGAATTTAAAAAGAGAGATTGGAAATTTTGCATGGTCACAATAGGTTAGCAAGAGGATGTGGGGTCACACGAAATATCAAATGCTCAACAAATAGATGAAAAAAAAAAAAAAAAAGAATTGCTGTAAGACATTAAGTGACAACAGATCTTTTTTCCTTGCAGCCCTACGAAGTCCGAGTTTATCCGTGCCAAGTATCAAATGCTTGCATTCGTGCACAAGCTACCCTGCCGTGATGATGACGGAGTGACTGCCAAAGACCTTAGCAAGGTAATATAGCCTAGTGAAGTCATCAAACACTAGCATTCTAATCTTGATATAGAGGAATATATATATAGAGGGTAATATGATTGCAAGTTACTACAAATAATAATAATAATAATAATAATAATAATAATAATGGAAAAGCTGACTGCTTAGTGTTTTTGTGTACAAGCATCACCAAAAGTGGCAATTGGTAAGTATACTTATCCCAAACCTAATCATCTGGCTGTTATGGTAGCCTGCTGCTGTTAAAGGAGACTGGCATGTTTGTATGAGAGGGTGGATGTTGGCACAGAGGACAGGCATTACCATCATACATGATAAACATACTGAAACTTTTATTTGAAGAATGCAGCTGCAATGTCCTTCTCTTATTCGCTTTTATAATGTTGCCACAAAATGACAGTTCCACTTTAACTTTATAGCAATTACGTTCTTTGAACTACTGGCAAATATTTTATATGCATCTGTCTTTGGTTTGAGAGAAGACAATTTGGTGGCAGCAGGGATTTTTTTCTGAGGGGAAACGGGGGGGAATGCAGTTCTGGCACTTCCAGCACTGAATGTATGTGATGGCAAGGGGTGCTGGGTTGTGCTAGTGTCTATTGATGCTGGGGGGTCTATTGTTGCTGGAGGGGATCTATTTTTGAGGGGGTGGGGGTATTGTTTGCTGGGTAGCTCCATTTTTGCTGCTGGGGAATCTATTGTCTCTGGAAGGAATCCATTTTTTCTATTTTTGCTGGGGGGGGGGGGGTCTATTGTTGCTAGGAGGTATATTGTTGCTGGGGTGGGTCAGTTGTTGCCTGGGGGAATCTACTGTAAAGGGAGCAGCCTATTGTAGCTGGGTGCTGGAGGGTCTATTGATTTTGTCTGTGGGGATATCCGGTGTTGCTGCTGGGGGATCTATTGTTGCTGGGGGGTATTTTGTTGCAAGTGCTCCATTGTTTCTGGGGTATCTATTGTTATTGGCTGCAGGGGATCTTTTTTTCTGCTTTTCTTGCTATCATTAACAAATTCCATGCAAATCTTAGTACCACAAATGTTACTTGGTTCTGTATTCCCTAAAAGGGGCAGTACTGGGAGTTGGGTAGGAGGAATCAAGGAATGGTGTTTGGAGGTAGGTGGGGGTGGAGACCAGGGGTAACTCCAAAAGTGAGAGCTCCTGCACCTATTCTCTGAGAAAAAAAGCCCTGGATGGCAGCATTTTTTCTTCTAAAATACAAAAATCCCAAGACATTTATAACCCCAATTCGCATGCATTGATTATATTACATCTTGTGTCTTTCCCTGGATTGTTGCGTCCTGGCCTTTCCTACTTTTCAGATTAAAGCGGACCTGCAGTCATCTTTTCATCTTTCCATTTATTAAATCCTCTGCCTTTGTTGTTTTAACTTTGGATAGTAAAACACATTTTTTCTGCCAGTAAATACCTTCTACAGCCCACTTCCTGTTTCTTGTATGGTAAAAAGCCTAGGCTTATGACATCATGCACAGCTCTCTCTCCCTCTCTCCCTCTCCCCCTCTCCCTCTCCCCCTCTCCCTCTCTCTCCCTCTCTCTCTCCCTCTCTCTCTCTCTCTCTCTCTCGTTCCTCTCTCTCTCTCTCTCCCTCTCTCTCCTCTCTCTCTCTCCCTCTCCTCTCTCTCCCTCTCTCTCTCTCTCTCTCTCTCTCTCTCTCTCTCTCTCTCCCCTCTCTCTCTCTCTCCCTCTCTCTCTCCCTCTCTCTCTCTCTCCCCTCTCTCTCTCTCCAGTACAGTTCTAAGACCCCTTTCACACCGATACACCTATAGCGTTGGCGGTAAAACGCTGCTATTTTTAGCGGCGTTTTACCGTCAGATTTGCCCCCCTTTCCCGCTGCTAGCGGGCGCTTTTACCCCCCGCTGGCGGCCGAGAAAGGGTCAAAACACGTACACACGATTGGAATTTTCGTCGGAAAAGCCTTGGATGCTTTTCCCGACGGATTTCCGCTCAAGCTTGTGTTGCCTACACACGGTCGCACCAAATTCCGACCGTCAAGACTGCAGTGATGTACAACACTACGACGAGCCGCGAAAATGAAGTTCAATGCTTCCGAGCATGCGTCAGAATTGCCACAGACGATCGTCGGAAAAATTGAGAACCTGCTCTCAATCTTTTGCTGGCCGAAATTCCGACCGTGTGTACGCGGCATAAGGGTAATTTTGCTATGAGGGATATATGTATATTAAATTGAATGCACATGGAAAGTAGTTATTTTTTAGGAAACTTATGTAGAGTCTCATTTTATTTGCAGAGGGTGATTATGTGGGCAGATTCTTCTAGAGAGGGCTTAAATTAAGAACCTATCCTGTTTTCTTTATTACATGCTTCTAAGCTTTTTCATGCTGTTCTCAGTAATTTTACCTTTTTGTCTGCGTCACCAGTGGGTACTGGTAGGTTTAATTGTGGTAATTTGCTAGACTTTTCACCCCCTGTAGGTAACAGCAATACACCCTACTGTTTAATATGGCTTTTTATTGTTAAAAGTCTATTTAGGTGGCAAAATTATAGCAGAGTTGGTTTAGAAAACCTGGAGAAAAGGAAAATTGAGCCAGCTTAAGATATTATCACTAACTTCATTTAAAGGGATTGTTTGTTTTTTTGATCTGATAGTTTTGTGATATGCAATTACAGGTATTTTTAAAGAGGAGCTCCAGGTTCCTGCAGATAAAATTAAGTCAGCAGCTGTAAATACTGTAGCTGCTAACTTAAAGCGGTTCTGCACTGTCTGTATTTTTTTATTTTTTTTTGTGCAATGCAATGGATTGCAAGATGTTATTTAAGTACTCACGTGTTCATGTTCACTAAGTCATTGCTGCCGGTTTTCGTCCTGTAAAATAATTTAGCAACATCCTTCCTGCTGGGTGCCATCTTGCCTGTGGGCATGTGAAACCCCACAGGCACTTCAGATGGCCCAGCATGCACCGCCGTTACTGCGCCGATCTCACGCGTGTGCAGTAACGGCGAAGTGCAGCTCACGTTCTCCGAAATCTCGCGAGATGTCGGAAGATGTCCGCACTGACTCCTGGGATCAATGACACCAGATCCCAGGAGACAGTGCGGCGTGACGACGATCGACGCAGAGACCCCGCCCACCGCCGCAGAGACAGAGGAAAGGAAGTCAGCGATTACAAGGTAAGTGGAAAAAAAAAAAAAACACACTTCATTTAGTACTCTTTGCCTGATTTGGAAGGCAAAGAGATTTACTAAATGAAATGTGTGCAGGACCGCTTTAAAGTGGAGGGCCACCCTGAAAAAAAAAAAACTTGATAAAAATGTTAATAACAATTTTACTTACCAGAAATGGCTGTTGCTAGGCAGATCGTCCTAATCTGCCTCTTCCTGTTCCGCGGAGCTGTTCTGTCTTCTGCTCCTAGCGCCGTCTTCTAGTGAATGGGGCGCGTGTGTTATGGGAACTGTGTGTCCCACAACACATCGCGTTCCCCATTCACAAAGCGACGACTCGCGCATGCGCAGTAGGAAACGGGCAGTGAAGATGTAGTCTTCGCTGCCCGTTTCCCTTACTGAGGATGACGGCACTGGGACCGGAGCGCCGAGGAACCTCTCGGCCTCCACGACCGATATCGTGGGCGCCCTGGGAGGGTAAGTGTACTTGTTAAAAGTCAGCAGCTACTTTTTTTTTAGCTGCTGACTTTTAAAAAAAAAATGTTGTAGCTGAAACACCCCTTTAATATTGGGAAACTTACATGACCAGGAATCCAGCGGTGTCTTCACCCGAGCTGATTTTTTAATCGACTATCAGGTGCTGCCACGCCAACTCCACTAAGGGTAACCCAGCAGTTAAGCCTTGCAGCTTCACAGCCGGTTACCTACTTCGCATACCCGAAGCGCGCTGCGCTCTGTGAATGAGCCGACTGTGGGGGGAAGGAGGAAGGGGATCAAACTTCCGGCTGAGTTCGCTGTGGTGAACTCACCCGAAAGTAGGAGAGGGTACCTGTCAAAACCAGGTACCCACTCCCCCCCCAAAAGGTGCCAACTGTGGCAGCCAAGGGGAGCGCCACTTTAAGATACCCAAGCTTCTATGTTACCTGAAATGTATATAGAATTATAGCACTCCTTCCTTGCAGCACTGGGGTTTTTGGTTCAAATCCCAATCAGAACACTATCTGAATGGAGTTTGCATGTGCTTTTGGGCACACCGGTTTCCTCCCACATGCCAAAGACATGCTAGTAGGTTAATTAGATTCTGTCTAAATTGTCCCTAGTTTGTGTATATGTAAGGTATGGACCTTAGATTGTAAGCTCCTCGAGGACAGGGGACTGATGCCAATGTGAAATATGTTAATCGCTGCGTTATTTGCCACCACTATATAAATACCTCTGATCAATGTATAGGTTGTTAATTTGGTTTACACTGGCACAGTTTTATTGTAATCAGGCAAAGCTGTAAAACTACAAAATGAGCATCTTTTTAATACCTGATAGTCGGCCAAGTATTTACTCTTACACTGTGAAATGTATGCCTAGATATGAGCCATATGACAGGGCTGGAAATTGCTGTGTGTAAGCCTCAATGAATTCCCCCGACTGATGAGCTTACAAGTAAATGTGCTGGAGGCGCTGGAGGTCACGCTGTCACTGAGCGCACGTCTCCTGCCCACTTGACAAACCACAGTATCAATATACAGCCTTCTCTTCCTCTCAGGCAGCTGTCTATTACCCTACAGCTCACAGCTTGCGTGCTTTCAGTGACTAACCACCAATTTAGCAGAGGGTGCTCTTTTGTAGACTAGCACATTCGCTTTCTGTCTAGAATGCACACGGACAACAAATTTTTTTTTTTTTGCTTTTTTTTTTTTTTGCCACTTATTGTATAGACGAGGCCTGCAAATACTGAGTTGCAGAGATATTCAGCATTTCAATAAAATATTGGAAGGGATATTAAGGCTATTCTTTTTCTTACCCCAGTGTTAAACAGGCCCATACCACTAAACCCTGATATGTCTCCATGTATGCGGAATAAAGCGATTCATTACAAGCCTGTTTCTTTCTTTTTTTCCCCCTTAAGGCTCCATTAATACTTGTTAGACTTGCCGTGTGACTTTGGACACACAAAGTCAAATGACAAGTCGCAGGCCATTGTTTTCAATGGCACCTGTTCGGATCTATGCGACTTTGAAAAGGTTCCTACACTACTTTGATGCAACTTGAATGCCAGTGAGTGTAAAATCACATCAGTTGCACTATGAATCCTGCGACTTTGTAGTTGCACAATTGTGACCGGAGCCTAAAGCATAACTAAACCTAAGAACAAATACGGAATGTATTGCAACATTGATCTGGTGGCTTAAATGGTTTCCTTTTTATCCACTTTTTTTTTTGGTGATCCCACCAGGAATACACTTCTTGTCCTATGGTGATAACTGTACTGTATCCCGTGTTTTCACCCTGGGGAAGAAACTGAAGCTTCTGGTGCGGCATCACTACACCTTGGCTCTGCACTCCAGGGTAGTATCACATTTTGTTGCTGGCAATTTGTTACTGTATATACTTGAGTATAAGCCGAGTTTTTCAGCACATTTTTTTGTGCTGAAAGTGCCCCCTTCGGCTTATACTCGAGTCAAGCACTTTTCTGCAGCAAAAAACGACATTTTCCAACCCGACTTTGCGGCCCCGTATTTCGGGGCCACTTGGTGCTAGGAACTCCAGTGTTGGTTCCACTGGATTTGCACACCAAATCTGGGGTTCCTAGCACCAAGTGGCCCCGAGATACAGGGCCCCAAAGTCGGTCAACTGTGACCATCTGCAGCAATGTCATTTCGGGACCCTTTGGGTCCAGAGACCCCAATTTTGGCTGCAGCTAGGGGGCATCTAGGAACCCTTAACTACCAAGTTTGAAGTTCAGGGGACCTATGGCTGCAAATGGGCTCAGTGAGGCTGCAAATGGGCATTGTTGACCCTCTTTTCCACCCTAGGCTTATACTCGAGTCAATACGTTTTCCCAGTTTTTTGTGGTAAAATTAGGTGCCTCGGCTTATATTCGGGTCGGCTTATACTCGAGTATATACGGTATATTACCTTGGACTCCAGGATGGATGTGGTAGAGATGATTACCATCTTAATAAAGCCATACTTTTACAACATATCCTACTTATTTCCGTAACAGACAAATCCCATTATGTTGTCAAAATTTGAGAAATAGCTTTTGATTGTTTGCTGTGGACATCTTCAACATAACTTGTTTTATTTGTTCTAAAAGGTTCCCTTTTTAATCCTCTTGCTACTTGATGTAAAGTTGCTAAATACTAAGCACTTGGCACCTACAATTTTTATCTGATACCCAGTTGTGGTTACAAAGTGGCATTCAGTCATTGGCAGATTTCTATTTTATAAATGTTGTGTACTTGGATCCATTTTCCCATCCCCCCCTCCCGAATGAGTCCTACCTTAAGTTGACTCTATGGCCAGGCCTTGAATATCAAAGTACTTACATCAGGGCTTGACAAATTTGCTTGGAATCTAGGAGCCAGCTAAAAAAGTTAGGAGCCAGTTTTTTTTTTTTTTAACTTCTTGAGATCCGTGCTGTAGCCATCGTTCTGCTTTGCCGGGACCACGTCCTATGACGTTGTCCCCTGTACGAGCAGCCTGCGCGCCCCCTGCTCTGTGATCAGTGAGTCTGTGAGACTCGATCCCGACCCCTTACCACGTGATCAGCTGTCAGCCAATGACAGCTGATAACGTGATGTCAACACAGCCGGTAATCGGCTATTTTTTTTTCCTCGCCCTGACAGCACGAGGAGAAAAAAAGCCGATTGATAACGACCGACAATGGTTAATTTTTTATATTGAAAAAAGCTATCTTAAAATTTACACAGACGACTACAACCAAAGCATACACACACACACACACATACATACACATTATATATATATATATATATATATATATATATATATATATATATATATATATATATATATATATATATATATATATATATATATATATATATAATATATATATATATATATATAAAAAATAAAATATGTGTGTGTATTTTGGTTCTATTCGCCTGTGTAAATGGAGGCAGCAGGCAGGGCTCCATTAGCATTGCTGGATGTCATACCAACGGCCACCACTAGATGGCGCCAAGATCTTAAAAGGAAGCATAGGCTTGCAGAAGGCCGCAAAGCCGCGGCCTCGATTACCGGCCGGCGTGGCCCGACGCAATCGCGGGCCGGGGGGGGTCCGCACCGAGACAGGATACCCCAGATGGGCTGCCCCGGGCGCCAGGTCACTAATTCTAGTCGCCATGGCGCCCTGGCGCCTGGGGATTGTCGAGCTCTGACTTACATATTCAGAAATCAACAGTAAGTGACCTTTAAAAGAAGCCCTCACTGACCTCTGTAGCTGCAGGCACTGTGGAGCAATATATCCTGACATTTAAAAGCTGAAACACTAAAGTTGTTGAAGTCACCTCTTAGCAGCAGCTCAGCTCACCCTGCTCTTCTCTTCCAGAGCACTTGCTCTGTGTTCACAGAGATTAAAAGACCCAAAGGGCTGCTAAACCACTACTGGGAGAAGAAAACGTGGTTGACTAAAGGCCCGTACGCACGATACGAAAATCGGAGGTAAAATTTCATCCGAACGATCTGCCGATTTTTGGATTGTTTAGTATGGTGCTTTTTGACAGCCGATTCCGGTTTTTCGTCAGACAAAAGCTCGATGTGCAGACTATAACATTTTTGTTGTACATTAAGAAGACTATGCATGCTCAGAAACGAAAGAATACATACAAAACTATTCAACACATTCTGTCACTTCTGAAGTTGTATTTTGTCGTACGAGAATTTTTGTATGGTGAGTAACCTCTCCACTTCCAACATGAGACTAGTATGCAACAAAAAATGGATGAACGGTCGTCCAAAAATCTGATCATGGTTACAAGGCTTAAGATGCTGAGAGAACTACTAGAGCACACTGTAGCCAATAGACATAGAAAATGTCATTGTGTCGATAACAATGCTCCATCATTGGGGTCAGTGAGAGAAATAGTGCTCCATCCAGTGGCGGAACTACCACCATAGCAACACACGCGGCCGCTAGCCGAGAGGGGCCTGTGGGGAGGAGGAGGAATGCATACTGCCGGGGGGTGAGCACCGCCCGCACGGTCCCCCAGCCAGGGGAAGTGAGGAGAGGAAGAGGTGCGCTGTCCGTATAAGCAGAGAGCTGTAATAGCTTTAATTTGAATGTCCAGGCTGTGTGTGTTCCCCGGGCTCACCGTCACATAGCCCCACCTCTTGGCCCGGCGCTTTTGATAGACAGAACGCCAGTCCAATGTGGGACATGTGACGTCATCAAAGGTGCCCGGCCAAGAGGTGGGGCTATGTGACGGTGAGCCCCGGGAACACAGGACATTCAAATGAAAGCTATTACAGCTCTCTGCTTGTACGGACAGCTTGCCTTTTCCTCTCCTCCTCACGTGGGGGCGGTGTTTGCCCCCCCCCCCCCACTCTGAGACAGCCCCACGCTCGCCAATAGCCATTTGAGGGCTGCTGCAGTGTGCATTTCTCATCCTCCCAGGTAGTTCTGCCACTGGCTCGCCTCTTCCACTGCACGGGTGAGGCTGCATTGGGCACGGGTGAGGCTGCATTGGGCACGGGTGAGGCTGTATTGGGCATGGGCAGGCCATGCTGCATTGGGCACAGGTGAGGCTGCATTGGGCACTGAACATGCTGCATTGGGCACAGACAGGTGAGGCTGCATTGGGCACAGATGAGGCTGCATTGGGCACAGGTGAGGCTGCATTGGGCACAGGTGAGGCTGCATTGGGCACAGGTGAGGCTGCATTGGGCACTGGACACGCTGCATTGGGCACTGGACACGCTGCATTGGGCACAAGTGGGCACAGGTGAGGCAGTATTGGGCACTGGACACGCTGCATTGGGCACTGGACACGCTGCATTGGGCACAAGTGGGCACAGGTGAGGCAGTATTGGGCACTGGACACGCTGCATTGGGCACAAGTGGGCACAGGTGAGGCAGTATTGGGCACTGGCCACGCTGCATTGGGCACAAGTGGGCACAGGTGAGGCAGTATTGGGCACTGGCCACGCTGCATTGGGCACAAGTGGGCACAGGTGAGGCAGTATTGGGCACGGGCAGACCACGCTGCATTGGGCACAGGTGAGGATTATTGAAGCGCTAACACCATATGTTTGGAGTATATTCATCTGTTGATTAAACTTTCTGGAATACATATATTGCTATTGTGGTGTAGGATCTGGGCTCTTTTTCTTTCTTTCTTTCTTTCTTTCTTTCTTTCTTTCTTTCTTTCTTTCTTTCTTTCTTTCTTTCTTTCTTCTCTTTCTTTTTCTTTCTTTCTTTTCTTTTTTTTCTCAAACTCAAGCCACGCCCTTTAAACCACGCCCACTATTTAATTTAAGCCCCGCCATTTTTTTGTGGGGGGGGGGGGGCCCATACAACATTTTGCTATGGGGCCCTGTGATTTCTAGTTACACCCCTGGCTCCATCGTTGGGGTCAGTGAAAGGAATAGTGCCCTGTTGGCTTAGGAATTAGAGCCCCAAGGGCCAGATAAAGGCAAGCAAAGGGCCACATCTGACCGCTGGGCCACAGTTTGGAGACCACTGCTATAGGATCAGCTGAGCTGCTGAGAGAACGAATAGAGCAACTTCATTGCTTCTGCTTTCTGATGAATTGCTTCACAGTGCCTGCAACTACTTCTTTTAAAGTGTTACTAAACCCAGGACCCTGTATTTACTATATCTGGTCTCCCACAGTACACAGAACGTGGAAGTGCAACTGTTTTAGTAAATAGAAACTGCTAAATACCCTTTTTTCATCAGCTGTATATAGCAGTCTTGTGACTTCTATCAGTGTCCGACCAAGCACTGGTTAAAGCTTGTAGGAGGAGTTTTCATTCTCCTCTGACTGTCCTATGAGGCTGCATGACTCCTGACCCTTTGTCTGGACAGTGCTGGTTGGCCCTGTGCCGATCACAAGCACCCCCATAAAAAGAAAAAAAAAAAAAAAAAAAAAAACGCTCTAGCAATGCCCACCAAACTGAGCATGTTCTGAGTGCTCTGTACTATCAGAAGATGGATTGGGGACTGTGGAAGAAGGGTAGGATTGGAGAAGACAGGATCAAACAGCCGTTTAACCCCTTAGGTTCCACAGTGATCATAACAAGCATGCTTTACTGTATATACACACCGATTTTAGATTTTACTGGTGTAGGTTTAGTAACACATTAAGTTCAAGAACATGTGAATGTCTGTGTTAATGTTCATAGTCTGGCCACAAATTCAGTTTCACAGCTCGCAGCGCAGTCTCATTTCAGCCGTTTTAACACATCTAATAACAGTCAAGTTGTCAAGTGCAGTCCCACCGGTTTTCAATAAATGTAAAGAATTAATTTTGTCTCTGGATAACAAGACTGTATCAGCCAAAATCGGAGGGATAATGACTTCCCTTTTCCTGGGCTCTTCATCCATCTACAGTACAATGATACTGTAATATATTGTTCATCTATCCTACTAGACTCTTGTCTGATTACATACAATACTATGCTATCATATAGATGTATTGGGTGTCCTGGAAGGAAGCTGATAGTTTGCGCAGGATAGGTCTGTCCATGATTCTAGAGGAAGAATATTGACTTGATGAGTAGGTCATGCAATTTAGTTCTCATCTTGGACCCCGGCAATTTACTCGTTTGACCTTCTGGACAAAAACTGGCACAAAAACTGGCACACATAAACTAGATCAGCGTTTCACAACTGGGGTGCCATGGCAAAAGGGCAAAAAAATGCCCAGTTTTATCTGAGACATTCTGTGTTAATTCCTGTATACAGATAGGTGGGGGAGAGGACAGCCTGCACCTCCTCCTGTTCTCTCCTCCTCTCTGCTACTATCTGTATTACTGTCTGCAACCCAGAATGCCATGTGTTCTACCCACCTGCATCCTACCAACGTTTGGCGTCATCAGTTGCTAAGGACACAGGCGTCCGCACAGCTTTCTGGGTTGCCAACAGAAGTACAGATACCCTCCCTCCCTGCCTGTCAGCTCGGGAGTCTCTGTGTGAGGCTCCCCTTGCGCCACCTCCCCTCCCCCCGCCACTATTTTGTCGGGCAGTAAACTTAGTGATTCCAATTCTTGCCAGCTTCTCTGTAATAAGAAAATGTACTACACAGTGTGTGTGTGTTTTTTTTTTTTTGTTTTTTTTTAATTCTGCAGCTAAATACGTTTTTTCAAATCGCTGATGTGTGATCACGTGATCGCCCGGCTGACGTCAGAGGGGAAACTCAGCCCCTCCCACTGTAGTCCTTAGATCGGGGAAGGAGAGCGGTGGGCAGTCATGTGACCGCATATCTGCAATTTGAAAAAAGGTATTTAGCTGCAGAATTTAAAAGAAACCACACACTGTGAAGCACATCTTGTTATTACAGAGGGGCTGGCATGAAAATGTTATCACTAACTTTACAACCACTTTAACACAGGAGATTGGACTGTACAGGGTTTGATTATCGCCCACCGTTCTCCACCACACATTACTTCTGTCCCGGCCAGGGCCGGACTTACCATTGGGCTTGACTGGGCTCAAGCCCATGGGCCCCACACAATAGGGGGCCCCGCCTAAGTACATAGCCGAGTGTACTCGGCTCGACTCTGCTCACAGTCACGCCCAGTCCCGCCCTATGATGGACATAACACAGGGACTGGGCGTGACTGTGAGCCGAGCCGAGTACACTCGGCTACTCTCGGCTCCGCAAGAGGACCTGAGAGCCGCCGAGATACACAGGACTTTGTATCTCGGCGGCGCCATTTTTAAACTTCAAGACTGCAATGACAAGGCTGCAAATGACACTGGGGCAAGGCTGCAAATGACAAGGCTACACTGACAAGGCTGCAGATGGATGGGCAAGGCTGCAGATGGACACTGATCATTCTGCAATGATGGGCAAGGCTGCAGATGGACACTGATAAGGCTGCATTGATGGGCATTTAAATGTAATTTTTTTCCTTAAACTTCCCTCCTAAAAGTTTTTCTCCTTAAAATTCCCTCCTAAACTTGGGGTGCGTGTTATACATTGGCACGTGTTATACGCCGATAAATACGGTAATGTATAGAAGGTATGGCCCGAAAGTGACTCAAGCCCAGGGGCCCCCACCACCCTAAGTCCTGCCCTGGTCCCGGCAGCAAATTACCGGTACATATATTAAACTGTACATTCCCAGCAGCCAATAGCTGCGAGTGCTGATCAGTGTGAATTAGTGGGGGGTCAGTCCTCCTGTCTGAACACAATACACAATATACCCCTCTATACAGTATAGTGTATGATCCTTAGTACTGGGTGCACTACTGGCAGAATCAGACAGTGGTTGCAGCTGATTCCAACAATAACAGTAGTCCTGCCCATATATTACCAAATTTAAAACAAAAATCACAATAAATATATGGGAGATGCCATTTCTTACTTGTTTTGAAGGTGGAGACTCCAGGGCTGTCATCTTTGTACTTGCTTCACTGCTTAACAACCACTTACCCTCCCACTGTTCACCCCAATAGACCAGAGCAGTTTTTACAATGCTATGGACCTGTTTACTCTGCAATAACTTTTTCGATATTTTTGAGAACAAGGTAATACATTGTATTTTAAGGACATTCAATGCTTTCTTTCCTTGTCATTGTCTTGCATAAGTTATTTTTTTTTTTGCAATCGTTAGACAATAAAATGTAACAAAGCTAAACAAAATGGACTTTCTCATTTTTTGACCAGTGTTCATTTAAATACTGTTAGTGTTACTAACATATATAGTTACTGTAGATGAAGTGTTATGATTCTGGTACAAAGCATTACAAAGTCATTTACAAATTAAAGTGTTTCGTTTATTTTTTTGTTTTTTTTACCTCCTTTTTAAATTTGTGTAAATATGTTAAATGTGTATTAAAAAAAAAAAATGTATGGGATTATTTTTTTTTTGCCTATTCATACTTACCTGCATCTATGCCCCGCCGCCTCTTCACTGAGAACCGAGCCAGTGGCGGTGTTCGTGGCTCAGTTCTCTCACCTCCATGAGCGGAGAGCTGCTGACTGTCAGTCAGAATCTCTCCTCTCTGAGCCTCCACGCTCATTGGAGCGCTGAGCTGTGGAGGGGCAGGGAGCGGACGTCTCAGCAGCTCGCTGAGAGGCTGAGACTGCCGTCAGTCCAGGCAGCTGGTGGATCCAGACTTCCTAAGTTGGAATGACGCGCTGCCTGGACTGATTCCAGTGACATCAGCAGAGAGCGGACTTCAGACCGCTTTCCGCTGAAAACGGGTCACAGAAGTGCAAAACGAATTGCACTCCTGTGATCCATAGGAGAAGCTCAGGCTGGACTTCTTCTTTAATGGACAAATTAAACAAAAACAAAAAAAGTTTAGATATTATTGGTTAAAAAAAAAAAAAGAGCCGCACAGGTCCCAGAAGACAGCAGGGACCAGTCAGAATGGGCAGCGCTACTCTCACGCATTCGCAGTAGGGAAACAGGATGTAAAGCTGCAAGGCTTCACTTCCTGGTTCCCTTACTTAAGATGCCGGGAATACTTTTTTTTTTTTTTTTTTTTTTTTTACAGATATTTGTACTTTTACACTTTTGTAAATATTATAGTAACTTTTTTATATAGAAGGGTGTTTCTTTCAGGATTTCCTATTGAACTATTGTTGGGTTGTGATTTCAGTGCAATGATGATGTAATGCAGACAGAGGATTCCCTGTAGGGGAGATTTATACAGCTGGGCTACCCCTGATCTTGTATCTTTGTTGTCTTTCATTTTTTGCTGATTATAGCAACTCCACTCCAGCGTGAGGACGGGGAACCTGGAAACCTGCTTACGTCTGCTGTCTCTTGGGGCACAAGCCAATTTCTTCCACCCGGTAATCACTGCTCTCATATTACTGTGTAATCTAACTGCATTTTTCTGATGTTCTCAGTTCTATTTACTTGTCTGACCTCTAGTATGCAGTTGGAGATATTGTTATATATGCTCATTCTTCGTGACCTGCTTAGTTTCACATTAGACCATGTTTTACAATCCATACTATAGTTTAGCCACCCATTCATGGCCTGGTATTAAATTTGATGCCTTGTGCAACTGACTCATCTAACACTTCTGATAATTAGGCAGCATAGGTTACTTAACATAACATTATTTATAACATAACATGCACACTTGCACTTGTTAGGTGTTTTTATTATCACTTGCAGAGATTTTTCATTTTTCTGCATTGGAAGTGTGATACTCATTTTTTTAAAGTGTATCTAAATGTAAAAAATAAAAATGTAATGTATTAGTTAGTGCCGGTTCACACTGAGGCAGCACGACTTGCAGCGCGACTGCCTCAGGCGATCTGCACACGACAGCAGCGGCGACTTGCAAAACGACTTCTGTATAGAAGTCAATGCATGTCGCCCCCAAAGTAGTACAGGAACCCTTTTCTAAGTCAGAGTGACTTGAGTCGCTCCGATTAGAATGATTCCATTGTACAGAACGGAACGCGACTTTTAAGGCGGCTAAGTCGCCTGACAAGTCGTCCCAGTGTGAACCGTCTCTAAGAGTTTAGCAGTACATGCAGCTAGCAAAAAGATGGGCACATTGACAGATGACACTTCTTCTTTCTCCAGGTACTTACCCTAGATAAGCATCTTGCAGGGGACTCTTGAGCTAAAATGTTCCAGGCAAGATGAATAGAAATGTCAAGTGTCAAAGCAGTTGTCTCCTTGCTAGCTGTGTTGTCAGATGGCCTTGGAGGCAGGAGGGGTGCCCTGTTCAACCTCACAGCTCACCTAAAGCTAGCCATTGATGATTTTTTTTTGTATTAGCCAGCAGGCTAAACTGGGGAAAAAAAAAGTATTCCTCCATTTCTACAAGTGAGGTGGATGGAGGAATCTCCCCCTCTGGGAGATTGTACTCTGTGCTGTCAGAATACACTGATCAACGGAGGCAGCTGCTGATCTAGAAACCTTTTCCAACTTTCCTGTTCAACAGAAGTTGATCTACCGATCGACTTCTGTTGAACAGGTATGGCCACACGGATCAGAATTTGGCCGATCCTTGCTGAACCGACCAAATATTGCTCCATCTATGGCCAGCTTTAGACTGCACATAGGAAGGTGGTGCAAAGTGCTACGTGTACAGATTTAATTCATAGTCCCATCAGTCCACCATTTAATGGAGGTGAACAAAGACAAACATGTTTGAAGTTCAGTCCTATGGGACAACTGTGGCTGCTATAGATCTAATAGAGAAATGAGTGAAGCTATGTTATTTGAATGATTACCAATAAAGAAAAATATAGCCTAAAAAAACCTGAATACAGCCACTGAATTTAAAGACTGCTGGGTTTCAATATATTTTTTCTTGGGTTTAGATACGCTTTAAATCTGTGCCAGTGCTCATGGAGAAAGGTCCCAGGCACTATGGCCCTTTTGTCATTGATTAGCATTTTTATTTATTTATCATTATTTCAATGACCATAATGGGGATTTCTGTTTTCTAAGCTCTAAAAAATACTTCCTATAAATCTACATGTTAAGATTTTTTGGGCAGACTAAAGGCCCATACACACGATCAAACTTTTTGACAACCAACATGCAAATTAGCTGTTTTGGACCAACATCCGACCGTGTGTACGCTCCATCGGACCAACTTTTTCCAGGTTTCATCGGACTTTTGTTGGCTGTGCGAACGGACCAACTTTCTGCCAACAAAAGTCCGATGGACCAAAGTCCGACCGTGTGTACACAAACCCAACGGACTTTTGTACAAACCAATGCAGAACCAATGCAAAAGATCAGACAACAATACAGAAGTTGACCAAAGGTGGCGGTAAAGAGCAGAAAAACCAAGTGATTTGGTGAAAGTTGGCTGAAAAAGTCCTGCCGTGTGTATGCAATACCAACTTGGGGCCAACACCCTTTGGACAAAAATCCACAGGAAAGTTGGTCCACGGTCCAAACGTGTGTGATGAGGCTTTACGGCCCCAACTCATTTGTATGTCATTGTCTACAGAATTTGTATTTTTCCCAGGAAGGTCCTATAATTAGTACATTGACTTCCTCCAACTGAGTTTTGCACCTATAACAAGCTGTTATATTTCGAAATTGTTGTAGATGCAGTAACATTTTTAATGTAAGAATGTGTTCTCAGCATATGGCAAAAAGCTGTTGCTAATTATTTCAGCAGTGGATTGAGCCATATGTTTTATAAACATGTAAACATGAGAAATTTTGTGAAAAAGTGACTAAGATTTGAATTTGCAGCCACTGGTAAGGGCTAGTGCAGGGTTTAGTACACTATAGCGACCGATTTTGAAAATTGTCATTCTCGAGTGCAAACACACTAAACTACCCGATGGCTGTTTTCCGACTGGTTTTTGCACATCATCACAAAGCTGGCTATTGGCCTGCTGTACCTGCGTGATCTGTCTCTAAGCACAGCTTGTACAGGTCCTATAATTGTTTTTGTTTGGGCAATGGTTGACGGAAGAACAAAGCTTATGGTAAAAGGGGTGTAGTGTAGCGATTGTACAAGATTTTATTTTTATTAACGTGGCTGATACTTTAATTCCTTAAAAATGCTCATGTAGTTCTGTTTTGTGGGTGCCCTATAGCCCACATAAATGGATTGGGAGAGTGTCAACTAATGTGTGTGTACATTTTTGTATTGTTAATGATTTCTTTCAAATGTATTTTCAATGTTGCCCTAAGTAATGTTCTGAAAGGTATTGGTGAGTCAATGTGTATGCACCATCACATTGCTGCACACAGGATGGACGTAATCACCTGACTCACTGTCTGGATTCTTTAAGAATTACTAATAGTTCCATCTTCAGTAACACGTTTTATATTTGCAGGAAAAAGGGACCACCCCGCTGCATGTTGCAGCTAAAGCTGGACAGTTCCTACAGGCTGAGCTACTGGTAGTATATGGAGCTGATCCTGGGGCCCCAGATGTGAATGGTAGAACACCCATTGACTATGGCAGGTACGAAATGATTTATTTTATTTATTTTCATTTTTGGTCCATTTTCCTTTAACCACTGCCTATTATGGCCTGTACCAGGGGTATCCAAACTTTCTAAAGAAAGGACCAGTTTGCTGTCCTTCAGACTTTAGGGGGCCAAACTGTGCCCAGTGGAAGTAAACAATGCTCGATCTTTGGTATTAGAGGGAGAAATAGTTGTTGTCGTTGGGAGGAATAGGGCCCCGTTTTTGTTGTCAGTGGAAGGAATTATGCCCCATTGTTGGTGTCAGTGGCAGGAATAGTGCCCCATTGTAGGTGTCAGTGGCAGGAATAGTGCCCCATTGTAGGTGTCAGTGGCAGGAATAGTGCCCCATTGTAGGTGTCAGTGGCAGGAATAGTGCCCCATTGTAGGTGTCAGTGGCAGGAATAGTGCCCCATTAAAGGTGTCACTGGCAGGAATAGTGCCCCATTGTAGGTGTCACTGGCAGGAATAGTGCCCCATTGTAGGTGTCGGTGGCAGGAATAGTGCCCCATTGTAGGTGTCAGTGGCAGGAATAGTGCCCCATTGTAGGTGTCAGTGGCAGGAATAGTGCCCCATTGTAGGTGTCAGTGGCAGGAATAGTGCCCCATTGTAGGTGTCAGTGGCAGGAATAGTGCCCCATTGTAGGTGTCAGTGGCAGGAATAGTGCCCCATTGTAGGTGTCAGTGGCAGGAATAGTGCCCCATTGTAGGTGTCAGTGGCAGGAATAGTGCCCCATTGTAGGTGTCAGTGGCAGGAATAGTGCCCCATTGTAGGTGTCAGTGGCAGGAATAGTGCCCCATTGTAGGTGTCAGTGGCAGGAATAGTGCCCCATTGTAGGTGTCAGTGGCAGGAATAGTGCCCCATTGTAGGTGTCAGTGGCAGGAATAGTGCCCCATTGTAGGTGTCAGTGGCAGGAATAGTGCCCCATTGTAGGTGTCAGTGGCAGGAATAGTGCCCCATTGTAGGTGTCAGTGGCAGGAATAGTGCCCCATTGTAGGTGTCAGTGGCAGGAATAGTGCCCCATTGTAGGTGTCAGTGGCAGGAATAGTGCCCCATTGTAGGTGTCAGTGGCAGGAATAGTGCCCCATTGTAGGTGTCAGTGGCAGGAATAGTGCCCCATTGTAGGTGTCAGTGGCAGGAATAGTGCCCCATTGTAGGTGTCAGTGGCAGGAATAGTGCCCCATTGTAGGTGTCAGTGGCAGGAATAGTGCCCCATTGTAGGTGTCAGTGGCAGGAATAGTGCCCCATTAAAGGTGTCAGTGGCAGGAATTGTGCCCCATTAAAGGTGTCAGTGGCAGGAACTGTGCCCCATTGTTGGTGTCAGTGGCAGGAATAATGCCTCCAGGGCCAGATAAAGGCAAGCAAAGGGCTGCAGTTTAGGGACCACTGGCCTATACAAACAAGCATTATGGAAAAAGTTAAAAATGCAAGTTTTGTTGCCTTCCATCATGATCTGCTTTGAGTGTCTGCACTTCTCTGTATTTGCAACAGTTTTCTACTGTACTTCATGTGGAACTTCAGGCAAACCATTTTATGTTTTGAACAGAATGGGCAATTTTTGTAACCCCTGTCAGTTTTTATTGCTGTCTGTGGAAAAGGGAATGTCTGTAACGGGGACACGGATGGCAAATAAAACCTGATAGAACTTTTTACCCTTCTCCTCCTAGTAGTGGATTAAGATTGAAGCCAAGATGCATATTTGGGCTAAGCCTTTGTTATAGGACCTCCCAAACCCATAGTCGATATTCACATCATTCTCTGGCCTTAAGGAGTTTACAGACCAAGGTCCCTAATTTACATTTCATACTTACTAGGGCCAATTTATTTATGAGTGTGTAATGGCCCGTAAACACAATCCGAATATCGTACGACCTTTGTCGCTTAATAGCTGCAAGTAGAAATTGAATAGGAAAATAAAGTCACGAAAATTCTCGTATGACAGGAAAAAAAAAATCGGAAGTGATTTCATGTGTTGTAATGTATTTGTATTGTATTTTCGGACGACTATATACGAAAATCGCACGATGAAAATTTTGTTCATGTCCGATCAAATAATATCGGATGAAATGTCGTGATCAGCTGTCGAAAGTAGTGTACACACGATCCGAAAATTGTACGATTCTTCCTCGGACGACAGTTTTCGTACGATATTCGGATCGTGTGTACGGGCCATAAGGATGCCCACGCAGGCACAGGGAGAATTTGAAAACTCCATGCAGGTAATGTCATGGTTGGGATTTGAAACGACAACCCTAGTGAGGGCAGGTAGAGGTGTTAACTATTAAACCCCTGTGCTGATTACTCTGGCTTTAGCAACAGAAACGCCACACTGATCATGAGGTCTTCTTGCAGTCTAACCAAGTAGATTTTCTGGCTTGCTTTCATAGCTTTAGAACACCTAATGTCAAGTGCATGGCCACAAGTGTCTATATATCCATAACACATGGGTCCTCTCGTGTACTTTACCATATGTCTTTTTACAGCTTAATTTGCTCAGCATTCCAAGCACTGCAACAATGTAATTTGTTTTATAAACTGAAATATGCATTTAAAGCATTCCGTGGCTAAACTTAAAAGAAACACTGTCAGGTATAAAGCGCTAGCACCCAGAGGTGCACATACCTCTGCAACAGCCTATGAAACCTGCTGTTATGGTCAAATCCCAGACCATTTTGATTAACAGAGCTCTGATACCTTGCACCGTCGCAGCTTGCCCGCCCCGTGCACCGTCGCAGCTTGCCCGCCCCGTGCACCGTCGCAGCTTGCCCGCCCCTTGCACCGCCGCAGCTTGCCCGCCCCTTGCACCGCCCCTTGCACCGCCGCAGCTTGCCCGCCCCTTGCACCGCCGCAGCTTGCCCGCCCCTTGCACATTTATTTTGGCCAATGCTTGCCAGCCTGTTGGTTAATGGCAATATGCATATATGGAGGGGAGGCAGAATTGCAAACTTCCTGGAAGTGATTGAGCTTTGCCAGTCAAAAGGGACCAGGATTCGGTAGTAGCAGCAGAGTCTTGCCTGCTAGGTTTATGAGTGTAGTGTTGTTCTATTTGGCTTCTTAATCCAATGAAGAAATGGAAAATATATGAGACAAACATATTAAATCTTGGTACATAATGCTTGTTGAGGTTATGTACAGCAATACATACTTCTGTCTAAATAACAGATTAAAGTCGCTGCATAATGAATGATATTCTGGGTCATTGCTGTGATTTTATGCCTATACATTTACATTTTACAGGCAGGCGGGACACCATGATTTGGCAGACAGATTGGTGGAGTGTCAATATGAACTGACGGACAGACTAGCCTTCTACCTCTGTGGGAGGAAACCAGGTGAGCACAATGCACAGCTGGCTGAGGACGCTGGCAACAAATTGTCTTTTGCATGGGCTGCTATATTTTCTGCTATTACTATTAGAAAAATTAATTTCATATTAATAGAAAGAAAATGTGTTCCTTATTAAATATACGCAAAATACCATTTTCTTTTAATGCTAGAAAAAAAATATTGTAAAAATGTGGGCCTGTAGCAGCAAGAGAAGGTATTCTCAGGCAACATCTGTGGGTTCTAGAATACCATCTGGTTGATTTTTACAGCTGGAGCTTTGTGTACCTCTGCCAAAATAGGTCATAGCATAGGGGGCCAGGCCACTTGAGGAGGCACCAATCTGTTGACATGTGATCCTATTGACAGTTAACAATAAAATGGCTTCCAGCTTCCTGTCAAGTTCACAAGTGCAGTCTAGCCACATCTTCACTGATGGCGGTCCTGCAGTATTGTATGATTTCATTGGTGGCATAGTGTACTGTTTACTATGCAGGTCCATACACTTAGAACCTAGTTCTGATTCTCCCTCTATACTTTATAGATTGCTTGTATCCATATGGTTCTGAACCTGTCTCTGTAAACCTGCTTCTGGTTGTGTCAGTGTGATTGTCATTTGGTCTGTTACCACATTTCCAACACTCATTGTTTCATTATGGTAATACAAATCTAGATCTAAGTATTGATCTCATGGTTTGAACTCTGCATATATTATCCCGCCTTGGTGCTATGTACTAAGGCTAGCCATAAAAAGACATAGTGGTTGTAAAACCTCACCTTGCTGAGCAATCAAACTGCCAAGCAATCATCGCATAAACATGCACAATAGTTTTACCGAAATATGCATGTTTATGCAGCGAGTGGGCACCCTTGATGCGTTGAAGGAGTTTGGGTGATAGGAGAGAGACAGTTGGGTTAAGGGGGGGCAGAAGAAGGTATCAATCTTGCGTTATCCACCAAAAATGTTTGGAAAATCCATACCTTGACATGTAGTTTGTGCTTTGAAATCGAACCCATTCATTGATGCTTGCCTTTGAGAACAGTAGTATGCAGGTTAAATGGGATGTTCTACTCAGTGGTAAGTACTAGCACCTACAGTAATTTCATAACATGACAGAGGATCATCGTGCCCTGGGCTTCCATTGATGGTAGTGTGCCTGTTATGAGAGGAACATGGAGGCTACAATTGCCTAAATTTCCTGACTATACTTGTCATATGACTGACCCCCTTGACCCCGAGCAAGTACAGGGGGTCCCCTACTTGCATACATCCGACTTACAAACGACTCCTACTTTAAGGAGACAACAGGAAGTGAGAGGAAATCTACCCCTAGGAAGGGAAATTCACTCCTGTAGAGTTAATATGGGAAAAAGGTGTCTCCACTGCTTTATCACCAGTCCATGTTTCCCTAACAACCCAAAATTTTCAAAATCCAATTGTCATTGGGACAGAAGGCGAGGTGAAATCTTCTAAACAGGGGCACAGACAGCAAAACAAATGTTACAGGGGTGATAACCCTTCTATGTTATCTAAAAAACTTCAAAATTGATTTTTTGGCTGGAGCTACACTTAAAAAGTACCTGTTCCGACTTACAAACAGATTCAACTTAAGAACAAACCTACAGTCCTATCTTGTTTGTAACCTGGGGACCCCCTGTATACAGATTTGGATTCCAGACTTTTCTGATATGGCTACCTGCTCCAAGAAAGGAGGTTGTAGTTGAAACAAATGGACCAGTTGTCCTGCTTTCCTATTAACAACTGACCACACTAAGAAAGAGACCACACTGTGGTCAGTTCTCTAGCTATGGTCTTCCTATAATCAGACTTGCCCTGACACGCCTCCTCTGCATTGACTGGGAAGCTCAGTGTACTGCTGTTTCTCCTCCCCTAGCTCTTATGCAGCTGAGAACAGAGGGAATGTGAGCTCATTAAAAAGTGGAAAAAATGTATTTATAATGTTTTTTTTATATATTTATGCACAAATGTTTTGCCTTTAATTTCCATTTTAAACTGAATGGGTCGTTTTACAAGGTGAGCTTTTATAATCACTTTAAGTATGGCTTCCTCTATTTTGTGATGGCTACAATTCATGCAAAATTAATCTGAGTAAAATATTTTTGGATTTCTCACATTAATTAACTCTTAACTGTTCTTTTTATCTATTTATTTTAGATCATAAAAATGGACATTATATAATTCCTCAAATGGCTGACAGGTGATTAAATCTGTACTGCTCTTTTCTTTAATACCAGTTTCTTACAGGGGTTCTTTACTTTAGGTGAAAAGTGGTTTTATTATAGTTTATGTAGCAATGTGACAGATGTTTCCAAACAGCCAAACAAACCTGGAACCTCAGGTCATACTGTGAAAACGGTCATTATAGCTTTCCAGGTGCAACGTTGTTTTTTTGACCTGCCTTGTATTTTTATGAATACCCAATAAGTGTAAAATACTGTAGATAACCATGGAAAGAGGTTCTGACCATGCTAGTTAAAGGGATGAAAAACGCAATACCCACTGCATGTTACTTCAGGAGACAACATTGTGTCTTTAGGGTCACACCATTGCTTTGTCTTATTTCCCAGTATTCTGTCAACATGCTGGTTTCAAATTTGTAATGTCGGTTATTGTTTGCGGTACACGATTGTCCGGAACAACTGACACCTTTTTTGTGGTAAAGGCCTTAACATTACTGACACCTTAGAATGGAGACAGGCTACCTTGGCACAAATGCCATCATGCTTCTGACTCTGGGAGTAATGGCTGTCATATTCTTGCAATACCCCATGTTACTTGAAATTTCCATTCCCCTGCCTTAGAGACAAGTTCAAAAACTAGTGTGTTTTTTTTTTTTTTTTTTTTTTAAACATATCTAAACCTAAAAACAGAAGCATAATGTATTGAAACATACCAGTCCTTATGTGGTGGCTGACTTAGTTTTCATTTTGCAAGCTAAGAACATTTTCAGCAATTACATGAAATACTTTCTTGGCAGAAATGCAGTGTCCTGGTCACTTCATGTAAGTCAAAATGGAACCACAAACCTTGTTTACCTTGTATAAACTACTAGATCGATCCATCCATCCACCATGTACTAGGAATGAACAAAGGCAGGTATGTTTGAAGTCCAGCCTGTGCAATAACCATGGCTGCCTTTCTAGATACAGTGGAGTTTAGACACAAAGGGAGAGATTTACTAAGACCCCTTTCACACTGAGGCGCTTTACAGGCGCTACAGCGCTAAAAATAGCACCTGTAAAGCGCCACTCCTGTCTCTCCAATGTGAAAGCCTGAGTGCTTTCACACTGGAGCGGTGCGCTTGCAGGACGTTAAAAAAAAAAAAAAAAACTCCTGCAAGCAGCATCTTTGGAGCGGTGTATACACCGCTCCTGCCCATTAAAATTAATGGGCAACGTGGCTATACCGCCGGCATATTGCTGCTGCAGCAGGGCTTTTTGGTGGTTTTAACCCTTTCTCGGCCGCTAGCGGGGGTAAAAGCACCCTGCTAGCAGCCGAATAGCGCCGCTTTACCGCCGACGCACCCACCGCCCCAGTGTGAAAGGGGCCTAAAACTGGTGCACTCAGAATCTGGTGCAGCTGTGCTTGGTAATCAATCAGCTTCCAGGTTTATTGTCATAGCTAAATAGAAGAAGCTGACGTTAGAAGCTGACGTTAGAAGCTGATTGACTACTTTGTACAACTGCACCCGATTCTGTGTGCATCAGTTTTAGTAAATCCCCCCTAAAAAGACTGGAACTATGTTATTTGAGGGATCGCCAGATGAAAATAAAGGGAAAATGGCTGAAAAAAAAGGTCGAAGGACTGGTAAGTTGCAATATATTACAACGCTTTACGTTGAGGTGAAATCAAGCTGCTGTCTATTAGCCCAGGTTCACACTGAGCTGGGGGAATGAAGCCAAGATAATTCAGCTGAACTCACACGATTTCACTCCCGCATGTCGGTTCTGATTTCGGTAGCGCTTTCACAGACATCTGGGCTGGTTTCTGCACAGATGTCAATGGAAATCACACCCCGAAATTGCAAAAAGTAGTACAGAAACTACTTTTTGAAATCGGTGCAGCACCGCAAATGCAGCATCGTGCCAATTAGGATGGTGCCATTTGCCGCCAATTTGACATGTGATTTGACATGTCAAAACGCACCAATGTGAACCAGGGCTTACAGATGCTTTTTTCCTCCATTGTTTGCTTCAGCCCCAGTTTTTTTTTTAGCGTTAAAGCGGAACATTACCGGAAAGGGGAAGCTCCACTTGTTTTTCCTTCCTCCCCACGTATCCCTGCCCTGCCACATTTGGCACTTTTTTTGGGGGGGGTGGGGTTTGACAGGTACCCACTTCCAGGTCAGATCACCACAGTGATCTGTGAGGATGTTGCCCCCCCTTCCCCCTGCAGCCTTCTGGGACACACGCACGAGGCGATTCAGTTCGCAGTTGACAAATCATTCATTCATTCATTCATTCACACAGGTCCCAGAAGACTGCACGACCATTCATAAAGCGTAGAGCTGGTCGCGCATGCGCAGTAGGAAGCTGGAATGCTTCACTTCCGGTTTCCCCTACCCAAGATGCTGGCGCCTGCACCCAAAGCTGATTGAAGAATCAGCTCGGGTAAGGGCATCGCTGGATTCCTGGACAGACAAGTGAACTTATATTAAAAGTCAGCAGGTACAATATTTGTAGCTTCTAACTTTTTTTGGGGGGAGACTGGAGCCCCTCTTTAAGTCTAGATTTGTACTTGCTCAGAAGATATTCGGGGCCCATATCTCATCCTATATATTCCTGCATGAAATATTTCTGGTCTGTGCTGTGTTGGTGTCGATTTTTCTCTACTTTCCAGCGGAGGGTGATGACTCTTCTTGATGTATGCTGTGACCAGGAAGTGACAGTCATATCTGCATCCTGTTTTTGCTCCACTGTTGGACTGTCAGTGCACATCATGTGGGGATTTCTAGCTGGGTATATTTAGCCAAGCTTTACAAAGATCAGCACTACTGCAGTGATACCTGATAGTTGCACAAAAGAAAACAATAAAAGAATATATAGTTTCTTATTTCTAAGGAACAGCACAAGATACTTAAAAAAAATCATATCCATTCTGAGCAGAATTTAGCTTAAGCCCCTCTTTTAGGAGGTCTTCTCAATCACATCAGAGAGATCCACACAACACATTGTCAATCAAGGGTGCAGTATTACTCAACTAGGATTGCAGAGAAAGTAAGATATAAATAAATAAAAAAGGTTTGTGGTGTTTGGGTTGTGCACATGGAGACACGGAGCCGTTACAGAAAATGAGGTTTGATTTTGGAGTTCAGCTTTAAATATTTAAAGGCTCTAGACATCTCTACGCAAGCATCTTGGAGCTCTTTAGATCCCTCATAGGGGATTAATGCCTGTTCCACCATTAGCCAGACAGGGAAAACTTTGCTTTTACTGCCCAAAAATTACAAAACTAAAAGTGTAGCCATGTAGTACGCACCATAAGTGATGGGTCATAGCTGCAGCTTTATAATAATCCTCTTCATAGCATTGTGGCAACCTTTGGAAGAGCCTATGTAAATACCATCTGCAAACATCTGAAATTTGGTATTAGATTTAGGATTGCCCCTACATGACGCTGATCTTATACACAGTCCTGAGAAATTGGTTGGTCAGCCACTGATCAATTTTTCCAGGATGCTCTTACCTTGAAATTGGGTACACGTTGCATAGCTGTAGCAGGGCATTTCGTTTGAGTGCTCTTATCGGATTTGGCATCATTGGTACCTACTATACAGTAGTAGAGGCAGTACAGGCATGATCTAACCAGTATATTGTGAGGTCTTCATTTGCCCAATGCTACTAAAGGGCAGTTATTATTGTATATGTACCATACATTTACATCAGCCTGTGCTCTCAGAAAGCTTACAATCTAAAGCCCCCTATCTCACATGCATACATGGCACATATACTAGGGCAAAGTTTAAACTGGCCATACACCATTAGAATTTTGGAGATTTTTTTTTTCAATTTGATAAAGTGTATATAAACCCGAACAATAAACTTCTCTTACTTGCACCCTTATGGTCTATTAAAAAAAAATGTATTATAGATATTGTATATACCATAATATATAAAGCCTAGATAGATAATATATAAAGCTTTTTATTTATTTACTGTAAACTTGTGAGCTGATAACTTTCTGTGCTGTATTCTCATCAGTTAGGCCACTTTCAACCTGGTAGAGTCTGCCAGCAGATCCACCCGCTCAGCAGGGGATCACTCCACTGATCCCTGCAGAGCAGGTAGATGACAGGCCCATGTCTGCTCCGCTGATGCAGATCGGACACAGATACAGCCCTCTGTGCTTTTTGGGCTGTCGGATGGAAATGGACTGCCTGTCTTGTTTCCAACTGACTGTCATCCGATCCAATCCACCGGACGGATTGGGAACGGATCCCCATCTGTCTGTTTTTAGCGGGCAGGATTGGATGTCGGCAGGTGTCGGAGAGCACGTTTGCTGACATCTGCCACTCCATAGAGAGCAATGGATGGTCCGATGTGGTCCACCTGAAAAACTGACAGGCGGACACAATCGGTCTATCAGTGTGAAAGGGGCTTTACATTGTATCCCACTACCTCTGAGGACTATAAAATTCTTTCTCCCCTTGCTTTGGAGATGAGGAGAGGTGGTGGCGTCTTGTCATCTGGTGACAGTGTTGCTCCTCCATAGATTTAGTATGGTGAGTGAGCGTTGGGAAAGAAAGTGTGTTGCTGGCGGATCACCAGGTGAAAATAAAGGGAAAAAAGCCTAGAAAACCAATGCAACGGCCACATCTAAAGACTGGTAGACTTATTTTATATATATATATATATAATATTTTTAATTTTATTATTTTTTTTGATACTCTTTAATAAAATTAAAGTGAAGCTAATGTCACCCATAACAGCAAAAACCTTTTCTACCATGCAGTGAAATATCTAAACATCAGCTGACTTTTAGAACTAAACAGAACCACTTTTACCATTGGTGATATTTCTGTGCCTGTAAAATGAGTGTAAATTACCATGTTGTTCATAGTTATGTCCTAGATTGGAACTTGCAGCATGCAATTAAACTACCTCACCTTGTCCAACCATTCAGTTTTATTACTGTTCCTTTCTGTATGTGCTTCACAGAAGTGACAGCTTCATTGCTTCAGCATGACAGCCTTTGTTATGCTATTGTAACTATTGCTGAGCAAGATCTCCCCCTTGTGGTAGAATCTAGAAATTGCCGTCTATTTTACCTAGTCAGTGTTTTTCTTTTACATTGGTCATACCATTTATTTGAACAGAAGGCTAATATATGTAGGGCTCTTTGTTAAAGCATATGTCAAGGGAAAATAAAAAAATATTTTGTACATCTCTGCAAAACATGCACATTTTCCCTAGTTATATTATTTTAAAAATGCTTTAAACAAGTGCAGAAAAATACCCATTGATGTGCCATAAATATAGCGTGCTTGTACCTTCTTCTTTGACCTGACAACACAGTGTATTTTCGGCTCTGAAATCTAAAGCAATTCCCGTTTCATTTCTGATGCCTTACAAAGAGCACTCCCTTCTTAAAGCGGAGCTGCACCCGCACAAAAAGTATTAAAAGTCAGCAGCTACAAATACTGCAGCTGCTGACTTTTAATAAATGGACACTTACCTGTTCCTGGTTCCAGCGGTGTAGGCAGAATGTGACGAGAGACCGCTCGTCTCTCGCCGGCCCCGCCGCCATCCTCTGTCAGGGAATCAGGAAGTGAAGACGCAACGTCTTCACTGCCCGGTTCCCTACTGCGCATGCGCAAGTCGCGCTGCTCGTCGCTATTGGTCCCCATTGTGTCCTGGGAAGTGTGTGTTTCCCAAGACACAAGGGGAACCCTTGGATATGGGCGGGCATCCTCGGATATGGGCGGGGCAGATACCTGTATTATACAGGTATCTGCACCCCCCTCCCCCCTAAAAGATGCCAATTGTGGCACCGGAGGGGGGAGGAATCCGATAAGCGGAAGTTCCACTTAGGGTGGAACTCCGCTTTAATCTCTGTAACCTCTTAAGCTGGCCATAGATGGATTGAAATTCAGCCAGTTCAGGGTGCGTGGCCTCTCTTGTCTGACAGAAGTCAGTCAAACGATCAACTTCTGTTGAATGGGCTTGTTGCAAATTATTTCTCGATCAATGACTGCAGCCAATGATCATTGTATTCTGACAACGCAGAGTCCCCTCTATCGGAATACAGTTTCTCAGTGGGGGGGGGGGGGGGATTTCTATCCACCTCAATTGTAGGAATCATTTTTTTACTTTTGTTGCTGGCAGAACATGATCCTTCTATGACCAGCCTTATTGTGCACAGGTAGAGAGCAAAGAAAGTTATCAACTCACAAGATTTCTGGCAAAAAAAAATGTGTTTGACTTTTTTGAGCAGCTATTACAGAAAAAAAACAACTATCAATGGGTTATTTTGCTGACCAAAAGGGAGAAAATAAGTGAAGTTCATGTCAAGGTTTACATGCACTTAATAGTCAGCAATACATCTGTTCTGCTACCTGCTAGAACTGCATAAGCTATAGTGTTTTGAGGGATGGTGGGTTGAGTTGCACAATTGGTGGCCGTGAGCCACATCCATGACATCCTAAAAGTGTCTTGATTTGCCATCAGGACCATGAAAGTGAAATTAAACTGACAGTTACTTTTGACTTCCATGAGCTTTTCACCAATTTTTGCTATAATGCACAAATATCTTGATTGGCTGAGCTAGGCTGATGTGTCACTACTTCGCCCTGGCACAGAATTGTGATGAGAAGCTATGCTAAGCTGCATATTTGTAGCTTGCAAAAAAAAAAAGTGCTGCCAGACAGAAGTATCTGATGAAAAAGACCTACATAGCAGTTTTTTTTTTTCCCAGAACTGGAGAGTGCAAAATCTGGTGCAGCTGTGCATGGTAGCCAATCAGCTCCTAACTTTTCAATTAAGCTTTGACACAAAAATAGCACTTTTGATGGATTTCCTAGCAGAGCTGCACCAGATTTTGCACCCTCCAGTTTTAGTAAATCAACCCCATAGTCAGTAATAAAAATATTTTTTTTTTTTTTTAGAAAACAACTTTACTTTCATTTATTTTTAAAACCTGACCATTGCCATAGAGATAACATTCTTTATGAGCTCAGAGCAAGTGTAAGCAACAGTGAAGGAAGGGTAATAGATGGGATTTAGAAGTTCTAAATCTCAGGAGTCCAAAGTTCTGTTTTTTCATGGAAAGGTGCTTGCATTTTCTTTCTGTGTGAATGAGTTTTATTTTAATAATTTTTAGACCATCTTGGACAGTAACAGTTTGCTATAGTAAAGAACCCACTGTTTTCACAACTAGCAACTTGGCTTCCTACGGTCCCATAAAAGTTAATTTATAAAAATGTTTTAGCTTTAACATATTTGTTTAGCATCGGGAAGGAATGCATCCCATGTCGTTTTTTTTTTTTTTTGCTATCTGGGGCTCTGTTCAAAAGTTTTAGGCTTTTTTCACACAGGCTGTCTGATCAGGTGGACCTGATTGGACCCTCCAGTCTCTTCTATGGAGCTGCGGATGTCAGCAGACATGTGCTCGCTGATGCCCGTCGCCATCCGATCCAATTCTGTCCTCCAAAAACAGACAGATGGTGGTCCTGTTCCCCATTCGTTGATCGAATGGATATGGAAAAGCACTCCGTTTCCATCCGATTGCCCCATAGAGAGCAGCGGACCTGTCATCCACCTGCTCAGTGGCGATCAGCAGAGACAATCCCTGCGCTGAGCAAGCGGAATCCGCTTAGCAGAGGTGCCCGTGTGAAAGGGGCCTAACTTTCTGACCAATGTTTAGCAAACAAGAATTTGTGTTGCTGTGGAGAGTAGATCTTCTTGCCTTCTGTCTGGTTAACTATTAGGACAGGAAGTGGGGGTAAATTTCTCTAATGAAGCCCTTGCTAGCAGTAGAAAACTGATAGGGGTTCTAACCCTTCCCCACACTATCCAGAACTAGAAAAAAACACTTTTGCCGTGATATACACTTTAAGCCATTACCTGTTTTAATATAAATGTTAGTGGCATCCCCTCCTCCAAGCTAAGATGTGTATCCTCACCTTCCACAGTCTCTCATCCAATTTTTGCTTACATTACTTGTTAATTAGATCCAACACTACACGTAAAATCACAGGGCTTCCGGGACCGAGGAAATTTGACATTATTGGGAGAGGGACATCTCTTCATATCACACAAAATCTGCATATACAGAGTGGTATCAGGTTCATTTAACGTGAAAAATCATGTTGGTGTTCTTACAGACATTGCAGCAAGTTTGGAGTGTAAGGAATAAACTTTATTGGCTAACTTGATCAAAGATGCAAGCTTTCAGCGTTCCTTAGATCTCTTCCTCAGCTTGAAGAAGAGATCTAAGGCAACCCTAATGCTTGCATCTTTAATAACTCACGTTGGCCAATAAAAGGTATCACTTGAACTCCAAACTTGCTGCATTAATTGATGGCTAACATGGTGCAATACTACTACTACTACTACTACTACTACTACTACTACTAGAAGAACTACCAAATTTACACCGGTTTCTCTTTCCCGATTATCCCACTTTTTCATCTTTTTTTTTCTATCGGGTTGAGGATTTAGTTACACTTTGGAGAATGAATAGAAAACATGTCAAAGCCGCTGGTTGTCAGGCCTCTCTGCATTGCAGTTGGAACAGTTACTGGTTCATTTGCTTTATTGGTAACAAGCTCTGTATGATTACTGCTGTGCGACTCAGATGGTGATGCAGACTGCACTAGATAGCCTCTAGTCTGTTGTATTGATTGCGTGCATAATTGCAAAACACATTTTACTATTTTTCACACCTTCCTGTTTTCTACCCTGTAAAGATATGACATCTATAGTATATAACTTTTGAAAATGTTTATACCGTTTGTATGATCATGGCCCTTTGCATAACTGGGATGATTTCTCTTTCTGTCTTTATTTCTGTCAATGACTTGCTGTCTAACCTCATGTCTTTCTCCTGTTCTTCCTTGTGCTGCATTGGATGCAGAACTCGCCCAAGGGGTGTGCCTCAGAGGTATTGTGACTTTTTCCAGACAATGACTTCTAGTACTCTCATTCTTCTATCCACGGTTTAGACAGTTCAAATTTGTAGTAATTTTGCAATGGGGAGTACCTACTTTGTATAATGCTAAATGAACACTTTATATATCGATTACGGAGGAAGAAAGCCCAGGGTAGACATTGCAGTTCTGTGATCTGCATTAGTAGCCCAGTAAGAAAAGGGCCTCGTTCACATGGGCGTACTTTAGCGTACACCTGTTTCCGGGACGTGTTTCCCAGAACAGGATGCATAGGTGTTCCATGCATTCAATGTGAAGGCAGTCCCATTCATGTCAATTGGGACAATTTGACATCCTCGTTGGTGTAATTGTGTGTCCATGAATGTAGACAGTGTGAGTTCTGGGGGACACACCCACACTGATATCAAATTGGGAGCAGCGACTCTGTCCGTGCAGCTGCTGCTGCATCCCACTTGACATAAATGGAAATGCGCAAAACACCTGTAACCTTATAACAGAGCTAGAACTGGTGAATCTAAAAAACGTATGGATTTTGTTACAGAAAATGTCAGGTATACAGAACCTTACTATGTGTTGCTTGCTGGAGTTACCTTTTAAAGAACATTCTAATCTTTTGCCTTTTTAATGTATGGTAAGTATATGGAGGGGCCTAAATCAAAGGTTTAAGAACTCTTAAGGCCAGTACACACGATCAGATTTTTTGACAACAAACATGCAAATTAGCTGTTTTAAGGCAACATCCGACCGTGTGTACGTTCCATCGGACAAACTTTTTCGGTTTTCATCTGACTTTTGTTGGCTGTGCGATCGAACAAACTTTCTAGCAACAAAAGTCCGATAGAGCAAAGTCCGATCGTGTGTACACAAAACCATCGGACTTTTGTACAAAGTACAAACACGCATGCTCAGAACCAATGCAAAAGATCAGACAACAATACAGAAGTTGACCAAAGGGTGGCACCGGAGTAATTGAACGTCCTCATTTTAAGTGTCGTCAGTACGTTGAAACGTCACTACGTTCTTGTTTGTTGCCTAAAAAGTCTGATCGTGTGTATGCAATACAAACTTGGGGCCAACGCCCTTTGTACAAAAATCCACGGGAAAGTTGGTACAAAGTCCGATCGTGTGTATGAGGCTTTAGGCTAAGTTCACACAGACGACCAGGGGGCGACAAAAACAGGCAGTTAATATGCACTTTACTGCTCATCCACCCACAAGCAGGCATGGCTACCACCCGGGTCTGCTTACATTGCCATAATGCTTCACTTTGTGGTGCTGAAATTTTAACTCAGCATGTCGAGTTTCAAAGGTGGCACCTCCTGTCAAACTCGCCTATTGTAGGTCAATGGGACAGCACCCCAAATGCAGGTATGGTGGTTGCGGCACGGTAGGTCTATGTAAAGACCCCATTTGGATTGCAAAAAAGAAGCCTACCAATAAAGCCTGTGGCCCATATGAATGAGCCCTTACAGTGGCCTGGGTAGCCCAAACCAGGGCTTTCAAATTTGAGCTGCCTGCCTTCTGTGGCTGATAGTGCAGGTCTGCCAGCTCCTGCTTCTCATCCCTCACTAGGTACCTATGCATGCATTTCTTGGCCTTATTGTCAAATATAAGCCATTGGTCAGGCCTGAACAATTGGCCACAAAGGACAGTTACAGTATCTCACAAAAGTGAGTACACCCCTCACATGTTTGTAAATATTTTATCTTTTCATGTGACAACACTGAAGAAATTACACTTTGCTGCAAGTAGTGAGTGTACAGCTTCTGTAACGGTGTAAATTTGCTCTCCCCTCAAAATAACTCAACACAACCATTAATGTCTACACCGCTTGCAACAAAGGTGAGTACAAAAATGTCCAAATTGGGCCCAAAGTGTCAATATTTTGTGTAGCCACCAATATTTTAGTTATACAAGCTGTACACTCACTACTGTAGCAAAGTGTCATTTCTTCAGGGTTGTCACATGAAAAGATGTAATAAAATATTTAGAAAAATATGAGGTGTACTCACTTTTGTGAGATACTGTATATCTTAGTTAGCAGATTCAGTGTTTTGTGATTCTCTTCCAAGGTATGTAGCCATTCCAGAAGGCTTCTCTAAAAATCTGCTGTGCTTGTATGGTGTCAGGCTAGAATGAACACAACTTCACCTTTAAGGAACTTGTGAACAGAGTCAGCAATTGTTACAATTGTGGCTACATGTGATCAGAAAAGACGCCACTGGGTGCTCATTCCTAGGGGACAGTTGATTGGCCTTGTTGGAATTTCTTTATCTTACTATGTTGAAAGCAGGTACAGGGTGTGTCTGTTCAACACATAGACAAGCATGCTTGAGTGATGCCAATGTGCAAGTCTGCACATATTTAATGGGAAGGGGGGGGGGGGTATATTTGTAGTCCTCCAATAGACATTTTATGTCTGTTTTTAAGGGTTTGTAGACTAATGAGGGCATTCTGATGTAGATAAGTGGTTGTAATGCTGAAGGATCTTTTCCATAATAGGTGTGTGTGTGTGTGGTGTGTGTGTGTGTATGTGTGTATGTGTGTATATATGTATATGTGTGTGTATATATATATATATATATATATATATATATATATATGTGTATATATGTATATGTATGTGTATATATATGTGTATATATATATATATATATATATATATATATTATCTCACAAAAGTGGTACACCCCTCACATTTTTGTAAATATTTTATATCTTTTCATGTGACAACACGGAAGAAATTACACTTTGCTACAATGTAAAGTAGTGAGTGTACAGCTTGTATAACAATGTAAATTTGCTGTCCCCTCAAAATAACAACACAGCCATTAATGTCTAAACCGCTGTCAACAAAAGTGAGTACACCCCTAGGTGAAAATGTCCAAATTGGGCCCAATTAACCATTTTCCCTCCCTGGTGTCATGTGGCTCGTTAGTGTTACAAGGTCTCAGGTGTATATGGTGAGCAGGTGTGTTAAATTTGGTGTTATCGCTCTCTCTCTCATACTGGTCACTGGAAGTTCAACATGGTACCTCATGTCAAAGAACTCTCTGAGGATCTGAAAAAAAGAATTGTTGCTCTACATAAAGATGGCCTAGGCTATATGAAGACTGGCAAATCCCTGAAACTGAGCTGCAGCACGGTGGCAAAGACCATAAATCGGTTTAACCGGACAGGTTCCACTCAGAACAGGCCTAGCCATGGTCGATCAAAGAAGTTGAGTGCACGTGCTCAGCGTCATATACAGAGGTTGTCTTTGGGAAATAGATATGAGTGCTGCCAGCATTGCTGCAGGATTTGAAGGGGTTGGGGGTCAGCCTGTCAGTGCTCAGACCATACTGCATCAAATTGGTCTGCATGGCTGTCGTCCCAGAAGGAAGCCTCTTCTAAAGATGATGCACAAGAAAGCCCACAAATGGTTTGTTGAAGACAAGCAGATTAAGGACATGGATTACTGGAACCATGTCCTGTGGTCTGATGAGACCAAGATAAACTTATTTGGTTCAAATGGTGTCAAGCGTGTGTGGCGGCAACCAGGTGAGGAGTACAAAGACAAGTGTGTCTTGTCTACAGTCAAGCATGGTGGTGGGAGTGTGATGGTCTGGGGCTGCATGAGTGCTGCCGTCACTGGGGAGCTACAGTTCAGTGAGTGAACCATGAATGCCAACATGTACTGTAGCATACTGAGAATGATCCCCCTCCCTTCAGAGACTGAGCCACAGGGCAGTGTTCCAACATAACGTCTCCAAACACACCTCCAAGACGACCACTGCCTTGCTAAAGAAGCTGAGGGTAAAGGTGATGGACTGGCCAAGCATGTCTCTAGACCTAAACCCTATTGAACATCTGTGGGGCATCCTCAAGCGGAAGGTGGAGGTGTGCAAGGTCTCTAACATCCACCCACCCTGTGATGTCGTCATGGAGGAGTGGAAGAGGACTCCAGTGGCAACCTGTGAAGCTCTGGTGAACTCCATGCCCAAGAGGGTTAAGGCAGTGCTGGAAAGTAATAGTGGCCACACAAAATATTGACACTTTGGGCCCAATTTGGAAATATTCACAGGGGTGTACTCACTTTTGTTGCCAGTGGTTTAGACATTAATGGCTGTGTGTTGAGGTATTTTGAGGGGACAGCAAATTTACACTGTTATACAAGCTGTACACTCACCACTTTACATTGTAACAAAGTGTAATGTTCTCACATGAAAAGATATAATAAAATATTTACAAAAATGGGGAGGGGTTTACTCACTTTTGTGAGATACTGTGTGTGTGTGTGTGTGTATGTATGTATGTGTAATATATAATATACACACACACACACACACACACTTGTACACTGCAGCAATACCAGATGTGCTATGTTTTGGGGAATGATGGCTTATTGGCAAAAAAAAAACCTGGCTGGTACAATTAAGCCCTGATATTCAACTTCGTTACAACAGGGATCCTACTGGGTGGAGGTGAGAATATATGACGTGTGCAGTCGCACGTTAGCGAATTGGCAAGGTGGTTTTTACTAGTGTAGTCTTGGTTCTCTGCTGGATTGAAATCAAAATCCCCAGAAGCATTTCAATGCTTTTTTCAAGATTCACCTATTAAGAGCCAAAAAAAAAAAAAAGTTCACGGTATACAACTTGTAAAGTTTTGTAAATCGTTTTCACCATTACAAAACCTGTCATTGTATCATCCTAAATTATATAATGTCACATCTTAGTTTTTTTTTAACATTATGGAGATGTCACAAAATGACATATTCTTCATTAATATGCCCCAGCTTGTTGTGATGCAGCAAGTCCTACCTGCAGTGGTATAAACTGAACCCATCGAACTCAAGATAGATAGCATTGTCTATGCATTCAGCTGTGCTGGGCAGCCTTACCCAGTGCATATGGTGTGAGTGGGCTCTCATGCTACCCTTAGTGCATATTGCAGAAGCAAAAAAGGCATCTATTTGGTTGCTATAGCCAACATAAACACGTTATAGTGTACCTAAAGCCATTGTTTCCTTTTGGACAGACTAGTGATGGTTTAGAATCCCTGTCAGGCTTTTATTGCTGCATGTGTCCCCCTACTGGGATGATTCACCCTGAACACCAGAGCTTAAAGAAAAATCAAAAATTCTCAATTGTTTTTAGAACAAGTATTAAGGAGAAGTCTATCACTGGTGACACTCGTTCTGATGACAACTGTCTGAGAGGATTCCCTCACTTTGAAGTGATTTGATGCGAGGACTATAGTGCGGTGAACTGCAAGAATCCTATCAAAAGTTGATTAGAGCACATACAGTATATGCATACAAGTTATATTTTCAGTGGGAAGATATGTCATAATCCTATATAGACTCGCAGCCACTTTATTAGGTACACTTTGCTAGTATCGCGTTGGACCCCCTTTTGCCTTCAGAACTGCCTTAATTCTTCATGGTGTAGATTCAACAAGGTGTTGGAAACCTTCCTCAGAGAATTTGGTCCATATTGACATGATGGCAGCACGCAGTTGCTGCATATTTGTCAGCTGAACATCCATGATGCGACTCTCCTGTTCCACCACATCCAAGGTGCTCTATTGGATTGAGATCTTGTGACACTGGAGGCAACGTTTTTTCCAATTTCTATTGTCCAATTTTGGTGAGTCTGTGTGAATTGTAGCCTCGTTTTCCTGTTCTTAGCTGACAGGAGTGGCACCCGATGTGGTCTTCTGCTGTAGCCCATCTACTTCAAGGTTTGATGTGTTCTGTTTTCAGAGAAGGTATTCTGCATACCTTGGTTGTAACGAGTGGTTATTTAAGTTACTGTTGGCTTTCTATCATCGCAAACCAGTCTGTCCATTCTCCTCTGACATCAACAATGCATTTTCATCCACACAACTGCCGCTCGCTGGATATTGTATCTTTTTCGGACCATTCTCTGTAAATTCTAGAAATGGTTGTGCGTGAAAATCCCAGTAGATTATCAGTTTTTGAAATACTCGGACCAGCCCATCTGGCACCAACAACCATGCCACGTTCAAAGTCACTTAAGCCTAGGTTCACATTGGAGTGATTTGGCATGTGATTTGACATGTCAAATCGCATGCCAAATCGGCGGCTATTGTTGGCCAGGTGTCACTGTCTGAATCTTTGCCGATTCCCAAAAGTAGTTTCTGTACTAATTTTGGCGACTTTGGTGGGTGATTTGTATAGACATTTGTGCAGGAACCCGCATGGATGTCTGTCAAATCGCCCCTTTAGTCAGACTGCATTGCTGGGTTTCTATTCCGCAGCAATGTAAACCTAGGCTAAATCCCCTTTCTTCCCCATTCTGATGCTTGGTTTGAACTTCAGCAAGTCAACCTCACCACGTCTAGATGCCTAAATGCATTGATCTGCTGCCATGTGATTGGCTAAATAAGCAATTTGTGTTACCAAGCAATTGAACAGATGTACCTAATAAGGTGGCCAGTGGGTGTATATCTCATGTGTTATATCTTTATAGCATCTTTATCTGTAATACCGTGTTCTGTATTGGCTACTATAATACATCTGACTTTCTCTGATGTAGTGTTCGGTGCATGCTGATGGATTTTCCCTATCACATAGTTTCATAGTTAGTAAGGTTGAATAAAGACATCAGTCCATCCAGTTCAACCTGAGTGAGTGTCTACAATCGTCCCTATCCCTGTACATTGCACACTCACATCGGTCCCTACCCTCAAGGAGCCCACAATCCAAGGTCCCCATTCATATACTAGGGCGAATTTTTGGACAGAAGCCAATTAACCTACCTGCATGTCTTTGGATTGTTTATCTTATCTATGTTTATTATGTACTTTTGTTTGTAGTTTGGATTTGTCAGAACTCGCAAAAGCTGCCAAAAAGAAGCTACAGGCGGTAAGTTCTCTAAGCCAGTAACATTTGTAAAAAAAATAAAATAAATTCTGTATACCGGTACATCATAAAAGTCTCGGCTGGTTAAAGCCAAATTTTGCAAAGTTGTCCGTTATAATTTCCATCATTTAGATTTTACCAAATTCTAATTGTACATAGACAGAGGTACTACAGAGAAACCCTTTTTATGAAGAGGTTTGTGTATCCTTCTCGTCAGGATACGAATCATAATTTCAATCAATTTCATTCATCTGAAAACGGTGCATAAAACATGAATATATATATACCATAGCATGAGTATGTTGAGAATAAGATATATTTCAAAATTTAAATTCATCATGGTTCATGCTTATAATAATATAAACTGATCAATGGCACCGATGGGCTAATCCTCTTGCGACGTCATCACGCCCTATGTAGTGACGCACAACGTGTGCAGAAGCGGTAATCTGCTGGGACCGTAAATGCCATGTCACTGGATGGTAAAGAGAAAACTTCCCATTGCAGAGGCCAGGCACCCATATACCACTGGAGAGCCACCACTACTCAACACAGTTCAGTGGGACACAGTCACAAAAAAAAAACGAAAAGGAAATGGTATGCTTTATATAATCATACATGGCACAGTAAGGTAAACAATTGACATTATGGACATAAGAAAAGTATACTCAAAAAGCCATATACAGCATATTTATCACACGAACAGCAGCATTAAGGCCTACTCCAAATCTAACCCACTAAAATTGCATCACAGAATTTCAAAAAGCCAGCGTGAGGCGTGTTGTTCATGTTCATAAAATCTGGCTGATGTCTAATTTATCTGTCAGAGCTGTTCACCCAGCTTCCATCATGTCACCTACCCCCCTGTCTCGCTTGTCATGGTTTTTAAGTGGTATTTTTATCTTTTCATTAATCACTTGCTGCTCCAACTTGATGTAATTGCAGAGCTTTCAGTGTGTCTATGCTCTGATGATTCCCCCTGTTGTCATTATCTCTTCATCTAGCACTCCTCCATCCTCTGTACTTTCTTCTGATAGACGTGTGTATACCCCCCACCATTACCAGCTGACTAACCAAGCACTGTGTTCATTCACAGCTCAGTAACAGACTCTTTGAAGAGCTGGCCATGGACGTTTACGATGAAGTCGATCGAAGAGAAAATGATGCAGGTGAAAAACCTCTGCTGACATATTTTGTGAATTATGTTATGAAGTGTAACTGCGTTCTAATTTCTATTTTTAAAGTTTTTATTCAAAGTAAGAAAATACAGATGGTAGAAAATGTTACACATACATTTCTCAGGTATACATAGCCATAAGGACACAGCTACATTGACGATGCTTGGAAGAACGATCTAAAAAATCATGAACTATAGATCACTTAATGCCAGAGAGCCCTCTGGCAAGCATCCTAATATGTAACAACGGTGAACAGTCATCAATGCAAAAGTTGGCAAATGCAAACTAGGTCCATATTGAACCAAAGTAGCATCAAAATGTATAATGTGCTGTGGGGAATGCATTATAAAAAGCCATTTCATAATTGGAGGTCGTAGGAACGGAAGGTAGGGAAGGGACCTTGGATAGGAGATTATAGGGGACCCCCAATAATAAAAATTCTGAGCATAAAACCACACTAATGGCAAAGCAACAATATTTGAGTTGCCAAAGAACAAACAAGGAAAGAAAAAAAAGGGGGGGGGGGGATTGAAAAAAAAAAAAAGAGGGTCTGCCATGAACTTGTTAAGGTAGACAGGTATTGAGTCCACGGGTCCCATGTTTCATTACATTTTTTGGTGTTATTACAAAGAATAAGGTAATAATAAACAGGTAAGTTTCTCATTAACCGTGATCCAATTAAGCTTACGTTTAATGTAATCAAGAGGTATCACTGACTGCTTCCAATATTTGGCAATGGTAACACTCGCTGCCAAGAATATGTAGGAAATCTGTTTCACTGGCTTTGTGGGGACATCTTCAGGTAATTTCTGGAAAAGGGTGGGATCAGGAGATCTGCGGATATTAATTCCTGTCGCTAAATAGACCAAATTAAATGCCCGAATCCAAAATCTGTATACTATAGGACATTGCCACCAAATTTGATGCATAGTTTTCAATTATCCGCAGCACCAGAAACATGTGGGCGATGTCGTTGGATGCATATTTGCGATCCGTGTGGGAACCAAATGCCAACTTAAAAGTGTTTATAGTTAGATTCTATCAATGTAGTATTTATGAAAATACGCAATGTCTTGACAATCAGTTGGGTCAAAGGTAAGATTTAGATCCTGTTCCCATTGGATCATATAGGGAATTGTAGCATTCAGATCAATGAGGTAAGTGTATACCGCAGATACTCGCCCCCTCAAACTCCCACCTTGACAAGACAACTCAGAAGTCATAAGCGTAAGTGGTCCTGTCAGTAAGCAAAGTTTAGATCTTATCAAATATATTATTTGGTGGTACCAGAAGGTTTCAGTGACTGGCATCTGCAGCTGTTCCCTAAAATATTTTAAGGAATACAGTTTTTCGCCATCAAGATGGTCCCCAATTCATAGAAGGCCTTTATTAAGCCACCACTGAAAGGGAGTTGGCACTAGCCCTGGTGTGAACTTGGGGTTGCAAAAAATAGGAGATAATGGAGTATGCAGTAAAGACCAGGGTGTGCAGTGCCGTGCTCTGTCCCAACCAGCTAGAGAATATAATAAGGTAGGACATAGTATAGGAGGACGTAAACGGCTGGGAAGCCACATCAAGGATACAATGGTGAAGGGAGAACAAGAAAGAACTGCATTCTAATTTAAAGCAGAATATGGTTTTCAAAGAGCTGCAGGAATAACTAAATAAAAACAAATTAAAATAAACAATAGAGCAACTCAAACAGAGCTTGTAATAAATGAAAAAAAGAAAGAAAAATGTATAAGCACATATGTATCTAAAGCATATTTTTTTTCATTATGGATAGAGCAGTGAGAGGTCAGAGCCTCTCTCTGGTTTTTATTGCAGTCTCTATTACTGTTGGAGAGGTCTATGGTCGTTCCTGGACCATTTAGGCAAGGGGTAATGGTGGTAGAAGATTCCCATACATGTTTAATGCAAGCTGTTTTACTTTAAGATAACTAAGAAAACTTCTAATAACAGGATGCTCCCCCCAGTGTGCGTTCCTATATAAATGATATCTTTATACAAATCCAAAACCGGTATGGATGCCCTCATAAGTCTTTCAGCGGAGATTAGTTTAGCTCTGCCGCATGACTGGTGAGTGCCTCTATACCTGTTTTGGATTTTGCATGGATATTTTTGTGAGCGAGCACCCAAGAATTAAACTCGCACACAGAGTGCTGTGGCTACCCTTGAGCCTAAAATAAATATTTTTAGGGTATGAAAACTGTGATTTACAGAGGTTTTTTTTTTTTTTTTTTTTTTTCTAAACCCAGCGATCAGATAGAATTCTATCCAAGGATGTGTAACTCACATCTCATAAAGATAGTTGCATAGTTAGTAAGGTTGAATAAAGACACCAGTCCATCCAGTTCAACCTGAGTGAGTGTGGGTGCGTTTCTACAATTGTCCATATCCCTATACATTGTGCCTCATTAAGATGCTCATCTATTATTATTATTATTTTTTTTATTATTTTATTATTTATTTAAGGTACCCATATGGCACCATCAATTTACGCAGCGCTCCACACATATATCGCACACTCACATCGGTCCCTACCCTCAAGGAGCCCACAATCCAAGGTCCCCAACTCACATTCATACATTAGGGCCAATTTTTTTTGGACAGAAGCCAATTAACCTACCAGAATGTCTTTGGAGATCATAGTGTTCCAATGAGAACCCCTTCATTTTATTTTCTCCCAAGACAGCCAATGTTATTTTTGTTCAGACACCATCCAAGGTCTGCCTATAATTTCTGTAATAAGGGACTGGCCCAGGTATAGAATAATCATGGACATTCTAGTACCTTTATGTTCTTGGGTGTCACCTTTTGACTTGTCAAAAGGTTTAGTATTCTAGGGCACAGATTATTTTGGTTATCCCTTAAATGCTGGATCTCTTATCTGCAAGGTCATCCATCTGGGATGCAGTCGGAGAATGTCATGCAGTAGGCTACATTAACTATCAGGGATGAACCAGAAGCGTTGTAGTGGATCTGATTTTGGCTTTGGTGGAACTTCCTTTTGTAGCCGTGTCTGCAGGGTTCGAACATGAAAATTGTCAGGTGGACTTCCTCAGATGTCGATGTCTGGATCCCCGGGGAAAGGTTTCTTCACCCTGAGTTGCAACCCTCTGTTGCAGGTAGGAGATGCAGAAAGTGGACCTCCTGGCTTCCAGGTTCAACTAACTGAGCAGATTTGTCCAGGGATTTTCTAGCCTTCTCAGTGGATGCTCTGGTGACTCTGTGGGATCTGTTCAATCTAATATATGCTTTCCTCTGAAACTCCTTCCTTATCTACTCCACAGGATCAAGATAGAGGGCATTCCTAATATTTTCATTGCACCAAACTGGTCTAGGCATTCTATGCATTAAGGTGTCATGTACCAGCCACCTTTATACTTAACTGAACCCTGTCTTTCTCCAGCCGGGAACGAGCACACCAGCTCTAGCTGGTGTCTCGTGTCTTGATTGGATAGATTGATAGCACAGCCATTGGCTCCCTCTGCTGTCAATTAAATCCGATGACGCGGGGGGCGAGTGTCTATGGACACAAAAGCTGGACTCGGGAGCATGCCCGCACGGGTAGCCCCAGGGAAAGCTCTTCTCCTAGGTGGTTTCCTGATTTGGGGAGGAGCTACTAGCGCAGAAGAGGAAGATCGGGCCACTCTGTGCAAAACGAACTGCACAGTGGAGGTATGACATGTTTGTTATTAAAAAAAAAAACACAAGGGTTTAGTAACCCTTTAACCTGTAAAGAAGCCTTTCTTGTGCTACAGAGACACAGTTATTGTGAGGTCCAAGGCATGTTTTCTTACCGTGATGGTTCTTCTTAACACCTTAACCAGGGCATTGTTCTACCATTCCTCTGTCCTGCTACGAAATATCTTCAAGACTTCCCTACGTTGCCTGGATGTGGTAAACGCTGTACAACTCCCTTTCTACAGTCTGACTCTATTTGTCATTCGTGAAGGTTGCCATAGAGAATAAAACTGCTTCATGTTCCAATATTGCCAGGTGGACTTGACATTCCATCATTCAAACCTATGCTCTCAAGGTTGAGCTTCCACTTTTACCTGTCAAAGCACACTCAAAAAGGTCAGTTGGTGCTTCTTGGGCTTTTAAGCATAAGGCATCTGTTTATCAATTTTGCTGCCACTTGGTCTTTGGGTCACAAATTTAGTTTTTACCAGGTAAGCGTTTAAGCCTCAGCTGATGGCAGCTTTGGTTGTAAGACTCTTTTGTGCCCCTTCCCTTAACCTGCTGGGTTTGTCTGTCTGTTAGCCTTTTGTTTACTGTGTCACACACCCATCAGTTGGACTATTTTTCCATCCCAATGTACCTGAATATTTCATCCTGTGTGCCTTAATGGACAATTATGAAAATCGTATTTTGGACTTGCCTTCAAGCCCTTCCTTGGACTACTTTAAGGTACATGGTCCCCTCCACTCTTTTTTTCTTATGGTCCTCTCCTGTTATTTTATGCTACAGAACTGAGGCAGACTGGAGGTGGGGAAGGTTATGTTGGACTGTCTTTACTGTGATCTGCCAGTGTCAGATCTCCTAAAGGCAGCATAGTAACCCAATGTACCTTGTAATACTTCATCCTGTTTTCTTAATGTATTCCAAGGAACGTATTTCACGCTAAGTCAAAAATCCTATTCTTACTGGAAGGTTTGTCTTTTTCCACAGTTTTTTGGGTATGCTGTGTGGCCATTTCGATACATAGAGCTGAGAGCTGATGTTCGCTTCCTCTGTTTAAAGAAGGCTCGCTAGAACTAGAATGAAACCCTGGAGTGAATGCCTTCATCTACTTCATGACAAACACCCTTCACACAGCAATATAAAAAAAACAAACTAAATTGTAAATGTCATCCTATTTTGATTGTAAAGGAACAAGCAGCCAAGCATAACACTGTTATGGCTTTTGAATTTCCAAGTCTTGACTAGTTGTCAGGCATAATGAAAACAATATTTTACTAAAGCACTGAGTTTTTATTCTGTTTATACATCTTCATTTCAAACCGAGTACTATATCTTTATGGCTGGTAAAAAGGTTGAATGAATACGGAGTGTAAAAAAGCAGGGTTATCACTTTGTTGCTGAAAGAGACTGCTTTTTTTTCTGCATTTTAGAAATGTATCAGACTGGCAGTGGGACCTGTGGATTCAGCTACTGAGCAGCCAGCACCCACAAGTCTAAATCTTGTGGATGGTGTGTTGCCAGTAATTCGTCAAAAGTGCTGTCCAGTTTTGTCCTTGGCAACATGGTGACAAACAGTCAACTGGGCATGTATGCTCTAGTCATTCCTGGGCAACAAATCAATTCTCCCGGACAGCAGTCAAATGCAGAAGCCAATAGTAACTACATAGTGCCGACACATACATCACTGGCAGAGCCAGTGGCACGGAACCATCAGTTACGGTATGTGATTAAAGTGTATGTTTGTTTTTTGTTTTTTTTTTAATTGCATAGGGAACTTTTAGAAGCATTTTCAAATATTATTGCTGTCTGCATCCCTGCTATGTAGATTTACCTTTTTAGCTTGCTGCAACACATTCTTCAGATGGGGACCACAAGTGTTTTTTTTATCATGCCTTAAAATTGTATTCGTGTAATTTTCTTATTTTTCCTACATATATTTTTTTTTGTTTTTTTGTTTTTCTTTTGTTCTTTTTTTTATTTCCTCCTTGGATCTTGGTTTTTCAATTTTCCCCTGGCCACTCTGCTTCATGCTCATTCTTTCTGTGGCCACCAGGATCTATGGTGTCCTTTGAGTCTTCACTATGTGTATGCTCCGGGTCTATTCTCCCTGTGTATGTGAAGCCGCTCAGAGCGCCGCACACACAGCCAGTGTGAGAGAGAGACAGAGGAAAAACCATGCTTCTCCTCCTCCTCCACAACAGGAGCAGCTGTCAATCATTGATGTGACGTAACGCGTAGAGCGTGGCCAGAGTGAGCAGTGGACCGGAAGTGACGTGTGAGGCGACCAAACACCGTTGTTTTTATCTTTACTGCGCCTTTAACTTGTTTTTGCAGTAAGCATTCATTTGTCTTTTAATAAACCCTTGATTCTTTATACGATTTATACTATGGGTGGCTTTCTATCCATTTCATTTCCACATGTGGTGCAGAGCTGTTAGAGATAATACAAAAGCCTGTAATTTGGAGATTGGATTCCATCATCACATATATGTGCCCATAAGGCTTACTATTTCCTTTATTGAGGCGGTGTGGGCCTGCTGGAAATACTACAAGAGCCTGTTATCTGGAGATTGGATGTTGGATTCCATCAGCACATCTATGTATAATGTTGATTATTTCCTGTATTGAGGTGAGAGTTCTGGGAGCACTTAATAGTTTGGTTTTGGTGAAAGTTTAACACATAATTTTATGAATTGCTGCATGCATCTATCGATACTTGGACTCTAGGATTGTACTCATTGTTCATTTATCATTTCGTATTGTTTATTTTACATCACCATCTATGTGAGTTTATTCATTTAGTCACACTTGAGAAATTGCGCAATATTGCCTTATTTAGCCATTTGTTAATGTGCATTGTGAACACTTTAGATTTTGCAGCATTTTCATTCTACTACTTAGTCACTTATATATTACCTGGTAGTGCAGGGGATCACATACAAAGCTGATCACATACAAAACGAATTTGGACCACACACTGTGTGGAGGTGCACTAAAACAAAGCGTCTATACAGAGACTCCAATCTCTGTGCAGCTGAGCTTCCCCCTCCTGCTGCAGATGTCACAGATATGGCAGCGGCCAAGAAGTTTTCTAGCTGGATGGGCGGAACCTGAGGGGGGATTGAGTAACACTAGTGTCCCATCAGGTCTGCTCCTCTTGTTATTGACAGCAGTCAGTGGGCTGACCGATGGCCAACACACAGCCTGCTATTGGCTATAGATGCTACCAACTTCCTGCTATCAACCACTAGGAGAAAAAGGCTTTCGGCTGTGAAGTACAGCAACCAGTGTTGTGGGGAGGGGGTAGCAACGGCAAACATGTTGCTCTACTACACAATGTACAGGCACTCTGCTTGTCTCTATTAAGGTTGGTCCTAATTATCTCCAGTTTTGTTATCTAACTATTAAGTGTTGGTAAAGCTACCCAAATGGGTGGCAGGGGTTTTTTCTAATGTGGTGCAAGCCATTTTAAAAGCCAGAAAACTGTCATTGGGTCTTTATTGAATTCCCCTGACAGTGTAATTCAGTTAACTTTTAGCCCTGGTTCACACTGAATGCAACTTTAAAATCGAGCTACTTCACTTGAAGTAGCTCGATTTAAAAAGCCGCAGGTCAGTGCGATTTCGGGTGCAACTTGTTTGACACCCGTGCAACTTAATGCAAAGATGTCTATGCAAGTTGCACCTAAAAATTGCAAAAATAGTGCAGGAACCTTTTTTATCAAATCGGTGCGGCACCGCAAATTCAAAGTCGCACCAATTTGAATGGTTTCATTGCAGACAATAGCGTGCGTCTTGTCATAAAAATATGGAACTGTCAAATAGCATGATAAGTTGCACCGGTGTGAATTAAAACTCATTTGATTGACTGATTGTTTTGCCCAACCCCTGGCTTCTCTTCAAGTAAATTTTTATGCCTGGTGGAAAGGGGGGGGGGGGCTGCCGCCCAATCATCATGACTAGAGATCAAGAGCTGGTCAATACATATCTATTAATTTTTCAAAAGAGTATTATAGATTGCAAATAATTCACAGGATAATGAAGAATGTATAACAGAAATATTCTTTGAAAATACAAAAATACTACAGTACCACCGTAGTAATGGTGAACCCATGCAAAAACGTAGGGTGGTGCTCAAGGCTGTGGCATGTCCTCATCTACTGTTCGCCACAGAGAGTGCAGGGAAGGAGCTTGTCTGTGCTCCGTGGATATCAATGAGAAGAAAAGGACAGTTCCAAAAGCTGCACATCTCACACAATAACGCTTTGCATAAAGAGTAAAGCCGCGTACACACAATCAGATTTTCAGACGGGAAATGTGTGATAGGCTGTTGGCGGAAAATCCGACCGTTTGTGCGCTCCATTGGACAATTGTTGTCAGATTTTCCACAGACAAATGTTGGACAGCAGGTTTTAAAATTTTCCACGGAAAAATGTCTGTTGGATTTTCCGAGCGTGTGTACACAAGTCCTTCGGACAAAAGTCCAAAGTTCAAACACGCATGCTCGGAAGAAAGGACCCTGACGGTCTTGTAAACTAACATTCGTATTGGAGAAGTAACATTCGTGACGTGGCGCACATTCTCTTCTTCTTTAATTCATTAATTTCAAAGGCTTTTTTTTTAAGAATAATATGATTTTTTTTTTTTTTTTTTTTGGGGGAAAGTTACCACAACACCATTATCCTGTAATTTTTAAGATCAAAGATACAACTATGTTGGTGTCCCTTGTCAATTTTACATTGGGAGTAGGCAGTTACCTTCAAAAAAATACAAACTGTCATTTGACGTAAAACACAAAGTATTATTCTCCACATTTTTTTTTTTTTATTGTGCTTTAAAAAAAAGAAAACAAAATTAGACATGCTATCTGCCAATAGAACTTAACCAAAAAGTGCATTCTATGCATCCAAAAATATAGAAAATATGACAAATCAAATTATTATTATTCAACCAAAAAATAAAATAAAAGCCTCATGCATGTGTCCTGCTTCTTAATATAGGGGGTTAACAAAGCCAAGAGTTGGTGAAAGCATGGGGTCCGTCATCTGGAGATAATTCCAAAAAACATCTGGATTATTCTCCTGGAGCTCCCGCAGCAAAGGCATATGACATAATTGGTCACGATTTAATAAAGCAACCAATTTTTGGTCCAAGAACTCCTCCTCCTCCTCCTTCCTCCTCGACTGGACTTGGGTAAAAGCGATTAAGCCAATAATATGTTATCTCCTCCGATTCCGCAACATGTCTGGTTGATGAACGGCCGTTCAGAAACAAACTGAAAAGCGCTGAATGAAAAGCATGAAATAAGCTAGAATCAACACTTGCCAAACTTCTACTGACACAAAATTGGCAGAAGGAGCCCAAAGGGTCGTGCTAAAGAGCTGAAAAACCATGTAGTACGTCACTACATTAGTGTTTGTTGGCTGACAATTCCTTGCCATTTGTATGCATGACAAAATCCAGGCACACGCCTTCGGACAAAAGTCAGAGGTTTTGTCTGCTGAAAATCCGATCGTGTGTATGAGGCTTTAGAGCAACCTCAGTCTGGGCTCCTTCAAGGCCACACCAACGCGTTTCACCCCACCCATGGGGCTTAGCGCATTGGGGTGTGTGGTTTGGACGGAACCCAGGCTCAGGCTGCTCTTATGCCGCGTACACACGAAGGGACAATCCCGCGGGATTATCCTCTGGACTGAAGTCCAGCGGATAATCCCCTCGTGTGTGGGCGCCGGCGGACTTTTTGGCGCCAAAGTCCGGCGGACCAAAGTTTTAAGTTTTGTTTTAAAATTATCCGCTGGACTTGGCAGTCCAGCGGACAATCCCGCCGTTAGTGGGCAAGTCCGCGGGACTTTTGAAATGAACGGACTTGCCGCTCATCGGCAAGTCCGTTCATTTAGCACGTGACTTCAGGTTACGTAGCTAGCGTAGGCAGTTACTGCCGCCGCGCTAGCTCCGTGACCTGGCATGGATTTAAAGGGAATCCCCACGCCGAAAAAACGGCGTGGGGGTTCCCCCCAAATCCATGTCAGACCCTCATCCGAGCACGCAGCCTGGCAGGCCAGGAAAGGGGTGGGGACGAACGAGCGCCCCCCCCCCTCCTGAGCCGTACCAGGCCGCGTGCCCTCAACATGGGGGGTGCCCTGGGGAAAGGGGGGCCGTGCGCCCCCCCCCACCCCAAAGCACCTTGTCCCCATGTTGATGAGGACAAGGGCCTCTTCCCGACAACCCTGGCCGTTGGTTGTCGGGGTCTGCGGGCGGGGGCTTATCGGAATCTGGGAGCCCCCTTTAATAAGGGGGCCCCCAGATACCGGCCCCCCACCCTATGTGAATGAGTATGGGGTACGATGTACCCCTACCCATTCACCTAAGGTGTAAAATGTAAAGTACAAAAACACACACACTTTTGAAAAAATATTTTATTGCACTGCTCCGGGGGTCTTCTTCCGTCTTGGGGGTCTTCTCGCCGGACTCCTCCGCTCTCTTCTGCTCTTTTACCTAGCTCTTTCACGAGCGGGGGGAGTCCGGCTACCTTCTTCGTCGCCGTCGTCTGGGGGTCTCGATCCGCCTTCGGGGGTCTTCCGGGGGTCTCTTCTGTTCTTGCGGCGATCGTCGTCTTCCGCGCCGCCGGCGCCGCCTTCTTCTTCTTCTTGTCCTTCTTGTTCTTCTTCTTCCGATGTTGACCCGTCGTTGTCTCTGCCCGGAATGCCTGTGCCGCTCTGCGCTCGGACTTATATAGGGACATGGGGGACAGGGTCACATGGTGACCCCGCCCCCTTGCGATGTCACAGTCCCAGCATCCTCCGGGACTGTGACAACACAAGGGGGCGGGGTCACCATGTGACATGTGCATGTGACCCTGTCCCCATGCCCCTATATAAGTCCAAGCGCAGCGCGGCACAAGCATTCCGGGCAGAGAGAGCGTCGGGTCAACATCGGAAGAAGAAGAACAAGAAGAAGGACAAGAAGAAGAAGAAGGCGGCGGCGCGGAAGACGACGACCGCCGCAAGAACAGAAGAGACCCCCGGAAGGCGGATCGAGACCCCCAGACGACGGCAGCGACGACGAAGAAGGTAGCCGGACTCCCCCCGCTCGTGAAAGAGCTAGGTAAAAGAGCAGAAGAGAGCGGAGGAGTCCGGCGAGAAGACCCCCAAGACGGAAGAAGACCCCCGGAGCAGTGCAATAAAATATTTTTTCAAAAGTGTGTGTGTTTTTTGTACTTTACATTTTACACCTTAGGTGAATGGGTAGGGGTACATCGTACCCCATACTCATTCACATAGGGTGGGGGGCCGGTATCTGGGGGCCCCCTTATTAAAGGGGGCTCCCAGATTCCGATAAGCCCCCGCCCGCAGACCCCGACAACCAACGGCCAGGGTTGTCGGGAAGAGGGCCCTTGTCCTCATCAACATGGGGACAAGGTGCTTTGGGGTGGGGGGGGGCCGCACGGCCCCCCTTTCCCCAGGGCACCCCCCATGTTGAGGGCACGCGGCCTGGTACGGCTCAGGAGGGGGGGGGGGCGCTCGTTCGTCCCCACCCCTTTCCTGGCCTGCCAGGCTGCGTGCTCGGATGAGGGTCTGACTTGGATTTGGGGGGAACCCCCACGCCGTTTTTTCGGCGTGGGGATTCCCTTTAAATCCATGCCAGCTTGCGGAGCTAGCGCGGCGGCATTTACTGCCTACGCTAGCTACGTAACCTGAAGTTACGTTCGAAATGAACGGACTGCTCCGTGTGTGGGCAAGTCCGTTCATTTTCAAAAGTCCCGCAGACTTTTGGCCGGCGGATTATCCGCTGGAGAAGTCCGTGCGTGTGTGGGCAAGTCCACACGCTCGGAAAGTCCAGCGGACCTAGCTGGAAAGTCCCGCGGGATTGTCCTCTGGACTAGGTCCGCCGGCAAAAGTCTGCACGTGTGTACGCGGCATTACTCTTTACACACAGGGGTTTTGTTTGATGTTACATAGTTAGGTTGAAAAAAGACACAAGTCCATCCAGTCCAACCATAAAAATAAAATAAATAAAATAAAAAATATCGGACAATCCAATATACCCAATTCTATACCCACAGTTGATCCAGAGGAAGGCAAAAAAAACCAGCACAGCATGCTCCAATTTGCTACTGCAGGGGAAAAAAATCCTTCCTGATCCCCCAAGAGGCAATCGGATTTTCCCTGGATCAACTTTACCTATAAATGTTAGTACCCAGTTATATTATGTACATTTAGGAAAGTATCCAGGCCTTTCTTAAAGCAATCTACTGAGCTAGCCAGAACCACCTCTGGAGGGAGTCTATTCCACATTTTCACAGCTCTTACTGTGAAGAAACCTTTCCGTATTTGGAGATGAAATCTCTTTTCCTCTAGACGTAAGGAGTGACCCCTTGTCCTCTGTGTTGACCGTAAAGTGAATAACTCAACACCAAGTTCACTATATGGACCCCTTATATATTTTAACATGTTGATCATATCCCCCCTTATTCTCCTCTTCTCAAGAGTGAATAAATTCAGTTCCTCTAATCTTTCCTCATAGCTGAGCTCCTCCATGCCTCTTATCAGTTTGGTTGCCCTTCTCTGCACTTTCTCCAGTTCCCCGATATCCTTTTGGGGACTGCCCAAAACTGAACTGCATATTTCAGATGAGGTCTTACTTGATGTGCTGCTTTTGGGATTAGGTAATGGTGTTACACATTTAACCCTTTGATTGCCCCTGATAACTCCTTCACTGCCAGTGTCATTTATACAGAGTCAGTGCATTTTTATTTTTTTAGCCCTGATCACTGTATTGGTGTCACTGGTCCACAAAAAAGTAATGGTGTCCAATTTGTCCGTTGCAATGTCTCAGTCCTGCTAAAAATAGCCGATCGCCACCATTACTAGTAAAAAATGAATAACGTCCCTAAATTTATCCCACAGTTTGTAGATGCGGTTTTGCGCAAACCAATCAATATACAGTACACTAATTGGCATTTTTATAACCAACAATATGTATCAGAATACAAATTGACCTAAATTGATAAAAGAAATTAGATTTTTTGCATATTTTTATTGGATAGGTTTTATAGCGGAAAGTAAAAAAATGTGTTTTTTTTTTTTCTAAATAGATTTTTATGTTTTATAGTGGAAAAAATAAAAACCACAGAGGCAATCAAATACCACCAAAAGAAAGCTCTATTTGTAGGAAAAAAAAGAACATCGATTTTGTTTGGGTACAATGTCGTACGACCACGCAGTTGTCAAAGTAACGCTGTGCCGTATCGCAAAAAATTGCCTGGTCATTAAGGGGGTAAATCCTTCCGGGGCTGAAGTGGTTGATTATAATAGAATGTTTTTTGTTCTTCCGGATTTTGGAATTTTTGGATCTTCATCCATGTTTTCGGGTTTTCGTGTTTTTTTTCGAATTTTCGTTCTTTTGGATTTTTCATTCTCTTAGAATTTTTGGAAAAATTCCTTAAACGGTTTTTCGTTAATTTGAATGTTTCCGAATTAATGAATATGCCGAATATTAAGGAAAAACAAATTCGGAACCAAACAAATTGTACGTGAGACTGCTACAGTTAACACGCTATCCTGGGTCCGCCGCGACCACAATCGCTTCACCAGTACATGAAGTGTCGTGCTGTGCTTATTTTTGGCTTGTTTTGAATTTTACCCATGTGAGTGCAATAGTGTGAGTTTGTTGAGGTTTTAATAAATTTGCTATACTTTATCACACTATTTGGAGCATTTTTTCATGTGCAATAACTATTACTGGAGAAAAAAGGAATTGTGACATTCACATTTGAAATTTGGAGATCTAACCTATTAAGTTTGGAAACCCCTATTAAGTGTGGTTTGAAGCGAGTTATGCCAAACACGATAGTGGGAGGCAAATGCAGCTGGTGAGTGCAAGTCTTTAAGGCCCCTTTCACACGTGCGGACAGTATGTGCGTATTTCATCCATCCGTTTTCGGATGAAATAAGGACATACATGCATCCTTGACACCCGATATCATCCGTCTCCGCTATGGTCCGATTCTGCAGACGGAGGAAAATCCTATTTTTCCATTCGTCTGCAGAGGGGATCGGATGAACACGGACAGACGGTCCGTGTTCATCTGATCCCCCATAGAGGAGAGTGGAGATCTGACAGGGTGGTCCCAGTACAGCGTGCAGGGTCCGCCCTGTCATCCGCCTGCTCAGCGGGGATCAACCCAGCCCTATCATCCGCCGGCTCAGCGGGGATCAATGGAGCGATCACCCCTGCGCAAGCGCATGTTCACGGGGCGGATCATCATGGATCCGTCCCGTGTGAAAGGAGGCCTTAGTGGGAATGGAATCACAATAACTGAGGTGTGGTGGTTGGACACAAGAGCAACAGGAAGATTTCAAATCTATACCATTCATTGTATCACTTAATGTGTATGGATTTTGTATGGACGCTTTTTTATTTATTTATTTTGCACATCTGTCACAGGGAGTTTTTTTTAATAATTTTTTTTTTCTTTTATATGATATGTATGCCTACATTCTTCTTTTTATATTGATTTTGCCAGGTGCTATTCGTTGCACAGTATTAAGCACTTATATAGTTTGTCAATGCTCAGTCAGTGTCAGTATAGGCTTGGTCACATTAGATGATATTTGGAGTGCCACTCTTTATTCCATTTATTTTAGAGGTTTTAAATTTATTCATATGTTTTTTGTATTTAAAGTGGCAGCTATAGTTTCTTTTTAGATAGGCACTTTTTCACACTTATCCAGAAGCGTAGTGGTGGTAACACGAGTTGGGGGGCGGTAGATTTGTGTACCATCAGTTTTGTATTCTTCTGTAAAGTCTGCAAGTACCTCCACTCCAGTGAAGTGACATCCTGAAGCTCCCTCGCCAATGCTGAGATCTTTTACCTAGCAGTTTCTGGGTGCCAGGTCTTTGGCCACCCTGATTGGCCAGTGAGGAATGTGTGCACATGCACACAGCAGTTTATTCATACTGGCACCAAGGTGTGCTGAGAATGTTCATTCAACTACACATGCACGCAGATCAATGTATCAGAATCGGTGCATATTCTTAAAGTGATATTAAAAACACACACTGTTTAATTTACATTATCCCTTCTATTTCTGTATGTGGAGGATGGCACTGTAATTATTTTAATAAAATTAAACCTCTAAGTACCTTTTTCCTAATCTATATACAGCTGTCACATGACCTAGATCTTTCCCAGCCTGTTTGCAGGGAAACATAAGCAGGAGGAGCTTCTAGTCCTCAGTTATTGGTCACATGCTCAAAAAAAAACAGCCTTTGGAATATTGATGAAAAATATAAATAAACCGTTTTAAATTGGCATACAAAAATATATTTGAATTCAAATCCTTATTATATTGTATAAATAACATGTTGTGGGCGGAGTTCTGCCAGTCACAGGCTGTGTAACACCCCTCCAGCCTGTGTCTCAGAATAGGAGGGAGGTGAAGCCACCATAAATTTACATGTAATATCTCACCCCCCATTGTGTTTAGCTGATTAGCAGGCATGGAGGGAGGAGGAAGGGAGTGGGCTGTCATTTACCACTGTGTATATACGGACATGTGTGACTCTATAGTCACATGGGCTGCTCAGATGTGATAGGGAGGAAATGCTCAGCATAGACTCTCACTGAAAACTGAGCATGTGCAGAGTTGCCACCACAGATGCAAAATCCCTAGCTGAATTGGGGACATGGACAGAAGGTGGAGATGGAGAACAGCGGATCAACCAGTTTTTTTGCAGAAAACAACACTCATTGTGATGGAGTATGAACAGCATGTAATACATAATTATTATTTTTTTATTTGATAGTTTTTTTATGATGTGGGTTTAGTGACACTTTAAGCAGGTTCGCAAACAGAATGGTAACCATTTTATTGCAGAAGAGAGCTAGCATGTCTTCTTTGTTATAACGAGACTGTCAGTTATTTTTTTTCCACATTATGGAATTCTGGCCATTTGCACTGGTTTAGATCTGCGAGTGACATTTGTGTTTTTTGTTTTGTTCTCTTTTTTTTTTTTTTTTTTTTGAAAACCGGTTCTGGCAGTTTCTCTCTGCGGTCTTCCTTTTATTCTGTGCAGTGACATCCTGCAGGCCTCGGCTCCTGAACATTACTGAGAACTTTGTAAACACGATAACAACAAACATTGCAGCACAATCCATTGTCTCTGCTCCAGACAGTGACGTCACCCGGTAGGGCTGCCTAGACAATGTGGGAAGTGGAATGATTCAAGACTGCTGTCTGCATTACTGTAGGCATGCAGTGAGTTAACACAATCTAGTCCTCCTCCTTCACTGCCACAAAGTACATTTTCTACCAAAAAGGAAACCGCAAGAGAGCAACTATGAAAAAAAGTCACCAAGTGGCTGATATAAGTGTTTTTTTTTTCTTTTTTTATGGAGCAGTTCCTGACCCATCCCACATTCCATGTAGCTGCCAACATTCTCAGCAGTGTAAGCAGGCTTTAACAGAACTTTTCATGTTAGGGGAGCAGACGGAGCCTTTTATGCAGCGTCTCCTTACTCCCAGTGCAGACGAGACTCTGGACCGTATCGTGGGCTGGTTAGATATTTTACACTGAACTAAGGAAACCAGTAGCTGTGTCGTGTTATATCTGCCTCAGTCTCACCAACCTGGGATATCCTCTCTGGATATGGCATGTGATGTCCTGAAGCCATGCACTGCTTTCTGTTCATGACATTACATTGATACACCACTTATAGGTATGCCTATGCTTTCCATCTATGCCTTGTAAGAAGTAGAGTGCTTCTAAAACCGCCTACGACTCTATAGATGTTGTAGCACGTTTTTTCAATCTTTTGGCTAACATAATTGCGTTCCTCTGGTTGCCCATTTAACCTTATAGTACTAATTTCTTATGTTTTCCCTTACGCTGGAGACTTAGAATATAGTGTTAACTGATGGAAAGCTCCTTACTTACAATCGGTCCTATTAAATAAGACAGAAAGCAATCTGCAAATTGCAATGACCCCTATCAACCAATCAGCATAAACGTTTTATCATTTTAGTAGTTCAAAAGTGGTGGTTGTTGATTTCTGATTGATTTTTTTGGGTTACTGCACTTTGGCATTTCTCTGATTAGCTACTTTAATAAGCATTATAGTGTAGATGCCATATTTTGCATGCTTATCAGATATTTTTTGTGTGAATTGAAGCTCACCACGCATGTAGCCGTTTTTAGTGTGTGCTGTGTATGTGGCACATTGGCAGCAACGCTTGGATACAGGGCATCAGTCACGGGCTGTGCAGTAAATACAGAGGGATAATGACCTAGCCTGTGAACTGCTTGCTTAGAATAGTTTATCTGTTCAGAAATAGCCCCATTCCCCTGTAAAGTCTGCAGATGTTTTGCAACGTGACACATAAACTGAACTCTTGTTTCCGCAGCACGCGATTTTAGCAGAAATAACTTTGCCAAAGTTTAAATAAAGCTGTAAACCACAAGTATCAGATATGCAAGAATAGTATGGAGTCTGATGATTTATGTCAGTTCCACATCAGAAGGACATGACTGACTTGTTAACACGCTGCAGTCAATTAGTGGGAATGTAGTTAGACAGCACAGATCTCCTTACTGGTAATTTGTTCTGTAATTTCTGTAGTGTTTAATTATTAGCAGTGCCAAATCACTGGTGTCATTCTACACCGTTGTCCAGCAGGGGGGATCTTGTTTATACAGGGAATTTTGTACCATTAAACGGTTTTGCTTTCTAAAAATGGTTTCAGCCCCTAGGGAGAAACGCGTAATAGAAATATATAGATTAAAAAATTACAATTTAAAAAAATGACTTGTCAAAATTAGGTTGGTAGAGGGAACAATATTTTTATTTTCCGCTTTCAAAAAACACGCATTCTTTATTTTAAGGGAAACCCCTACCAGGTAACTATGTAGATGAACCCTTTGCTGAACCCTCATGTGCTTGGTTGTCCAATTAAAAGGCTTTTAAGTTTTCGGATTTCACGGACCTGCAGTGCCTTGAAAAAGTATTTATACCCCTTGATATTTTCCAAATTTTTTTCATGTTAAACCAAAAACATAAATGCATTTTATGTGATAGACCAACAACAAAGTGGCACATAATTGTGAAGTGGAAGGAAAACGATAAATGGTTTTCCAAATTTTTTACAAATAAGTATCTGAAGTGTGGCGTGCATTTGTATTCAGACCCCCTTTACTCAGTGAACAAACCGCATCATGAAGGCCAAGGAACACACCAGACAGGTCAGGGATAAAGTTGTGGAGAAGTTTAAAGCAGGGTTAGGTTATAAAAAAAATATCCCAAGCTTTGAACATCTCAAGGAGCACTGTTCAATACATCATCGGAAAATGGAAAGAGTATGGCACAACTGCAAACCTACCAAAACACTGCCGTCCACCTAAACTGACAGGTCAGGCAAGGAGAGCATTAATCAGAGAAGCAGCCAAGAGGTCCATGGTAACTCTGGAGGAGCTGCTGAGATGGCAGCTCAGCTCAGGTGGGAGAATCTGTCCACAGGACAACTATTAGTCGTGTACTCCACAAATCTGGCCTTTATGGAAGAGTGGCAAGAAGAAAGCCATAGTTAAAATAAAACCATAAAAAGTCCAATTTGCAGTTTGCGAGAAGCCATGTGGGGGACACAGCAAACATGTGGAAGAAGGTGCTCTGGTCAGATGAGACCAAAATTGAACTTTTTGGTCTAAAAGCAAAATGCTATGTGTGACAGAAAACTAACACTGCACATCACCCTGAACACACCACCCTCTCTTCAGCAGGGACAGGGGAGCTGATCAGAGTTGATGGAAAGATGGATGGAGATAAATACAGAGCAATCTTAGAAGAAAACCTGTTAGTCTGCAAAAGATTTGAGACTGGGGTGGAGGTTTACCTTGCAGCAGGACAATGACCCTAAACATACAACCAGAGCTACGTTGGAATGCTTTAGATCAGGGATCTCCAAACTATGGCCCTCCAGTTGTTCAGGAACTACAATTCCCATCATGCCTAGTCATGTCTGTGAATGTCATAGTTTTACAATGCCTCATGGGATGTGTGTTCTGCAACAGCTGGAGGGCCATAGTTTGGAGATCCCTGCTTTAGATCAAAGCATATTCATGTGTTGGAATGGTCCAGTCAAGGTCCAGACCTAAATCCAACTGAATCTGTGGCAAGACTTGAAAATTGCTGTTCAGACGTTCTCCATCCAAACTGATAGAGCTTGAGCTATTTTGCAAATAAGAATGGGCAAACATGCCACTTTTTTAGATGTGCAAAGCTGGTAGAAACATACCCAAAAAGACTTGCAGCTGTAAATGCAGCGAAAGGTGGTTCTACAAAGTATAGACTCAGGGGGACTGAATACAAATGCACTCCGCACTTTTCAGATATTTATTTGTTAAAAAATTTGGAAAACCATTTATCATTTTCCTTCCACTTCGCAATTATGTGCCACTTTGTGTTTTGTATCACATAAAATCCCAATAAAGTACATTTACATTTTTGGTTGTAACATGACAAAATGTTGAAAATGTCAAGGGGTATGAATAATTTTTCAAGGCGCTGTGTAGCAAGTGTGTAGATCAGGATTTCAGACTCCTTTTGATTGTGCAAGCTGCCTATTTCAATGCCTAAAAACATAGCGGTAATTAGCATTTTTCCAGAGGAAGTCACCAATGGCAGCCACTATATTTCCCTTTGTACCAGTTTCCTTTAATTCACTAAAGCTGATTCATCTGTGCCCACATGCGCATTTTTTGTGCTTTCTGTTTCATAAAGTAGTATATAAAAATAATGATTTAGTAGCATTTAAAAATAATAGTTTGTAATTTGTAGTTACCTCAATTTCATTACTTTTAATTAAAAAAAATGTTGTGATTGGTTTCTGTGAGTGCACCTTGCCTCATTAAAAAGGCCAATATTTGTAGTTCATATTATAAGTTTTAATAATGTCCCTATTTTCTTAGCTGTACCTATGATGAGATTCAGAGTTGGTCAGATGCTGACAACTAGAGGTGTAAGGCAATGTGACACCTACCAATCAGAGACGTTTGTACGAAGTTGTTCCACCAAACAGGATGTGCACTGCAGGACTTCTAGAGCTACATTTACTTAAAATGGTCATCTGGAAAGTTAACATAAAGCTTTTTCCTGCCAACTGAATCATTTGCAGAGGAAGGGCGGACATTGCAGGACATAGCTGCATTTAGTACAGCAGTACTGTATTAGTGATTGTAATTACTATTAACCAGGAAACCTCACGATGACCAGTGATTACCAGTAGTCTCTATTTTCCTTTTCCTCTGACCTGCTAAAACTTACTGTTGCCTCTGTGGATCTGTCTTATAATAAATGTTGTGCCAACTAAAAGGAAAAATTGTTCTTGTAAAAATTTAGCATGGTAACTAGAAAGGACAGCCTGCATATGCATGTTTTTATAATCCTGGCAATGCCCAGTGGCATTGCCAATATCACACTATTGTGAAAAGTCCTTGGGCTAGTAACCAGGTGTTATCAGAGCACCTAATCTGCAACCTGTGATTCTGTGGACCAGGTATTCACATCTGCACAAGTCTTCCTACAGCTTAATTAAGCCCCTTTCACACTGGGGCGGTTTGCAGGCGCTATTGCGCTAAAAATGGCGCCTGCAAACCGACCCAAAACAGCTGTTGCTGTGTCTTCAGTGTGAAAGCCCGAGGGCTTTCACACTGAAGTGGTGCGCTTGCAGGATGCTGAAAAATGTCCTGCAAGCCACATCTTTGGTGCGCTGTAGGAGCGGTATATTTACCGCTCCTATAGCGCCGCTTTACCGCCAGCGCCCCCAACGCCCCAGTGTGAAACCAGCCTTATACATGTGCCAGATGCAGTTGAATTCTGTAGTCATTCAGAAAGATATAGAACTTCATACTAAGAAATGTAGATCTGAGGAGGGAAAATTACATAGAATGAGTGGCAAGAGCCAGCTGTACTATCTAGACACATTGTGAAAATCTGATTTCTGCAAACTGAAAAAGGTCATGGGAAAGTTTTATATATAAACGTATATAAGTTGTAACATTTCTGTGAATGTACCCTATCTGCAATTTTGCAGATTCTTTCTCTGCTTGATAGCTGTAGATCAGACAGTAAAGTCAGCATTACTGGTGAGCTATTGTTGCATTAATCACCTTGTGACAGGTAAATTGTAATACCATTTAAGAAACTTCAACTGAGCTAAAGTCAGAATGTTCATCCAGTTTAAAGACTGACCAACAACTATGTAGAGCTTGAGCCTGCCCGACTGGATAAAAATTGAAGGAATAGTTTAGGTAGGCCTTCACATTACATAGTAGAGATTGTACAGTCAGATTGCAATGTGTATGGTGACCTTAAAGTGATTGTAAACAATCACCTTGGAAAAGAACCCAATCCATTTAAAATGAAAGGCAAAACATTTTTGTATAGGTATAAAAAAAAAAAAAATGTCCCCCTTTTTTTTTTTTATAAGTAATCACATTCTCTCTGTTCTCAGCTGCATAAGAGCTTGGGGGAGGAGAATCAACAGTACACTGATCTTCCCAGTAAATGGCTGTGCAAGGGGGGTGTCAGGACCAGTCTGATCATTGGAGGAGAGCAGGCTGAGTTTCCAGCATAGCTAGATAACTGATCACAGGGTGTTCTCCTGCTTAGTGTGGTCAGTTTTTAATAGGAATACAAGGGGACTAGCAGGAATGTGAGGGATTTTACACAAAGGAAGCAATACAAAGAGAACAGGATACTTTCCCATACAAGTACATGGTACAGCAGACACCTATCAGGAATATGAACTGTTGGGGTAGCAAAGACTTAAGCTGACCAAATGTTCCAGCACAAAAAGTGTGTTCAGGCGGAGGCTGGGTAGACTTTGCTAGCTAATTAATTGCTCTATGTGAACACACTTTTCTGGGTGGTGGAGCTTGCCTGGACTATGTGTTAGCTGGGTATCAGAACTAAGGGCTGTGCCCGAGTTAGGCCTGCTTCTTTCCCCATACAATTTTGAGAACACAAAAGCAGCTTGAAGCAGAGCAAATGCAGGTCAGGAGGAGGTTAAAGAGGAAAGTCATCGACACCCCCATTGGGAGCAAATTTGCTTTTAATTCCCTCTGTTTTTGCTGGGTTATGCTCTTTTAACATACATGCCCAGAAAATCCAGCATTGGTCATGATTTGATCATCTGTCGCACACAGGGTCCTGTCTTGCCATCTTCTTTCCTTATGTTAGTGAAAGCCAACTTTCTCTTCCAAGTTCTAACGTCCGACCCCCTGATGATGTAGCGCCAGGGTGAGGGTGAAGGTAAATAAATTAAAGTGGGGTTCCTTAGAAAAGGGGAAGTTCTGCTTAAGACATCCGCTGCCCCCACCCCACCCCCTCCTCCTCTGCCTAACTTTGCATGTAATTTTGGAGGGGGGAGGAGTGGGTACCTAGTTTTGACAGGTACCTGCTCCCAGTTTCATTTAGATCACCTAGGCAATCCAAACAGAAGTTTTCCTTCCCCCCTCCCCGTAATCTTCTGGGACACATCACTGGTCACAGAAGACTACGGGACCATCCACAAAGCGCAGCATGACTTGCGTATGCGAGGTGGGCAGCCGGCTGTGAAGCTGAAAGTTGCACAGCCGGCTGCCCACAGTTAGGATACTTGCACCTGGAACTTGGAGACTAGTGAAGAACTAGCCTGGGTAAGGATGGTGCTGGATCATTGGACGGGTAAGTATTCATTTAATAAACGTTATTAGCTACAGGATTTGTAGCTGCTGACAATTTTTTTTTATTTTGTTTGCAGACTGAACAACCACTTTAAATTGTATGTAAGCTAGGTATTCATGTACAGCGGGTTGAATGGAAAAAAAGATGACAGATCCCCACATTAACACAAACGATGTTGATGCAGGGCTCTCTCCAGCTTTTCTATTGTTTTCTGACAGGGGGGACTGCCCCCAACCTCGTCGGAATACACAGATCAGCGCTTGCAGCCATTGATTGAGGGCACTTTAAACTGAGTGGGCTGATTGGTTTTCGTAATGTCACTGTTTCCTAAGTGGGTTTAGCATTCTCTTGTAAAAGGGAGTTGCTGTTACATAAATGAAGCCTCCGACTCCGTCCTCAGGGAGAAGCAGCCATATTCTATTGTCAAAGGCTAAACTATACAGTAAAATATCAAGCTCTGTAAAGCACATGTAAGTGTGCTATTTTACTTTAGGATAGTTTTATATGTTTTGCATTCCTGACCTTTAGAACACATGAACAAACAGAGGTGGGCTGGTATGAGCACTGTACACATCCAATCAGCCATTAGCACTAAACCTCTTTGGCCTGGGTGGTGTGAAGAATTAGGTTTCCTGGGATGGCAGGGCGTAGTTGAGTGTATGAATATGCTTTTGTTTTCTCTCCTCCTTGCAGCAGCTGGGAAAACAAAAAGTGATTTTTAATATGAGCTGTGTAATTACAGACTGGATGTCCAGAGAAAGACTAGTGCTGACGGTGCAGGGCTTGCCACACAGCGAGAGCAGGTGTTCTGATCTCCGCACCAGGGGGGCGGCTGACTTGTTGTCTTTGGATAAAACAAGAATTCTTCCTGTCCCTCTCCACCACCTAGATCGCTTGCTCCCATGCCATCCTTTATACTATAGAACGCCCAAAATATTGTCAATTGCTTGGTATTTGGCCATTATTATGTTTGTTAGGTCAATGTTCTTTCAACTTTGACCTTTTGAAAAAGAGAATGTTACGCTTCTTAACCGCTTCAGCACCGGGCCATTTTACACCCTTCCTTACCAGAGCACTTTTTGCGATTCGGCACTGCGTCGCTTTAACTAACAATTGCGCGGTCGTGCGACGTTACACCCAAACAAAATTGATGTCCTTTTTTTCCCACAAATAGAGCTTTCTTTTGGTGATATTTGATCACCTCTGCGGTTTTTATTTTTTTGCGCTATAAACAGAAGAGCGACAATTTTGAAAAAAAAAACACTTTTTTACTTTTTGCTATAATAAATATCCCATTAAAAAAAAAAAAAAAAAAAATTTTTTTACTCAGTTTAGGCCGATACGTATTCTTCTACATATTTTTGGTAAAAAAATCGCAATAAGCGTATATTGATCGGTTTGCGCAAAAGTTATAGCGCCTACAAAATAGGGGATAGATTTATTGCATTTTTTTTTTTTTACTAGTAATGGCGGCGATCTGTTATTTTTTTTTTTTTTTTTTTTTTTTTTCGTGGCTGTGACATTGCGGCGGACACTTCGGACACTTTTGACACATTTTTGGGACCATTCACATTTACACAGCGATCATTGCTATAAAATTGCATTGATTACTGTGTAAATGTGACTGGCAGGGAAGGGGTTAACACTAGGGGGCGCTGCAGGGGTTAATGTGTTCCCTATAGGAGTGATTCTAACTGTGGGGGGAGGGGACTCACAAGGGGAGGAGACCGATCGGTGTTCCTCCGTACTGGAATCACATGATCGGTCTCCTCGCCACTGACAGGACGTGGAGCTGTGTGTTTACACACACAGCTCCACGGTCCTGTTGTTTTAACGGGCAATCACGGGTGCCCGGCGGACATCGCGGCCGCCGGGCACTCGCACCGGGTCCCGAGCGCCAGCACGCGCGCGCACCCCCTAGGCGGCCGGGAATGGGAGGACGTCATATGACGCCCACCCAGGATGGGAGATCCATCTTGTGGGCGTCATATGACTATGGGCGGGTAGTGAAGTGGTTAAACAGCACAGCAGACTTTTCACTTACTGCTGTTGGTGGTGATGAATTCCAGCTTTAATACAGTTACTGCCAGCCTTAAAAGTAGGAGCCCCTCACTAATCGTATCATTACATGGAGGGGTGGGAAATGGTACCTTAGTCTTGTTCACTTTCTCAATCAAGTTAGGCCTCTTTCACACCATAATGCGATGCAGGAAATCTGCGTTCCTTGTGTCTTTCCAGCACCGCATTCAGAAACGCATTGCAGTTGTATGTAGAGGGTGTCTGTGATAACGACACCCCAAAAGCGAGTTGCAAATGTTTGCAAATGCAAATATTTGCCTGCATCAGATCATGTGGTACAGAAATACCATGCAATACGGTTGCAGTGCATTTATAAAGGTTAGTGCATGCACTACTGTTGGTGTGGTGAAGTGCTATTTGGGCCTATTCAAAATGAATGGGCTCAAATCGCACCGCACATAACCGCATGTGAATCGAACAGGAATGCGCACTGCCTAGGAACGGCCCCTTCTTGTGCCCAAAGCAGTGTACAAAAGACCAGAAGAGTGGGAGCTTTGTCCTTCAGTCTTTTATTTATTGTCGGACACAGCCTGGTAAGTAATCTTACCATAGGTAATAAGGTAGTAAGACCTTAGGGACATCCCAAAGCAGTGACCATCGAGGGGCGGGAAAAAACAAAAGAAAGCTGCCAAATACCTTGCTGCCAAAACACATGCCTGAAGATGCAGCAATATCCACCTTGTCAAACTTAAAGTAAATATGTGAACAGAGGACCCGGTAGCCACTTTACAGACCTGAGAAATGGACACCTAATGATGCTAGGAAGAGAACTAAACTGCCTATAGCAGATGGGGGTTTTGGCCAACAGTAAGGGCCGTCCCTAGGCAGTGCTTTGTTTTTATGCCTAGTGTCCTACTCTTGGAGGTGGCCCTTAAAACCCTATGGTCAAGATTCCATGTGTGTCCTTCAATGAGCAAAAGAGAAAACATGTTTATTCTAAATATTGTTAGCCCGAGTGTGCTTCTGTCTTTAAAGTGTACTTGTTCCAAACCTCGTCAATGTTAACTGTGTATAAAATAAATAAAAAATTGCCAAAGACCATCTCTGTGAAAAAAAAATAAAAAAAATTGCCAAAGACGACTTGCATAAGGTAAGTCATGATTTGCATTTAAATTTAGCTATATCTTTGAATCTACTGACTGGTTTTCACATATGAATTTTGTAGCAGGTAATACATGCATTTTCTGTTTTTTTTTTTTTTTTTTTTTTTTTTTTTTTTATGCTCAGTTTGAATTGCCCAGGTTTTTAAAAAAATGTACTGTAAAAAGAAGCTATTGGTAGTTTAAAATAATAGACTTGCCTAGCAGCCTGTTGCCCTGAAAACTACCTTCAGTTCACCCTGGTTTCACTTTATTAGCAATGACTAGACTATGCTATCTTTAGGCGTTTACCGTGCCCCTCTAGAACTAAGCCCCACCTACTGCCACATCCTTTGAGAGGACTTCTAAGGCCATTAGGTGTATTTTCATTAGACATGGGTCCAGTGGATGGGTAGTACTTAGACCTGTGGTCGAGGAACTTGAACCCTACAGTAAAGTCCATCTCTAATTACAACAATGAATTAGGACGTGGCACTTATTTATATTTATGTATACGAGTTTCCACAGTGCCACCCAGTGGTTTAATTGTCCAAGTATACAAGGTTAAAAAACAGGACCAGAGGAACACAAAGAATATGCTTTCTGGCTAACCGATGTAATATCATGCAGCATTTAATGACAATTATTTGACAGTATATTTGCTGGCATACAAGTTTGCTCTAAAGTCCAACTCTACCAGTACAGGAAATAAGGAGACACAGATCGCTATAAAAACCTAAACAAAAATCCATCCTGCACCTTTATCTTTAAACGATAAGTTCACCTTTTATAACATGTTACAAGTTACACCAGTAGTTGGGGGTGTAACATGTTACTATACAGCATCTGCCCGCATCCCCTGATCCCCTTTGTGACAGTGGGTGGGGGGGGGGTTCTCGTACCCACTGTCACAATTTAAAAAAAACTCGGCACAGAGATCTGTGAGATTCAAATTCTGCCTGCACTTACAGCAGACAGCTTGTAGCTCTAAATAAACTGCTAGGGCATTGACACATCCTGCACTTCAGTAACTGTCTGCTGGTACAGGAGATATGGGTAGACAGCTGTACTGAGTGTCTGCAGGAGCCTGGCATTGCAGTTGCAATCCACGGATCATGTGTAGAATTCTTTGCATGCTGCAGTGTTAAAAAAAAAAAAAAAAAAATTCATATTTTTTACCTGCAAAATCACGTGCATTTATTTTATTTTTTTGGGTAAAAAAAAAAAAAGGGTGAATTTGGCCTTTAACTCCTCGAAGAGTGCGAGATTAACGGAGATACTGTGAAAATCCAAAATTTCAAAAATGGACAGCACACCAGAAGTTAGAGGAACTTAATTCCCCCTTACCTGGTATGCTGAGTTGTCTTAATGAACATACTTACCTGCCCAGCAGATCTAGCATTGTCCTGCAGTGATCCTGTTTGGGTGTCAAAGCTTTAGTCCCATGCCACCTGTTCAACAGGCTGCCTCTACCTCTTTGGGGTGGTACATGCAGCTCCTGCCACCCAGATGCTCTGTGAATAGGCTCCCTCAGCCTCTTGGAATACATGAGGTGGTTATCTCAGGAGGCTGATGGAGCATGGCACGTCATTCTGGCCTATGCCACCTGACAAAAGGAAAGAATAAAGCCGAAATACAAAAAAAAACACAGAACAAAAAAAAAACTGACTTTTAGTTTTGTTGTGGGGTTAAGACATGGACTCTAAAGCCCCATACACACGGTCGGATTTTCCGATGGATTCTGTCCTATCGGACAATGTTGTCGGAAATTCCGACCGTGTGTAGGCACCATCGGACAGTTTCCATCGGATTGTCCGACGGAAAAGGTTTTATCTCGTGCTCTATAAATTTTCCGACAACAAAGTCCAATCACACCAATTCCGATCGTGTGTAACGAATTCCGACGGACAAAGTGCCACGCATGCTCAGATCACATTACAAGACCAAAGCTATTGGCTACTAGCCTCTACGTAGTCCCGTCGTAGGCAACAAATGTCACCACGTTCAGAATAATCGGATTTTCCGACAACATTGTCCGACCGCGTGTATGCAACACCAGTGTCGGACTAAATCCGTCGGACCAAATCCGATGGATTTGGTGGTCGGATTTTCCGACCGTGTGTATGGGGCTTTAGTCAATTTGCAGAGTAAAGTTCTGCTTTAAGGCCCTCAAGTCTTTATTGAGGCATTAGTTGTAATGACAGCATAACATGTATATAAGAAAAAGGGAATCGTAGTATCTCTGAAACGTTGGTGGTTTAAAATGGTTTAAAATTTTTGTAAAAGCTATGTTGTCATTACAACTAAAATCTTGGTAAGGACTTGAGTTCTAAATCAAGGTTTTAACCCTGAGTTATGTGTATATTAGATTGTAGTATTTAAGATACAATTTGGGGAATCACTTTCTTGACATTGATGTGCAGCCTAAATGCCCGAATCCATTTAGCAATTGATACATGACCATCTGAATGGAGTATGTGTTATATCTGCACAGTTGGCAGGTTTGCTGGGAGCTGTACCACAAAGTAACCCTAGATTCCCTAAACTTTTGAAACCACAAATATAGGGTTTCTGTTCCCTTGTTATATTATTGAAAAGGGTTGAGTTGTAAGGGAAAAAACATAATAGCCTCCTAGTATAACTTCATATCTTGTGAGTCCAAAATAAAACAGAGAGTGAATAACTGATTGTAGATAAAACACCCTGGTAACTGTAAATAAACAGAATATGTTCTTAAGGTGATATCCTCAACCGAAGGTAAATGGAGACTCTTACCAAATGTGCTATGCACATACGCATAGACTCAGTGGAGGGTGAAGTGTCTGATTCCAAGGGAAGCTGACTCCAATCAGGGCAAACGACCAATCAACTGGACGGATCTCCGGCAGATGATCTCCTCATATAATGGACAGCCCAATGCTAAGCAATGTGGATCCAGGCAAAAAAGATCTCCCAGCATATAATAATAGAAAAGAAGGGGGGGACACTCTAAGTGTAGACTGTTGGTAAACGATTTATTTAAAATTGAAGTTTAAAATACAACCTTGATGAAAAAGGTAAATGGTTGTGTCTGCAAATAACATAAGTTATGCAGTTGACAAAAAGTTAAGGCAATGCTGTAGGTACACTCGATATGCACAACTGCAACAAGCAAAGCCTTATGGACATATGCATAAAAAAAACAGCTCAAAGCTGCAAATGGGGAACAATTGCTGTTTAAAAAGGTCCCGCACTGCAGCAATGTAGAGAGATTGCGGAACGAAGCCGCTGGAGATAATGATAGACAGCGAGTGACTGATAAACTTCTCCCCCGTACGTACGTTACGTCCTCCTGGACTTCGTCAGCGCTGACGAAGTCCAGGAGGACGTAACGTACGTACGGGGGAGAAGTTTATCAGTCACTCGCTGTCTATCATTATCTCCAGCGGCTTCGTTCCGCAATCTCTCTACATTGCTGCAGTGCGGGACCTTTTTAAACAGCAATTGTTCCCCATTTGCAGCTTTGAGCTGTTTTTTTTATGCATATGTCCATAAGGCTTTGCTTGTTGCAGTTGTGCATATCGAGTGTACCTACAGCATTGCCTTAACTTTTTGTCAACTGCATAACTTATGTTATTTGCAGACACAACCATTTACCTTTTTCATCAAGGTTGTATTTTAAACTTCAATTTTAAATAAATCGTTTACCAACAGTCTACACTTAGAGTGTCCCCCCCTTCTTTTCTATTATTATATGCTGGGAGATCTTTTTTGCCTGGATCCACATTGCTTAGCATTGGGCTGTCCATTATATGAGGAGATCATCTGCCGGAGATCCGTCCAGTTGATTGGTCGTTTGCCCTGATTGGAGTCAGCTTCCCTTGGAATCAGACACTTCACCCTCCACTGAGTCTATGCGTATGTGCATAGCACATTTGGTAAGAGTCTCCATTTACCTTCGGTTGAGGATATCACCTTAAGAACATATTCTGTTTATTTACAGTTACCAGGGTGTTTTATCTACAATCAGTTATTCACTCTCTGTTTTATTTTGGACTCACAAGATATGAACTTTTGTCACTGTTTTTGATTATTTTTCATTATGTGTATTGTGTTTCATATATATATCATAATTTTATGATATCTTATTATTGTATTATTTTTGATTATTTTTTTAGATGCGCTGCACTTATTTTTACTTTTCACATTGTTATTTGAAGGATTCGTGATTGGCCTTTTTGGTGTTCAGCTTGCACTTTCACTTATTTTATTTACTTGTTTTTTGTGGGTTTGCGCTGATTGTTCCATTCTATTGTCCTAGTATAACTTGTCTACAGATAGGGAAAGGAATTCAGCATGTCTGCCATATAGTCGGGTGGAGATCATCCAAATTTCATAACACGAACTACATGTATGGGTTTATGGGAAAACATTTGCTCCCCTCTAATCCCCTATCTCAACTTTTCTCCAACAGTGTGGCTGACAACGCAGAATCACAGCACACTGGTGACAGAGCGCAGTGCGGTGCCTTTCCTGCCCGTTAACCCCGAGTACTCTGCAACCAGGAATCAGGTAATTTGCCGCCACCCTTCAAACATGTTCTCAATGTCCTAACATTGTTGTTTTTATTAAACTGCCACTATTTTGTAAGACATTTTCACCCATAACCTTTTTCTATTATGTCTGTCTAGGGGCGTCAGAAATTGGCACGCTTCAATGCTCGTGAATTTGCCACACTGATCATAGATATCTTAAGTGAAGCCAAGAGGCGGCAACAAGGCAAAACATCAGTGATAATCACAGGTGTGATAAATAGTAATAGTAAAGTAAAGCTGCCACTAGCCACATGGAAAAAAACATGCTAAATAGGGTATTTAGATTGATAGAAGAATCTAGGTTGCCATTGCTCTCTCCCTCTGAAAATGCTAGTTGTCTGACTGTCACTCTTTAAAGTGGTTGTAAACCCTTACATATACCCAGTGAAGTGATTGGCCTGATACCCAGAGATGAAACACATTCTCCTCAATAAGTTGTACCTGTTTATCTGTAGTCTTCTCTTCTCCACAGCCCTTCAAAGTGCTGAATTTTAAAGCTTGTGTAAGAGTTCAGAAAAAAAGGGGACAGAGAGTTACTCTGCAAAGCTCAATGAGGAGAGTTCTAAGAGCGGATTGGAGGGAAGGGACACATCCCGGTCACACAGCACACAGGAACAGAACTGAGGCTGTCAATCAGCTGGAGATCCCTCCCCTGTCACCTTGTTTCTCTTGGTGTCAGAAAAACTTGTCAGAAGTGATTTATGCTGATAGAGTAATAAAGCAGCAGACAGAAAGTGACACTTAGTACTCTTAATTGAGACAAGTACACAGTATAGAGGGATATGCTTTTTTCATATTTCATGTCTGAGGTTTACAACCCCTTTAATTGCTTCCCGACCGCCTCATGCAGATATACTGCGGCAGAAGGGCACATACAGGCAGATTAACGTACCTAAACGTTGCCCTTCAAGAGGCGGCTTGCGGGCGTGCGTGCCGGGAGCTCCGTGAACGTGGGTCCCGCGGACTCTATGTCCGCGGGGATAACCGCGATCGTCTCACGGTGAGGAAGAACGGGGAGATGCTAATGTAAACAAGCATCTCCCCGTTCTGCCTAATGACACTGTCACTGATCACAGCTCCCTGTAATCGGGAGCTGTAAACAGTGTAGTGTCACGCACAGCCCCTCCCCCCCACAGTTAGAATCACTCCCTAGGACACACTTAACCCCTACAGCGCCATCTAGTGGTTAACCCCTTTACTGCCAGTCACATTTATACAGTAATCAATGCATTTTTAATTGCACTGATTGCTGTATAAATGTGAATGATCGAAAATCGCGCCAAAAGTGTCCGATGTGTGGGTCATAATGTCGCAGTCACGATTGCTGATCGCCGCCATTACTAGTAAAAAAAATTATCAATAAAAATGCAATACAACTATCCCCTATTTTGTAGATGCTATAAAACTTTTTGCACAAACCAATCAATAAACGTTTATTGTGACTTTTACCAAAAATATGTAGAAGAATACGTATCAGCCTAAACTGAGGAAAACATTTTTTGGGGATATTTATTATAGCAAAAAGTAAAAAATAATGCATTTTTTCATAATTGTCTCAATTTTTTTGCTTATAGCGCAAAAAATAAAAACCGCAGAGGTGATCAAATACCACCAAAAGAAAGCTCTATTTGTGGGGAAAAAATTTTTTTTGGGGCCACGTTGCACGACCGTGCAATTGTTAGTTAAAGCGACGCAGTGTCGAATCGTAAAAAGTGTTCTGGTCAGGAAGGGGGTAAAATCTTCTGGGGCTGAAGCGGTTAAGTCAGTGACCCAAAACAAGTATGCAAATAGGGAATTCACTGGTTGTATGCATGCTCCAGGTCCGCGACTCAGAAAGTTCTGAATGCTGTGGATCTTTTTATCAAACCATATATCACAATTGACTTTTTTTTTTTTTATAGACAACCTTGACTATTCTTTGAGGAACAACATCAATGACTGTGATGACCAGCACGACTATGACAGTGTAGCTTCTGATGAAGACACAGACCAGGAGCTGCTGAGGAACTCCAGAAACAACAGAGCCAGGGTAAGAGGATCTATAGTTGTCTGATAATACAGATGATTCACTGAGGCTAGCTTACTATGTTCACATTCGTAGGGGAATTCCTCAAATGAGACCCCCACCTCTTTCTATATTTAGAACAGTCCCCATTCTACTCTAGTAGACATCTAAAGCTGGCCACAGACTAATGACAATTCTGATCACTGTGTTGCCATCTCGGATCAACAGAACTCGATTTGTTTGATTTGCTTCTGTCGAAGGGACATGCTGGAAAACTTGTGGATCAGTTGTGGCAGCCAATCAGCCGCATCCGCTGATAAGTGTATTCTGACAGCAGTGGGAGCTGCAGACATAGTACAATGTTTTGGTCACGTTTTTGCATGACTTCTTTCCGAATGTTATGAGAAGTCATTGATGGAAACTGTCTCCCCCCCCCAATGGGGACATGTAAAGCAATTACAACCTGATGGAGGTATACGCCTTCTCTAGTTTATTCAAAAAGAGGTAAAAAGAATTTGGCCAGAGTTCCACTTTAATGTCACCTGAAATAGAGATACCTAATGTCTTTATGTAGAACATAACAAAATTTAGAATGCATAATAAACATAAATAAAAGTGTTAGCGTCCTCAACCCGGTGGCCCTAGGTTGGCTTTCAGACACTAAGATCCTACTTAATTTGGATAATTACCACCAAGGAGGTCCTAAAGGAAATTAATTCACTCTCCACGGGCAAGACCCGGGGCCTCAATAGTCTACAGGTAGAGTTTTATAAGGAGTATGGTGACATATTGGCCCCCCGGTTGGCTTCTTTATATATCCATTGTCTTGAGGAAAGCGCCCTTCCCCCCTCCATGACAGATGCGCATGCCATCCTCATTTATAAACCCACCAAGGACCCTAAATAGTGTGCCTCCTATAGGCCTATCACGCTCCTAAATAACGACCTCAAAATACTAACCAAATTACTCACTTTTAGACTTAATCCTTTATTACCATCCATAATAGATTTGGACAAAAATGGCTTCATGGCCCATAAATCTACAGATATCTATCTCCATAGACTCTTTACAAAGCTCCATGCAAATCACAATAATAAGGGCACTAGAGTGGTCGCCTCTCTTGACATTGAGAAGGCCTTTGATGCGGTTGAGTTGCCTTTCCTGTGGGAGATCCTTCGAAGGATGGGGTTCCCTTTGGTATTCATACAGTGGCTACACACAATCTATAGCTTGCCAACAGCTGCCATTTGCTTGAGAAGTAGTCTGTCTCCTGCGTTCAAATTATCGAGAGGTACTCAGCAGGGCTGTCCTCTCTCTCCGGCACTTTTGGCTATAGCTATGGAACCTGTGGCTGAGGCACTTCAGGCTTCCCCACATATTAAAGGGCTCAGGTTAGCGTGGCTGGAAGAGAGGGTAGTCCTGTATGCGGGTGACCTTCTATTCAGATCGATGCTGCCTCCTCCCTGCAGGGAGCACTATCTGTCTAAGTTCTCAAGAGTAACAGGGCTTGGGGTCAATTGGTCCAAATCTCAACTATTTGCTATTGACCCAGAACCCAAGAGTGCAATCCCCCCGGGTCTTCAGCTGCAATGGATGAATGAGTTCACTTATCCAGGGGTACATGTCTCACATGATGTTGCACTTTCTATTCCATTAAATCTGACCTTGGTTGTACATTCTGTCAAAACTAAACTGAAAGCATGGGAGAACCTCCCACTGTCCCTCCTATTTAATTATTTATTCCGTAACTCCCCATAGGGGGGTGAGGGGCCCCCGCTAATACCGCCAATTGTTCTACTGTGGCTGTTTTTATTATGTTTGGCCCTGCTGCTGCTGGATGGTCTCTGCTTCCCCTCACCCCCCTCATGTCGAGTCTAGAATCAGAAAAAACGCAGCGCACTGGAAATTTTAAATGGAAAAAGCGGGCAAAATTTTTTCTTGGGGGGGGGGGGGGGGGGCTAATCACAGTGCCGTGAACGTCCACGAGGATGCACGGCAGGCTAAAAACAGATAAATACCACAGCTGTGACAGTCTCTCCTCGGCTGATGAGGAAGAGACAAGCAGCCTGTAACACAAGGACACGAGCTGTGGGACACGTATGAGTTACAATAGCATTATGCTTTGCACAGAAGAATCATCGGTTTGCTTTTCCTCCTAATCGACTGAGGGTAACACCTCATCCTGTGCCCACTGTTCCTCTTGCAAAGTTTTTGAAGTGGGGGAAGGGGATCTAGCACGCTTCCTATCCATTTGAATGGAGGATGCGATTAAGGCTGCTAATCTTCCTTCCAGACCCTGCAGGGAGGAGGACAGGACTTCTTCAGTCACGTATACAGGGGCTGAGATGTGAGAAGCAGCTGCACCATCAATTTGTTCCAATGGCTCACCCTGGCTTGCCATAACTGGTAATTCAGGCGAGGATGACGGCGTGGAAATGCGACTTGAGATCCTAATGCCTGGGGGTGAAACCTTTAGTATCTTTTTGTTTTTTGTGGTGTCTTTTTTGGCAGGCATAGTCCTAAGTACAAAAACAGAGGCACTATACAAATTTGCACTTAATTGCTGAAAATAGTCATGACTTTTAAAGCCACAATACAGTTCAGCCTAGTGCTGAAAAAAGAGTGTCGTTCCTGTATTAGGAATGCAACCCGTTCTCACTGATCTATGCATTCCCCCTATTCAGTTGCTGCCTCGACTTCTTTACAGGATAAAACTGGAAAGAAAGCCAGTAATTCTGGTGGCACCAGCATGGCCCAGAAGGTCATAGTATGCAGAAATCCTAAAGATGGCAAGGGAGGGCCCATGGTCCCTCCCACTACGGCCAGATCTGCTCTCACAGGGACCGATATTCCATCCTTCCTTATGGTCTCTAAATTTAACGGCTTGGCTATTGAAACCCACATTCTGAAGAAAAGTGGACTCTCCGGGTCAATTATCTCTACCCTAATTAATACAAGGAAGCCAGCTTCCAGAACTATATATTATAGAGTCTGGAGGGCTTATATTTCCTGGTGTGAATCCAAGGGTTGGCACCCTCGGAGATATGTCATAGGCAGAATTCTTGCCTTTCTACAATTAGGGGTAGAAATTAAATTGGCCTTGAGAACAATTAAAGGCCAAGTCTCAGCTTTATCGGTCTTATTTCAAAGACAACTTGCTACTCATTCTTTAGTCCTGGGTTTTATACAAGGGGTAACGCGGCTTAATCTGCCCATCAAACATCCCTTGAACCCTTGGGACTTGAACTTAGTTTTGTCTGCGTTACAAAAACAGCCATTTGAACCGATACAACATATTCCCTTAGTCCTTTTGACCAGGAAGTTGGTATTTTTGGTTGCTATATCCTCAGCAAGGAGGGTTTCGGAATTGGCTGCTCTTTCTTGTAAAGAGCCATATTAGATTTTCCATTAGGACAGAGTGGTGTTACGCCCTCATCCAGGCTTTTTACAAAAAGTAATTTCAGGTTTTCACCTGAACCAAGATATTGTCCTGTCATCGTTTTTTTGCAAAACCATGTTCCAGGGAATTAAAGTCACTACATTATCTACATTGTTTCAGCAGTGAAAATCTATTTAAAGGCAACTGCTCAGATTCGTAACACTGTTGTCTTATTTATTCTGCCAGAGGGTCCTAAGAAAGGACAGGCAGCATCGAAATCCACTGTCGCCAAGTGGATTCGGCAAGTGATAATTCAAACGTATTATTTAAGGGATAAGATTCCCCCGTTTCAAGTTAAGGCGCATTCTACTAGGTCGGTTAGTGCTTCTTGGGCAGTGCGTCATCAGGCCTCCATGGCTCAGATCTGTAAGGCCGCAACTTGCTCTTCAGTGCATACATTCACAAAATGTTATCAGGTGGATGCAGTATAGATCCTCAAGTCTGCAGGTTGTTTCTCCCACCCCTCAAGTGGCATTGCTATGGGACGTCCCATTAAGTAATTACTTAAGGCTCTGTGTCCCATGATGTACGATAAAGAAAATAGGATTTTTATTACAGCTTACCTGTAAAATCATTTTATTGGAGTACATCATGGGACACAGAGGTCCATCCCCTCTTTTTTGTGATTTAAATATATTTCTTTCCTACAAAAACTGATGTGCTCCTGGAAGGAGGAGGGGTTATATAGGGAGTAAACTTCTTTGATTGGGTTTACCAGTGTCAACACCTGAAGGTAGCCTATAACCCATTAAGTCAGGGGTCTCAAACTGGTGGCCCTCCAGCTGCTGCGAAACTACAAGTCCCATCATGCCTCTGCCTGTGGGAGTCATGCTTGTAACTGTCAGACTTGCAGTGCCTCATGGGACTTGTAGTTTTGCAACAGCTGGAGGGCCACCAGTTTGAGACCCCTGCATTAAGTAATTACTTAAGGCTCTGTGTCCCATGATGTACTCCAAGAAAAGGATTTTACAGGTAAGCTGTAATAAAAATCCTATTTTTTTGTTCCTGCCCAGTGCCCATCTACTAGACACAGGTGCTCTCTGTGGTGAGTGAGATAGTGGGAGTTCCCATTCCTCCAACTCCAAAAGTATGTCTGCTGGGTTTGGTGGAGGATCTGGTACCTAGGGTGGTGGACGGGACCCTGATTGGTCTCCTCCTTTTATTTTACGGTAGGAAAACTATCGCCTTATGTTGGAAGAAACCGGCTCCACCTCCCTCCTCCCTTTGGAAACAGCATGTTAATACTGTTCTACCCCTCTATAAATACACATATTTGCATAAAGGTTACCCCAAAAAGTATGACAGAGTCTGGGCTAAATTACTGGCAGAGCCATCCACCGCAACAGCTGAGTAGAATGTTTCTTTTTCCTCCTTGGCCCTTTTTAGGGCATCATTGGGACTGTATTGGATTCATATCCTATTTGGGGCTGACACACCGTTATGTTTACCTTGAGCACGAGCTATGTTCGGTAATTGTTTTTACCTTGCCACAGTACTGGAAATATGTTTGTTTTATCATACAGTAATGCTTTAACGGAGCCCCTGTGTGGGCTCACTGGCTGGAGCTGTGTCGAGTTGTTTTGATAAGTACGTTATGTGTACCGTTGTACAGTTGTGCTCATAAGTTTACATACCCTGGCAGAATTTATGATTTCTTGGCCATTTTTCAGAGAAAATGAATGATAACACAAAAACTTTACTTTCACTCATGGTTAGTGCTTGGCTGCAGGCATTTATTATCAATTAACTGTGTTTACTCTTTTTAAATCATAATGGCAACAGAAACTACTCAAATGACCCTGATCAAAAGTTTAGATACATCTTTAAGTCTCTTGTGGTATTTGTTGATGAGGCTCTTTATCTTCTCAAATGGTAAAGCTGCCCATTCCTCTTGGCAAAAAGCCTCCAGTTCCTGTAAATTATTGGGCTGTCTTGCATGAACTGCCCATTTGAGATCTCCCCAGAGTGGATGATATTGAGGTCAGGAGACTGAGATGGCCAGTCCAGAACCTTCACTTTATTCTGCTGTATGACAGGTCGACTTGGCCTTGTGTTTTGGATTATGTCCAAGTACGTACCATTAGCAGCTTCCTGGCTGATGAATGCAAATGTTCCTCCAGTATTTTTTGAGAACATACTGCATTCATCTTGCCATCAATTTTGACCAAATTCCCTGTGCCTTTTAGCTTGCACATTCCCAAAACATCAGCGATCCACCTCTGTGTTTCACAATAGGAATGGTGTACCTTTCATCATAGGCCTTGTTGACTTCTCTCCAAATGTAGCATTTATGGTTGTGGCCAAAAAGCTAAATTTTGGTCTCATCACTCCAAATGACTTTGTGCCAAAAGGTTTGAGGCTTGTCTACTTTGTGGCATTTGCGTAGTAATAGCTTTCTTCTGGCGACTCGACCATGCAGCCCATCTTTCTTCAAGTGCCTCCTTATTGTGCATCTTGAAACAGCCACAACACATGTTTTCAAAGAGTCCTGTATTTCACCTGAAGTTTTGTGGGTTTTTCTTTGCATCCCAAACAATTTTCCTGCCATTTGTGTCTGAAATTTTAGTTGGTTTACCCGACCATGTTTGGTTTCAACAGAACCCCTCATTTTCCACTTCTTGATTAGAGTTTGAACACTGCTGTTTGGCATTCTCAATTCCTTGGATATCTTTTTATATCCCTTTCCTGTTTTATACAGTTAAACTACCTTTTCCCGCAGATCCTTTGACAATTCTTTTGCTTTCCCCATCACTCAGAATCCAGAAACGTCAGTGCAGCACTGGATAGAAGATGCAAGGGTCTGTCAGGAGTCCAGAAACTCATTCACCTTTTATACACAAACACTAATTACAAGCAAACAGATCACAGGTGAGGATGGTTACCTTTAATAGCCATTCAAACCCCTTTGTGTCAACTTGTGTGCATGTTATCAGGCCAAAATCACCAGGGTACGTAAACTTTTGATCAGGGTCATTTGGGTAGTTTCTGTTGCCACTATGATTTAAAAAGAGTAAAAACAGTTGATTTGATAATTAATGGCCTCAGCCAAACACTAACCATGAGTGAAAGAAAGGGTTTTTGTGTTATCGTTCATATGCTCTGAAAAATGGCCAAGAAATCATCAATTCTGCCAGGGTATGTAAACTTATGAGCACAACTGTATGTCTTTATATGCAAATAAAACATAAATGAAGAAGGGTTCCACATGTACAAACTTTCCATTAAGCTTGGTTCATAGAAACCTTTAAAGTTTTTATGTAAATTTCCAGTCCATGCAATGAGACCTCAATGTTTCCATTATCCAGAGCATGGATTCCTCAGACCTGTCAGATGGCCCTATTACTTTGCAAGAGTATCTGGAAGTAAAAAAAGCCCTTGCAACATCTGATGCCAAAGTACAGCAGCTAATGAAAGTGAATAATAACTTAAGTGAAGAGCTACGCCGACTTCAGAGAGAGGTGAGACAAGCCTACTATACTTTTTTTTTCAGATTATAGTTGTGAGTTTTCCAAGAACTCTAGTCCACTTCTCAACAAGATGGCTTTCCTCTGCTGTGTCGAATGACAACCAGTGTCTTTCTGTTTCAATATTTTTATTACGTTTCAAGAGAGTATGGCAAGTAATGGTTTGTCCATGCAGGGGTGATATTGTACAGGCACATACAAAAAACAGCGCATGTATGTAGAATAATTAACATAACTGTAAACTGTTACCAGAACCAAAGAGGGCCAGGGTAGAGTTAAGGTGAGTATCACAAGCTATACTGTATTGTCCCCTAAGGGAAATTGATCTGTGTCTAATAGCCTTCATATCAGGAATGAAGAGAAAAAGGAGAAAGAGAGAGAGAGAAGGGGAGAGAGAGAGAGAGAGAGAGAGAGAGGGGCCCCAGGAGAGGGCGAGTACGACGGATGCGGGACCTGCACAAGTGAAATTTACAGTCGACCATTGCTAGTTGGGGGCGGGGACAGGCAGGAATAATTTATCCAAGGGTACAGCCAGTGTCTTTCAACCAACTTTTGTGAATCCAAACTGTCATAGCAATTCGGACTCTCATTGCTACTACCCTGAATGTTGCTGACATGTTATTAAGGACCACATTTGGTTGCTGCCAGAGGAGAAGAGGAAAGACCTGCGATGTCATTGAACCAAACATAAGACCCCTAGAAAAAGGGTGTATCATATTTTTTTTGTTGTTTTTCGTACAGTTGGGGCTTTAGAGAAGTTTGAGGGAGGGTCCATTAAAATTTCAGTTCTGCTTTTAGGTCTATTTGGAAAAAAAGGCAGCAAGGCGTTAGATGTTGGGGGTGTACCATATGTAAAAACCTAAAGATTTCCCGGTTCTGAGCATGGGACTTGAAGGTTGTATTTTACTTTTCTTGACCTGCAGTATTTCTGAATCATAGATATTGATATCAGCACTTCCATCACCTTGAGTCTAGGTTCTCCTTAAACTGGCCATATTTACTGCCTGATTGTCATACAATCAAACTGCCAAACTGGCCTTTTTAACAGAGTAATTGTAAAAGGAAAACACCAATGGGGCTAAGCATATCTTGGATTGACCTTTGTGATGGTCAGGGAAAATTGAGTGATCATACAGGAAAGATTGCAGAGGTCTGAAGATCTGATCTTGCTTTAGTCCATCAACTGGACATACCTAATTTAATGGTGTAACTAGTCAATCCAGCAGTTATCGGGGTAGACAGTTCTGCTATCAGTCTAAAATTCCATAACATTATCTTTAAACTCATTTTAGGCAACCTCTGTTGCTACTAAAAGCATCACTAATGCTCAATTCTCTACTTTGTAATTTATACATAAACTTCGAAAGATATACTGTTTTTGTGTTTTAATTATTTCTAGTCAAGTAGATGATCCATGGCTTTCATACAGATCACTTTCTGTCTTATCTAATAAAGGTAGTTGGTCCCTTGTAATAAATTATATTCTTTTCCCACAGATTCAGAAATTGCAGTCGGAGAACTCACAGATCCGACATCAGACAGGCCCGTCGCCCCCTCCTCCAGCAAACCCTGAGCGAGCAGAGCACCCACTACCTGCTGCCCACCGGCGAGACCGGCAAGACCGGCAAGCCTTCTCCATGTATGAGCCAGGGTCAGCACTTAAACCATTTGGACAATCCACTGATGATCTTAGCAATCGACTTCAGCCATTTCACTCAGGGGTAAATATAACTAAATAAGTATGTAAACAATGGGAGTTGAAGTGTTACACTCCAGTTTTGTTAAGTAAAACATAATTTCCTCTAGGAGGTGATCTATATAAATTGTAAGAATTGTAGCAAACCTTGTAGATTCCTACTTATTTCTGTTTTGGAGAAGTAGCTATTTGTTTCATCTCCTTCCTCAGACTAAGATTCTTCAGGCTGCATTCACACCTGAGCGTTTCAAAGTCACGCGTTTTTACCACGATCTTGCCGCGTATTATCGCGTTTTTGTTGCGATTTTGTTCATGTCACAAATGTAAAAGGCAGAAAAACACCTGTAATCTGCCCCAAAGAAAGCTCATGTTATTTTTTGAGCTTAGGGCGTTTTTCAGGCGTTTTGCTTCAGGTGACAAAATGCTCAGATGTAAACAGTTGCTATTGAAATTAATGGGATTATGCTTGTTGGGTGTTTTTCAGGCGTTTTTTCGGGCGTTTTATAAGCTGAAAAAGCTCAGGTGTGAATGCAGCCTAAATGATCAGCCTTCATTACAACTGCCTGAGCAGATCTTAGTGGTCTAATGAGGAAAACTGCAGCGTTGGCTTGAAGTAAGCAAGCCTTTTGGCATTGTCTCTCTAAAATTTGACTTTATCTCAGTGCTTCCCAGACTGCTGGGAAACGGACCTTGGAGAAAAGCAGTGAGCTAATCCTACAAGGCAGGAAATTTAATTTCTGGGGCAATCCCCTCCAGGTTGTCATATTGGAAGGAAGTGACATTTTAAAATTTAAGAAATTCTCAGCTGTTGCAAAAATAATTTTTAATAAACTTAAGTAATAAAAAAAAAAAGTTATTTAAATTTCACAAGGGATCGTGTGCACTTAGCCCTTATCCCCATTAGAACTGAACAGTGGATGTTAAGAAAATAAAATCCTCCTTTTTTTTTTGTCATTACAGGCTGTAGCCCCATCCCTCCTGAAGCCTAGAAATATAGGTGTTCCCTTGGGGGAAGGGACAGGGGGGTGAGAGTTATAGCCAGCCCCCCAGCCCTCTATCACGCAACTCCTGTCTCTTCAGTTTACACAAAGTCCAGAGCTGCAGCCTGCTATTTAGTGAAAAGAGAGTGGAAACTGGCAGCTTGTGATGTAATAGATTCAAAAGCCACTTTCATTCACAAAAACACAAGCCAACAGCAGCACACACTGGCTGCTACACTAGTCCAAGATGGCTATTGTCAGCTTATGTTTTTGTAAATGAAAACCCTTTTCTCCAGCTGCATCATTCATAACATACAGTTAGGTCCATATATATTTGGACACATGCACAATTTTCATACTTTTGGCTCTGTATGCCACAAGAATAAAATTTGAAACAATCCAAATTAATTTGAAGTGCAGACTTTCAGCTTTACTTCAAGGGGTTGAACATAAATATCAAGTACAAAAAAACTGCAACCATTTTTATACAGCCCCCCCCCCCCCCCATTTTTAGGGGCTCAAATGTAATTGGACAAATGAATATAATCATAAAATGTTAATTTTACTGGCAATGACTGCCTGAAGTCTGGAACCCCTGGACATTACCAAAGACTGGGTTTCCTCCTTTCTGATGCTTTGCCAAACTCTAACTGCAGCTGTCTTCAGTTCATTGTTTGTGAATCTTTCTGCCTTTAGTTTTGCCTTTAGCAAGTGAAATGCATGCTCAACTGGGTTGAAATCAGGTGCCATTGCAGAATTTTCCACTTCTTTTCCTTCAAAAGCTCATGGGTTGCTTTTGCAGTGTGTTTTGGATCGTTGTCCATCTGTACTGTGAAGCGCCGTCCAATAAACTTTGCTGCATTTGGCTGAATCTGGGCTGACAGTATATCTCTAAAACACTGCAGAATTCATCCAGCTGCTTCTGTCTTCTGTCACATCATCAATAAACACCAATGGCCCAGTTCCACTGGAAGCCATGCATGCCCATGCCATCACACTGCCTCCACCATGTTTTACAGATGACATTGTGTGCTTTGGATCATGAGCTGTTCCAAGCCTTCTCCATACTTTTTTCTTCCTGTCATTCTGGTACAGATTAATCTTTGTTTTGTCCGTCCAAAGAATGCTTTTCCAGAACTGGTCTGGCTTTTTTAGATGTTTTTTGACAAAGTCTAATCTGGCTTTTCTATTCTTCAGGCTTTTGAATTCTTTGCACCTTGTGGTGAACCCTCTGTATTTGCTTTCATGAAGTCTTCTCTTGTTTGTAGACTTTGGCAATGATACGCCCACCTCCTGGAGAGTGTCCTTCACTGTTGTCTTCTGTGGATTTCCAGGCCTTTTTATGTTGCTGAGCTCACCAGTGCATTCTTCTTTCCTCAGAATGTACCAAACTGTTGATTTGGCCACTCCTAATGTTGCTGCCATCTCGCTGATGGATTTATTTTGTTTTTGAAGCCTTACAATAGCCTGTTTCACTTGCATGGGCAGCTCCTTTGAACACATGATGTAGGTTCACAGAAATGGATTCCAAATGCAAATACCACATTTAAAATCAACTCCAGACCTTTGAGATCATGAAGGGGTAGCCCACACATGGCCATGAAACAGCTTTTGATTCAATTGTCCAATTACTTTGGGTCCCTTGAAAAAGGGGGGTGGCTGTTCTTAAGAGCTGTAATTCCTAAACCCTTCCTCCGAATTCGGATGTACCTACCCTCAAATTAAACCTGAGAAGGTGCACTTTCAGCCCCTATCCATTATATAACTATAGCTTTAATATGTTTTGGTAAATACCTGAAAAAATTTTTTAATTGTGCCTGTGTCCAAATATATATATGGACCTAACTGTATGCTGCCAGCTTCCATTCTCTCCATGCTCCTGAATAGCAGGCTGCAGTTCCAGACTCAGTGTAAACTAAACTGGAGAGATCAGGAGGGAGCACAGTGATGTTCGGCCTAGCAGCTTAGGGGGAGGAAGGGTGGCGGGGGCTGTCACTCAGAACTCTGCTCCTCAGGGTTGCTTGACAGCTAGATGGGTGGGCAAGGCTAGCTTTCTGACAAAACAGCTTAGCAACCCCAGCACAGATTTAGATTGGGTCCCAAGTGCTATGTTCACAGGGTCCACTGGGGGTTTAACAAGCTGTTGTTTATTTTGATGATAGAACTTACTTAAATTACAAAGTGGCTATATTATATTTTTACCAATAGTTTTTTTTTTTTTTTTTTTTTAGAACTGCCTTGTTTTGTCAATGTTTTTTTTTTTTTTTTTTTTTAAGTTTCTGTAACCTCACAATTAATAATAATGGAAGCTGATCACTGATTGGTTGCTTAGACAGACATCCTACCATTACTAAAGATATTGTAGACAAAGCAATAAACATTTTTTTATACTTTTTAGTTGATTTAGGAAAAATCTAGATAGTTAATAGTTTTTTTTTCTATCAGGATAAAGGCATCATGTTCACAGTTTTTTTCTTTTAGCGTGACCAATATAAGTAATTGAGTCTTTGCACCCACTTACTAATGGATTTGACTAGCTCAATACCATAGAGGTTATAAAATAATCCGACTGCATAAAGGTCTTTTATTTCTACAACTTAAATTTAGTTAAGTTCACTCAATTCATTGTGATTATTTCTTCAACAAAAGGGTAAAATCAGGTAAATGGCATAAAGTGTCCAACACTGAAAAATATTTTTTTTATGCTGGAGACTATGTACCAAATGTATCTGTTACATACACTGGCAGATAAGAATTGGTGGACAACAAATCTCTTGTGTATGGGTACTTTTGTTTTGTTTTTTCAATCCTTCTAGTTCACTTTCACCATTAAAATTTTCTTTCACCAGGAGCAGCTGACAATAGTATTAAGTACTCCATTATTATGCAATTTGCACACACCCATGCTGTCTTATCTGTGTATACTAAACATACTGTTTATGTAGACAGGTGATTGTGCTCTCTACTGAGGCAATGCATCAGTGGCATGCAGGGGGGACACAGCCTGTGTGCATTTGAGATCATAAATTTTGTTGCAATATTATTTTTTATTTAGTCTTTTTTAGTTATATTTTTAAATTTGAACATGGTAATGCAAATAGTTTTATCAATGTATAGCAATGTGTTTTAGAGCTGCAAGATTAATCGTTAAAAAATTGCGATCTCGATTCAACCCCCCTCACGATCTCCATGGAGAATTTCCCAAGTCATTCATGTAACAAGTGTAGAGCGTTTTCAGCTGTCAAAAGATAAAAAAACAGGCAGCCTTTGAAGTTTTATCACAACATTGTGGATAACTATAAACAAAGGAACTTTTCAGTCATCAATCAAAGGAATGAACTTCGGCCTGTAAATGAGGGCAGTTTACCCACTTAAAGACTGAACCTTTTTCTAACACTTGTTAAATCAGTATCTGATGTTAGTATAGCGATCTCCCCTGCTGTGCTATTGTGTTCTGACAGGGGGACAGCCCCCCTGCCAGAACACTCTGGTCGGGAGCCGATCGGCAGACCTTTTTCGGTCATGCCCCTTCAACAGATGCCGGTGAACGCCTGGCTTCTGTTGGACCAGCTGCAGTACATATGGGCTGAATTCAATAGAATGATGAAGATGCGAATTAAGGACTCTGAACGGCCGCACTCCAAGAAAAATTGTAAAGCTCGAAGCTATGAGTAAGCACTCTTGGTTGTGTGAAATGCATTAGCTATTTTCTTGCTTTGCTGTGACCTATTTTTGTGTGATTCCATATTTTACCAATAAAGGCTTTTGAAATTTTGTGTGCGGCCGTTCAGAGTCCTTAATTTGCATCTTCTTCAGCTTGTGCCGTGCCTGCACCTGGGTTTTCTAACCATAGGAACAGCTGTGGGATTGAGTTTGGGTGAATCATCCTGGAGCGGTGGATCTCTCCATACTACTGAATTCAATAGAAACCGGCTGGTGCCGCCCGACATTTGGCCCGTGTATACTAGGCTAATTTAGAGTGCAATTGTCAAAATATCTGATGCCTCAATCCACCAAGATGGTAAGTTAACCTGTGTTTTGCTTAGAGGGCAAAGCCGCAGACTCGCTTAAATTTGTACCCTACATATGCTCATACCCTACCATTTCACTCGGCTACCTGGAGCAAGGAGAATTACCCGATACTTTCAGGTGCGGGAAGCATGTGACTCACTCTACTTCTTGTCATGATACAATGCTGAATGTGTGAGCAGGCATTTGCCATAGCCCAGCTCTGTACAAAGGGAGAGGAGACTTGGAGCTTGCAAAACAATGCTTATCCCTGCTCCAACAGGCGAATGAAGTGATGAAGGTGCGAAGGCATGTTAAATGTAAGAACTCAGGTTGTGATATTTAAATGAACCTGATAATTTGCCCTGCATAGACTTCCTAGCAGATGGGCATTGGGTGTGGGTGCACAACCCTGCTACCAAGATCCCTATCCAAAAAAAAAAAGGGGGGGGGGGTTCAGAAACCTTGCATTGTTCACATTTCCTGCTAGTCGTGCCTTTCAGGGAATTGTAGATCTTTGAACACAATTAGACTGAATCATTTTTTCAGATGTGCCAATATTAAACCTGTATCATGGTGTACTACTGCAAGCACTTTTAAACACACTAAAATATCCCTTTTAGGACTGACATTGTCTGTGATCTGAGAATACAGAATGGTCATAATTCCATGTCTTCACTAAACATGAGCATGAATTGGTTCCCTTGTCAATGCCGCCACCCTGTGTTTGTCCCGTGTACCATTTATATATCTATATATATGCACAGAGCTGTCTACTGTATATTGGTGAAGGTGTCTTTGTTCTATGTTAGTATGCTAGACATATACATTGACTGTAGCATGTAGTTTTTGTTATTGAGTATCTGTGTTCTTGTCTTGTGTGTGCATGCTGCCTTACAATCCCCTTCTGTTTTAGATCCGGAAAGGCATCTCTGCCTCTTCTGTGCCCTTCCCCCCTCTGTCCTCCCCTCTGTTCTCTGGACCTCCGGACAATACCCGGAACATGGTGATGTACCCCCCTCCTTTGTATTGAAAATTACTAATGATGGGAATCCGTTTATATAGCGTGTATATATAGTCCATATAGTGTTTTCTTTCTTTCTTTTTTTTTTTTTTTTTTTTTTTTTTTTTTTCTTTTTTTTTTTTCTTTTTTCTTTTTTTTTTTCTTTTCTTTTCTTTTCTTTCTTTCTTTTTTCTTTTCTTTTCTTTTCTTTTTTTTTTTTCTTTCTTTCTTTCTTTCTTTTTCTTTTTTTTCTTTTTCTTTTTTTTTTTTTTTTTTTTTTTCTTTTTTTCTTTTTCTTTTTTTCTTTCTTTTTCTTTCTTTTTCTTTCTTTCTTTCTTTCTTTCTTTCTTTCTTTTTCTCTTTCTTTTTTTTTTCTTCTTTTTCTTTTTTTCTTTCTTTCTTCTTCTTTTTTTTCTTTTTTTTTTTTTTTTTTTTTTTATTTTCTTTTTCTTTTTTCTTTGGCCTTCCCCTTCTTACTTTGATATTAATAGATAATTACACATTTGAGATCCGTAAATGTTTACTGCTTTACTTGGTAACAGGTTTGTATTTTCAGACAGCTATTCCTGTGATATACACGTCTGCTAGTTAGTAAGATTGCTTAGCTCCTGCTCGCTGGATAGAAGTGATGATGCTCATTCCCTGCCCATTAGGATGGGTGGAGGCAGAGAGGTGACACCGGAAGCTGAATAGTTAGACTGGTAACTTCATGTACCATGGTACTGGCTGTACAGGGTGGAAAATGTGTGTATATCTCAAGGTTAGCTGTACTGGTTTACTATTGGATTTAGCAGGTAAAACAGTAACCATAGATGTATTCCTAAAGTTTAGCTTTTTTTGTAATATCAACCCAGCATAAATTAATTCATATTTAACCATATTGAGTATAAGGAATTACATCAGGGGTGCCTAACCAGTGGCCCGCGGGCCACATGTGGCCAGAGGAGCCATCTGATGTGGCCCTCGACCTCCTGCTCCAATATGGCAGGTTGGCAAAGCCAGATCACAGGTTGCCGATTCGCCATCCCAGTGCGCCACACCTGCAGGATATAATAGAAGTTTACGGCAAAGTGCAGCTAACCCGCAGAAAATCCACAGGTTCACTGCGCTGCACCCGCAGTTTAGGCAAATCACAGCGCATCAGTGTGAAAGCAGCCTTAGGCCCCTTTCACATGATTGGTCCGACCCAATCAGACTTACTATTCACCTCTATTGAGCAGCAGATGTAAACAGACTTGTGTTGGTTTACACCTGCCTACCTAAAAAAAAAATAGAAAGGGATCTGCCCCTTCCAGCTGGGCAAATCGGATTGGATCAGAGGGCCCATCGAGTAGAGTGGGCTATGTCCGCTGACACAGACCTGTCATCCTCCCGCTCCGCTCATTGTGGCCCGCGACCAGTTACCAATTCGCTTAAGTGGCCCTCTCTCTTCAAAAGGTTGGGCACCCCTGAATTACATTGTTTCCAGGGTGCCGATCACTCCTAGTCTGTGACTGCTGTCTGTAATACTGTGATTATACCACCCTGTCCAAACTTTTAATTTTATTGTAGTGATTTCACGATTGTGACATCCATCTTCCATAAGCACCATATATTGTTTTTTCCTGGACTTTCTTTAATCTGTTGTTAAACCAAGACAGTATTTTAATAGTTTTACTATCCTACAAATACTCTTAAATATACATTTTCTAATTGCTTATGAGCTGCTCATGTAGGAATTGGGTGGGAGGAAGTTCACTTGGTGATTGTCCAAGAGTAGGATCTGTGTTCAGGGACCATTACCCTTTGAAAGTGACCATATCACAACCACAACTGTTTAATGAGTTGTCTACTTTTCAGTTTTGTTTAGAGTTCTTTTTATTGAAAACCGGTAATGTATGTCTACAGAAGAATTGAGCATAGAGTAATGTGTCATAACTTTTCTAAAACTGAACAGGACAGTAATTGCAGGTGCTGATCTAGAACCCCCGTGGGGTGATATTGCCACTAGACTCCTGGAGAAATATTACAACTTTGGGTATATGTCATTGAGTTCAGTCACCAGCCATATCTTTAGGTTTGAGTATGACTTTACCTTTTGAAATGTCCACCTAGTTAAATGTTAGTTTATGATTAAACCACAGGACATGTTTTCCAATTGGGAGATGCAAGAGGAGGTGGGTCCAAGTGAAACTTCACCCAAAAGGGGAAGTCCCAAAAACAAAAATACCAGCATGGTATATTTACCTGCTCTGTGCAAAACCTTTGCACGGAGAAGGTAAATATACAATGTTTTTTTTGTTCCCCTTTACAATCACTAAGATTCCAGCATAAAGCCAATTGTTGCTCATTCTCTTGAAAGCAAACATTTAAAAAAAGTCAATTCAAAATAAGGATATGGTGGAATAAATACATAAACAAAAGGTTGCATAAAGGAGAAGCTCCGCTTGTTTGCCCCCCCCCCCTTGATTTTTACCGGCAACCGCCCCCCCCCCCCACTTCCAGGCCTGACCGCTGTCGACATTTCTTGCTCCTCCCTCTCCCCGATTTCCCCCCATAGCAAGCCGCTTGCTTTGGAGGCACTTGTGCATGCTCTCTTCCAAGCTAGCTATGGACACACAGAGCATGCCTTGGCCCCACTCCCTCCTCACTGGCTGCGCACCTGCTGCTGTGTCCAAGCCAAAGAGGAGGAAGAGAGATGCTGCTTTCATGCACATCGCTGGATCGATCAAAATCAGGCTCAGGCAATATAAGGGCAGGGGGCTGCTCTCAGAAGGTTTTTGTACCCGAATGCAGAGAATGGACCATACATAGTGTGTGACATAAGGTCAGTGACTATAAAACTTTAAGGGACCTCTGACACATGCTGATGTCAAGCTTGGGCAGAGAGAGTAAAGAAACAAAACATCTGGTGGTCATAATAAAAAGATTACAGCTTAACCGCACATCACAGGACATAGAGGAATTCATATTCATGACTACTGGGGTTATTCTGACATCTTCAGATGAAGGGACACTGGCCAAAAAAAAAAAATGGAAACCCTGCACAGGTATAACCCCTCCCCTCCCCTCAGGGGCGTAACTAGAAATCACAGGGCCCCATAGCAAAATGTTGTATGGGCCCCCCCCTGTAAACAGTCCCCCCCCACAAAAAAAAAATGAACTGTGCAAAACAGATGGCAGTCTGTCTCCCACTCCCTACCTCTTGTCTAGACTTCAGAGCCTCCTCATGTGCCAAAAACGATGTCCCTTCACAGGCGCTTGAGCGTTCTGCCCCGCCCACTCTGCTCTGTGCTCCTGCCTCCTGCTGTATGCAGTTGCGTGTGTCGGGACACGGCCGGACTCGAGGGGCCCGGGAAGCTTAACAGTAAACTTACATTCCTCACCTGGACAATTTTTTTGTCGGTGGGCGGAGTCTTATTAAAATTAGGGGGTGGACATTTGTTTGTAGGTGTGGCCTAGTGGGGAAAGAAAAATGCGGTGCGCAAAGAGCGCCACGGCAAGGTATGGGCTTGGTTTAATCGTACTATTGGGTGTGGCTTAAAGGGGCGTGACTCAAAGGGGTGTGGTTAGAGTCTGAGATGAACGAGGGATGGAGGGAGAAACAAAGAAAGAGAGAGGAAGGAAAAAAGAGGAATGAAGGGACAGCAGGCCCAGATCCTACACCACAATAGAAATATGTGTATTCCAGAAAGTTTAGCAATCAGCAGATAAAGATATTCCAAACATGGTTGTTATGGTGTCAGGGTGATTGAAGCGCATTAATTCTATTATTAAATTGTAATATAAAATGAAATACTTCAACTCACCATAATGCAGAATCAGAATCAGTGGGAGCCCTGAGTGTGTCACTTGCCACGTCGCCTGCCACCAGATGCCATCAGGTGTCCCCAGCGGAGTGCTTCCTTACATCTCAGGTGTCCCCAGGGGAGTGCTTCCTTACATCTCAGGTGTCCCCAGCGGAGTGCTTCCTTACATCTCAGGTGTCCCCAGCGGAGTGCTTCCTTACATCTCAGGTGTCACTGTCCCCAGCCAGCGGAGTGCCTCCTTACATCTCAGGTGTCACTGTCCCCAGCCAGCGGAGTGCTTCCTTACTTCTCAGGTGTCACTTCCCCAGCCAGCGGAGTGCCTCCTTACATCTCAGGTGTCACTGTCCCCAGCCAGCGGAGTGCTTCCTTACTTCTCAGGTGTCACTGTCCCCAGCCAGCGGAGTGCCTCCTTACATCTCAGGTGTCACTGTCCCCAGCCAGCGGAGTGCTTCCTTACATCTCAGGTGTCACTGTCCCCAGCCAGCGGAGTGCTACCTTACTTCTCAGGTGTCACTGTCCCCAGCCAGCGGAGTGCCTCCTTACTTCTCAGGTGTCACTGTCCCCAGCCAGCGGAGTGCCTCCTTACATCTCAGGTGTCACTGTCCCCAGCCAGCGGAGTGCCTCCTTACTTCTCAGGTGTCACTGTCCCCAGCCAGCGGAGTGCCTCCTTACTTCTCAGGTGTCACTGTCCCCAGCCAGCGGAGTGCTTCCTTACTTCTCAGGTGTCACTGTCCCCAGCCAGCGGAGTGCTTCCTTACTTCTCAGGTGTCACTGTCCCCAGCCAGCGGAGTGCCTCCTTACTTCTCAGGTGTCACTGTCCCCAGCCAGCGTAGTGCTTCCTTACTTCTCAGGTGTCACTGTCCCCAGCCAGCGGAGTGCCTCCTTACATCTCAGGTGTCACTGTCCCCAGCCAGCGGAGTGCCTCCTTACATCTAAGGTGTCACTGTCCCCAGCCAGCGGAGTGCTTCCTTACTTCTCAGGTGTCACTTCCCCAGCCAGCGGAGTGCTTCCTTACTTCTCAGGTGTCACTTCCCCAGCCAGCGGAGTGCTTCCTTACTTCTCAGGTGTCACTGTCCCCAGCCAGCGGAGTGCTTCCTTACTTCTCAGGTGTCACTGTCCCCAGCCAGCGGAGTGCTTCCTTACTTCTCAGGTGTCACTGTCCCCAGCCAGCGGAGTGCCTCCTTACATCTCAGGTGTCACTGTCCCCAGCCAGCGGAGTGCCTCCTTACATCTCAGGTGTCACTTCCCCAGCCAGCAGAGTGCTTCCTTACTTCTCAGGTGTCACTTCCCCAGCCAGCGGAGTGCCTCCTTACATCTCAGGTGTCACTTCCCCAGCCAGCGGAGTGCTTCCTTACATCTCAGGTGTCACTTCCCCAGCCAGCGGAGTGCCTCCTTACTTCTCAGGTGTCACTTCCCCAGCCAGCGGATATATATATTTATATATATATATATATATATATATATATATATATCTATATATATATATATATATATCTATATATATATATATATATATATATATATATATACATCTATAACAGCAGTGTCTATGCTGCCATTACTAAAGGTCAAGGGGGGAACAAAATAGAGGCGGAGCCGGCCGCCTACAATAGAAATTTAGCTGCAGCACCGCCCACCCCCACTCCTTTCCACACCAGGTTACAGATGACAGACAGACCGGGGCGGCGTGTGGGCGGAGCCACAGCTCTATCTCTATTGTAGCCACTCGGCAGGCTCCCCTAACTCTGGTCTTCTGGAAAATGGCGGCCGGCGGAGACAATATCTCCGCCGGCCGCGGACCTCTAGCGGCGGTGGCGGCGGGCAGCAAAAAAAAAAGAAATTTTAATGGCAACTAGGACCGGACTGCACCTGGCTGCGGGCCCTACTAGGCTGCGGGCCCCATAGCGAACGCGTGTGTCGCTATGGCGGTAGTTCCGCCACTGCCTCCCCTCCCAGCTCAGCCCAGCTAAGCTAACCCTCAGTTTTTAGTAAGTGTCTTTGGGTGATGGATGTGACTACTGCTTTTTCTCTTAAGATCTCCTTCAAGGGCTTATATTGCAATTTTTTGGACTGTTCCTAACACCCCTGCTGGAGTAGAGGGCTTCACCCAGATCAGTCGCTATGGCTTGATGGCCAAGAGCAGAGACAGCCTGTAGTGTGGGCAGTGATCTCCAGGGTACAGTTTATTCAGTGACAGTGCTGGCAGGGTGCTCTACAGGTCCAGGGCAGCTATCCCCCTGGAGAATATTCATGCAGCCATTTCTGAGTTGTGTTATCAGCTCTCAAGGGTCTTCTCTTCCCACGTTTTCGAAGTCATACCAGGTAGATGTGCATGGGTTTTGCAGGCTGCCTTTGTAGGGGAGTTTACCTTCATTCTGTTTTTAGGTTTTGGGCGTGATGGCCTTGGTGCTGTGTTGCTCATCCCTCATGGTCAGTACTTTGGGACATCCCAAATAGTCATGAATATGAAGGCTTCTGTGTCCTGTGATGTAAGATTACGAAATCAGGATTTTTGGTTTACCTGTCTGTTCCTCATTGCTTGCTACAACTGGAAGGAGTTTATGCCCGGGTGGGGATTTCTTGCCCTTTTTTTTTTTAATTGGCCTGTGTCTATTCACCTGAAGGTGGCAGCATAACCTAGGCAGTAATGAATATGAAGCACTCTGTCCTGTGATTGTACTCCAAGAAAAGGATTTGGAAAGTTAACCCAAAAATCCTAATATTTTTTTCAAACAAACCATTGTTTGAGATTCAAAAACTGGTGTAGATTGTACAATAAATTTACTATACTCCAGAGGTAAAGACACAATATAAGGATGAAGCAAAGTTAGGACTAACTCCTAAGATGTAAGTGGGTATTGTTGTGTATTGAAACCCTTTTTTTGTCTGTAGACTGTGTATAGCGCATACAGTGATTCTTTAAAGTGGTTGTAAACTCCTACATATACCCATTGAAGTGACTAGTCTCAGGTGATGCACCAAGATTAATCAAATCCCCCTACATACAGTACGTTGTACCTGTTTACGTGCAGCACTCTCTTCTCTACAGCCTTTCAAAGTACAGTTTTCATACAGCTTTCCTGAGCATTCAGATAGCAGGGGCAGGGTTAACTGGAGTTACACTCTGTGAGAAGAGAACTGATTGGAGGGAAGGGACCTCACTCCCCCCCCCCCTTTCACACAGCACACAGGAACAAAGCTTAGGCTGTTAGTCACAGGCTGGGCGCTGCCCCCCCCCCCCCATCACCTTTTTACCTCTTATCCAGGAAAACTTTTTAGAAGTGACTCATGCAGATAAGAGGAACAAGGCAGCAGACAGAATTGACACTTAGTGCTCTAGATTGAGACAGGGACACACTATAGAAGGATATGCTTTGTTCATATTTCATGTCAAAGGTTTACAACCACTTTAAAACAAATTTCTTAATATCTGCTAGCTAAAAAGAAATCAGGATTATGTACATAGGAAACATGAAATTTGGGGAATGGTCTCGTGCATGGATAGTGAGGAAGGGATTAATTAACATGTTTCTTTTCTACAGCCTGCCAAGGCAGATCGGCATGGCAGTGGAGCAGACAGTGACTATGACAATACCCAGACTACAGAAACTAGTAGCGGGTAAGTACTTGCCTAAAGGCACCACCTTTCTGAGCATCTTATGCTGTATAAGGATTACAATTTAAGTAATAATTAGCACTTTTGCACTGGTTAAAATCCCCCACTTAATATTTCTGCACAAGCAGTATGCATTAACATTTGGGCGGTGGATCAATCTGCTGCGTTGGGTTGACTTTATAGTGTGGTTGCCATTGTCCAAATTATATTTTCTGGTAGCTTTCCCTCTACTATCCATATGATGTTCTCTGGCAGCCCCCCACTGTCTGTATCACATTCTCTATCGCTTTTCTACTAGTCACACTACATTCTCTGCCAAGCTCTTCCATACTGTCAACACTGTTATTCTACTAGCTCTCCTCCACTGTCTATTCCCTAGCATCTCATCCCCCAATGTGCACATTATGCTGTCTCGCAGCGCTGTCTCTCTGCTTCCCACATTGTGCTTCCCTTGGCTTCTTTCCATCAACTGTCCACATTTTAGCATCTCTCCAACCACTGTCCACACCATGTTCTATGTGGCAGTTCATACATGACCTCCCACCCCAATCAATGTTTAGTTCCCTGTCCGCCTCCCCTCTCTCCACCTTCCAGTCCCTGAATAGTTCCTACTAAAGCTAGCTATAGATGGATTGAAATTTGTCTGGTTCTGTCTTTTCAAACTCTCCTGCATAGAGCGTAAGCTGGTGGGAGGGTTTCAGGGTGTGTTGATGATCATGGGTTGTTATATTTTTACCAATTGATTTTCAATTTGTGTACTTTTGCAGATGTATCTCAGATCTTGTACTTAATGTCCATTTTTCTATTGGAAACTATAATAAAAAGATTTTAAGAAATTTGTCTGGTTCCCTCCACTCCACAACAATACTCTGGTCTTACTCTGCCTTCTCTATGACTTTCCCACAGTGGGCTCCCACTCTCTCCACCACAATCATCATCTCCTACCTCCAACCATACTGAGTCCCTCTACCCCCCTAGCTCTAAGATCGATTTTACACTTGACCAAATAATACCATTTTCTGTTCAGTATAAACAAATCCATTATTAAAGGGAACATGTTTTCTAGTTAATCATTTGTGGACAACACAGTTGATCCACTTCTTCCCGCACAGCTCTCTGGTTGCATTTGCCAGCAAATTTGTTTTGTATCACAAGAGTAGCTGTAGTTGCTCCTGTGTAAATTGACACTTGTAAGAACAGCATCTGCAGTGTTTGGAAGAATTCAGATGTAACAACATTTTTTACCTCTATATTGTAATTAGTCATTTATTTGTAGGAGATCAGAGGTGACATTTGATCTGCATATGATGTCAGTTAAAGCACCATTGCAATTAAAAAATACAAAATGTATTTACTAATTCTTAATTTCCCCTATTATTATTATTATTTTGCTATTATTTTGCTGCTGATTTTTTTCAAATGTGTTTACCATTTAGTATTTTTTAACTTTTTTGTTGTAATTTCTTTATGTTCCTTTAATGAGAATTCTAGGTTTACTTTCACTTTCAAAAGTTTATTTGGGCCAAGCGGGCCCAAAGACTGTAGTAGCATTAGCAGGCGGTGCTGTATTCCATCAGCAGTACAACAAGTCACTTTCCTTCTACTGCCAGATTTAAAGAGAGTCAGTCTTGGCTCATTTCCGCCATGTATTTTTTCAGTGAATACAAGGCTTCCTCTGACTGGGTGAGGTGGAGATTGTGGGGTCATCCACCCATGTCTCCGCCTCCATTTAAAGGAAGCCTTCTCCTAAATGACAGAGATGCACTATGACATACTCACTCTATATCTGGCAGCTGAGGGGAAGTCACTAGTACAGCTGCTGGAACACGGCGCCACTTATTGTATGTAGCTATTGCTACTTTTTCCCTCTTTTTTGGTACTTTTAGTCTCTTAGGGTCCTGCATTGATGGGCTTTTGTTCATGTAATAACTGCCTCTCTCCTTATGTGTACAGAGCAGCAATGAAGCAGGTCAGAAGGAGATCAACAGCTCAAAGCCCCTCAATGCAGGCCCTTAAAATTGTTCTAGCAAGGCTGGATCGAAGTTTACATATATAGGCAAATTATTTGTGGGCTTTATTTCCTAGTCACTTCTTAAATGTTCATCCTTGGCATTGGTTGTCTTTTGGGTAGTTATTACCGATATCTGAAGATTTTCTATGTAGAGAATGCTGTTGGCTATAAAGCAAGAACTGTTGTCTTTCTGTAGTTCTTATATTTGTATCTTTGTGCATTCTGTTCATGCTTCCAGTATGGAAGGACGAAGGTTCCTGGATTTGTCTCGAGATGAGGATTTCCATGCAGGTTCTGAGGACTTGGAGATAGAATTGGACTCGACGTTACCCAGTACGGAGGATGTAATCCTAAGGACTGAACAAGTAACCAAAAACATCCAGGAGCTCCTCAGAGCTGCACAGGAGTTCAAGCATGACAGGTGAGTGGTGGAAACATCTAGATATGACAGTAGGGCTCTGAACAGATTGCCAACATTTATATCTTCTCTTGTATCCCTGGAGATGTGACCATGGTGATTTAGTACCAGTTTATCTAAATGAGGATTTTCATTATTATGGAAAAAAAGTGATGTACAAAGTGTAGTAGCCCTTAGGAACCAATCAGAACTTTCCCTTTACTAAACAGACTTCCGTCAATTGAACTGCTTTTTTTTTTATACACTGCTCAAAATATTTAAAGAAACAAGAGAATAGCATCAAGTCAATTAAACTCCTGTGATATTGATCTGGTCAGTTATAGTGATGGAAAAAGTATTTTATCCCCGGCTTATTTCGTAGTTTTGCCCACTGACAAAGAAATGATCAGTCTATAATTTTAATGGTAGGTTTATTTTAACGGTGAGAGACAGAACAGCAAAAAAAGATAGAAATTGATTTGCATTTTAATGAGTAAAATAAGTTTTTGACCCTTTTGCAAAACATGACTTAGTACTTGGTGGCAAAACGCTTGTTGGCAATCAGAGGTCAGACGTTTCTTGTAGTTGGCCACCAGGTTTGCACACAGCTCAGGGGGGATTTTGTCCCATTTCTCTTTGCAGATCCTCTCCAAGTAAATTAAGGTTTTGAGGCTGATGTTTGGTAACTCGAACCTTCAGCTCCCTCCACATATTTTCTATGGGATTAAGGTCTGGAGACTGGCTAGGCCACTCTAGGACCTCAATGTGCTTCTTCTTGAGCCCCTCTTTTGTTGCCTTGGCTGCTATTTTCATGCCCTGGCTGAGGGAAGGAGGTTCTCTCCCAAGATTTGATGGTACATGTCCCCGTCCATCGTCACTTTGATGCAGTGAAGTTGTCCTGTCCCCATAGTCATAATGTTTCCACCTCTGTTTGACAGTGGGGATGGTGTTCTTGGGGGGTCAGCATTGCGCTTCCTCCAAACATAGCGAGTTGACTTGATGCCAAAGAGCTTGATTTTGGTCTCTTCTCCCCACAACACTTTCACCCAGTTCTCCTCTGAATCATTCAAATGTTCAGTAGCAAACGTCAGACGGGCCGGTACATGTGCTTTCTTGAGCAGGGGGACCTTGCAGGCACTGCAGGATTTCAGTTCCTACACAGCGTAGTGTGTTACCAATTGTTTTTTGTGGTGACTATGGTCCCAGCTGCCCTGAGATCATTGACCAGATTCTCCCATGTAGTTCTGGGCTAGTTACTCACCGTTCTCATGGTCATTGAAACTCCACAAGGTGAGATCTTGCATAGAGCCCCAGACCAAGTGAGATTGACAGTTATTTTGTGTTTCCTCCATTTGCGAATAATCACACCAACTGTTGTCACGATCCCCCCACCCCCCAGCTGCTTGACAATGGTCTTTTAGCCTATTTCAGTCTTGTGTAGGTCTACAATCTTGTCCCTGACATCCTTGGGCAGCTCTTTGCCATGGTGGAGAGATTGGAATCTGATTGATTGCTTCTTTGGACAGGTGTCTTTTATACAGGTAACAAGCTGAGATTAGGAGCATTAGCTTTTGAGAGTGCTCCTAATCTTGTTACCTGTATAGAAGAGACCTGGGAGCCAGAAATCTTGCTGATTGATGGGGAATCAAATATTTATGTCACTCATTAAAATGCAAATCAATTTTTAACTTTTTTGAAATGCATTTTTCTGGATATTTTTGTTGTTCTGTCTCTCACTGTTAAAATAACCCTACTATTAAAATTATAGACTGCTCATTTATTTGTCAGTGGGTAAACGAACAAAAGCAGCAGGGGATCAAATACTTTTTTCCCCTCACTGTAAGTAGCAGAGGGGTTTGTTAATCAGTTTCAGCTGCTTTAGTGTTAATGAAATCACCAATAGGTGCACTAGATCAGCAACAATGAAACAACCTCCAAAGCAGGAATGGTTTTGATGGCCTGAGAAGGCATATTTATAAAGGGACGCACAGACTTCTACAGGCTAGACATTGGGTATCAAGATGAAATCATTGGACCCATTGTCAGACCCTACGCTGGTGCAGTGGGTCCTGGGCTTTTCCTGGTGCACAATGCCCGCCCTCATGTGGCGAGAGTATGCAGCCAGTTCCTGGAGGATGAAGGAATTGATGCCACTGAATTCCCCCCTACGCTCACCTGACCCAAATCCAATAGAACACCTCTGGGACACCTCTGGGACATTATGTTTCGGTCAATCCGACGCCACCAGGTTGCACCTCAGTCTGTTCAGGAGCTCAGTGATGCCCTGGTCCAGATCTGGGAGGACACCATCCGTTTTCTCAGGAGCATGCCCCTACATTGTCAGGCGTGCATACAAGCATGTGGGGGCCATACAAATTACGGAGTACCATTTTGAGTTGCTGCAATGAAACTTTAGCAAAACGGACTAGCCTGCTGCATCATTTTATCACTTTGATTTTCGGGGGGGTCCTTAAATTCAGCCCTCTGTAGGTTGATAATTTTCATTTCCATCAAAGGATGTTCGTTCCTACCACATTACCCAGTCTATATCAGTATAGATATCCAGCATGATATTTTTCCCCATTGAGATCTGATGTGTTTTCAATAGTGTTCCTTTAATTTTTTTTGAGCAGTGTATTACCTTTACCAAGGCAGTCTCTGGTTTTGGGAGTTAAGGCCTATATCAGTCTGAATAATTTCAGAAAAAAGCTCCTCGGATAGAGAAGTATATAGTGCAACTAATTTTTGTTTCAATTTAATTGATGCCCTGTATCCATAGCTGATGTTTTTCTTTCTTACAGTTTTGTTCCTTGTTCTGAAAAGATTCACTCAGCAGTAACAGAAATGGCATCACTATTCCCAAAGGTAATCTCTACATTTCTAGCTGAAAGCTACCATAGCAAACTCCTAGATACCAGATGGTTGTTGTCCAGTCTTTTCTAGATTGGCAGGATCAGGTGGCATGTCAGAAGTCTGTACTGCAGGGTATTACAGTCCTCTGGGCAGCAGTTGCCATCTGATTTGGAAATATACAGCTAAATTGTTTCCTTCAGATAAGAGCATCCTTGACCAATGTGTCGACATGAGCACATAGACGTTCAACCTTCTCAGTCCATATAGGAGAAAAGATATTGAGGAGAGTCAGTCTGCAAGCGTCTGACTGGCATATTCTGCCTATGGCTTCTTTAAGTAAAACTGTCACAAACATGTAAAACTGTCAAAGTCAACATATGACAGAATAGCATAATACTTGCATTACCATCAGTGAAAACCAGTTGGCAAAACAATAAGATCTAGAGACATGGGCAGCAGAAGTCACATGCAGAGCTCCTTTTTTATGTAAAAGTTGTTGAGCTTGGCTTTGAATCCCTCGCTACTGGTCATTTAGCCTAGGTTCACACTGCTGCGGGTTAGAAATCATGTGAGTTCAGCTGAACTCGCACAATTTCAAACTGGCAATGCAGTCCGACCTCAGGGGGCGATTTGACAGTCATCTGTGCGGGTTCATGCACAGATGTCTATGCAAATCGCCCCAAAGTTGCCAAAAGTAGTACAGGAACTACTTTTGTGAATCAGTGCAAAGTAGGCATCGCACCGATTCGGGCGGTGCCATTGCCGGCAATAGCCGCCGATTTGGCATGCAATTTGACATGTCAAATCGGCTCAATGTGAACTTGGGCTGAATGTTACTAGCAAAGTGCACCCACACAGCACAGCATACACAGCCTGAAATAAATTCAGATATAGGTACTAGGACAAGTGTGCTGATTTCAGGGTTATGACTAAGCTGGAACTCCTTCTCTGCCCTGCCCTAGTGCTCTTTCTGTTGGTTTCTGTGTCTCTAGCATTAAAACATACATGTGTTGTAAGAAGCTAGCATGGTCTTGATAACTCACATGCACTACTCATGTCACCTGTGAGTTAGACTCCAATGAAAGTTTGCTTTTATTTCCCGGAAGTGCAATCACTAGTTTGGTGGTCTCCGTTGGTGGTACAGGGACAAATATCAGCTTGTTCTTATAGAATATAAAACTTTTCTATTAATAACGAAAACAGTTTAAAAACTTAACAAAAATTAAATTTTAATAATAAAAGGGTACAACCTTTTTGGAAAATTATACAGTTGCTGTATATTGCAGTGTGACATAATTCACAAGTTCACCTTAAATAAACTGTCACTTGCTGAAAGCTGCTGCTAGACATAATGTGTAGGCAGTCAGACGTTCTTGTACCTGCAACTATTCACTATTTCACCTAAAATGGCAGTTTTTTATTTTTAAAGGTTTTATTGAAAAAGATCAGTAACAAAAGATGGTACACAGCATACATAGCGTTCCAGCATCTACTCGATACAGAGGTTATACTGTCACTATTGTAGTACAAGAAAAGCATAACAGTCATCCAGTGATTATTCAGACTTCAAATCAGTGGGCTCATAGAAAGTGAAGGCAATAAATACATCTTCCTCAAGAAGGTAAATCACATACCATTAATAAACCATTGGAAAAGATGCCTCCATAAGGTTTCCAGGCACCTGAAGGAATTGAGAACAGAGTGGGAAGGGAGGAAGATATAGGGAGGGGGGAAAAAAGGGTAGAGAAGAAGTGTGTGTGTGGGGGGGGGGGTTGCGAATAAACTGAGAGTGCAAAGGGAGAGCGTGTGAAGGGAGAGGAACCTCAAACGTACACTGAATCCATAAAGTATTTATAGCGCTTCACTTCTTCCACATTTTATGTTACAGCCTTATTCCACAATTGATTAAATTCATTATTTTCCTCAAAATTCTACAAACAATACCCCATAATGACCACGTAAAAGAAATTTGTTTGGAATCTATGCAATTTTATTAAAAATGAAGAAAAAATCACATGTACATAAAAATTCACAGCCTTTGCTCAATACTTTGTTAAAGCACATTTGGCACCAATTACAGCCTCAAGTTCTTTTTGAGTATGATGCTACAAGCTTGGCACATCTATTTTTGGGCAGTTTCTCCGATTCTTCTTTGCAGGACCTCTCAAGCTCCATCAGGTTGGATGGGGAGCGTCGGTGCACAGTCATTTCACATGTCTCCAAAGATGTTCAATCGGGTTCAAGTCTGGGGCTCTCAAGGACATTCACAGAGCTGGCCCATAGCCACTCCTTTGTTATCTTGGCTGTGTGCTTAGGATTGTTGTCCTGTTGGAAGATCAGCCTTTGCCCCAGTCTGAGGTCCAGAGCGCTCTTGAGCAGGTTTTCATCAAGGATGTCTGTGTACATTGCTGCATTCCTCTTTCCCTCATTCCTGACTAGTCTCCTAGTTCCTGCCGCTGAAAAACATCCCCACACCATGATGCTGCTACCGCCATGCTTCACTGTAGGGATGGTATTGGTCAGGTGATGAGCAGTGCCTGGTTTCCTCCAGACATAACGCTTGTCATTCAGGCCAAAGAGTTTAAAGTGGATTTAAACCCAATTCATGAAATTTGAGCTGGGCACATATATTTATACTGTTTTCTTATCTCTCTTCAAAGCACAGAGTCCCATGGCATTCTCTTGCTCCATTCTTCTGTTATCAGCATAGTAACTTCTGACAAGTTCTCCGACAAAGGAGATAAAAGCAGCCTGAAATTTGTGTCAGGGAGGGTGCTATAAATTAACAGAAAGCTGCTTTACTCACAGGGCAGCTCTAAAAGTCTCTGCCTATCTGGAGGGGGTGTGTGCCTTTCCTCCAATCAGCTATCTCCCAGTGTAATCCAAGACTTCTCTCTGTGTAGAATGAGGAAGTGAAAATTCTAACACGATATGCACTTTCTAAACAGTACATAAAGCTGAAGACAGCAGTTATACATGTAAAATTTATGTAAGGAGATTTCTTTCATCTCTGTGTCATCTGAGGCTGTTCATGTCACTGGTTATATGCGACGGTTTACATCCACTTTGTTTCATCAGACCAGAGAATTTTGTTTCTCATGCTCAGAGTCCTTCAGGTGCCTTTTGGCAAATGCCAGGCGGGCTGTCATGTGCCTTTTTTTTATTGAAGAGTGGCTTCCGGCTGGCCACTCGACTGTACAGGCCTAATTGGTGAAGTGCTGCAGAGAGGTTCTCCTCTTTCCACAAATAAACGCTGGAGCTCTGTCAGAGTGACCAACGGGTTCTTGGTCACCTCCCTGACTTAAGGCCCTTCTCCCCCGATCACTCAGTTTGGCCGGGAGGTCCGCTCTAGGAAGAGTCCTGGTGGTTCCAAACTTCTTCCATTTATGGATGATGGAGGCCAATTTTTCTGCACCTGGGGTCTGTGCCACGATACAATCCCATATGAGAGGTCTACAGACAATTCCTTGGACTTCATGGCCTGGTTTGTGCTCTGAAATGCCCTGTTAACTGTGGGACCTTAAATGGACAGGTGTGCCTTTCCAAATCATGTCCAGTCAACTGAATTCACCACAGGTGGACTCCAATCAAGTTGTAGAAACATCTCAAGGATGATCAGTGGAAACGGGGTGAAATAATTATTACCCGGATGTTTTTTATGGATTCCACCTATTTATTCCATATATATATATATATATATATATATATATAATTATTAACTTGTCTACTCCTATAGCTAGCTAGTCTATTAAAACTGATAATGTTACTGATGACAGTACAATGATATAAGGTTAGCTATGAAAATAAACACACTGCTTAATAAAACAGGGTCTTATTTATTTCCCAAGAAAATAGGAAATGCTAACATAAAAACACTAAAGGAAAATATTACAGAGCATATGAAATACACAAGCATCAATGATACGTTACGTAAGGTTGTCCTCTAGATATTGTCTCGCCAGCTGGGCTCAAAATGGCAAGAGAGAGCCATGAGGCAAAGGGAAACAAGAGCGAGATTTTCCCTTCTGTGTGCACATTTAAACTCAATTCATACACCGCCCAGACACAACCCCATTGCCAGCCCATCTAGGATTCTGACGAATCAAAAATAGTTCAGAGGCAGTCCTTCTTAATATATAATTTCTCTGTCCATCCTCTAGGCATCCTACTGTATTGTCCTCTAGGGGCAGTATTCATCGCTATGTGACCTGAGTCATCTTCAGTGATAGCCTGCCCTTTGATCTGCTGTAGCTCAACTTCATCAATCATCTTGGAAGCAATGGCCCTCTTTGAAGCTTGCTTGCAGAGTGCTAAAGAGGAAGTAAAGCCTCTTTTTTTTTTTTTTTTTTAAACGTAACCTGCAAGGCAAAGGCATAATGAGCTAGTATGCATAGCATACTAGCTCATTATGAATAACTTACCTGAAAACGAAGCCCCCGGAGCGGTCCTCATCCTCGTCCTTCTCCGCCGCCATCGCTACGGGAGTGACTTCCGGGTCTCGCCGCTCCAGCGCTGTGATTCGCTGGAGCGGCGATGACATCACTCCCGCGCATGTGCACGAGAGCGGCATATCGCCGTGTTCTCGGCATGCGCAGTGCGCCTGCGCGCCACTGTCTAAGGCGCATGCGCCGTAGATAGCGGTGCTCTTTCTTTTCTAAATATCTCCTAAACCATGTAGGTTTAGGAGATATTTATTGGACCTACAGGTAAGCCTTAATCTAGGCTTACCTGCAGGCCAAAGTTGTCCCAGAGGGTTTACTTCCTCTTTAATCAAAGATTCCAATCTTTATCACACCAGTTGGTCAGGAGCCAAGCTTTTGTTCCCATACTCCCCCTGCCAGGGGGCATGACTCTTCTTTCAGATGAAGGTTCTGATGGGCAACCTGTTACATTCCAGATTTCATATTCAAACACATCTTGTATTATGAAATAAAACATGTTGCCTTCCAACACTGGGTGTCATAGCAAAGGCTGTGAATACTTCTGTACATGTGATTTCTTTTTGTATTTTATTTTTAATCAATTTACATAGTTACATACTAGTTGATGTTTAAAAAAGACACCAGTCCATCCTGTGTGTTATTATGTCAGTATTACATTGTATATCCCTGTATGTTGCGGTCAGTCAGGTGCTTATCTAATAGTTTTTTGGAACTATCGTTCCCCACCCCCCTCTGATACCACCACCTGTGGAAGGGAATTCCACATCTTTGCCGCTCTTACAGTAAAGAACCCTCTACACAGTTTAAGGTTAAACCTCTTTTCTTCTAATTTATGTGAGAGGCCACTTGTCTTGTTAACCACCGGCCACTGCACATATACGGCCGGGTGGACGATTCCTCCTTCTGAATGGACGTGAGGGGGTCGTGCCCGCGCAGCAACGCGATCGAGTCACCCGAACACGGCGCATCTCCGATCGGCAGTAGGGCGCTGTGATTGCCCCTTCTGATTACGATGGCTGTGTCCAATCACAGCTGTCATGTGATGTAAATAGAGAGCCGGTTACTAGGCGATCGGCTCTCCTCTCCTCACACAGAAGTTGTCAGTGAGAGGAGAGCGGATTGCTATAGCCAGCCAGTAATCAGTGAGTATGAGCTGTTTTTTACAGCTTTTTACACACTGATCACCAGCCCAGTGTCTGAAGTAGAATAATAACGTATCGAACCAGGCAGGGCTTCAGTGAAGCAGGTTTTCTTTATTTGACTCATATGAGGAGACAAGTTACAAAAAAGGAACAGATATTTGTCTATTGGTTCTCACCACTATAACCCGTGCAATAGGGCTGCATATATAGTAGTGAGCCTGATGGACGCCTATCTGGACTTGTCTGTCTAACAATTGTAGAACTTGCATTTATATACCCTTTTACAAGTCTTATGTTAGTCATCTCTCCTAGATAAGATTGCTTGCTAAAATCTACGTCAATGTAACTATCCATAAATCTGACACCTGTTCTACAACCAGACAAATGTATTCCCAGATTTCCTATATGTTCATTAAAGTGATTTATAACTAGTTTTGTCCAATTAAGAACACCTGTGTAGAGACAGTATGGCACCCAGCTGTGTTAAATCAAACCCTCCTCCTCTTGATAAGATTTAACTCACTTCAAGGATTACAGATTTACGACTTTGGGAGAATGAACTTTCAATAACCCCACCATTATGTGTTGTCTTAATGCTTCTCACTATACAATTCTATGTGCATGTATAGATATTAGTTTCACAAATGTATTATCTTCATAATAAATAAACACATATATACATACATCAGTGCTATCCCATTCAATGTATTTTAACAGTTTTAATGAGGCCACAAGCAGACCTTTGTTTGACCCTGTCAAACTTAATTAAAGTGGTGTTTCCCCCCCAAAAAAATAAAAATAATTATTAAAATTCCTAAAAAAATAAAAACTAAACATTTGAAAAAAATATTTTTTTTTAACTCGCTGTTGCTAGGGGGTCCCTCGTAGTCTGCCTCCTTCAGTGCCTGGGCTGGTGACATCACTTCCCCTCGGCACAGGAAGGGCTCCCTCCTGTCAGTCATCTGGGACACGTGACATGTTCCAGATGACTGTGCGGCCAATCATGGCGCTCGCGCATGCGCAGTGGGTGCCCGGCAGTGAAGCCACAGCCGGGTGCCCACAGTTGCAATGCCGGCGCCACCGAGCGGAGCTTCGACCCCCCCCCCGCATCGCTGGACCCTGGAACAGGTAAGTGTCTGATTATTAAGTCAGCAGCTGCAGTATTTGTAGCTGCTGACTTTTAATTTTTTTTTTCAGATGGAAACTCCTCTTTAATGTACTGTACATAACTTTAAATATTTCTAAACCACCTGTATAAGATGCTCTTATCTTATCAGGCTGTAGCTGTCAAAGGTTTCTTTTCTCATTAGTAACTAAAAATGAACTATCCTATCGCTGTGATTTATATGCGTTTCAAGGACTCTAAACAATTCTATATAACTTGAATCTATTCTAATGAACCCAGTAAACTATCTTATAAAAAGTATGAGAAAGAAGCAGAGAGGTCATCTAAAGTTCAACATTTAAAATTAAGTCTTTCTAAATCTATGGAAAACATAGAATACATTATTAATGATTAATAACTATTGCTTTACTTATTGAATAATAATATTGATAAAACCACTACTATATAATAATAATTAATAATAATATAAATAACATAAAAATGTATATTGGTTAATATGAAATTCTATGACATGTCCCCACACAAGTAAAATCACAATGTCCCCAAACAGTAAAAACACCTGTCCCCCACATTTGTAACAGTAAAATCATATGTCCCAATGATCATCTGTACACACGTCTGTGATCATCTGCACACACATATCCGTGATCACACAAAACAATTATTGTACACAACGGTCTTTTTTTTTTTTTTTACCAAAGACATGTAGCAGAATACATTTTGGCTAAAATTTATGACAAAATTCGATTTTATTGGATTTCTTATAAAACAGAAAGTAGAAAATATTGTGTTTTTTTTTTTTTTTTATTATTTCCGCTCTTTTTTCACTTATATCACAAAAATAAAAAACTGATTTGTGAATAAATACCACCAAAAGAAAGCTCTATTTGTGTGAACAAAATTTCATTTGGACACAGTATTGCATGACCTTGCAATTCTTAAAGTGCAAGAGCACTGAAAGCTTAAAAGTGGCCTGGGAAGGAAAGGTGTGAAAGTGCCCAGTATTGAAGTGGTTAAGCTCTCTTCCGCGAAAAAGTTTTATCCCTATTGTGGGGTCACCAATATGGTGTTTGTAAATTTTAAATCATATCCACTCTCAAGCATCTCTTCTCAAGAGAGAATAAGTTCAGTGCTCGCAACCTTTCTTCATAATATCCTCCAGACCCTTTATTAGCTTTGTTGCCCTTCTTTGTACTTGCTCTATTTCCAGTACATTCTTCCTGAGGACTGGTGCCCAGAACTGGACAGCATACTCCAGGTGAGGCTGGACCAAAGTTTTGTAGAGTGGCAGAGTTATCGCTTTATCCCTGGAGTTAATCCCCTTTTTAATGCATGCCAATATTCTGTTTGCTTTGTTAGCAGCAGTTTGGCATTGCATGCTTTTGCTGAGCCTGTCATCTACTAGGACCCCCAGATGCTCCCCCCTAGTGAGTAGATTGCATTCATATTTTTGCCACCCGAATGCATTATTTTACAATTTTCTACATTAAACCTCATTTGCCATGTAGTTGCCCAACCCGTTAATTTGTTCAGATCTTCTCACAAGGTTTCCACATCCTGTGGAGAAGTTATTGCCCTGCTTAGCTTAGTGCCGTCCGCAAATACATAGATTGAGCTGTTTACCCCATCTTCCAGGTCGTTTATGAAAAAAAATTAAACAGGATTGGTCCCAGCACAGAACCCTGGGGGACCCCACTTTCCACCCCTGACCATTCCCTATTTATCACCACCCTCTGAACTTGCCCTTGTAGCCAGTTTTCAATCCATATACTCACTCTATGGTCCATGCCAACAGACCTTACTTTGTAGAGTAAACATTTATGGGGAACTGTGTCAAATGCTTTTGCAAAATCCAGATACACCACGTCTACGGCCTTCCTTTATCTAGATGCCAACTCACCTCCTCATAGAAGGTTAATAGATTGGTTTGGCCAGAACGATTCTTCATGAATCCATGCTGGTTAGTGCTAATGATACTGTTTTTATTACTAAAATCTTGTATATAGTCCCTTATCCCCTCCAAGAGCTTGCATACTATTGATGTTAGGCTAACTGGTCTGTAATTTCCAGGGATGTATTTTGGCCCCTTTTTAAATATTGGTGCTACATTAGCTTTTCTCCAATCAGCTGGTACCATTCCAGTCAGTAGACTGTCAGTAAAAATTAGAAACAATGGTCTGGCAATTACTTGACTGAGTTCCCTAAGTACCCTCGGGTGCAAGCACATCTTTCACATTGTCATTATGGAGTATTTATTTTTTTTGAGGAAAATAATGAATTTAATCCATTTTGGAATAAGGCTGTAACATAAAAAAAATGTGGAAAAAGTGAAGCGCTGTGAATATTTTCTGGATGCACTGTAAAATGCAACTCTATCGGAAGAAGTGATCATCGTTGCATCAAGGCAGCAAAGTAGGGTCAATATCTGAACCCCATGAGTCTATCCAAGCATACCAGATCTTATCAAAATTTGGGGGGGGGGGGGATCCTATTAATGCAAGGCTGCTTAGATTGGGCAAAACTTCAACGCTTCCTCAAATTGCCAAAGATTGTCTGTCTTTATGTCTTAAGCTCTAGCATAACTTACTATAAAAGTCAAAAGTTATTGCATTAATTGATTAGTTCCAATATATTGTGTGCTTAGCAATAGTTTTTTGACAGATTTTTCCTTTTTGCCTCCATTAGAAGCCAGCACTGGAGACGGTACGGTCTTCCTTGAAATTGCTCAACGCCAGCGCTTACAGGCTGCAAAGTGAATGCCGCAAGACTGTGCCACCAGAGCCTGGGGCCTCTGTGGACTACCAGCTTCTGACACAGCAGGTCATCCAGTGCGCTTACGACATTGCCAAGGCTGCCAAACAGCTGGTCACTATCACCACCCGGGAGAAGAAGCAGTGACCTTTGTGTGGACTGAACAGCTTGTGTCCTTCACTAGAGGGCACTTTTCTTTTGTAATGTCGTAGCTGCCAAGACTTCCATAAGACACTGAGGACTCTCCATAACCTTGGAGGAGACTGAGGCGTCTACACTCCTGGCAACCAACGTGAGAGTTGCCCTTCAGGCAACCAAATGTTAAATCTTCAGTCCCCCTCATCAGCAACATAATGTAGACATGCCCTGGCTTTTACTTTCTTGACTTGTAGAGCGTATTCATTTCCAAAACACTGCACACATGTACATATGTGTGTATAAACCATATATAGTTACTTTTAAAAAGTGTGTGTGGTTGTAGGAATTGTCTTGTGGTAGAAGGGTCAGTCACACTTCTTGTGATTGTTATCTATTGGAGAGTAGCATAAAGGCTCATAGTAAATGAGCTCAGCCAAATGTGTTTTACTATATAATGTTTACATAATGGATCCATGGGTTTGAGCTCACTGGATTATAAAGCACAATGATATCTGGTCCATGGATGGTAAGGGTGATGTGTACAACATACTTTTGCTCCCAACGGTAGCTAGATGGTGCATCTACAAAAAACATTTCTATGGTGTAATTGAGGACGGAATCCATCATGAGATAGATTATGCATATTCAGGAAACTGTTGTCATTATCGTATATACCCCTTTGCACTGCAGGACGTATCATAGTGCTTCAATTATTTGTATATAAAAAAAAAAAAATGGCTGATCTGCAGCTCACAACACACACACACACACACACACACACACACACACACACATCCTGAATTATATTCAGATATACAAAGTAATATATTGTGCAGATTTCAGGGCTATGACTAAGCTATTTGCAGGGACTTCATCTCTGCCTGGCCTACTGCTTTTTTTTTTGTTGGCTAGGGGGACTGTGATAGACTGTACATCTCAGAGCAACATGCTAAATTATGCACCTGCCATTCACAGCTGTGTTCACGTACCCCATAACTTAGAGTGGATGTAATTATCAGTTGTAATCTGCTGCATGCTATGGGGCAGCACAAACTGACCACTTTGCTGACACATTATCATCCTACTTGGTGTCATCCAGTCCCTGTGCTACATTGCTGTGTGTGAAAGGGTGTTTGTGAATAAACGAATGTGGCCAACCTAGACTTACACTGGAAACTATGTATATATCTATATATATGTACACATATATATAATATATTATAAACATCTCTTTTTTTGTTATCGGGCTGGTAAGGTGCTTAATGTAGAAGACTGTTTAAGTATTTGGTCTGTAACCACTTAAAGCTCATTTTAAAAGCAGCCTGCATCCTAAAGTAAATTCCAGCTAAACTTGAACCTACTCCCACCCCCATTCTAAGTCTATTCTATCTACCCTGTAAAAGAAAAGATGTGTATACTTAAATATTCTGAAACCGCTCCGGTCACATGATCAAGTCCCAGCGCCGGCTTCAGTGTAGAGGAGAGGCAGCAACAACGGCTGCAGAGCCTGGGTGATGATGCCACCTATAGGCTTACTGTGGGGCGTCAGTTGTCCCTCCTCTACTCTGAAGCTGGCGCTGCGACCCAATCATGACTGGAGCAGAGAGCTTCAGAATAGGAAAGTATAGGCATTTCTTTCTTTACAGGGTAGAAAAAATAGTCTTAGAATGGGGTTGGAAGTAGGTTTAGGCTTGGTTAGCATTTGACTGGAATTCTACTTTATTGAACCTAAACACTGAGAATGCTGGGAAAGAACATTCTGCAAGCAAAATGCTTATATTCCACAAAGTAGCACAACGCCGTTGGGTCTAGCCTGCAATGGCAATATTAGCAAGGAGTTTTAAATAAAATGACTTAGTCCTGTGTTTACTACATGTGTGCAGTAAATGTCACAAGTCTTTAGTCTTCCTGAGCTCTCCTCCATTCTTTGCACTGAACTTTTTTTTTCTTTGTGCTCCCTGGCTCTTGCAGAGAGGGATGCTTCATATATCTGTGACATGCCTTGATTGTGATTTTGCAAGATGCTAAGAAGTATCCAGCTCAGTCAGTAAACTAGTGCATTGTGCACTAACCAATTGCATCCAAGATGGTTACTTCAAGTTACTGCACTTTATACACTGCTGTTTGCCTTTAATTAAATGTAAAACTACATGTATTCCCGTAACAAAGTGAATCTGTGAAGCAGCAGTGAAATATCTCTTTGAGAAGCCTCAGGTTTAAGTTGTACTTCTTGGGCAGTATACTCATATATTTGATGACAAATGTGCCCGTAGGGTCATTGAAATTATATTAAGCTATGTATTTATAGCTGTAGCATCAGAATATACATTTTGCTTAACGTTTTGTCCTTGCAGAGCTGCCTGGGAGCAAAGTAGCTATAAAAATAGATTTTCTCAAAGCATGCCCAAAACGCCTACATAACAATGACTAGGCCTACTCATTAGGCACTAGACCTTGCATTATAGGTTAGAAGCGGGTGTGCTTAATCTATACTGTTATAGAGACACATCAGATGAACTATAAACAGTGCTGAATAGACTAAACCTGAAGCAAAAGGTATGTGCTGACAGCTCATACAGTTACCTACCTCCTAAAGTTGTAATCGTAATAGTTTTGTTGCCCAAGTTCATTGAAAAGAAACTGAGAATGAAAATGTGGGAGCTACCGTTACTATCTTGTTTTAATAGTGCAAGCTCTATGTTATGTAATCTGACCTGGAACAAATATGGGAGATGGTTCGTGGCTGCACACCAGTTTTAGGACAGTGACTCAGGTAGTAACGCCAGAAGCTGGACAATGGCACCTTTAAATAATAATTCCAGGCATCGGTATGGAATACATAGTTACAATGGTCCAGCTTGGACCAGTGAATTTATGTATATACCATGCTTGGCTGATGCCCCTGGAAGCTGAAAATCCCTGAAGAAGACAGAGTGGCTGTTCTGCATTGCAAACACAGGTGATCACTTGTTTGGCATGGCTGCCATTCAGAGAATGCTTTGAATTTTTTGAATGAATGCAGAGCATTTTCTGATTGGACGAAGTGGGGAGCGTGACATCACCACTCCATCCCATCCTATCAGAAAATTCCCTTAAAAAAATGCAAAGCATTTTCTGAATGACGCCTGTGCGGAGTCGGCCATCCTCCTGTTTTCACAATGCATCAGGCCAGCAACAAGTGGAAATCACTGTATTGATGGTGTCTAAAGATTCAGTGATTTCCAGCTTCCAGGGGCATTAGCCAGGTCTGGTATATACTGTACATAGTCACATTGGTCCAAGCTGAAACAATGCAACTGTATAAAATACTTATGCCTGGAATTCTTTAAAAACAAGCTACTTCACCACTTCTCTTTAAATTTTGCCAAGTAGTTAGAGAATGGCAGTTTCTATCTATGCTTACTCAAACTGGTATTTTGCTTCATGACACATTCCCTATAAAGTCCTTAGAGTAGGTGTAGCTAATATGTAGTGCTATTCTTCACACTATATAACTATAGCACTTCAGTGACCACTTTTACACGTAGACCTGAATGAGAAGCTTGGTATGTATTTCTGATAGTTCCCAAGCTCCTCCCTAAGGACAGGTTAAATAAAATGCCTCAATGGTTTGCAGGTGGCACATTGCAACTCGTGGAATGTTTGCCACCATAGCCAGCCATTCACATTTATTGCTTTTCCTAGGGCACCCTGGTTGAGCACTCCAGCTTTAAGTGAAACTCTGCCCCAATTATACAGATTGTATGCTCATCTGCATCCAGTTCTGTGTGAACCTGGCCTTAGACACCTAGTGGTGATACAGCTGAATAGTCTTTAGTGCAGTAAAAGTGTATAATTAAATTGTTAGGCATTGTCTGTAAATCTCTTCTCCAATCCTATCTTGCAGGTAGAACACCTCCCAACCTACTGACAGGTTGGGCATTTTTCATCATTCATCCTTTTTCCATTTTGCTGCTGGTTCTAAAGTTGCCTGTCTGTAAATTCCAAACTACCAAGTTTTTTTTTTTTGTTTTTTGTTTTGAAGCTAAAAATGCCATACTCTGCTTATACTGTGGTCCTTGAGACCTCGGTGGTGGGTGTTCTATGTAAAAAGAATCGTAATGTACATTTGTATCAAATTAAACAACTAACACTCTTTTGCTTTGTGTCTGTTATTTCAACTTGCATTCCATATTTAATATACTGTACAGTTGGAAGTATCCTAAAACGGTTCATAAAAAAAAAAAAAGTTTTTTTGTTTTGAATTGTTAAGGGATTAGAACCTATGTCCAGTTATCATTATTGTCTGTATCTTAGCTGAAAAAATGCATGTGTTTGGTGCACCCATTCTGATTCACATCCTGTTGTAAATACAGGACATCAACAAAAACCTACCCAATTGGACACAGACGGCAAAAAGGAAACTTGACCAGGGTTTTAATAAAACCATTCTTTTTTTTTTTTTTTGTTAATTTAATGAGGGAAACCATTCTGGCTTTAGATATACTTTCACCAAATACTGGTGTTTATTATGGGTGAGCCAATATGTATTGAATCCCCCCACGTTCACTAGGGTAGCCTTTTGTCAAGGTTCTGGCTCTGAGTCAATACCACCATCAGCAGCAAACTGTTCCTACAGCAGTCACCGTAAGGTACAATAGATGAAAATTACAAAGCTGGGTCTTGTGCACAGATCCTAACACCAAAGTCAATAAGAGAAGGCCATATGTTCTGGACTGTAGATGTGACAGTGTAGACAAGATAAATGTAAGCAAATAAAAGTTTACACTGACCTGGCTCCTTAAAGCGGTAGTAAACTCTACTAGGCAACTCGGCAACAATTAAGTCAGTATAATATCACTTGTAGGTGCCTTTTTAAAAGTTTTTCGGAGTGTATCCTCTCCTCCAGTCTATCAAGTCACTCGCGCATGCGCATTAGAATTCAAATTGACTCTACACTGAGTGTTCTGTCAATTTGTAGAGCAACTTGAAGTGCTCACGTCAGCATTACTCCCTGTGTAATCCTGCGAGAGTGCTGACAATCATCGATAAACAATCATCTCATTGCACATGTGTGAGATTGCTGAACTGGGGTATGAAAAGGGTGGGTAAGGCAGCGGGAGGTTTCCACAAGGATAGTGCCAGCTAGGGCCGCAAAGGATGAATATACTAATAAGCTGTAACAATAGGAAGAACACTTATAACACTGTTGCTTATCGCTTTGTGTTTGAAAGTGCATTATATTGTGGTATTATGCTTTAGCATGGTTTGCTGCATCGAGTGTACTAACGCTTTAATGTCAACTCTCAAAGCTTAGGTTAAGAAAAAACTAAGGGAAGTGGTTTAAAGCATTATTCAGTTTTTGCATTTACAATACAGTTAAAGTGGTTTTAAAGCCTAAACATTTTTTACTTTTACCGCATTTCTTGCATTAAGGTAAAAAAATGTTTAGGCATCGGTATCCCCCTCACACTTACCCAAGCCCTCATTCGATCTAGCGCTGTGCTTGTCTGCAGCTCTTCTCTGCCCTCACTTCCTGGTCTCGCAGACAGCGAGCCCACACAAGTGCCCCCCCCCCCCCCCCGAGCTATGGGCTCCCCTGGGAGGAGCTAGGAGCGCCGGCATTGTACCCGAGAAGAGGGGGTTTGGGCCCTCTGCAATTCCATGCAAAGCTTTACAATCACTTTAAATTACCTAAGGTCTCTCATGTCCTCCATGATGACCAGTGGTGAGATATCTCGGGACTTGAGTTCTCAGCCCTGGTTCCGATCTGCTAAAATCTCAGCTGTGTGACCTCTTCGGCCCCATACAACTTCCTGTCACAATCTTCTCCTTTGGATAATACTACAGTAAGCGTTAACCCCTGTCTCCCCCTTTTTCCACATTATGAACTTAATTTCACCCCAAACTTTACAGTTAGAAATTAACACAACCCTTAGTGCCAACATCTCTTAATAGAGCTGCCAGCATCAAGAGCACAAAATTCTGCACTTACAGCTTGATTCTGGTTATAGAAAATGTGACAGGATGAATATGATCACTACTGTTTAAGCCAGTGAAAGTTAAACTTATGGAAAGGAACTGAATTCTAGGACAACTCGCATCAATAAGAGGCCAAATATACATATATTTGAACATAGGATTTTAGACACCAGATGGGAAGTTTAGATCGTTGGTTATGCAGCTGCCCTTTGGGAGATTGGACACTGGCAAACCAAACTGTAAGGACATCCCTGATATAATACCTTCCACTCCCAGCAAACAATAAGGAGTGAATTATAGGAACAGAGGGGAGGTACTTGTAAAAGTTTTTTTTATTGGAGAACACAAGTATAAAAATCCTATTTTCGAAACTATACATTATAAGACCCCATACACACCATTAGATTTTCTGCAAATTTTTGGCTTCAGATTTACCAAAACCATATATGACATCAAACCCTTAGACCCCTTTCAGACTGGAGGCATTTTTCAGGTGCTTTAGTGCTAAAAATTTACCCCTGAAAAAAGCCTCAACTGCAATCCCAGTGTGAAAGCCCGAGTGCGTCTACATTGGGGCGCTGCACTGGCAGGACATCAAAAAAAAAAGTCCTGCAAGCAGCTTCTTTCCAGTGCTGTAGGAGCAGTGAATACACTGCTCCTAAAGCGCCCCTGCCCATTGAAATCAATGAGCAGCACCGCTGGTAAAGCGGCGCTATGTGGGCGGTTTTAACCCTTTTTTGGCCACTAGTGGGGGTTGTATAAAACACAGGGCTGGTGCACCCACTCTTTTTTTTTTTTTTTGTATTGTTTGGTCACCTGAAAGTATCTGCAAATCCCATTTTCTAATACTTTGATCCTATTCTGATGTGCAATTAAGGAGTGACATCTGATCCTACTATACATATTTAGATTTTCAAAAAAGCATCTTTTTTTTTTTATATATATTTGTTACATGTGCATATGACAGCTGTCAAACAATTTGTACCACAGATACTATATACATTATGTGTGCCTAAATTAGTAGGGAGATATAATGATCTGGATCTCAGTGAGGGGCAGAACTCATTGCTTAGTAAATCTCTGCTGCCTGTCAGCATTCAATCATGTGCGAGCAAACAAAATTCGATTTTTGGAGTTGTCAATTGCACCCTGATCAGGCGACCCTCTAGAAGCGCCGTCCAATGAACAAGAGCGATGGACCAACCAGAGTTCCAGGATGTTGATGGGATGGCTGGACTTTTCTGGGGGCCATCATGAGAGATGTCTTGTGTGACACCTTGGTAATGAGACACCTTTTTATAGGTCATCAATTGACACTAAACCAGCTAATATTAATTTGCACTGACAAGGGGCAGGTTTGCTTTCCAATTACACATAGATTTCAGCTGGTGTCTTGGCTTTCCATGTGTTGTTACACCTCCCGTTCTTCACGTGTGCAATACTTTACTTTTTCCCTGTGTCATTCCATTTTATTACACATAACTTACATTTCTGAACTTATTTGTTTTGGTCGGTTTCTATGTATGGATTCTTACCAATATGTGGGGAAAATTTGCTGTACCTTTTAGAAATATTTTTACCTACCTTTTTATTCTGCGTTCAAATTGCAAACTGAGCTGTAGAATGCACATGAGCCCATCTCCTGCCAGTAAGAAGGGTCGTGTGTGTGTGTGTGTGTGTGTGTGCACGTTTTTTTTTGTTTTTTTTTTTTTTACAATATATGTTTACTATAAGCATGCCCCAGGAAGAAGTCATCTTTTGACGAAACGACGTAGGGTGAGCGGCGTGCTGACGTCATCTCCATTCCCTGTCCATCCAGGAAGCGACGGGCAGCGAGAAAGAGAGAGCCGGCCGGCTCGACATTGATTTTACACATGCCTATTAACTGCATATTAAATGTAAGTGTGATATGTTTTTTTTTTTTTTTTATAAATAAAGTATCAAAGCAATATTGCGCTATGGATATCCGTTTGTTTTCCATGTAAACGCTTGTGGAGGAGAGTAAGGAGGATCTAGGCAGGACCTTTATGTATGCCTGCACTCTGTAAGAGATACTTGGAGGATCCCGGATAGAGACCCTGGCAGGGGGATAAGCCACAGGCCTTTTTGATCTCTCTGACACAGAGATCAAAGCAGCTGGTAAGCGGCAGTGCTTTTTACTTGGTGGAGGACCCTTCTCTTCTTTTTAATCACTTTCTTTCCGAGGGTGTCAAGTATAGGAGCACCACGGAAATAGCAGCAACAGAATCCCAATACCCCTTGTGGACTTTTTTGCATGATTATTTTATTTTTAAAGGAAATTCTCTTCAGGTTTTTTTAACCCTTTATGATGATGTTGCATGAAGTTTTGTTTTATGGTCACATGTTTATAAGAATTGTATTTGTTTGATTATACACTGTCTGGGTAGTATAATTTTTTGAAGTTAGATTGAATATTGGGCCAAAAAGATTGCATCCAGTGGTTGCCCAATATGTGCACATTTATGCACAAAGTAGTAGTTCAAGGTTGAACTCATTTTCACGATTGATTTTCACGTTTGTAAATTTCCAGCGCAGCTATTTTTTTGCATTACTATAAGCATATACGCTATACGTAAGCATATAAGCGTATACAGGTTTGTTTACTTGGGGAGTTAAAACTTAATTCCAAGCAGATGTAATAGACCAAATTAAGGCAGCTCAGCATCCATTATATGTATTTCCTTAAATTTAGCTAGTGAAAGCACCTGAATTTGACTTTATAACAGTGTCCTATACAAAGGCACTCAGAATGGGGGGGTTTGTGTGGACTGGGACCCAGTGACTGCATGATAATGTACGGACAAGAAACATGCTAATAGGATGATACAGCAGAATGAGCAGAGCGATGAACTCATCAGCCTGCTGGTGCTGCTTCTTCGCTGTCCACTCAGCAGGCTGGAGGTGAAAGGAGGACATTTCTGTATTCCATAACTGAAAGAGATGTCATCCATCTGGCTGTTCTCTGGCAGGGCTGTGAAAATCTCGAGATTTATCATTTGGCCAGTTAAACAGCCTCCTATTACAGTAGTGTATTTTACAGTTTCAGCAAAGGTTAGAAAGAGCGAGATGGAAACAAAAGAATAGTAAGAAGATGAACGCAAAGTACGCAGGCAAGCTTTAGACAATTCCTATGACCTATTCCTAGGTTCTACAATTTTTTTTTATTGTTAGTAAGCACACATGGGAAAAGGATCAGCCCTGTATGGATTGAGAAAGCCTGTTGCACAATATAACAGCTGTTAGGAGAAAGGGACTGGTGACCAAGTTTTTAATGGTAACCTTTTCACAATAAATACCAAAGTATTTTAGAAGAACACAAGGGCAATGCATTTTTTGAATTCTATATGTCAAACACCCACAATGAATCCGTTACCCAGAGGCCATCAAATCTTTGCCTAGCTTTTAGGTGACAAGATTTTGTTTAAGTTTTCTGATATCTAGAAAACGTAACATATCTGCTTCACAATATACAGTGCTGTGAAAAAGTAATTGCCCGCTCCCATGCTGAATCATGAATGAACTGTGATTAACCACAATTTTTTGGAAAGCCGAGTTAAATCTCACTTGCCACACCCAATTACTGCCAGACTTGTTGAATAAAGAAATCACAAATAGAATCTGTCTGACAAAGTGAAGCGCGCTAACAGATCACAAAAAGCCACACACCATGCCACAATTGAAAAAAAATTCAAGAACAGATTATAAGCAAACCTATTGGTCTAGGAAGGGTTTCAAAGCCATTTCTAAGTCTTTGGAACTCCAGTGCACCACGGGGAGAGCCAATATCCACAAATTGAGATAACTTGGAACAGTGGTGAACCTTCCCAGGAGTGGCCGGCCTACAAAAATTACTCCAAGAGCATGACGACAACTCAATCCAGGAGGTCATAAAAGAACCCAGAACAACATCTAAAGAACTGCAGGCCTCACGTAAGTGTTCATGATCCAGCAATAAGAAAGACTGGGCAAAAATGGCATCCATGGGAGTGTTCCAAAGCCACTGCTGACCAAAAAGAACACAAAGGCTCATCTCACATTTACCAAAAAACATCTTGATTATTCCCAAGACTTTTGAGCAAATATTCTGTGGACTCATGAGACAAAAATTTAACTTTTTGGAAGGTGTGTGGCCCGTTTCTTCTGGCAAAAAATGAATACAGCATTTCATAACAAGAACATCATACCAACAGTCAGACATGGTGGTGGTAGCGTGATGGTCTGGGGCTGCTTTGCAGCTTCAGGACGACTTAGCATAATTGATGGAACTATGAATTCTGAGCTCTACCAGAAAATCCTAAAGGAGAATGTTCGGCCATCAGTTCGTAACCTCAAGCTCAAGTGCACTTGGGTTATGCAGCAGGACAATGATCCGAAACACAACAGCAAGTCCAACTCCAAATGGTTCAAACAAAGCAAGATGTAGGTTTTGGAGTGGCCTAGTCAAAGCCCAGACAAATACAATTGAGATGCTGTATCATGACTACACAGGCCGTTTGCTGCAAAACCCTCCAATGTGGCTGGATTAAAACAATTCTTCAAAGAAGTGTGAGCCAAAATTGCTCCACAGCAATGTGAAAGACTCATTGCCAGTTCTTGCAAACGCTTGATTGCAGTTGTTGCCGCCAAGGGTGGCACAACCAGTTATTAGGTTTAGGGGGCAATTACTTTTTCACATAAAGCCAGGCAGGTTTGGACAGCTTTTTTGCCTTAATAAATTAAACCATCATTTAAAAACGCATTCTATATTTACTCGGGTTATCTTTGTGTAAATAATACAATTAGTTGACGATTTGCGTCATTTAGGTGTGCGAAATATGCAAAAAAAATAAAAATAAATCTGAAAGAGGGCAAATACTTTTTCACAGCATTGTAAATGTTGTTTGGGAATGCTGACAGATCAAAATGACTCATGAATTGGGATTTTTTTTTTAAAGCATGACCCACTTTTTTGGAGGTACAATGGCTGGTTCACACTGGTGTGTTTTGACATGACAAATCAGCAGCAATGGTACCATTCTAAATCGGTGCGACGCCACATCTGCGGTGCTGTGCCGATTTCAAAAAGTAATTTCTGTACTACTTTTTGTGATTTCAGGCTGCGATTTACATGGACATCTGTGCAGAAACCCACACAGATGTCTGTGAAATCACAGCCGAAATCAGGACTGACATGCGGGAGTGAAATTGTACGAGTTCAGCTGAACTCTCACAGCTTCATTCACGCAGCTCAGTGTGAACCTGGGCTCAAGCATACGAGGTAAACTGCACACTGAAACGTTATCTACGATTTTCACTTTGGCACACTAAAAAAAAATCTGGCATGTAGGCGTTATCCTAAAAAAATTGTAGAATATACCTTGCAGGTCTGCACCATACAGGCTGGCAGAAGGCACAATAATGCATGGCGGATAAGAAACTATGAGGGCGTAAAGGAAGTCCTACCAGCAGCAGCATCCCAAAACCTCCGGCCATGGCCATTTCAGGCAGGCAAAGCTCCCACATTTTTAGTAGTTGTGGACCTTGCTTTAAAGTTGTCACCCCCCCACGAAGTACAGAATCACTGGCCAATAGGAATTTGCAGGAGTCAGGAAAGTATCAGATTTTCAGACATTACAATGAGGTATTTGGCCATTATGGAAAAAGTTTGGGAGGCTGCTAAATAAAGCATCTTTTTTTTTTTAACGCAAGAAGTTCAAAAAAATTAAAAATATGTCCCTAGACCACAATAGTTACCATTTGACAGAATTCATGCTTCTTTTACTGTGGGCTTTCTTGCCACATTGCTCCCCCTTTGATGAACAGAAACTAAACAGTGAATAGAATAAAACCTTTTTTTATTGGATTTAAAAAATTGTAAATTACAGATTATGTAGATAAAAAAATATGTACAAAGAACAGACTTAAACAACATCAGTACAAAAATATACTGTAATTTATAAATTGTTGCTAAATGCAACGCTACAACTGTCCTAAAGAAAGCCTCTAGTGACTGCAATGTACGATTCTCTGGTACAGAGAGAGACCGGTGCTGTAATGAAAAGTATCACTAGACTATGGCTATAAAAGAGCCACTAAGAACACCTACAAAAAGGTGTGTGAAAACGTAAGAAGCTTATTGCAACTGAAAATATCGGGCAATGTTGATGTGCTACTGGTGTTACACCATAGGCACCTGCCAGCCCTATTCACCCTTATCAAGTTGGCAAGCTGGATAGTATTCCAGCTATGTGCAGTTGAGAGGGTGGAAACAAACAGTATTTTTGTATATCATAAAAAATATATACACCAGTTGCGAATGTCGTTAGAGGCTCTTTTACAATACATTGGTCCTTTTACAGAACCGTCAGAAAAGTCGGGCTGTGTACATAACGGACAGCTGGGCCTGTCTCAAAAACATGCTGAACCTGAAAATGCTTCTTCACCTTCAAAGGGATTTAAAAGAATATCCTCTTCTACAGCTTCCTGCTGATAAGAGCCACCTCTGTACAGTCCCTTTAAGGTTATAATCCACTGCAGCTCATATAGACTGGACACAAAGTCATACTGACTTCAGTAAAGACTTACAGTTTTAATTCTCTTGATTTGCACTTTACGCTGTAAAGTCTAAATGGAAAAACCCCGGTGTTGATGAACCTGCTTATTGGCCCAGGTTAGGTTTGTATGTGAACCATTATCACAGTCACATTTGGGGGGTCGAGCAACTCATTCCATTAAATACTGCACAAAGCACTTTTCAAGAGCATGACGTTCCCCACATTCATGTGACGGACGAAGAGCAACTGACACAGGAATCAATGCTGAGCTTGTCGCCTTCAACTCCACGTAGAAAACGTACCTAGAAATTCTCAAGAAAAGAGAAGGCTATATAAAGGCTTGTTTGACAAGGACAGGAGTGAAATAATGGAGGAAACTTGTGCTGGTGGGTTTTTACTGTGAAGCCGTGGAAAAAAAAAGTAGAACTATCCTCGATTAAGACCCTTCACACTGAGACGCTTTACAGGTGCTAAATCGCTAACAATAGCGCCTGCAAAGCGCCTCTGCCATCTCTCCAGTGTGAAAGCCTGAGGGCTTTTGCACTGGAGCGATGCTTCCCTGAGGCGCTTTAGGAGCGGTGAAAACACCGCTCCTAAAGCACCGCTGCCCATTGACATCAAGGAAGCAAAGCCAGTGCTTTTAACCCTTTTCCGGCCTCTAGCGGGGGTTTAAAGCATCCCGCTAGCAGCCAAAAAGCGCTTTACCGCCAATGCCCGGGTGCTGTGAGTGTGAAAGTGCCCTAAAAAATAAAATAAAAGTGCTGGACAAAGTTAAAGCCCATCTCCAGATGTTTAATTCACACCCCCCCCCTTTTCACATACCCTTTGTAGCAGTCTTCAGGCTGGTAACATGAACCACAGGCCTCCTCCTCTGAGGGCAGCGGGTGGATCCCTATGTTGCAGAAAACAGTGCTTACAGCAAAGTGTATATTATTCTCTGCAGTATTCCTTGTGAGCCAAGGCCAATGTGGCAACACCATCAGATGGTGTGTATATGACAGTTTGGGCTCAAAGGAACTGAGCTGCATGATGCCTGGCATCAATCAACCTGGAAGAGGACCAAAAGCTGGCAGCAGAGTTTGTGTGTGGGACAGGCTGGTAACATGAGGAGTATTGCAGAAAAGGCTGCATTTATTATTTTTAAATCTCCTAGACTATTTTTTTTATTTTAAACTGGGATTGGATATTGTATATTTCCTTAATCTCTTACCCGTTAAGCAAAGAGATGAAAGAACAGAGTGGGAGAGGCAAGGCCATCATCTATTAATCATCATCAAGAGTCAAGCTATCAGTAGGAGAACCTTGGCTACTGCCACCTAAATGTTCAGTCCACTCAAAACTGATATTCCAATTATAGATTAGATGCAGTCAAGATAAAGCACCCGATTTCTTCCAATCTGACTTGGACCAGCCAGAAACAGAGTTTCTGGAACCCGTGAAAGAAATTTGCTAGATTTCCCCATCAGCACAGACAGTGTTGACAGGGGAATCCCTCCCACGGAGCTGTTGTGTTCGTCATGGGAGAACACCAGCACTGTATTTATATGAAAGTCAAATTTGAATATAGTTCTCCTGGATGCTTAGTGACCATTCACACTAGAAACTGCATGTGAATTGCACAGGAACGCTGTGCATTTCCTGTGCGATTCACATGCAGTTCTGTGCAGTGCGATTTCAGCCCTATTTGTTTGGCACTACTTTTTGAAACATGGTTACAGCATCGCATCATACTTTTGTACCATGAGATGCGGTGCGGGCAAACGCACTGCATTTGCTACCTGCATTTGGGGTGTTGTTAACTTTGAACCGACCCGCGTTCAACCGACCCACAAGGGCAGTGCAATTGGAATGCAGTTCAGGAAGCTGCACAGGAACACGGCACTCCCTCACTGCATTCTAGTGTGAATGGGCCCTAAAGTGTAATTTCACTTTTAGTAATTGTTTACACTACAAAAGTCACTTATGGGATCTGGAACTGCATAGGGAGATTTTTGTAATAAACTACTGAAGGCGAACGTCAAAAGAATTGATCATTCAACAAAAAAAAAAAAAAAAAAAAAAAACACGCACCTTTAGATCATACAGCAACAGATCCACTCAAATGTCAAATCAAGATACCTGGAATATTCACACTATATAGAATTATGGAAGCATCCCAACAGTGGCAATGCTCCCAATGTAAAGCAAATTATTTGCCAAGCACCGCATAAACCATTTCAAGTAGGAAGTACAAGATTTAAAACAAATAAAAAAGCTTCAACTTGAGCCAATCTACAAAGCCAGTTACTTGGCTTTGTTAAAATGACAAAAGCTGTAGGTTGCCAAAGATGAAGGTGCACAGATTTAGCCTGACAACTTTCCCTGACTCCATTTAAGTTCTTTAAAAAAAATAAAAATAAAATAAAAAAAAAAACACACACAACATGGTATACTTACCTGCTCTGTGCAGTGGTTGTGGACAGAACAGAACCGATCCTCTTCTTCCTTGGTCCCCCGCTGGCCCCTCCCTCCTGCAATCTGCCCCCAGAGCAAACGGCTTGATATAAGGGGACCCAAGCAGTCTCACTTCTGAGCCGCTGTTCTGCGTGTCCATTCAGACAGAGCCGTGGCTCGGACCTGCCCCCTCTCTTCTCATTGGCTCACTGGCTGTGATCGACAATGAGGACCCAATGAGTCCCTGGAAAGCCGAGGCTCTCGTGCACATCGCTGGATCATGATGGGACTCAGGTAAGCATTATGGGCATTATGGGTGGCTGCTGCACACAGAAGGTTTTTTTTTACCTTCATGCATAAAGGTAAAAAACCTTGAGCCTTTAGAACCACTTTAACCTATAAAGCAACCATACCAACATGTTTAAAAGAAAAAAAAAAAAAAACCCAACACAACCGGCACACACGGGAGAATGAAAGTCTAGTTATGCGACCTGTAAAAGCTATGCGACTAGCTTAACTTTCAATCAAAAAATTCTCTCAGAGAAAAAAAAAAACTCCATGGGACTCCACAGGCCTTACACTGCGTCCTCATTTTAGAAAGGACTTATGTATATGAAAAGTGCAGTAAACTCTGAAACATGCAGTGAAGAGCAATACCACTTTCTGCTATAAAAAGGTCCATATGTATCAGTGTTGGGCCCACTATACAATTTGCTGTGACATTACTCGTCATGATGTGATTTTTAATCTGACGAAGATCATGTTCTAATCAGAACTCTCACTTAGACTTTCATACAGCAATGTGGGGCTCCTCCTCTTTCCAAACCATCTCGTGCGCCTGCTGTGACCCTGTACAAGTCTCCTCTTGATAATTGCTGTGAAGAAGAAACACAATATCTGCTTATTATATTATCCAGTTTAAATATACCAATATGCTTAGGAGTTTAACATCGCATTAGGTGGCAAACCACAGAATAACTTTTGATAGCAAAGCCCCCCCTACCATCTTGTGCAAGAAAATTGCAATCAATTGTCCTTTACATATGAAAGAACAAGCTTGCTGCACCTCATACCTTAGGGAAAAGTATGGTAACATTTTATTCATGCTTGTATATTTCTGTTGGCCTGTTAGGCTGCATTCACACCGGTGTTTAGCAACACTGCAAATCTCAGTGGCAAGAATCTATAGACTGGATTGAGAGCTCTGTGCAGATAGCATCCAACCTCAGCCACCAGAGGTAATCACTGGCTGTGCCAACAGAAGTGGCCACCGACAGCCTATCATTGCACTGTACGGGCTCGGTGACTGCAGCTATCCACACACAGCTGTCGATCACAGCTACAGGAATCCGATTCTTGCCACTTGGCTTAACGTCTGTGTGAATGCAGTCTAATAGTACATTTTTTATAATCCTTATATAGTGAAAGAAACTTTCATCCAAAGGCCATTAAGAAGCATGAAGTCCACTACCATGTAGTCCAATACCCGCTACCATTGCAGACCACCTAAAAATGCTGGTTGCCTGGCTGTCATGCTCAAACAAATGTTTTTTCTAACATCAAAAAGAACACAGCCAAGCAACTAGTACTTTTTAAAGAAGTGGTCAGCAATGGCAGTCCTCTTTGTGTATATATAGGCTGCCACTGTTGAGCTACTGCTGTAAAATTCCAGCTGCCTGGCAGTTTCTACCTTCAATTATTTTAGCCCTTGATCTATAAAAACACATGCAGTAACTGAGCTCCTGACACATATACCTCTTACAGGTCAGTACACTTGTAAGAAACCTAGTCACTCTAGCTGCTGTGGAACTACAAGTTCCATACGGCATTGTAAGACTGGCAGTCACAGGCATGACTCTCAAAGGCAGAGAGAGGCTTGAGGGGATTTGAAGTTTCACCACAGCTGGGGTGCTTACCAAGTATTTAAGTTATCAGCATGTATGTAAAGCAGGGACGTACTATACGAGACAGTGTGAAGGCTGGTAGCATGCCAAGGCAGCGTTTTTATACCCTGATGCCTTTACTTTGATGTAAGTGCATATAATTGTGTTTTTTAATAAAGAAAAAAGGTTTGCAATATTACGCTATGCACATTTCTCTCTCCATTGATACACCATACCTTACATCAACTTGATGGAGATTGGGCTATTGGAGTAATGAAAATGACATCCAAGCCACAGCTGTGGAGTAACAACTAGGATCACTATTGAAAGGAGATACCATTACCACCGATGTAAAACAAGGACCCTGTGTTTAAAGGCATATTGCTGGTGAGTGGGGACCCAGGAGGGGAGCACAAAGTGTCACTGCAATCTTCATTTGGACACTTTTTTTTTGCACAGATGGACTTTACTTGATTGCACTATATAGGTTTGTAATTCATTATTTATCCATTATTGATTACATTTTTGGAGATGTTGGAGCAGCACCAAGTATAATTTCACTTTAAAGGGGTTTTTTCCCTTACAAGATAGCAGCAGCTCATTCATTTTGATTTATTTAATTATTTTTAAAGAAGCACACACCATAGCGTGGGTATTTACACATATTTCATGTATTTTGAGGTATCAGCATGAGAGCCAAGCAGCTAGCGCTTTCAGAAGCCAGCCAGAAATCATAATTTTCTCTTTGAACAAGTTTCCACTCCAACCTAAGGCATGCGATCAATACCTAAATTACTGTTACCATGAAATGTTACCTATAACAGAGTTTCTTTAATGTTCCCTTGCTTGCATTAGTACTTCAGAAGAGTGATGGTAAGGCTTGGAAGGAGGTTCTTTTTTGTATGCCACCCTAACGCCTCGTACACACTGAGAATATCAGGCGAATGATAGTTTTTTTTTGCATGCAATTCTCATCTCAAGAATGAAGAGGTAACTAAAGTTTGGAAAATTCTCGTTTGACAGAATACAACTTTGGAAGTGATATGTGTTGCATTGTATTGTAGTTTCTTTTTTTAATTTCCAGATCGATCAGATTTTCATACGGTCGCTTCGAAAGTGGTATTTTTCATCCATTTTTCTGATTGTGTATACTAGACATGAGACATTTTATAGAAGTATTATGATCAGGGCCTGTTCTAGTCCATTCACTGTTACTATACTATCCTGCCTTGGCTACAGTCACTCAGGTTGACCTGTAGTGTATATGCCCAAGCTTTGCTGCGACTCCTTAAAGTGCCAGCAGCACACTGCTTATTCCAGCATTGACAACTGTATTTATGCAAGTTTTAAAAATGTAGGCAAGAAAACTTCAGCATGTGACCATTTCAAAGAAACCTGCACTGAAAGAAACAGAGTCTTCTATTACAAATAGTCTCTTTGCTTTAATACTGAGTCACTAACCTGGAACAGCTATTCAGATATAGAACGTTAACTTTTCTAATCTGTGTACTTTGTTCCCTGTCAGCGATTCAGAAGGTTTTACACTGGATAAACAAATCAGCCAGGCAACTAGTAATTTTAAAGAGAGATCAGATATTTCATTCTCCCTTTTTCTTTCATTAAAGGTTAATTTTAACCGTGCAGTGTTTGTTCAGATTCCATCAAACAAGGTGCATATTATAATTACCACTGGCAGAAATGTTTTTCAATAGACAAGATGTAGATTTTTCAGCAACAAATCATCCACCCAAATCTAGGAGAAAACTTACCTGACACAGTTTCTTTCTCTTCAGAGTGGTTTTCTGATGACCAGTACAGGCTCTGGCTCCTGCGGAACTTCTTATAGATTTGGGTGTACAAGACTGAAAACGTGAGTAGGGAAAAGAGAAAAATGAGAGATGCCGCTGCCCAGGTAGCCTCCTGCGTTCGAGGAGTAGAAACAAACCCCTCGCTGGACTTATGCTGGCTGTCACTCAACCTTGTCTGGGCCTTGGCTGGCAACTCGGCAACTGCTTCCCGCTGACAGTTGCATTCCTGCTTCTGTTCACCTGATTGTTTCTTCTCAGCAGCAGTGGATGAAAGCTTTGGATCAGTAAGCTGATGGTGCAACTGTTGAGTAGTTTCAGGTCTTGGTGCAAAGTTTATGGTGGTCTCTTTCTGTGGGGAGGCATCAGGGTGGTCTTCAGGTTTGACTAAAGGCTGTGAGGGCTGCTCCTTACCAGTCTCTTGAGATACATTGCTCCCAACAGGTTGTGTTACATTAACATCAGGTAAGACAATAGACTGGTTAAGTGGGGTAGGCATGACCTTCTGTACTGGCAGCTTTGACATGTCCTTGTCATGATCTTCAGTCTCCTGACTATGAAGGCTAGCTTTTATACTTTGAGTGTGTGTGTCATGTATAAAGCCAACAGAGGTGGTAGAAGAGGATTCAGTGGGAGAAGATAACCCACTGGTTCCTGCAGGCTGTAACACTGTACTGTGCTTTCTAATGGTTTTGTCTATGTGTTGACCAGCTAGTGTACTAAAGGAAATGCTGGCAGATATATGTGAAGATGCCGTATCTTGGATCGCAGGGCTTGGTAATACCTCAGATCTTCTCCTTTTCCGCAATAGATGCCAAACTAACCGCTCTCTATGGCTCCGAAAATGATTTAGCATCTGAAAGTATTACAGATACAATTTATAATAGTATTATGAATACAACAAGTTTGCCACAACAGAGAACAATTTGCTCAAAGATATCCTACTACGAGTAAAGTTCCTTAACAAATTGTGTTCAGATTAAACCCCAAACGTGTAGTGTATTCGAATATTTGAAGAGAAACATCGAGTGGCGCTAACAGTGAAAATAATGCAAACACAAAATAATAAAATAATAATGACACAAATAAATAAATGTAGAACACCACGTGAAATAGTGCAAAAATCAATATATAAATAGTCCTTTGATCTCTATGGTGAAATCAATCTTCAAAAAATAAATTGTTTTAAATTCTTCCACCACACCGACGTGCCTCGTGATCCCGCTCCCAATGAGACCGCACTCACCAGATGGTGTTGCCACCCACTCTCATGGTTGGCAAATAAGCTGTTTAACCACACCTGGGTCAATGATCTGATCACACCAGAACGTATACCTCCATATGTAAAAATAAGAAGTGAACAGTGCTCCACATAGCGTGATTCTGTTTAAAAACGTTTATTCAAACATATCACACATGCACACTTCAATAGTAAAACTCACATGTTAAAAGTGAAAAAACAGCAAATCTCAGCAAATGTTTCCACAGCAAACTATGAACGAAGAAAGGCTTGGAAGTACGCCCAAATGGTCACATAGGGTCCCAAAGTATGCCGCAATGAATCTAACCCACTTGAGAAGCTGTTCTCAGTGTGCCCAATCTCCAGTGGACTCTGAGTAATGACTGTGACAAGCGATGGGAACTCAGGATCTCTAGATGAATGGAACGCCAAACTGTCAAAGGATTGTTAATGTATTGTTAATGTCCGTGTGGCCACGCCCCCAAGGGGGCGTGGCCACACAGACATTAACAATACATTAACAATCCTTTGACAGTTTGGCGTTCCATTCATCTAGAGATCCTGAGTTCCCATCGCTTGTCACAGTCACTACTCAGAGTCCACTGGAGATTGGGCACACTGAGAACAGCTTCTGAAGTGGGTGAGATTCATTGCGGCATACTTTGGGACCCTATGTGACCATTTGGGCGTACTTCCAAGCCTTTCTTCATTCATAGTTTGCTGTTGAAACATTTGCTGAGATTTGCTGTTTTTTCACTTTTAACATGTGAGTTTTACTATTGAAGTGTGCATGTGTGATATGTTTGAATAAACGTTTTTAAACAGAATCACGCTATGTGGAGCACTGTTCACTTCTTATTTTTACATATGGAGGTATAAGTTCTGGTGTGATCGGATCATTGACCCAGGTGTGGTTAAACAGCTTGTTTGCCAACCACGAGAGTGGGTGGCAACACCATCTGGTGAGTGCGGTCTCATTGGGAGCGGGAACACGAGGCACGTCGGTGTGGTGGAAGAATTTAAAACAATTTATTTTTTGAAGATTGATTTCACCATAGAGATCAAAGGACTATTTATATATTGATTTTTGCACTATTTCACGTGGTGTTCTACATTTATTTGTGTCATTATTTTATTATTTTGTGTTTGCATTATTTTCACTGTTAGCGCCACTTGATTATTCTCTTCAAATATTCGAATACACTACACGTTTGGGGTTTAATCTGAGCACAATTCATTATACCATTTTTAAGTGGCAGCTGGTTCACTTCACTAGTTTATTGTTATATATTTCATTTTTGTATACACAATATTAGGAATATTATTTTTGGAAGAATTGGCGCAGTGGAGGTACGATATTTCAGCAGGCGGACATATAGAGTACCATTAGACCCAAAGTTCCTTAACAGCCAAACAATGAGAAAGCCCATTACCTAGTCCTAAAAAAAAGCAGTAGACAGCAGACAAATGTTTGAGGCAAAATGCAATACCTAAAGTTGCCATATTATAAGTCAACCAGTGAAACCTCATAGTGGATGCATACAGTGCATCTGGAAAGTATTCACTTTTTCCACATTTTGTTAGGTTACAGCCATAATGCAAAAATTTATTAAAATTCATTATTTTCCTCAAAATTCTACAAATACCCCATAATGACAACATGAAAGAAGTTTGTTTGAAATCTTTGCAAATTTATAAAATACCATGTACATGAGTATTAACAGCCTTTGCCATGACACCCAAAATTTAGCTAAGGTGCATCCTGTTTTCACTGATCATTCTTGAGATGTTTTTACAACTTGGAGTCCACCTGTGGTAAATTCAGTTGATTGGACATGAATATATATAAAAATATAAATATAATCCTACAGTTAAAGTGGTTGTATACCCTTAATTTAGACTTGCACCTACAGGTAAGCCTAAAAAAAAAAAAAAGTAAGCACTATTTTTATTTTTTGCAAAAAAAAATTTACAACGTTGTCTACGGCGCATTTTTTAGTCAACGGGTGAAAAAATGTATTTAGCCACATTTAAAAAAAATGCAAACCGCATTATTTATTGGTTTGCATGCGCGGAGCGACGTCTACGCTGCTTACATTTTCTGGAAACACCGCTTTTTAATTTATGACTGCCTATTTCATTTCTTGAGGTGCTAAAATGGCAGAGAAGAGCCCATTGAATATTTTTTTATTTTAGACCCAAGAGATTGAATAAAAACAAAAAAAAAAGAGTTTTTTTTTTCTTCAAAAAGTTGGCACTAAATGATAGATTGCTCACACATGCCATAGTTATATGTGGAATTGCACCCCAAAATACATTTTGCTGCTTCTCCTGAGTATGGGGATCCCACATGTGTGGGACTTTTTGGGAGCCTAGCCTCGTACGGGGCCCCGAAACCCAAGCACCGCCTTAAGGATTTCTAAGGGTGCAAAAAAAAGATTTCACTCCTCACTACCTAAAAAAATTTTTTTTTATAAAATGCCAAAATAGCACAAAACCCCCCCAAATGACCCCATTGTGGAAAGTAGACACCCCAAGCTAATAGCTTACCTGTAGGTACAAGAAATATCTCCTAAACCTACACGGTTTAGGAGTACATTTTCTGGAATTTACACCTGCAAAGAACGATTTACAACGATGTCTACGGTGCATGCGCGCCGTAGACAACGGTGCTTTGAACGGGTTAATCCCCATTCCCAACTGCGGCCCACCGCAGTTGAAGTGCCCGGCGCGCATGCGCGAAGCGACGTCTTCGCTGCTCTGGCCAATCACAGCGCCGGAGTTTTTTTTTTCAAAAAGTTGTCACTAATGATATATGCTGACCGACATGCCGAGTTATATGTGGAAATGCACCACCCATACAATACATTTTGCTGCTTCTCCTGAGTAGGGGGATACCACATGTGTGGGTTTTTGGGCGGGGGGTCGGTACTGGGGCCCCCGGTACTGCACTTGGGTGGGCTGGGCTGGGCGGAGGGGAAATATCTCCTAAACCTGCACGGTTTAGGAGATGCTTTGAGGGTGTTTGGGGTACTGGCACTAACCTGGGGCGCCGCAGACCTTATTTGAACCTAAATCCTAATTGATATCACCCACCGGGCGATCAGGGGGTTAATGCGTTATTGGGTAATAAATGGCTGGTGCCCTCACAGCGCCGCAGCGGTGCTGTGATTGGCCGGAGCGGCGATACCCGGAAGAGCGATGGCTGCGGCTGGAGGGGGGAGAAGAAGACGGCGTCGGGGGCCCTGATCTAAGGTAAGTGCTGCATAATGAGCTAGTATGCTAGTCATACTAGCTCATTATGACTTTCTCTTGCAGGTAGTTTAAAAAAAAAAAAAAAAAAAAAAAGTTTAAAAGGGTATACAACCACTTTAACTGTGCATTTCAGAGCACAAACCAAGCCATTAAGTCCAAGAAATTCTCTGTAGACCTGAAAACCTGCTCTGGACCTCAGACTTTGGCGAAGGTTCATCTTCCAACAAGACTACAACCCTAAGCACAATGCCAAGATAACCTAGGAGTGGCTACAGGACAACTCTGTGAATGTCCTTGAGTGGCCCAGCCAGAGCCCAGACTTGAATCCGATTGAACATCTCTGGAGAGATCTGAAAATGGCTGTGCACCGACGCTCCCCATCCAACCTGGTGGAGCTTGAGAGGTCCTGCAAAGAAGAATGGGAGAAACTGCCCACAAATAGATGTGCCAAGCTTGTAGCATTATACTCAAAAAGACGAGAGGCTGTAATTGGTGCCAAAGGTGCTTCAACAAAGTATTGAGCAAAGGCTGTAAATACTTATGTACATGTGATTTATTTTTATTTTTAATAAAATTTGCAAAAATTTTCAACAAAACTTTTCACGTTGTGATTATGGGGTATTGTTTGTAGAATTGTAAAAAGGAAAAGCGCTGTGAATACTTTCTTGATGCACTGTACAGATTGCCCAAAACCTGGACATGTGCTTTCCTCTTGCTGTATCATTCAGGGGGCAGGCAATCATTGTGGATGGCTGTCAGGCAGTAAAGGTGAATTTACTTTAAAAAATAAAAAAAAAGAAGAATACATATAGTGACATCTGCAGTCCTAAAACCTGTGCACACTAACGTATTTACAGATTCTGAACGAGCAGAAAAAGGCACTTTAAAATGAAGCCATCTATCATGTCCATCTATAAGCATTGTAGAGAAATTAATTTTCAACATTTACAGCAGGAGCAAAGAGAATAGAATCTTGGCAACCTACCAGTCTGTGAAAATACACAGATGTCTCTAAATTGTTAGAAAGCAAAAGAAATTGCGCTCTTGAATCATTAGGTAATATTTGCACCTGCGATTTGGCCTCGTGTGAATGCAAGCAGTAGCAATCTGCAAATTCATGCAGCTGTTTTTGCAACCTGTGAGTGGCTAGCTGCGGCTACTGAGCTCATACATTTTAAATGACAGGTCGGCAGCCGCAGCTATCCATGACGGTTTGCACTGCCAGCAATTACCTGTGGTGTGTGCTAACCTGTCAAAGTGTACAGATGCTGTGGCTGCAGCCAGCTGCTCAGATGGCAGCAGCAGCTGCAGAGTCCACAGATTCCTGCCGCTGTCATTTGCGCCATGCCCAATCACCCTTGCGAATTTAGCCTTACTGTGATCTGAGACACTAAATAACTTCACATTAAAAGCAGATAAATAGGCGAGTGATGTCTTATTTAAAAGCACTTTTACTGCTTGTAAATTAGTTTCATGTCCATAGTCTGGGAACTGGTTCCTTTTCAATACAAAGTTGTGGTTATTAAACCACTTGCCGACCAGCTGCCGTCGTTATACTGTGGCAAGGTGGCACAATCCCGCAAATCGCCGTAGGTGTACGTCGGCTCGGGAACTCGCTTTTGTGGGTGCGCGCTCCCATTGGCCAGCAGGGGAGCCCATCAGCGGACTCGATGTCCGCCGGCCACCCGCGATTGTTCCCTGCAGTGACAAGTGTAAACAAGGCAGATATCCTTTCTGACAGGGGAGATCACACAGATCCTGTCTTTCTGCTAAGCAGGAAGATGGATCTGTGCGTTTCCCCAGTCTCACAGTCCTCCATACACTGTTGGAAAACCCCTGCAGGGAACACATTTAACCCCTTGATCGCCCCTAATGTGAACCCCTTCCTTGCCAGTGACATTAGTACAATAACAGTGCATATTTTTAGCACCGATTACTGTAATGTCACTGGTTCCCCAAAAAAGGGTCAAAAATTTCAGTTAGGTGTCCGCTCTGTCTGCCGCAATCCCGCTAAAAATCACTGATCGCCACCATTACTAGTAAAAATAATAAAAAAAATTTTTAAGAAATAATAAAAATGCCATAAATCTATCCCCTATTTTGTAGACGCAATAACTTTTGCGCAAACCAATCAATATACGCTTATTGGTATTTTTGTGTGTGTATATATATATATATATATATATATATATATATATATATATATATATATATATATATATATATAAAAAATAATCTCAGAAAACATACTGGCCTAAACTGATGAATGAATTAGACGATTTTTTGGAATTGTTTTATAGCAGAAATTTGAAAAAAAATAAAAAAAAACTTTTTTTTTTTATTTCAAAAATTGTTGCTCTTTTTTGTTTATAGTGCAAAAACCGCAGAGGTGATCAAATACCACCAAAAGAAAGCTCTATTTGTGAAAAAAAAAAAAAAGGACATCCGCGCAATTTCAGTTAAAGCAACGCAGTGCCGTATTGCAAAAAATGGCCTGGTCAGGAAGTGGGTAAATCCTTCCGGGGCTGAAGGTTAATAGATTAACCACTTAAGCCCCGGACCAATTTGCAGCCAAAAGGACCAGGCCCCTTTTTTGCGATTCGGCACTGCGTCCCTTTAGCTGACAATTGCGCGGTCGTGCGACATGGCTTCCAAACAAAATTGGCGTCCTTTTTTTCCCACAAATATAGCTTTCTTTTGGTGGTATTTGATCACCTCTGCGGTTTTTATTTTTTTTGCACTATAAACAAAAATAGAGCGACAATTTTGAAAAAATGCAATATTTTTTACTTTTTGCTATAATAAATATCCCCAAAAAATATATAAAAAAAAAAAAATTTCTCAGTTTAGGCCGATACGTATTCTTCTACATATTTTTGGTAAAAAAAAAAAAAAAAAAAAAAAATGGATCGCGATTATTGATTGGTTTGCGCAAAAATTATAGCGGTTACAAAATAGGGGATAGTTTTATAGCATTTTTATTAATATTTTTTTTTGTACTAGTAATGGCGGCGATCAGCAATTTTTATTTTGACTGCGACATTATGGCGGACACATCGGACATTTTTGGGGACCATTGTCATTTATACAGCAATCAGTGCTATTTAAATGCACTGATTTCTGTGTAAAATGACACTGGCAGTGAAGGAGTTAACCACTAGGGGGCGGGGAGGGGTTAAGTGAGCCGTGTGTGTGTTTTCTTACTGTAGGGGGCGTGGCTTGGCATGCAAAGTCACTGATCGTCTTTCCCTATGACAGGGAACAGACGATCAGTGACAGTGTCACTAGGAAGCACGGGGAGAGGTTTGTTTACACATACCTCTCTCCGTTCTTCAGCTCTGTGACCCGATCACGGGATACCAGCGGCGATCGGGTCCGCTGGTCCCACGGCCACGGAGCTCAGGACCGGGTCACGAGCGCGCCGCCGCCGGCGCGTGCGCGACCCACAGCTGGGCTCTTAAAAAGGACAACGTACCTGTACGTTGATATGCCCAGTTGTGCCATTCTGCCGACGTATATGTGCAGGAGGTGGTCCTTAAGCGGTTAATCTAAAAATAAGATTACGAATAAAGTAAGGGATTTCTAGTTGGAGCTCAAATATTAATTAAAAATCCTGAAAATGCTATTGGGTATATAAATTATGTATACATTTTAAATGACAGATTCAAATTGCAGAAACCAAATGTCAAAATATGTATTTCAGTGCAACTTCAAATGACATGGTTTACCTGAAAATCCCTTTCACGACAGAGATCTGCACGGTCTGTTGAAGTTAAGGAGGGTCTGATCAGTAAATGTTGGTAGGCTCCAACTTGTGCCATCTCATACTGATGTTCATGGGGAATATTTTCTTTCAGCCAATACCTTATCTCAGTCATATTCATGCGAGACATCTCCAGAGTTGAGCACCAAGTGACCAGGGCAATGGGCTTAAAAAAAAAATAAAAAAAATAACCGACACTATGTTACCAAGGACTTTATATGTGAAAACCATCACACACATTAATGGTTAACAATGTAAACAAAAGAAATACATTTACAATGCAATTTGATTTTAAGACATAATTACTGAACAATTAGCTGCACTGCTGACATATCATCCATGGGGCCAGTGCCAAGTGCTTGTTCACGGTTCAGGTACTGGAACTCGATACAAAAACAGAACAGGAAAACACGCAAGGCTCATTCACACATGTGGGTGGTGAAACTAGGCAGTTGAGCCACGGTTTTACTGTCCCCAGCGGCCCACCTGAACACAAAACATGCACCTGCTCAGGGCTGTACCCATGCTGCAAATGCAATGCTGAGCTCTGCGGCAGAAATTAAACAGCAGGTCACATTCATGCGATCGCGAGCACTTCTTATAGGGTTAAATCAGGCATATCAACTCCGCACCACCCGTCACACATTGCTTTTCAGAGGGGCAGCTGCCCCACAAGTGAACATGCTCTTACTCAACTCCAGATAATATTTTTTCATGTTAAGCAGAAAGATGAACAGGCATTTATGGCTTCCTATAGTCCTTGTGTTTAGTACAATTCCTGAACAAGATTAGAGAAATAGACCAATGGGACAGCAATAAAAAGGTGTGCCTAACCTTCCCACCCCTTATGTATAGTACTAAACAAGTGTCCCTATTGGTAATACCAACTAGTTTTAGACTTTATAATAAAAAAAAAAAACAACACTATTACCTAGCATAAGTAAATCCTTTCTTAAAAAAAAAATTAAAAAATAATAAAGTTAGACTTAACGGTAACTTGTTTTCCAGGAGTCTTTCAGGACAGCTCTTTGAGAGAGGGGCTCCACCCACTTGTCAGGAAACACACCTCCACCAATCTTTAAAAAGGAGGCTCCTTCCCACTCATCACCAGTAGTAGCAGAGAACCTCCAGCCCAAGCTGGAACACAATCAGAATATGGTTAGTCACAGCACAATGATTTAAACAAATAGGGGCGGGTTGCCGCTGTCCTAAAAGACTCCTGGAAAACAAGTTACTGGTTAGTCTAACTTGATTTTTCCCTTAACCTCTTTCAGGACAGCACCTTGAGAGGATAAACGAGACTTACCCACTAGGGAAGGACCACAGCCTTCAAGACCTTTCTGCCAAAATCCTGATCGCTTGCTGACAGAAGATCCAGTCTGTAATGACGGACAAACGTTAGGTAACTTGACCATGTAGCCACCTTACAAATTTGATCTGGGGTGGCACCAGTTATTTCTGCCCATATAGCGGCCTGAGCCCTGGTAGAATGTGCTTTAATTCCCAGCGGGGGAGATAGCCCCGACAGAGTAGGCTGCCAGAATAGCGTATCTAAGCCATCTAGCTATTGACCCCTTTGATGCTTGGTGGTCCTTCTTTTTTCCAGAAAGAAGTATAAACAAAGAGTCCGAAGACTGAAAGTCCTTTGTTACTTTGATATAATGTAATAAAGTCCTTCTTACATCCAAATTGTGGAATTGGCTTTCTTTCCCCCCTGAAGGTTTTGAGCAAAAGGTTGGTTTGATGATCTCCTACGACCTGTTGTGGGCTGACGCTACCTTTGGGAAAAACCCTGGATCGTTTTTTAGTATTATCCTATCCGTGTAGATGGATAAAAAGGTTTTTTTAATCGATAGGGCATGCAGCTCACTAATTCTCCTTGCCGATGTTATTGCAACTAAAAATAAAGTCTTAAGAGTAAGATTCTCAATTGCTTGTAGTGGTTCAAAAGGTTCCTTTGTGAGGGCTTGTAGGACCACTGATGGATCCCAATTGGGAAAGTGCTTAGCTGGTCTTGATCTAGTAAGCGCCTTGAAAAATCTTGTTACCAAGGGCTTAGAAGAGATTGGTCTCTCCAAAAAGACTCCCAATGCGGTCATTTGCACTTTAAGTGTGCTGACTGACAAGCCTTTGTCTGCACCATTTTAAAAGGAAATCTAAAATTGACACCAAATTTTCTACCGTTCTATTTGTCGAACTACACCAGACTTTCCAATATTTAGCATAGATTTTTCTGGTTACCGTTTTGCTACTGGAAAGTAAGGTAGTTACCAAAGGTTGTAACAGACATTTTTTTTCCTTATAACCGCTCCTCAGATACCAGGCGGTGAGGCTTAGACTGGCTACTTCCGGTTGATGCATCGGACCCTGCAGAAGAAAATCTTGCCGGAGAGGCAGCTGCCAAGATGGTTAGACTGCCATCTGCAGAACGGTGGGAAACCATGCCCTTTTTGGCCAAAATGGAGTAATTAGAATTACTGCCACCTTCTCCCTCTGTATTTTCCTCAAAAACGGGATTAGTTGAAACGGGGAAAGGCGTAACCCAGATGAAAGTTCCAAGGCTGCTTTAATGCATCTATCCCCTGGGAACTGTAATTTCTATGAATGGCAAAGAAAACTGGGAGTTGCGTATTTTCTTCTGACACAAACAGGTCTACTTGTGGCTGGCCCCAGGTCCTGGTGATCATTGCAAAACCTTCTGGATTCAAGCTCCATTCTGCCTCTTGAATCAGTCTTCTGCTCAGAAAATCTGTCACTATGTTTAGAGTGCCCTTGAGGTGGACTGCTGATAAGGACAGCAAATGATTGTCCGCCCATCCTAGGATCTTTAATGCCAGTAACTGAAGGGTTTTGCTTCTTGTGCCCCCCTGCTTGTTCAGGTAGGCTATGGTAGTGGCATTGTCTGAAAGAACCTGAACATGGAAACCTTGAAGGATTGGAGAGAAAGCATCCAATGCTAAGGCACCTGCCCTTAGTTCCCTCCTATTTGAGGACTTTTCTGCCTCTGACTGGGACCAAACTCTATGTGCGAAGTTCTGATCCAGGTGCGCTCCCCCATCCCCACACAGTGGCATCCGTTGTTACCACTTTTGCTACTGGGAAAGACCACGGTAGGCCCTTTGACAGATTTGCCCGATTTCTTCACCACCACCGATCGCTTGACTTTGATGGGAATTTTTATCTTTGATTCTATCCCGTGGTTCCATGCTCTCAGGAGGAAACTCTGAATGGCTGGTATGGTCAAGGTTAGGGTTCCTAGGGCTGACATTACTCGTCTGACTGATAATTCCTGATTTGTCTGTAGCGAGGCCACAACATTTTGGACTTCTGGGAAAAAAAAACTGTTCCACTGAACTGATTTGATACCCCAGAAATTGTACTTCTTGGGCTGGATTGAAATTTGACTTTTGCACATTTACGATCCAACCCAAGGCTTCTAGATGACTGCTGGCTTTTCCGAGGTCCTCTAACAATTTTTCCCTGGAAGGGGATAAAAAAGAGGTACGCAATTACAGCGATCCCCTGCAGGCAGACAGGTGCGAGAGCTTCTGCCATCACCTTTGTAAATATTTGCGGGGCAGAGGAAAGGCTGAAGGGGAGGGCCTTGAATTGTAGGTGCAGAACCTCGTTCCCCATGTTTATTGCCATCCTTAGGAATTTCTGAGAGGCTATAGGGATATGCAGATAGGCATCTCGAAGGTCAATCAATGCCATGAAGCATTCCTTTGTCAATAGGTTTCTGACCAAGAAGATGGAGTCCATCCAAAACCTCTTGTATAGGACTGATTTGTTCAGCGGTCAAGTTGAGGATTAATCGAAAACTTCCGGACGGCTTCTTTATCAGGAATATATAGGAATAAAATCCCTGATAATGCTCCTCCTGTGGAACCTGAGTCACAGGTCCTTTAACAGGTTCTTCATGGCTATGGCTTTTGTTGCATCTCTTGGTAGGTTTGTTATAAAGTACCTTTCTGGGGGGAGATATGAAAATTCTATTCTGTAACCTTGGGCCAGCATGCACAGAATGTACTCGTTTCCAGTTATGCTTGCCCAATAGGGGGGGAAACTTTGAAGTCTTCCTCCCACCTGTAACCGGCTGTCATTGTGTCTTGCTGGTTGACGCAGGAGGATGGAAAAGGACATTTCCTTCGCCTTTTCACCTCTGCTCTGACCAACTTTTCTTTTTCTCTTGAGGCTTGTTTTGTTCCTGAGCCCTTTGAGGACGAAAAAAAAAAGTTTGCCTGGTTGTTTCTTCTTCTTGACAAGAAAAGATTTCTTTTTATCTGCAGTTCTGTCAAGAACTGAATCCAAATCGGGGCCGAACAATAAATCCCCCAGGAACGGGACCCTGCATAGTTTGTTTTTAGATGCTGCGTCCCCCGACCAAGTCTTTAACCACAGAGCTCTTCTGACTGAATTAGTAAGGGCTGTAGGTTTGGCTGTCATCCTGATAGGCTATAGCTGCTGTCAGGGTTGAAAAGGAATCAAGGATTACTTTTTTAGGAGAATCAGCTATTATGTGAGCTTTAAGCTGATTCACCCAATACTCCATATTTCTGGAGACGCAAGTAGTTGCCATTGCTGACTTAAGGTTGTCCATGATGGATTGCCAAGCCCTCTTCAGTTGTTGATCCATCTTTTTATCCATGGGGTCTTTTAAAATCCCCATGTCCTCAAAGGCTAGATCGGTTGATCTTGACAGTTGAGAAAAGCCTGCATCAAGTTTTGGAACCTTATTCCAGAGAGCCGCTGGGTCTTCATCAAAAGGGAACCTTCTCTTATGAGCCCTTGAGAAGAAAGGTTTCCTTTCGGGATCAGTCCATTCTTTCTTGATCTGCGTGGACTGGAAAGGTATGCATTTTGGGCTCGCCGAGTCCTGCATACATCCTGTCATGCAAAGACAATTCTTTACGCTCTTCCTCTAGGCCCAAAGTAGCATAGATTGCCCTCAAGAGGCCGTCTACTTGGTCCAAAGACAACTTGTATTTGCAAGGCATATTCTCCAGCTCGTCCTCATCCTCATCTGATTCTTCTTTAGAATGTGAGGGGGAAAGCCCTTCCTGGTTCAGAGGACCCACTTCTGCCTACACTGCTGGGACTAACAGTGAGCCTTGAGAGGATTGCGAGGTAGTAGGTTGACTTGAGGATGGATTTGTAAGTTAGGATCTAAAGGATTGAATGGTAGCATCCAGATCCTTTTTAACAGATGCAATCAGATTGCTGCATGCGGAAGAAGCTTTTTCCTTTTCCAAAGAGTCAATGCATGCTTGACAAAGTATTTTTCCAGCCTTCAGGTAACTTAGTTTTGCATGAAGGACGTTTCTTTTTAATCCCTGGGTCAGAGCTCTTGGCCTGCCATAAGAGAAAAAAAAAAAAAAAAGGAAAAAGACAAACCTTCCTTTTGAGTCAGCCTGAAACCATTCAAGATGCTCACCACAGGTGCACAGTGAGAGAAAAAACACAAGATTCATGTGTCCAGACAGGCCCCGCCACCAGGGGGGAAATTGCCTTGTCAAGTGCAGAACAAAGCTAGAGCAGTTACTACGATAGAACTTTACAATCCTATAGCAAAGGACATAAAATATATCATGATGAGAACTCTTACCCTTTCCCTAGACAGGCTTGGAAGAGGTGTGATTATATGTCTGGGAACACAGCTTCTTGCCACAAATGATAAGACTTCTTTCAGCTGAGGGTCCACACAAGGATGGTAGAGGAAGGCCACACCTGCATGCTGGGAAACAAACCGGTCATGAGACTTTAAATGCTTCAGCCATGGTTACTGCTCTATTACATTAGCTTATGGCAGGGCTCGACAAACCCCGGTCGCCAGGTCGCATCTGCGACTAGAATTGGGGTCCTGGCGCGACACAGCTGCGGTATCCTGTCTGCCTGTGGACCCCGACCCCGCTGTGCGACAGCATCGGGCCGCGCCGGACAGTAATTTAGGCCGCGGCTTTGCGGCATTCTGAAGGCCTTCTGTAATATGGCGCCATCTTGTGGCGGCCGTTGGTAATGCAACAATGCTAATGCAGAGATAACCAGACCAATTTTCAGCTTTTGGTGCTCACACTTTGAATAACAATTACTCAGTCATGCAACACTGTACCCAAATTAATTTTTTGTCCTTTTTTTCACACAAATAGAGCTTTCTTTTGGTGGTATTTAATCAACGCTGGGTTTTTTATTTTTCGGGCTATAAATCAAAAAATGCAGAAAATTCAGTAAAAATAAAAAAATTCTTTGTTTCTATTAAAATTTATTGCAGAGTATTGGCCAGTGTTTTTTTTTTTTATATAATAGATTTGATTTTTATTTCTTTTTTAAAAGTAAAAAAAAAAAAAACTGTTACATTTTTTTTTTTTCCTTAATAAAATTATTTGTAATCTCCCTGCTTGGTCCCTTTCACACAGGCTGTCTGATCAGGTTCGCCTGTCAGTTTTTCAGGTGGACCTGATCGGACCCTTAGTGGGGATATGGCGGTAAATAAGCAGGGATATGGCGGAAATAAAAGCAGTCACATTCTTTAGTTAACCACTTCGCGTCCGCGCTATAGATGAAAGACGTCTACAGCGTGGACGCCAATTGCCGGGAGGGCGTCCCTGGACATCCTCAGGTTTACTTCCCCCTCTGCGCACCGCTGCAAGCACGCATCGGGGAAGTTCTGTGTTGGCCGTGTCCCTTGGACACAGCCAATCACAGATCGTGCTAATAGGCCAATCACAGTGGCCATTTAGCGCTCGACCGGCTTGTCCAACAAGAGGTGATCTCATATGTAAACATATGGGATCATCCCTCATCGCCGGCTCTCCCTCCTCACACAGACAGCGTGTGAGGAGGGAGAGTTTCCGTGCTGCAGCGTCAGTGAAACACACATGCCCACCTGTCCCCAGTGCCACCTGTCAGTCGTTGTCGTAAAAAAAAAAACCTGGCTCCTAGATTCCAAGCAAATTTGTCAATCCCTGGCTTATGGTAAGCTGTACCGTGCAAGACTATAGAAATATTATCATCATTTTATGCAGGATTTATATAGAGCCAACAGTTTTTTTTTTTAAAAAATACACACACACACACACGCACGTAGTGGTTAGCACTCTCACCTAGCAGTAAGAAGGGTCGCTGGTTCAAATCTCAACCACGACACTACCTGCCTGGAGTTTGCATGTTCTCCCTGTGCCTGCGTGGGTTTCCTCTGGGTACTCCGGTTTCCTCCCACAATCCAAAGACATGCAGGTAGGTTAATTGGCTTCTGTCCAAAAATTGGCCCTAGTATATGAATGGGGACCTTGGATTGTGGGCTCCTTGAGGGTAGGGACTGATGTGAGTGTGCAATGTACAGGGATAGGGACAATTGTAGACACACACTCAGGTTGAACTTGATGGACTGATGTCTTTATTCAACCTTACTAACTATGAAACTAACTATGAAACACACATACATTATATATATATATATACACACATACACACATATACACACACAAATGTGAGTACACCCATTTACATTTTTGTAAATATTTTATTATGAGGAGAGAACGCAAAGGGAGATGCTGCTTTCTGGCACATCGCTGGATCAAGATCAGGTAGGTATAAGGAGGGGGGGGGGGGGGGGGGGGGGGGGTTCTGCACTAAGGTTTTTTGTACCTTAATGCAGGGAAACCTCAACCATTAGAACCAGTTTGAGCTACTTTTTAAGGTTTACCAAAATAAAATAAAAAAAACACCATATAGCTGGGCTTAGGCTGGTTATAAAGCTGGGTGTTGCGAAAAAGAAAAAAAAGCCAATAGCATCCAGATTCATCCCACTCTGGTTCTTTATGAAAATAATCTAATTTGATGTTCTCATAAAAGTTATGTGGTCTACCAAAAACACTGACCTGCAGATTATGTACCCATCTCTGAGGCGGGCAGTAGATATATTCACCATACTTCGCTTCTATGGGTCGATGAACTCCGCTACAAACAAACATACAGACTTCAAGCTTTATTTCATACTCAGAATAAAACAGGACAAACACTAGGTTTTCACTTGCATAAAAATAAGGGCAAAAAGAGAGGGGAAGGGGGGTGAAAGATTATAGAAAAACAAAAAACTGAGAATTACGGGAGGGCAAGGAAACAAATATATTCAGTAAGGTATTGTAAGGTAACTCATTTAAACAAATCATTGATACAGATTTTAATGAAGATTAAGAATTAAATAACAGAAAGGCAACTTTGGTCTTAAATCACTCTTCATATCCAGTCTGGAAATGTCCAACACAAAATTTTAAATTTGCCAAAGCACGGTGCATCAACAAAATGTTTTTTTCCATAAGGTTTTCATCTTTTATTATTTTTTTGTGTTTTATTTTATAAGAACTACTCATCACCTCAAGATTCATAGCCACTTCCTGATGCATTTGCTCCAGTATTGGCTCTGGGATGGCTTCCTTGCAGTAACAGTAGACCATATCTGTTCATTGTGTGTCAGCATAGCCACATGTAGACTCCGCCAGGGGAGCACGTGGACAGGTTGACAACACGGGGGCCAAAATAGGGAGACTGTTGGCACAAGGGCCTTTACGGCAAGATCACCAAGGATTTATTTAACTAAATCTGATCAGATTTAAAAAGTTGGTAAAATGGCTTAAAGTTATGGTAAAGTTTTTATTTTATTTATTTTAATTTTTTTATTAAAATAACAAACCTGTTATACTTGCTTGCAATGTTTTTTGCAAAGAGCAACCTGATCCTCTTTTTCTGGGGTCCCCGGCCACACTTTTTCTGGGGTCCCCCGAGTGCCCCTATAGGAAGCCGCTTGCTATAGGGGCACTCATGCGCGCTTACTCCCGAGCCCCTCTATGTGTGTCTGTGAGACACAGACCCGGGCTCAGCCCCACTGCCCACTTCCTTGTTACTTGCTCTGATTGAGCCAATGGCTCCCGCATCTGAGCCAACCAGAAAGGAAAAGCGAGCCTAGAGAACCTTGGCTCTCATGTACATTGCTGGATCGAGAGTGGGCTCAGGTATTTTTATGTATTTAGGGGGGCTGCAGGGAAAGCTGCACGCAGGAGGGTTTTTTACATTACTACAGACAATGCAAATATAGGATATTTTAATGACTAAGGGCTCTTTCACACGGGGCGGATCAGTGCAGATCCGCCCCGTGGATAGCCGCTTGCTCAGCAGGGATTGCCGGAGCGATCTCCGCTGAGCAGGAAGATGGCAGGTCCGTCTCTGCACACTGTACAGGGACGGACCTGTCAGAGCGCTGCTCTCCCCTATGGGAGATCGGGTGACGACGGACCGTAGAGTCCGTCGTCATCCGATCCGCTCTGCAGACGGATGAAAAAATGGGGTTTTTCTCCGTCTGCATAAACGGAGCATAGCGGGCACGGACGAGAGCGGGTGTCAGCGGATGCTCATCCGCTGACACCCGCTATCCCATAGGGATACATGTATGTCCGTTTTTCATCCGAAAATGGATGGATGAAAAAACGGACATACGGACCATCCATGTGAAAGAGCCCTTAATCTAAAACGACTAAGTACAACTAAAGGCAAAACTTTTATTTTAATTTTGGATAGATTAGAGAGGGGTTAGACACCTGTCTGTTTGTACTGTGGCCTGTGCTCCCGTTAGGAAGATTCAACATCTTTAAAATGTTCTGTTTACCATTACTATTGAAAGTGGGTTGTCCCCAGAAAAGTAATAGGAGGGGAAAACTTCCTACCGGGACACTAGTTATAGTGATCTGGTGCGCCCCCCCAAGGGATCCCCTTAATTTGCAGGGATTTCTTCTCACTCCCTGTTTTTTGATATGAGACAGGAAGGAAAGGGAAATCTTCCCAATGGTACACAGATGCCAAAAAATAAAACTGACAGGGGTTATGACCCTCCCTCACACCATCCAAAAAAAAAAAAAAAAAAAAAGGCCTATAGTTCTACTTTAAAGTGGTTGTAAAGGTAGAATGTATAGAAGGTAGATGCATTGCATTAAGAAAAAAAAATAACTTGTGTGCAGCAACCCCCCTCAGCCCCCCTATTACCTACCTGAACCCCATCTCAATCCAGCGATGTTGCACGAGAGACTCGGCTGTCCACGACTCTCCCTTCTGATTGGCTGAGACGGGCGCCTTGGGCTCCTGCTGCTGTCAAAGTCAGTGAGCAATGAGGAGAGAGGGGGCAGGGCTGAGCCACGGCTCCGTGTCTGAATGGATGCACAGAGCAGCGGCTCGGCTGCCCTCATAATAATCTGCTTGCTGTGGGGGCAGGAGGGTGGGGCCAGGAGCGCATGCGATGGACTCGAGAAGAGGAGGATCTGGGCTGCTCTGTGTAAAACCACTGCATAGAGCAGGTAAGTACAACTTTGTGTTATTTATAAACAAAAAAAAAAACGAGACTTTAGTATCACTAAGAAATAAGCAGCATTGAGTTACCTATTTGGTATAGGTGATGTGTGGTTAATTACCACGTCCATACAAGCAGGATATGTTTTCTGTAAGACAGCAGAAATGTCCATGAACATTTTACAGAAACAAAATTAGACCTTTACACACAGTAAAACTTGGAAAATAGCAACATTGATATGAAGCAGTTAGCCTTGGGTGCTGAGACTTTTTCTCCAGAGACCACAAAACCTGGTTGCTACGATAGGAAAACAGTGTCAGTGTTTAGTGGCTCTTGGGTGTGGCATGTGGGTTTAGTAACTAATATTAAGGCCCCTTTCACACGAGGCGGGCTCCGCTTGCACGGAGCCCGCCTCTGTCCGCCGGCTCAGCGGGAGATCTCTCCGTTGATCTCCGCTGAGCCGGCGGATGACAAGCCTCTCTCCGCTCACTGAGTGGGGAGGGGCTTGCGAGCGCCGCTGATCTCTATGGAGAGATCGGATGAAAACGGACAGTGTGTCCGTTTTCATCAGATCTCACCCGATCCGATCCGCCAGCGACGGATCTGGACGTATAGCCATACGTCTGCTTTTGGCGGATCGGACCGGGTCGGATGTCAGCGGAGATGTCTCCGCTGACATCCGACGCTCCATAGACTAACATGGAGCGCCCGTTCAGATCCGCCTTTAAAACTGACAGGCGGATCTAAACGGTCCGACCGTGTGAAAGGGGCCTAAGGCCTCATGCACAGAGGGTGTTTAAAAAAAATAAAAAATAAACACAACAAGCTGCAAAGCTAGTACCAATGCAAGGAAAAAGCGGATGTAAAAACGTGTTTAGAATAGTTTTGCATTGCCGTTAATGCGCATTTAGCAGCGTTTCCCTGCCCTCTTCTATTTTCCGCTCCCAAATCAAATTACTACAGTTTAAAAACACTTAACGCTGTATACAGGGTTAACACGAATTTAGCCGCATCAGGTGTTTTTACTGCTGCTCCAGAACGCACTGGCCCTTTTTTTTTTTTTGCAGCTTGACACTGCCTATGCCACTTACAGCTCCTAAAGGCCTATGTGTGCATGGACACACACAGTGCCTTGAAAAAAGTATTCATACCCCTTAAAATGTTCCACATTTTGTCACGTTACATCCAAAAACGTAAATGTATTTTATTGGGATTTTATGTGATAGATCAACACAAAGTGACACATAATTGTTAAGTGGAAGGAAAACTATAAATGTTTTTTAAATTTAATTACAAATAAATATCTAAAAAGTGCGGTGTGCATTTGTATTCAGCCCCCTTTACCCCGATACCCCTAACTAAAATCTAGTGGAACCAATTCCCTTCAGAAGTCACCTAATTAGCAAATAGTGTCCAGCTGTGTGTAATTTAATCTCAGTAAAAATAATACAGCTGTTCTGTAAAGCCCTTAGGCCCCTTTCACACTGGGGCGTTTTTCATGCGGTACAGCGCTAAAAATAGCGCCTGTACAGCGCCTGAAAAAATCCGTCCCCATTCACTCCAGTGTGAAAGCCGGCGGGCTTTCACACTGGAGCGGTGCGCTAGCAGGACGGTCAAAAAAGTCCTGCTAGCAGCATCTTTGGAGCGGTATAGGAGCGGTGTATTCACCGCTTCTATACCGCTCCTACCCATTGATTTCAGTGGGACACCACGGTAATACCGCGGCAATACCGCCGCAAAGCGCTGCTGCGGCGGCGCTTTGCGGGGGGGGTTTTAACCCTTTTCCGGCCGCTAGCGGGGGTAAAAACCGCACCGCTAGCGGCCGAATACCGCGGCTAAAACGACGGTAAAGCAGCGCTAAATATAGCGCTGCTTTACCGTCGCCGCGGCTCCCCCCCAGTGTGAAAGGGGCCTTAGAGACGGTTCACACTGAGGCAGCGCGATCATAGCAAGTCAGTGGATGGGGCACCCCCCCCCCCCCCCCAAGATTTCAAACTGTGGTTGGTTGGAAGTGAATAACAGTCTGAAATACAAAAAGCTTATATAAATCGCACAGGGGATGCCCTGCCAAATATGGCAAAATCTGGGATAGATGGCTTCAGGCACCAGAGACCCTGGGTTAGACATATCCTCCTTGGCCAGACCCGGAGTTCCAGCTGGCACGTCTCTCCTTATATTTTTAATAAATCAGAAATGCTCTAGAAACTGTGTATGCACTAATACTGATGGTAAATTGTCCTTAGCTCATATGCCACATACCACTTTATAGGACCTCCATACCTAGGCACTTCCTCCTTCTGTATATAAGATGGCTTGCATATGCCCCATGATGATCATGATGTTATTTCTCTTATCGATTCTATATGTGAAAATGTACCAATTGTATACCGTGTTTTTTTTTTTTGTACCGATATAAACCCGTTTGATGAAAAAGAAAAAATAAAAAACACCCTGAACACATCATCCCCACCGTGAAACATGGTGGTGGCAGCATTATGTTGTGGGGATGCTTTTCTTCAGCAGAGACAGGGAAGCTGGTTAGAGTTGATGGGAAGATGGATGGAGCCAAATACAGGGCAATCTTGGAAGAAAACTTGTTAGTGTCTGCAAAAGACTTGAGACTCGGGTGGAGGTTCACCTTCCAGCACGACCATAGAATGGTTTAGATCAAAACATATTCATGTGTTAGAATGGCCCAGTCCAGACCTAAATCCAATTGAGAATCTGTGGCAAGACTTGAAAATTGCTGTTCACAGACACTATCGAATCGGAGCTTGAGCTATTTTGCAAAGAACGGGCAAAATTTTCACTCTAGATGTGCAAAGCTGGAAGAGACATACCCAAAAAGACTTGCAGCTGTAATTGCAGCAAAAGGTGGGGATACAAAGTATTGAAAAAAAAATTCTCATTTTCCTTCCACTTCACAAATATGTGCCACTTTGACAGGAATGTAGCATTAAGGTGTTCTAGCCCAGTATGAGGCAGGGATTAGTTTACAGTCATGTGCGACTTACCTCCTCTTTATACTTGGTAGCTATACTTGGATACGCCTATTACGGAACAAAAGAGAAGCATTAAGTCAAACAAATGTACGGCCCTGTAACCACAGTGACAATGTTGACAAAATCAGCAGTCTTGATAAAAAAAAAAAGCCCAATACCAATAAGAAACAAAAGACATTGGCAAGACACACAAAGTCAAACATACAGTAAGATAAGGGCCTGAAACTGTTTGCACACCACACATACAGTGATGGCCAAAAATATTTGCACCCCTGCAGTACTGTCAGATAATGCCCAACTTCGCCCAGAAAATTGTTGCAATTACAAATATTCAGGCACTCATGTTTAATTTTTTTGTATTGGTGTGACACAAAAAGGTGGAGAAACAAAAGGCCAAATCTGACAGATTCCATGCAAAACACCAAAAATGGACTGGACAAAATTATTGTCACCCTCAATTTAATATTTGGTAGCACACCCCTTGGAAAAATAACTGAAATGATTTGCTTCCTGTAACCATTGAGTTTTACACCCCTTTACTGGAGATTGGAAAACTCTTCTTTCGCCAACTGCTCCAAGTCTCTCAGATTGGAAGGGTTCCTTTTCCCAACTGCTGTTTTGGGATCCCTCTATGGGTGCTCTATGGGATTTAGATCTGGACTCATTGCTGGCAAGTTCAGTACACTCCAGCGCTTTGTTTTAAACCATTGCTGGGTGCTTTTTGACGTGTGCTTTGGGTCATTGTCCTGCTGCAAGACCCATGACCTCTGGCAGAGACCCAACTTTCTGACACTGGGCCCTACATTACCCTCCAGAATTCTTTGATAGTCTTCAGATTTCATAATGCCATGCAGATGGTCAAGACATCCAGTGCCTGAAGCAGTAAAGCAACCCCAAAATCAGCGAACCTCCTCCATATTTGACTGTATTCTTTTCCTTAAAAGTCCTCATTTAATTTTTCTGAAAATAGTAGAATGATTGGCTTTACCAAAAAGCTGTAATTTTGTTTCATCATTCCACAGCACATTCTCCCAAAAGAGTTTTGGTTTATTTAGGTAAGTTTTGGCAAACTCTTTGATCAATTTTTCTCTTGTCTACGTCCATGGACAATAGTTACAGTGCCATGGGCTGTAAACTTTTTGACAATGTGCACAGTGGACACAAAAACATTAAGATCTCTGGAGATGGACTTGTAACCTTGAGATTGTCCATGCTTTTCCACAATTTTTGTTCTCAAATCCTCAGTCAATTTAGAACCATTTTAACTGGTTTCCAGTGTGATTTCATCACAAACTTGGAATGCAATTACAGGTATTTCTTACAATTTTGAGAAGGTGACAATAAATGTGTCCAGTCCGTTTGAGTTTTGCATGAAATGCGTCAGTTTGGCTTTTTTGTTTCTCCACTTTTTTTGTCATACCAATACAAAAGATCATTCAGTATTTACATAACAGAAGCAGGTAATGAGTAAGCTGAGATCCTTAAAGTGGAGTTCCACCCAAAAGTGGAACTTCTGCTCATTTGTCCGGCTGATATCAGCGGGTGTTTTCGGCCCCTCCCGCTGCAGCTGTCAGACGGGGAAAAGAGATAGGCAGACGGTCACGTGAGCGCCGGGAGACGCTCTGAAATAAGGTAGATATCGGCTTACAGTGGGGCACATATTGTTACCTAACAGAGTGGATTGTAGTAACATTTCAAGTGGCTTTACAACCACTTTAACACATTGAACTACTTTAATATGTTGTCAGAATACCTGAACTATGCATGCATTTGATTAGATGCAGACACTGTCTGGATAATTTGTAACATGCTCCTTCAAGAAGTCAAATTGAACAATCGACTTTCGTCAGAGCGGTGGCAGCAGGACCATACATTGTTCAAAATTTAAGCAGTGTATGACCAGCTTAAATGGTAACTCCACTTTCATGGGGAAAAAATTTAAAATACAAAAAGTATTAATATAGCATATACAATTGCGACACAAATCATATTGTAATTGAAAGTCATTAAAAATTACCCTTCCTGTTCAATCAGCGCTGTAATTTTCTGTAAAAGTAAATACGGCCACCTGGAGGCATTCTGTACACAACATGCTCATATTAAAACCAATGTAAGTCGGTCCATACAACATACAATTTTCTTATACAATTTTTCTTTAGGATTTACCAAATCAATAAAATGAGGTCAGACCTAAACACTTTAAACTTGTATGTAATCAGGCAGCCCCTTGCACTACACAGTTCAAGGTAAATCTAAAAGGAAATTTGAACAAGAAAATGCTTAACACATTGAAACTGAATGTGATAGCACAGATTTTATTGAAGCTTACAGCCATAAATATTTTACAGATGGGAATCTCTAGCAGATTTCTGAAGTCTTCATACCTGACTGGAAGATGGAATATAGGCCCCGGGACACGAATAGACACTTTTGTTAGGCATGTCCAAGTCAATATTAGACTGAAAGAAAAATAAATATACATGTTTTAAATGGCAAGTACTATATCTGGTCACTATTAATACACATTTCTTAGCCTTGGTTTATATTTTGTTTAAAATTATAAGTGAAATTTGTATTCTAGGAACTAGAGCTGCACAATTGAGGATAAAAAAAAAAAAATTAAGAACTCGAGTGAACCCCACACACAATCTTAACCAGCATCTCCAGGATCCATGTAACAAGTGCAGAACCATTGTATGCTCAGAGCTGTCAAAAAAAAAAAAAAAGGAGGAGCAACTGGCAAAGTTTATCACAATATTGCTCAGTGCTGAGAGATAAAAAGAAACATTGTATCTTTCTGTTCATTTACAGAACAAAAGAATGAACTTCGGTCTGCAAATGAGGTCAGTTTAAACCAGTGGTTCTCAACCGGGGTTTCGCGGAACCCTAGGGTTCTGCGAGAGGTCCCCAGGGGTTTCCGCAGTGATCTGACTGTCAGTCAGGCAGCTGACAGGAGGATCGCACAGACACAGGCAGAGATAGGCAGGGAAGCGGCTGGCATTCTATTGGCTGTAGCGCGCTGTTCCCTGCAGACTCCTCCTCCCCTCTTGTCCTTCCCGAGTATGTGACATCTGGGGTGGACAGGATAGGAGGAGGAGGGGCCGAGGGGAGAACAGCGCGCCACTGGAGGATATGAAATGTGCTCTAAAGCCAGAAGAAGAAAGCCACCGGTACTATGCCCAGCTGTGTCCCCCCCACAATGTGCCCAACAGTCTGCCCCATGTAATGTCCCCTGCCATGTGCCCTGCCCCATGTAATGTGCTCTGAATGGATCAGCTCTGCAGGAAAAGAAAGCATGAGTTTCACATTAAATAGGTACATTTTAATAGTTATTCTTTTATTTAATGCCATTTCTACAAATATTTTTTGTTATCAACAGCTTGCTGATCATACCAATGTTCCATGAGCTGTAGATGTGAAATTTTTTCCAGGGGGTCCTTGAGATCTCAACCTTTTTGCCAGGGGTTTCTCCAAGGTAAAAAGGTTGACAAACACTGGTTTAAACACTTAAAAGACTAATTCTGCATACACACGATCGTATTTTCCAATGTAAAATGTGCGATCGGAGCTTGTTGTTAGAAATCACGACCGTGTGTAGGCTCCATCGGACAGTTTCCATCGGAATTTCCGTCGCAAAAAATTTGAGATCTGGTTCTCAAATTTTCCGAGAACAAAGTCCTTTGCGTAAATTCCGATTGTGTGTACACAATTCCAACGCAACCAAGTGCCACGCATGTTCAGAATCAAGCAGAAGAGCCGCACTGGCTATTGAACTTTATTTTTCTCGGCTCGTCGTAAATGTTGTACGTCACCGCGCTCTTGACGTTCGGAATTTCCGTCAAGATGTGTGTGACCGTGTGTATGCAAGACAAGTTTGAGCCAACATCTGTCGGAAAAAATCCATGGATTTTGTTGTTGGAACGTCCGATCAATGTCCAATCGTGTATACGGGGCATAAGCCTTTTTCTAACACTTGTTGCTGAAAAGATAAAACATCTGTATTTTTTGCTAGAAAATTACTTACAACCCCCAGACACACACACACACACACACACACACACACACAATAATACATTTTTAGCAGAGACTCTAGAGAACAAAATAGCAGTCGCTGCAATATTTTATGTCACACTGTATTTGCGCAGTGGTCTTTCAAACGCAATTTTTTGGGGGAAAAGTACATTTCAATAAATAAAATAAAAAACAAACAGTAAAGTTAGCCACATTTTTAGTATAATGTGAAAAATGACGTCACGCCTAGAATTGTGATATTTATTCTAAGCAAAAAAAAAAAAAAAAAATTGTGATTCTTATTTCATCCAAAACTCACTCAGCTCTGCTAGAAATATTTTATACAGGTTGCATCCCTAGTACCCAGTTTGCAAAGACTCTAAATACATCAAAAAATGCCTGTATACTTCTTGGCAGCCCTTGAAAACAGGCTAATCATCTCTGTGAGGAAATATGTCCCTTCTTTGGGTTATTCAGCTGTGTGTGTGTGGGTGTGGGTGCATGTGGGTGGGTGTGTGTGTGTGTGTGTGTGTGTGCAAGCTCACTGGTCTTGCTATTCATGTGTGCGAGCATTTATGCGATCTGGTAGAATGCAACAAATGGGAGCTATTCACTTGCTTGCTACATTTTCTTTTAACCACTTAGAGTTGCAAAGTCTTGTGGGTTTTTCACCTTAATGCATTAAGGTGAAAAACCATCTGTGCTGAAGCTGACCTCCAAAGCTCCCCCTCCCTTTTTTTTAACCTGAACCTGATTGTTCTTACAACGAGCAAGAGCCCAGCAGCTCTAGCCGCTGTCTCGAATTCTCATTGGATAGATTGATAGCAGCATTAGCCAATCAAATCCAGTGACACAGGAACCGGGGGCGGGGCCGATCTCTGTCTGTGTCAGTGGACACAGCAGCAGGACTCGGGAGTGCGCCCGCAAGGGTGTCCCCTTGGAATGCGGTTCTCCGTGGGGGCACTCGAAGAGGAGGAGGAGGGCTGCTGGGGCACTCCAGTAAAGGAGGATCTGGGCCTATCTGTGCAAAACCTTTGCACAGAGAAGGTCGGTAATTAAAAAAATAAAACTAACCTTTACAATCACCAAGGACCAAGCCAATTCTGACATTGGTTGTTTACAAGTTAAAATCAGTATTTTTTTTACTAGAAAATTACTTAGAACCCCCATACATATATATATATATATATATATATATATATATATATATATATATATATATATTTTTTTTTTTTTAACAGAGACCCTAGAGAATAAAATGGATTGTTGCAATACTTTATGTAACACAGTATTTGCGCAGCGGTCTTACAAAAAAAAAACAGTAAAGTTAGACCATTTTTTATATAATGTGAAAGATGATATTAAGCCGAATAAATTGATAGTGACTTTAAAATTGCACACGCTGATGAAATGGCAACAAACTACGGTACTTAATCTCCATAGGTGACGCTTTAAACAGTTTCCTGTTTAGAGTTACAGCAGAGATCTAGTGCTAGAATTAATGCTCTCGCTCTAACGATCGCAGCGATAACTCACGTGTTGTTTGAAAGACGTTTACATATGCGGGCGCGACTTGCGTATGAGCTTGCTTCTGCGTGCAAGCTCGGAGGGACGAGGTGTTTAAAATTTAAAAAAAATAAAAAAAAATTAGGTTTTTAAATCACTTTTATCACTACAACAAGGAATGTAAACATCCTTTGCAGTACAAATAGGCAGGATAGGGCCTCTTTAATGTGAGAACTGGGGTCAAAAAGACCTCCGATCTCACATTTAAATGCAATTAAAAAAAAAATAATAATAATAATAATAATAATAAATTATATATATATATATATATATATATATATATATATATATATACACACACACACACATACACACATACTCCCGTTTCAGTGAACCCCATTCCCGCTCCATTAGTTTCTGTTACAGTATATTAAACCCCATTATACATCTGTACTTTTTCTGTTCCAGTGAAACCAGAATATACCATTCAGCATCAGCACCCTTCTGTCCCAGTGAACCCCATTCCCCATCTGTACCTTCCCGTACTAGTAGAGCCCATTCTGTATCTGCGCCTTTCTGTCCCAGTAAATTCAATCATCTGTATTTTTCTGCTCCAGTAAACCCCATTTCCCATCTGTGAATTTTTGTACCAGTGAACCCCATTTTCCTCATGGTTGTTCTTGGTGTCACAAGGATGACAATCGTGGTATAATCTTTACATTGGAGTCACAGGCCGAAATAAAACATGACAAAAGTTGCAGAATCTACATTTAGCAAGTTATTGCAAAAGTAAGCAAGCTCTGAAAATTATCAGCAGAGCTCTAAAGTGGTTACAGATATCGTATTGTGCTGGAAAAGGTCAATAAGAAAAGTTTCCATTACATGGTCACTGCCGAGGGAGGGGGGGGGGGGGGACACAAGAGGTTCACAAACTGGTTTTCAGAGAAAACCAACAAGTTAGGAGAATCAGTCGGTCAATAAGCCACATCATCTTCTGCTAAAAGCTACACGTAATCATGCGGCTTCAGTCCAAGGACAACTTTGCCAATAGGCAAAAGAAAACTATGCATGGGACAGAACGCGTTAGCTATCCAAAATTGTACTCGTCACCGAAACTTGAAATGAGAGGAAGTCTTCTACTGTGGAAATGTGGATACCTGTTTTGTCTAACAGTCAAAAAAAAATCAATCTTGGCCTACGCTCTTCTTCCTCCCCACAGCAACTAGAACAATCCTTCTGGGGAGACCCCAGGGAATGCTGGATATACCAAGTCCCACCAGAAGATGCTTCTGCACCGTGCTGGAGATATGGGATACTCAGCATTCCCAGGAGCGATCATGAATGACATCACACACACTGCAATTTGGTAGCTGGGGGTAGAAAGCACAAGTATTAAATAGGAATCCATTTACTCAGTGTAACATCTTTTATAACTTACCAAAAAAAAATTGGTTATTATATTGTGTGTATTAAAAATTCAAAGTGTATATTTTTTTGGGGGAAATATACATACATACACACACAAAAAAGGATTTTTTTCTGTATTATGCCAATAGAGAAAAAGGTGCCGATAAAGGCGCCAAAAAACGCATGCGATTTTACTGTGCTTATTTTTATTTATTTTTTTAATAGGTCATGTGGTTCAAAAACCGCATCAAAAACGTAACACAGACGTGTTATTGATGCGTTCTCGCTGTGTTTTCATTGCATTTCAATGGGAGGTGTTTTTGGCATGTTTTTTTTTTTTTAACTGACCAAAAACGCAACAGGAAGCGCAAAGGACCAGTGTGAAGACATACGTAGAATTTAAAAGGAATGCATTTTTCTTTTTTTTTTTTCTGAGCTATTCTTGCGCTAAAGGCCGACCATAAATTCACATTAATTTAAATTAATGAGATTTAAAAAGTTGAATAGAACAATTATATAAATCTTTTTTTTTTAAAACTGTCATTTTCGGTTTCAGCCAATAGCATCCTGAATTTTCAGTTTCGGCACCAAAATTTCCATTCAGTGCACCTCTACTATATAAAAAAATAAATTACCGTATTTATCGGCGTATAACATGCACCCCAAGTTTAGGAGGGCATTTTAAGGAAAAAAAAAGTTTTAGGAGGGAAGTTTAGGGGAAAAAATAAATAAAAAATTACATTTAAGCGTCATTTGCAGCCTTGCCCAGCGTCATTGCAGCATTGCCCAGTTTCTTTGTAACTTGCCAGCGTCATTAGAAGTCCGGTCCGGGTTTAAATTTCCTGCTGCCGAGACTCTCTGTCGCGTGCGCCGCCGAAAAAGCCCGAAGCGCGGCCGAAAAAGACCGAAGCACTCCCGGAAAAGGCCGAGCCGACTGTTCAGCTCCGCTCGCGGTCCCGCCTCCCTGCTGTTTCTGGAGCGAGCGCAGGGAGGCGGGACTACGAGCAGAGCCGAACAGTCTGCTCGGTCTATTCCGGCGCCGCTTCGGGTTTTTTCGGCAGCACTCGCTATTTTTTCACGGTGCTTGCCATTTTTTTGGGGGGTATCGGCGTATAACACGCACCCACGACTTTCCCCCGATTTTAAAGGGGGAAAAAGGTGCGTGTTATATGCCGATAAATACGATATATATATATATATATATATAGATAGTTTGGGGGTTCCAAGTAGTTTTCTAGCAAAAAATACTGATTTTGACATGTAAACAAAAAGCGTCAGAAGAGGCCTGGTCTTACAGTGGATAATATATCCTGTATGTATACAATTTATAGTTTTCTCCATTCAAGAGGAGGAAAAAAATAAATCAGCACAGCAGCGGGCTTTACAGGGACTGATCACAATCCTAGCCAATCAGAGCGATGATGAACTGGGCCCCCCGTCTCCCAATGTTCAGCCATCTCTCGGTTAGGAGATCGCTCTCTCAGCACAAAACACAGTGCTGCATATAAAGAGCCACATCCGTGAGGCTGCATATCCACATACACTCATCTGAAGTGGTTGAAGTGTAAATAAAAGGTAAAACTTAATTTTAGTGTTGGATAGAGTGAAAGGGATTATTACCCCTGTCAGGTTTTTATTGTCTTTTGTGTCCCCGTTAGGGAGATTAATCCTATTTGCCCTGGGGGGATAGAAAATCCAAGATTTTGGATGGCCACCAGGAGTTGAGGGAAATCTTCCAATGGGGACACTAGTTCTGGTGACCCCCACTTCCTGTTTTGGCTATGGGACAGGAAGTGAAGGGAAAGCTCCCTAAGGGGACAGAGAGGGCTGTGAGAACTGACAGAGGTTATAACCCACCATTACTCTATTCAAAATTGAACAAGTTTTGCCTTTCGCTCAGGTCTATGCACGCTCTATAACACAGCTCTCATGCAGTATGAAGGGGGAGGTAAAAGAGCTGCCCCTCTCACCTGGCCATCATCACACACGGAGCTCCGTACCGGCACCGGGGACACCAGCAGAGCGCACAGCGCGCACACCCGCCACATCCCGGCCACTCTCAGCTTAACATCCTGGAGACTCGGCCTGCCGCTAGCAGCGTCACCGATACGTCATCGCTTCACAGCCGGGCCGCGTCCCCTCCAATCAGCGGAGGGACGGCCATCCAAGCTGAACCACATTGGCTTACTCTCCGCTCCACCCACCAATTACAACGCGTCACATCCACCCGTGTAATGTTTTCCTAAGACACGCTTCCTCCCAGGAGGTGGAGAGAGGGCGTGGCTAAAAGAGCACGTTGGCTGATACTGCTTACCTGCAGAGTGCTGATCATGGTGCACTGTGTACAGAAAGGCTGACATTTACAGAGGGAGTCATTTATATACTTTGAAGGCGAGGGATGGGAAAGAAATACTATGCAGCTGTCATCCACTGGCTCAAAGACTGAGAACTGAATGATCACATGGCCGCTGAGCACTCCGTTCTTGGATCTGCTTTAAGCAGAGATTAGTGACCGTCAGTCGCCGCTCTCTGCTCTGGCCCCATCTCACTAGAGCGCAGGGGTTTCGTCAGATTTTGTAACAGAAGTGACATTCTGTTGCCGCCATCTTGGTAAACCCACCACACTCATCCACAGTAAGGATACAGTGAGACAGCGGCAAGCGGACATCTTGTTACACGCAGCGGTGTCTTGCATTTCACACTAATTTTTAACAGTAAACGGAGCTTTTATAAAAATCCATAAGAGGCAGTCCTTCCTAATCTCTTCTGCCCATCCTCCAGGAAGCATGCTGTAGTGTCCACTAGGGGAAGCATTCGTCCATGAATCACTGCTATTTGACCCGGGTCATCCTTCAGTAACAGCTGACCTTTGATGTTCTATAACTCAGGACATTTTAATTTGCACCTCCCCAGGAGGTCTGATCTGGTGCTTCTCTACCTCTGTATCTTACCTCAGGAGGCCTATGCGAGAACATCCTGTTAGGATATGAATTTGCATTTATGACTCCTTGTTTAAAACACCCAGTTGGGTAAACTTGCGGTACTGGCATTCCAAGATGGCAATCTCAAACATAGGCCAAATGGCTGTATCAACCAGGCAGTAAAACTCCAGAAATATGATATTAAACCATGTTGCCTTCCAATGCCACTCTAACAACACACGGGTGTTAGAGGCATCTAGATCCATTTTCAGTTCTAGTATGAATACAGTGCACCCATAGTTATTACACTTCTATTGGTGTACACAGTACCGTGCACTCCTAGTGCAGTTGCTACTACTTTTCTGGTGGTGTACACATTACATACAGTGTACCCATAGTTGCTATTAGACTTCTGGTGGTGTACACAGTACCGTGCACCCCTAGTGCAGTTGCTACTACTTTTCTGGTGGTGTACACATTACATACAGTGTACCCATAGTTGCTATTAGACTTCTGGTGGTGTACACAGTACCGTGCAGTTGCTACTACTTTTCTGGTGGTGTACACAGTTCACACTACATACAGTGCACCCATAGTTGCTATTAGACTTCTGGTGGTGTGCACAATACCATGCACCCCTAGTGCAGATTGGAACCGACCCCGCCTTGGATCTCGACCATTCTTCTTCGGATTAACCCTTTAATACTTCATTGCCCAGCTGGACTTGACCTCGGCTCAGATCTCGAACTAAGGGTTGCATGGTGCTCCGCACCCCTGGCACCCGTGCCAATCGGTGTCCACCAAGTCTCTATCTCCATCGGCTTCAAGGACCTGAGGTGCAAGGGAGACCTCCCCACTACTTCGGTCTCACATCAGGTACATGGCTCTCGTGACAGTGTGTGTACCTATAAGGTATTAGGTCAAAAGGGGTTTTGCCCTTTAGGTTGGGACCAATATGAGCAATGGCTGCAGATTCTTGTGAAAAGGTCTTTTAGATGATGACCAAACTTTCTTTCAGAAATCCACTCCTCACCATGTAGGATGTAAAATGCATTGATTTCTTCACTGGCAAAAAAATTTAATTGGCTAGCTTCAGCACATGGTACCATTCCTTAAAAAAAAAAAAAAAAGTCCATGGGTTTTCTTGCCTATAGTTCTCTGCTGACTGGAGGGTATAGTGCAACACAAATTCAGCATAACAGCAGAAAGTGAAAGTAAACTAATTGTAAATAGGGGAATGTCTACTTCTCCATTTTTCTGTAGTCCAGCACCCGCCTGCACACACTAGTCAATGACAACAAACCTAATTTTGTAAATTGTTTATGGGGTACCGTATCAAATGCTTTGGAGTACCTAGAGGTTTCCCTAAAAAAAAATATGACACGGTATGGTGTAAATTGTACCTCAACCGCCTTAGACATGTTGCAAAGCCATCCTACTTAATAAACCTGGTTGGTTTCTCCGACATATCTTATATATAAACAAACACGTCATACGTACTTACCTGCTCTGTGCAATGGTTTTGCACAGAGCAGCCCCAATCCTCTTCTAAGGTCCCCCGCCGGCACTTCTGGCTACTGCCAAGTACTCCCATAGCAAGCCGATTGCTATGAGGGCACTGGTGCGTGCTCGCCCGAGCCCCACTCTGTGTGTCCACTGACATACAGAGCACAGCTCAGCCCCGCCCTCTCCTAACTGGCTGTGGCCAATGGCTCCTGCTCCTGTGTCTGAGCCAATGAGGAGGGAGAAAGTGGGGAGGGCCTCTGCTCTCATGCACATCGCTGGATCGAGAACGGACTCAGGTAAGTATAAAGGGGAGGCTGGGAGGGGAAGGAGCTGTATGCAAAACGTTTTTTTTTTTTTTTTTTTCCTGAATGCAGATCAAGCTGACCACTTTCACATGTGAATCTAAAAAATATTTTGAGGTCTAGAGATTTCCTTTAAAGGCAGTACAACACAAATGCAGAATAGCTATTGCTTTCCTGCTGCTTGAACTGTACATACATTTTAAGATAATTAGTCGAACCTTGTTGCGGTTTGGATTAATCATTATGCAGGAAGATCTTAGGCTCCATTCACACTAGCGCGTTTTTTAAAGCATTTTGCAGAAATGCAGGGAAATTTTTTAACATGGGTTCCTATGCAACATGTTCAGATCAATGTATTTTTGTGCCTCTGCATTTTTGGAAAGGGTCAGGGACTTTTTTTCCATGCAAAATGCAGCGTTTTGCATGTAATAGAAGTCAATGGACCCGCATCCAAAACGCAAGTACCGCATTTTTACCGCGATTTGATTTTTTTTTTTTTACACTGTATATAGCTGGTTGCTAAGCAACCACAGTGTAAAAAAATACAAAAACGCAAATCGCGGTAAAATATGCGTGTCCAAAAAAAGCGGCAAAAACGCATAGATGTGAATCGAGCCTTACTGCATCCCCTTTGCTGGTGGGCCATATAGTGACCAAATCGTCTGCGATTGCCATAGCTTTCCTCCACTTGAAAACAGCAAATGCAGCCAAGACTCGCATGCTGTTTAAACAGATCCAAGTAAAAACTCTGCTGCTGTTAACCACTTTCCAACCGGCGCACGACGATGTACGTCCCTTTTTTGAAGAGGGATATCTCAGTAACGGCAGCAGCTGCTGCCACAACCGAGATATCCATCTCTTCAGGCGCTGGTCGGCTGTCCGATAATGGTGGCCATCGCGGCGGACTCGCCGCGAGATCACCGTTATCGGTGGCGGGAGAGGTGCCCGCCGCTCTCCCGCGCCTTCCGCCGCTTACAGGAACCGTCGGTAGCGGCGGAAGCGATCGGGTCCTTTCCCCTGATGTGCATAGAGATGAGTGACGCTAAGATGGCCGCCACTCATCTCTATACCATAGGAGGGCGGAAGCAACGTCAAAAACGTCACTTCCGCCCATACCTCTTAAAGAGGAATTTTCAAATGTAATTTTTTTAAATTATATCTAGAGATATCTATATCTTATATCTTTTTTTTTTTTTTTCATTGAAGTCCAAATATGAGATCTCAGGACTTTTTGACCCCAGATCTCATATTTAAGAGGACCTGTCATGCTTTTTTTCTATTACAAGGAATGTTTACATTCCTTGTAATAGGAATAAAAGTGAGCCAATTAAATTTTTTTTTAAAAAACAGTGTAAAAATAAATAAAATCAAGAAAAATAAAAAAATTTTTTTTTAAAGCGCCCCGTCCCGACGAGCTCGTGCGCAGAAGCGAACGCATACGTGAGTAGCGCCCGCATATGAAAACGGTGGTCAAACCACACATGTGAGGTATCGCCGCGATCGGTAGAGCAAGAGCAATAATTATAGTCGTAGACCTCCTCTGTAACGCAAAATATGCAACCTGTAGAATTTTTTAAACGTCGCCTACGGAGATTTTTGAGGGTAAAAGTTTGATGCCATTCCACGAGCGGGCGCAATTTTGAAGCGTGACATGTTAGGTATCAATTTACTCGGCCTAACATTATCTTTCACAATATATAAAAAAATTGGACTAACTTTACTGTTGTCTTATTTTTTTATTCAAAAAAGTGAATTTTTTCCAAAAAAAGTGCGCTTGCAAGACCGCTGCGCAAATACGGTGTGAAAAAAAGTATTGCAACGACCCCCATTTTATTCTCTAGGGTGTTAGAAAAAAAAAACAATATATAATGTTTGGGGGTTCTAGCAAAAAAAACAGTTTTAAACATGTAAACACCTAAAATCCAAAACGAGGCTGGTCTTAAAGTGGTTAAACATATATGGACACTGTACAGCAGAAACCAAAGCCCTCATTAAAATGTGATCAGCTCTTCCACACTTGTCTCTAGATATTTTAAACTTACTTCTGTGATCCCAAAGAGAAGCAAATAAAGCACAGCTTACTGGACAGTAATGATTTATTTTTTTCCCATTAATAGGAAATAGTACCTTTCCTAATAGGTCATAGCTCAGCAGAGCACTGGCACAGAGGATATAGCCGCAGGCTCTTTTTTAAACATAAACATGAATCACTGTTCAAACAATCTGGCACACAATCAGTTCAACCTCTTCTAAATCCCAACACCAATTGTGAGCAAAACACTTAAATAAATAAAGCACTTGCTAAGTAAGGGAGATGGAAAAATGTTTGTGTTGATGAAAGGTTCAAGGACAACACATCAGAAAAGATTACACATCAACTCAGAAGCCACAGAAAATGATTGCGGTATCGGCTTTGTGGAGTGCTTTTTGTTCTCTCCTAGGTTTTCTGCTTAGCATTTTTAGCAACGTTCTATTAAGATATAAAAAGAAAAAAGCTGGCGGTGAAGGAGAGGACTACCATGGAGATGTATTTTCGAGTTTCCAGGATTACCTTCCTAGAGGGTATGAATTGATATGCAAATCATCGGCTCTTGCCAATTGGTTTCTTAAAGATATCCAGCGTTTGCCACAACAAGAGCCAATTCGCTGGTGGTGGAAGAGCTGTTCACATCTTCAGACTCTTGTTCAACACTTACTACCAGCCGACAGGCCGCTGGAGTTATGCAGAGACCACTTACAGCTTGCAGATGGTGGACTTGTTGCTTTAGATTGGGTAGTGGGCCCAAGACAAATCTCAAGGATGAGAAGAGGCACAAATGCTACAGGCAACCCACCACTGCTCCTAGTCATTCCTAACCCCTTTGGAAAATTAACAAGGAACATTCAGAACCTTTGTTTTCAGGCTCTAGAAAAAGGGTACTACCCTGTCATATTTAACAGACGGGGCCAAAACGAATGCCCGTTAACAACCCTCAAGCTACAAGATTTTGGTGAACCGGGAGATCTAAGAGAAGCAGTTACTTATATTCGTTTTAGGCATCCAAGTTCCATGCTCTTTGCAGTCAGTGAAGGGCTGGGGTCTGGACTTCTGCTCTCCTATTTAGGAGAATGCGGCTCATCTAGTTATTTGACAGCTGTATCTTGCATTTCTCCAGTGTTTCGTTGCCAAGAATGGTTTGAGAACAAGCTCCCATGGCTGTATGAATGGGCTCTTCTTCTTTATCAGAAAACAATTCTCAGCAGGTAAGGCAAACCCAGTAAAGATAGTTTGTTTTGATGACATTTCATGGATGAATATGTAGACGTTTTAGGGCACTAAAAGTTAAGATATTTAAAATTAAAGATTTACTATCATAAATTAAAATTATATTTTGAAATACATATATAAGGGTGGGGGGCAGGCAGGCGATGCTTCCTCCCTCCTCCTCGTTGGGCGCCATAAGTATGGGTCATATAGGAGACTTACCCCAGGGGGGGTTCTTCTAGCCTACGCTAGGCACTTAACACATGGTCATGACCTTACACATGTGGTACCTTAAAGCGGAGATCCGCCCACCACTGCAAAAATTAAAAGCCAGCAGCTGTACATACTGCAGCTGCTGACTTTTAATAAATCGGACACTTACTTGTCCTGGAGTCCAACGATGTCGGCACCGCAGCTGATGTTTCCATCAGCGGTCGGGTGCATGCTGACTCCATTGCAAGTAAGGAAACCCGGCAGTAATGCCTTATGGCTTCACGCTGAGAACCCTACTGCGCATGCGCGAGGCTCCGCTCCTCTCTCCTACTGGCCCGGCGGCCGGAGGAGGAGGAGGGAGCCCGGGCAGTGACGTCAATAGCCGCCGCTGAGTCTCCCGGAAGTGGGAACAGGATACCTGTGAAAGACATGTATCCTGTCCCCCCTCCCCCCCAAAAGGTACCAAATGTGGCACCTGAGGGACGAAGGAATACAACAAGCGGAAGTTCCACTTTTGGGGTTGAACCCCACTTTAACTGGTACCGAACGCCATATACATTGGCACACTTAACTATCCTCCAGTCAACTCACAACCCCATGATAATGCACACCTTTACTGTCAAAGCTGCGTGAGGGACACGCAGAGTCCTTGCCCTCTCCACCCAGTCAGCGTATCACTTCCTCACTCCCAGTAACAGTATGGGGTCCCACCATGCCTAGCATAGACTCCATGCGTGCACTTTATTAACTCCTTCTCTTCCGTACCCGTGCACAGTTGAGGGCCTCAGCAGAGCAGATCTGCTCCTGTTGCAATGAGGTGAATCGCTGCAGGAGTGTTGACAACAACATCTCCCTCACTGCAAGAGGCTATCTCACCCTTCACAGGTACATGCTTCACGACAAGCTGCTTGCTGAACCTTCGTTACCCTTGGTAACCACTTGTCATATCGAAACGTGTTTTAACTGATCCAAGCTGTAGATTATGTGTCCTTTAGTAACTTCAAACCAGGCAAGGACAGAGGTTCAAAACTTTACTGGAAACTCTTAACAGGACAGTTCAGAACAAAGTGCACAGTCTTTCCCTAACATCCCTAGTCCCTAACTCAGGCTTGTTATTGCCCCAGCATATTTGTATAGGATAAGTGTCCATAATTGGCATTTTCAGGGAGTCCCAGCAATCTCCCTCAATAGCGCGAACTCTGACCTCAGCATGGTACTGGTAATCTAGACTCGATGGGTCCAAGACAAAGACTTTCTTCTCTCTTTATCTCTCCCCCCCCCCCCCCCCCCTCTTAGGTACGGACCTTGAATGTAACAACTTTAAAAGTCCAAGCCAATAACCATTTCTTGTGAATAAGACCATACTTTGTCAAAGCAGTTAAAGCTGAATTCCAAGTATGGCATTTTTTTTTCTTTTTACATACAGTGCCTTGAAAAAGTAAAAGGTATCCATACCCCTTGAAATATTCCACATTGTGTCTTGTTACACCACCATGTTTCAAGGTGGGGAAGGTGTGTTCAGGGTGATGTGCAGTGTTAGTTTTCCACCACACATAGCGTTTTGCTTTTAGGCCAAAAAGTAAAATTTTGGTCTCATCTGACCAGATGTCAGAAACCATTAATCAGACTGAGACAGAAGTACAGTTAAATCTCACTTGTGGCGCTTGGCAGCAGAAGCGGAGCGTGCAGGAACGTCAAATACCCTTTTAAAGGAAGCCACAAACTCAGGGTAACTCAAGACAACAGGTTTTTGTGTCTGCCATAGAGGGTTTGCCCAGGCCAAGGCTCTCTCAGAAAGCAAAGATATCACAAAACCTACTTTGCTTCTGTCCGTGGGAACGCCTGGGGCAGCATCTCAAAGTATATCTCAATCTGGTTGAGAAACGCTCTGCATTAGACTGGATCGCCCGCAAATCATTGGGGAAGCCGAGCGGAACCAGACATACCTCTTATAGGAGGTAATACTCGAGGCGGGAGCAGCAGCAGGGATGGCTTGCAACACAGGTTGCACCAGAGCAGCCACAGTGGGAGATTCCAGGTGAACCGTGCGACTCAGGAGCATTTGTAACGCCATAGCCAACTGATCCATGCAGTGATCCTGCTCATCCATTCTGGAAAAAATATTACCAACAAGTGGATTGACTGCATCTTCTGAATTCATGGCCTTTGCCTACTGTCAGAAACCATGAATCAGACTGAGACAGAAGTACAGTTAAATCACACTTGTTTAATAATAATAATAATAAAAAAAAGGTAAACAGAGTAAACGTAGTCAAAACATAGCCAGGAACCGGAACGGATAGTCAGACAAGCCAAAACGTCAGGGAGCCAGAGATGAGCATAGAACAGCAAGCAGGATCTGAAGACAGAAGGAATGTCAGCCAAGCAAGTCTTTAACAGGAACACAGGAGAGTGTCTCTAGAGATGTGACCAAGGTGTAGGCAGAGTTCATCTGGGCTGGACGGCTTAAGTAGGCAGGACTGAGGAGCAGGATATCAACAGGCGAGTCACTGTAGATAGATAGGAGCTGGCACTAGTCCATCTAGCTCAACCAATTTAAAAAAAAAACACACAAATAGAAAACCTCCAAATACACTATCCAATACACATAATTGTACTGCAGCAGGTTGGCTACCCTGGGCAAACTGCCGTAACTGTACGTCGGCCCTTTAACCACTTGCCGACAGCTCACTGTATATATACGTCATGACTTTGAAGAGGGATATCTCGGTAACGGCAGCAGCTGCTGCCACAACCGAGATATCCATCTTTACAGTGAGCGGTTCTGTTTACGATAATAGTGGTCTCTGCGGCGGGTTTGCGCGAGATCACCGTTATCGGCGGCGGGAGAGGTGCCACCCCCCCTCCCCCCGCTCTCCCGTCGCTTACCGGAACGGTCAGAGGCGATCGGGTCCTGCACTCTGGTAGGTATGGAGACGAGTGAGGCTAAGATAGCCTCCACTCGTCTCTATACCATAGGAGGGTGGATACGCCCATACGTCTTAAAGGAACATTTTTTTTCAATGTCATTTTTTTAAATGACTTTTATTTTTTATTCCATTTAAGTCCAAATATGAGATCTGAGGTCTTTTTGACCCCAGATCTCATATTTAAGAGGACCTGTCATGTTTTTTTATATTACAAGGGATGTTTACATTCCTTGTAATAGGCATAAAAGTGATCCATTGTTTTTTTAAACAGTGTAAAAATTAATAAATTCAAGGAAAAAACACCCCGTCCCGACGAGCTCGCGCGCAGAAGCGAACGCATACGTGAGTAGCGCCCGCATATAGAAACGGTAGTCAAACCACACATGTGAGGTATCACCGCGATCGGTAGAGCGAGAACAATAATTCTAGCCATAGACCTCCTCTAACTCAAAAGATGCAACCTGTAGAATGTTTTTAAATGTCGCTTATGGAGATTTGAGGGTAAAAGTTTGATGCCATTCCACGAGCGGGCGCAATTTTTGAAGCATGACATGTTGGGTATCAATTTATTCGGCGTAACATTATCTTTCACAATATAAAAAAAATTGGGATAATTTTACTGTTGTCTTATTTTTTTAATCAAAAAAGTGATTTTTTTTTCCAAAGACCGCTGCACAAATACGGTGTGAAAAAAAGTATTGCAATGACCATTTTATTCTCTAGGGTGTTAGAAAAAAAAAACAATATATGTTTAAGGGTTCCAAGTAATTTTCTAGCAAAAATACCAAAATACCAAAATACCAAGTATGAACACCAATCTCTCTCCTCCCCTAGTCACTCCCATCCCCCCTACAGTTAAAACACACCTAGGGAACACAGTTAACCCCTTGATCTTCTCCTAGTGTTAACCCCTTCCCTGCCAGTGACATTTATACAGTAATCAGTGCATTTTTATAGCACTGATCGCTGTATAATTGTCAGTGGTCTCAAAAATGTGTCAAAAGTGTCCAATTTGTCCGCCGCAATAAATATCGCAGTTCCGATTAAAAAAAAAAAAATAAATAAAAAAAAAAAAAAAAAAAAAAAAAAAAAAAAATCGCAGATCACCGCCATTATTAGTAAAAAAATAAAAAAAATATATGGCCTAAATCTATTCTATTTATTTTGTAGACGCTATAACCTTTTGCGCAAACCAATCAATATATGCTTATTGCGATTATTTTTACCAAAAATATGTAGAAGAATACATATTGGCCTAAACTGAGGAAAACTTTTTATATTTTTTTTAAATTGGGATATTTATTATAGCAAAAAGTAAAAAATAGTGTTTTTTTTCAAAATTGTCACTCTTCTTTTGTTTATAGCGCAAAAATAAAAACCGCAGAGGTGATCAAATACCACCAAAAGAAAGCTCTATTTGTGGGAAAAAAATGATTTGGGTACAGCGTCGAACGTATTGCAAAAAATGGATTGGTCATTGAGCAGCCAAATCTTCTGGGGCTGAAGTGATTAAACAGGTTTACAGCTCTTACTGTGAATAACACAAAGAGGAAAACATCCATCATAAGGATCATCAGGTCCATCAGAAGCTCTTCGTGTTTGCTAGGCGCTTGGCCATATGTTGTAGACACCGCTAGATGGTCAAGCCGGCCATGGTGGAGAATATCTCAAAACGAGGCTTGGAGAGCAATGGAGAGCAGGCACTAAACTATGACGTCACTGGCAAGCGACACGTTTCACGAGCGTACAAACTGAAATGACGTGGCAGCCGCACTCCATCAAGCTATGGATGGATAGGGATCCTAACAATAAAACACTAACGTGGGGGGAGTGGCCAGAGCAAAAAACGCTGTGATAGGTCGAAAAACATACCATAAACAGCTTTATACAAACCAATATAGGGATAGGAAATGATTAAAAAAAACCTTGGCTTAAATTTAATTTAGAATAGACAGAACTCTATGATAATGTTTCGATAAAATCAATAAAAGGACAATGATTAGAATAATATAATAAAAAATATATATCTCAACTAAAACTAAATTTTCTCTTTCGCTCAATTATCAAAAGGTAAAAGGTATATCTGAGAAGTGACTGGAGAAAAAGAAACCAGACTGGAAACAATTTTTTATGATAGCAGCATAAGTAGAGAAAGATATACGTAAAGCCCCCAAAATTTATAAATCAGAATATACATATATACGCAAACCTACACATTTTATCGTGAGTGCATGACAAGCGTATACCAGACACAAAAAAAACACAACAATAATGATGTATATAATCAATTAATGTTCGGTCCTAACTTAGGAAAGTAGATGCAGAATTTTTAGAACTAGGTTATAGCCATAATTACACAGGAAAACCCGCCACCCCCATGAAAAAAGAATCGAAAAGGAAGGGAAAACCAACCTGCAAGTATAAATATGGATAGTTAATTACGACTAATGCCAAAAAGGAAAAGAATACAAATACAAGAGTCAGCCTAAATCAAAAAATGGGGGTATTGATTTCACAAAATGGTAGCAATCACAATACCCTAATTAATACCTCCTGGCCAAAGTACATCCAGAGTATAGATCCAATAGGCGCAAATCTTAAATCTTTCGGCCGCAGGTAGAGCCCTAGGGATCTGTTCGATAACCCAGACCTTAAGGCCTACAGTAGAACCTTGGTGGGCCATAGTAAAATGTCTGGGGACACTGAGGGTCAGTGCCTCCCTCAATGAATCCTCTGTGTTCACCAAACCTTTGTCTCAAAGCCCTAATCGTCCGGCCTACATATATTAGCCCACAGGGGCAACTCAAGTTCCCCGGCCAGGGGGCGGGGCTGTATATGATGTTGAGCTGCGGGAAAACAGCAATTGAAAATGAAAGCTAATATTGCTGTGTTCCCTGGCTGCGCGCTGAACATCCGGCCTGCTCTCCTGTTCCTCTCCTCCCCTGCACAGGTAGGCTGCATGGTGGACACAGGCTGCATGGTGGGCACAGGCAGGCTGCATTGATGGGCACAGGCAGGTGGCATTGGTGGGCACAGGCAGCTTGCACTGGTGGGCACCGATAAAGTTCTTAATATTTTTTTTATAACTCAATTCTGCATAAAACATTTAAGTGTCATTAAATTAGATAATGTATGAGGGCGTGTTTAGGGGCAGGGTTGGGCAGGGCAACTGGTGGCGAGTAACCCTTGAGGCCTGGCTAGTAGCTCAGGACTTGAAACACACACACACACACACACACACACACATACCACGATTGAGTGCACCCCCAACAGAAAACCTTTACTGTCCTTTCAGAATCAACATTTTCTATGGGACACTAAACTATAAAATACTCCCACAAATGTGGGCCATTGATTGCAAACAAGATTTGCTAATTTGCACACAGAAAAAAAGTATTTTTCCTAACACATTAATTCAAGACTATGTTGCAAATATGAATACACCCCAATGAAAAGTTTTAGGTGCAAAGCTAAATTTTACACAACAAAATCCTAATTAACAATAATTATTCATTAGACAGGTATCCAGCAGACAGTGGATTATAAAGGGGCTTTACTTAAGAAAGCCCTTTCCCATGTCATGCTGTCAGCAATGGCACCACATGGAAGAGAAATGTCACAAGGCATGAGAAAGAAAATAATTCCTTTACACAAGAAAGGTGAAGACTACAAGAAGATCAGCAAAGCTTTACTCATCAGTCAGAATACTGTAGTAAAAGCGATACAAAAATTTAACAAAGATGGATCTGCAACCATCTCACAGAGACATCCTGGCCATCCACGGAAGTTAACACCTTGACAGGAGCTTCTTCTGATGAGAAGGGTTGAAGAAAATCGCCAAGCAAGTTCACTGGAGTGATTGTTTCCCGTGACACAATACGGCATACACTGCAGAGGAATGTCATGCATGGATGTTGTTCCACGAAGGAAGCCTCTCCTAAAGCCCATGCACAAAAAAGCCTGCCTAGAATTTACCAGGGCCCATGCTGAAAAAGAAGACTACTGGGACTCCGTACTCTGGAGTGATGAGATCAAGATACCGGTAAAAGTTTTTGAAACTGATGGCCTCAAAACTTATGACGTCGCAAAGGTGAGGAGAACAACAAAAAATGCATGGTACCTACAGTGAAAACATGTCTTTCTGTGGGTCTGCATGAGTGCTGCTGGTGTCGGGGAGCTGCATTTCATTGATGGTATCATAAATTCAGATGTACAGCTCTATTGAAAGAAGATGCTACCATCACTCTGTGCCCTTGGTCATTGTGCACTTTTCCAACATGACAATGATCCAAAACACACATCTAAGGCCACTGTTGCATTTCTGAAGAACAGGGTGAAAGTGATTTAGTGACCAAGTATGTCTTCTGATCTGAACCTAATCGAACACCTATGGGGAATTCTGAAGAGACAAGTTGAGCATCACTCTCCATCCAGCCTCTAAAAGAGGCAACTCTTAAAAAATGGAAAAAGATTGATTTTACAATATGTCACCAACTTGTTCATTGCATGCCTAGAAGACTTGGTGCTGTCCATGGAGGTCATACAAAATACTAGATGTAGTTCTTGTTGTGGGGTTGTGTATTTATTTTTGCATCAACTAATTTGGAGTAAAACTTTAGATTTCGTAATCCAAGTTATATTAACCTTACTTTTGTGCAATGACATGAGCTAAACAAATGTTTTAAAATTGTTCATTGAGATATTGATTAAAATTTTACTTTTCAAAAGGTGTGTACTCATTTATGCTGAGCACTGTCTTGATACTCTAAGGCTGATGTTAAATTGCTAAATAACTACTTTTTTTCATAATGCCCAAGGTTAGCATAGCAAGCACCATTATCACACTTGCCTCGGTACAAATGTACCTACAAAAAGGTGAATAATACATTTTTATTGACATAAACCATATTTCTCCATTGCAGATACTTCACGGTTTTAGGAGAAATTCTACCAACTGAGAAATTATTTGACAGTCAGTCCCTCCAAGAACTACATGAAATTCTGCACTGTCAACGCAAGACTAGGAAGGTAAGCTGGGACGATTACTGGGAACAAAATGATCCGCTCCGTGACGTGGATGAAGTTGCTGTCCCTGTTCTGTGTATCTGTAGCATGGATGATTCTATTCGAGGTCCACCAGGGTCTACTCTCCCCATTGAGCTTTTCAGGACAAATCCTTATTTTCTGCTGCTGCTGACACATTATGGAGGTCACTGTGGATTTCTTACAGATGCTCCTGTAGCATGGAGTCATGAAGTTACATTAGATTACTTTAGGTCAGTGACAGAATTTTTTAGAACTGAAGAGAAAACAAAATGGTTGGCCAACCGGAGGAACTCTAATATGATGAGCAGGCGAAGACGACCAACCTTGCAAAGACGGGAGCTCTCTGCTTATAAGGACCTGGAAGAAAAGATTTTTAGCTGGAAAAGATCATACACCAGGTGATCCTCTCTGAAATATGTGAATTCAAATTTTTTAATAAAAATTATTCAACTCAACACATGAAGAAACTGTTTTGCACAAACAATTGTTCTCTAAGCTGTTCAAAACGGCTCAAAATCGGCAAAACTTTTTTTTTTCTTTAAAATATGTAAACATGATGGTAACTTTATAATGGGACAAATGTCACAGGGGAGTTCTATTGCAAGTAAACAACTGTAGACAAAGCAATTTTGGTCTCCTCGTACATGTGCTGCGATAAAATTCCAAACAAACAGGAAATTTTAAATATCCCAAAATATACAAGTATGTATAATAGGGTAAAGCTGCGCCAATGTAAAAAGAAATTAAACCTGTAAAAAATGTGCAAGGCATAGTAAACATTTTAAACAAATAAAAGATCTTATGCAGAACAATCCAGATATAAATGAATCAGTCCAGAGCACAAGTGTCATTTTAAACAAATAAAATAATGCTCGTGCTGGAAGCATCCAATGTGACATAAAAAACGGTGTTTAATCCCGACCACCTAGTAGGTAGAAGGCTTACCAGAAGGTATAAAAAAATCAAGCAATGGATCTGAGCTTGCCGTAGACCAGCGTTGGTGGGGTTAAACGACCACTCCAGGGGGGGAAACGATCCAAAGGTAAACCAGGGAAGGAGTAAAGGGATCCGTCCTGGACACCGTTCACAAACTGGATAGCCAGGTCCTAATAACATCCTCCGTTCAGGGAGAAAGCACAAAGGGGGCCACCCATCGTGTAATACTGATAATACTTTGTTTATTAAAAATAGATAAAAAAAAAAACTTACATCAAGGATGAGAAATAATGGCAACAAAGATGACAAAGTGAACACTGCCGGCCGGTCAGTGTAATCCCGTCCCTTGATCGAATGTTTGTCTGTAGTGGTGGCGTCGCTGCGTGCCTTCCCAATGGGAAGGCACGCAGCGACGCCACCACTACAGACAAACATTCGATCAAGGGACGGGATTACACTGACCGGCCGGCAGTGTTCACTTTGTCATCTTTGTTGCCATTATTTCTCATCCTTGATGTAAGTTTTTTTTTATCTATTTTTAATAAACGAAGTATTATCAGTATTACACGATGGGTGGCCCCCTTTGTGCTTTCTCCCTGAACGGAGGATGTTATTAGGACCTGGCTATCCAGTTTGTGAACGGTGTCCAGGACGGATCCCTTTACTCCTTCCCTGGTTTACCTTTGGATCGTTTCCCCCCCTGGAGTGGTCGTTTAACCCCACCAACGCTGGTCTACGGCAAGCTCAGATCCATTGCTTGATTTTTTATACCTTCTGGTAAGCCTTCTACCTACTAGGTGGTCGGGATTAAACACCGTTTTTTATGTCACATTGGATGCTTCCAGCACGAGCACGGTGGTGTTATATTTGAACATACAGGATTGGTGGATTGAATGTATCCCATGTTTGACACTTAGAAGAATTGCTCTGGACTGATTCATTTATATCTGGATTGTTCTGCATAAGATCTTTTATTTGTTTAAAATGTTTACTATGCCTTGCACATTTTTTACAGGTTTAATTTCTTTTTACATTGGCGCAGCTTTACCCTATTATATATCTGTCTAGTGTGTAGTATCTCACTTTTCAGCAGCAGCCTTTGCATTTTTACACTTTTTATTTTTTCTGGTTATACTCATTGGTTGCACTGTCCCCTAACCTTTTCCTTTACTCCCTGATTTCTTTCCCAAGCGCGGCTTACCCCCTTCCATTATACAAGTATGTAGGAGAATTAAATAAAAATTCTTTCACTCCCCCTCTTAAAATTCCCTTGTATATACCGGTAATAGGACCACTGCTGCTGTGTGGCAAACTTTACAAACTGGCTCTCATGTATTCTCAGTACAGGTTTTACCAGACGTCACTGTAAGAAAAGTGATTAAACAAAAACCTGTAAGGATAGAGATATGGATGCTTCGATTACTGACTTACCTGGCAAGTGAGTAAAACATTGACCTGTAACAAACATGCAGCCAATGTCATCTGAAAATTCTAAACTGCTGTCCTCTAATCCAGAAATAGAAAGTGTCAAAGCTGTACTATCCAAAACCAAAGTAGCAATGTCCTTTATCTTTTATTCTTATTGGTTAACCTTTAAGTGAACCTATCCAAGTAGAATTATGGAAGCTGCCATTGCTGACTATTGTAGATTCCAGGGTTTGTCACCATTATCTATCTTTCCATTCTCAGTGAGTCACTGAGAAGGGAAAGTGAATTACAAAAGAGGGTAAGAAAGGATAACAAGGATGGCACTGGAATTTGCAGTTTTGTAAATTAGTAATGGCAATTTCCGTGTTACTTTTCTGTCAGCCTCATGAGGGACTGCCACTAGGAAAGTTAACACATGCAGTGAGGGGAAAAAAGTATTTGATCCCCTGCTGATTTTGTTGTTTTCCCACTGACAAAGAAATGATCAGTCTATAATTTTAATGGTAGGTTTATTTTAACAGTGAGAGATAGAACAAAAATATCTAGAAAAACGCATTTCAAAAAAGTTATAAATTGATTTGCATTTTAATGAGTGAAATATGTATTTGATCCCCTATCAATCAGCAAGATTTCTGGCTCCCAGGTATCTTCTATACAGGTAACGAGCTGAGATTATGAGCGCTCCCTTAAAGGGAGTGCTCTTAACCTCAGCTTGTTACTTGTATAAAAAGACACCTGTGCAAAGAAGCAATCAGATTCCAATCTCTCCACCATGGCCAAGACCAAAGAGCTGTCCAAGGGTGTCAGGGACAAGATTGTAGACCTACACAAGGCTTGAATGGGCTACAAGACCATCACCAAGCAGTTTGTGAGAGGGTGACAGTTGGTGCGATTATTCGCAAATGGAAGAAACACAAAATAACTGTCAACCTCCCTCAGTCTGGGGTTCCATGCAAGATCTCACCACGTGGAGTTTCAAATATCATGATAATGGTAAGGAATCAGCCCAGAACTACATGGGAGAATCTTGTCAATGATCTCAAGGCAGCTGGGACCATTAGTCACCAAGAAAACAATTGGTAACAGTACGCCGTGAAGGACTTAAATCCTGCCGTGCCCGCAAGGTCCCCCTGCTCAAGAATGCACATGTACAGCCTGTCTGAAGTTTGCTAAAAAAACATCTGAATGATTCAGAGGAGAACTGGGTCGAAGTCTTGTGGTCAGAGACCAAAATCAAGCTCTTGACTCAACTTACCGTGTTTGGAGGAGGAATGCGTCAAACATGGGAGGTGGAAACATTATGCTTTGGGGGAGTTTTTCTGCTACTTTACCGCATCACAGGGACGATGGACAGGGTCATGTTCTGTCAAATTTTGGGTAAGAACCTCCTTCCCTCAAACAGGGCATTGAAAATGGGTCGTGGATGGGTATTCCAGCATGACAATGACCCAAAACACAAGGCAAGGCAACAAAGGAGTGGCTCAAGAAGAAGCACATTAAGGTCCTGGAGTGGCCTAGCCAGTCTCCAGACCTTAATCCCATAGAAAATATGCGGAGGGAGCTGAAGGTTCAAATTACCAAACCTCAGCCTCGAAAACCTTAATGACTTGGAGAGGATCTACAAAGAGTAGTGGGCCAAAATCCCTCCTGAGATGTGTGCATACTTGGTGGTTAACTACAAGAAAGTCTGACCTCTGATTGCCAACCAAGTACGAAGTCATGTCTTGTGAAGGCGTCAAATACTTATTTTACTAAAATTAATTAATTTATAACTTTTTTAAAAATGCGTTTTTCTGGATATTTTTGTTGTTCTGTCTCGCACTGCTAAAATAAACCTACCATTAAAATTATAGACTGATGCTTTGTCAGTGGGCAAACGTACAAAATCAGCAGGGTATCAAATACTTTATTCCCCTCACAGTATGGCCAACCTGCAAAGAAAAGCATAGTCACCTTTCCCACTGTCAAACTCTACAGCCGTATGTTCCGCAAGGCTCTAGCTGACTCTAGTGGACCATGGAAGAAAGCACAGGGCTCAGCGGAGGGACACAAGCATCCAACACTGCAAGAACTATCAGAAAGGTTTTTAGCAATATTAAGGTCAGCAGAGTTCTCCGCCACATGCAGAAGGATAGCCGATTATCTTCTTTGCGAACTGGCCTTTTTTTAACCCCCATAGGGACAGAGTTCCTTTAAATGCAGCTTCCAGGTCCATTAAATAAACCATGCGCTAAGCTTAATCTGAAACAAATGTTTTTTAGAAGCTAAATACAATGTAGATTTAAAAGTACACTTTAAGCACTTCAAGTCTATACACCCTTAACACCCCCCCCCCCCTCTTTCCAGTAGTCTAGGCAATTTTTCAGCTCTCAGCGCCTTCACGTTTTGAATCACAAATACTCAGTCATGCAACATTGCATCCAAATGACTTTTTTTTGGAACAGATGGCGCTTCCTTTGGGTGTTAAAGCAGAGGTTCACACAAAAATTGAATCTCCGCTTTTCGGAACCCTCCCCCCCTCCGGTGTCACATTTGGCACCTTTCAGGGGGGCGGGGGGTGGTGCAGATACCTGTCTAAAATGTAAACTTTTGATTACAGTCTTTTGGGTAGTTTCTGCTGCGATTATAATTAAAAAAGAGTAAACACAGTTAATTGATAATAAATGGCTTCAGCCAAACACTAACCACGAGTGAAAGAAAAGTTTTTGTGTTATTCATATTCTCTGAAAAATGGTCAAGAAATGATTAATTCTGCCAGGGTATGTAAAATTATGAGCACAACTGTATTTGAAAAAATCAATTCTGATGTACAGACTCCTTTTTGGAAAGTAGACAGTCCAAGGTATTTAATAAGAGGTGTGGGGAGTTTTTTTTATAACTGTACATTTTTGGAAAAATAAATGAAGAATTTAAATAAAATTTGCTTTTTTAGTCACAAAATTGCCATTTTAGTTTTCTCCCACACAGCATAGGCATACTTAGAAATACACCTCAAAACACATTCCTCTTTCCACAGATACATAGGAGGGGTCCGAAATCCAAGGAGCACCTGTGGGCTGTTAACAGGCTTAAATTACGCAACCAATTTCCTACCTATAACATTTTTGGAGGCCCTGGAGCACTATGACAGTGGAAACACCTACAAAATGGACCCACTTTGTAACGCAAAACACTCCAAAGTTTTTCTGAAAGGCATAATGAATTTCCTTAAAAATTTCATTTTTTGCCACAAGCCTTTGGAAAATGCAGAAAATTATTATTATTATTTTTTTTTTTTTTACACAAAGCCGTTAAGATTTTTAACACACATCATAGGCATACTTATAATTACACCTCAAAAACACATCCTGCTTCTTCACCAGAGTATGGCAATACCATGTGTGACTTTCATTGTCTGGACTGATTTTATATTGGACATTGTATCTTGTGTATCACACAAATCAACCAATTGCCCCCCCCCCCCCCCCCCAGGAATGACATGTCACTTGCCAGGAAGTACAGGAAAATCAAAAAAGAGTTCCTGTGGTTCCAGGAGTGCGGTTGTCCACAGGGGATTGCTGGGGCTGGTGTCTCACTGAACAGTCAGTTGGATATGCAAATCGGTCAGTTCAGGCACATGCAGAGACGTGATCAGCAAACAGGCAAAGGATTGGTACAGGCAACAGGCAGAAACGTGATCAGGGTTGTTTTTTTAACACTTGAGTTGCTTATTACAGTGATCATCATTGTAATAAGCAAATCTGTAAGGTCTAAAGGTTTAATTTATGAAACCTTGTTTACTACTGTGATTGGTCACAGCTATCACATGGCTGCTGTGATTAACCCTGTACTATGTGATCACAGACACCAATCACAGAGCTCACACAGTAGTAAACAATGTCAGCATTGTTTATCACTGTGATTGGTCACAGCGATAACATGGTACAAGGGCTGCTCACGGTGGTCTGGGAGGAGCTCAATAAAAAATGAGAGCAGCAGAGTTAAGACTATCAGCAATGGTAACTTTTTACTGTCAAAATCACCAAGCGATTAGTGGCCAAACCGATATAGCAAAAAATAAAAAAGGTCACCTACCTATTTATATGGTCTAGTATGGGTGCCTGGATCGCAAGACCGGCTGAACAGAATTAAAAATATTGTGGTAATTTTTTTTTTTTTTTTTTTTTTAATTTTCATATCGAAACAAGGTTTGCAGCCATTTATACATTTTCCTTTCTTGATGGACTCCATGGCAGCATACATTTGGGTAGCTCTGCCCTCACTTCTATCCCATAGGACCCCACTCACATGAATTTTGAGGCTGAGCCAGAGGCCGCGTTCCATAACTAGCCTACTCCTGACACTGGGAAGTTACCCATGCTGCCATGGAGTCCACCAGGAAAGCAAAATTACAGTATTTGATAGGAAATGTTCTGTTTTCCTGGCCGACTCCATCATGGCAGCATACATTTGGGAACTATCTAGCCCAAAAAAAACAAGGGCGTCATGATGAAAAAAGTAGGGTTTCAATCACAGCACTTACCCAACAGAAACTGCATGGATAAAATTTAGCAGTAAAATAAACTACATACCACAGTGAGCCAGAACAGCCTTAGTGGAAGACATGTCACCGCCCTGCACATATTCTTGGCACCCTTTCACAGGGTGACCACAAAGTCTACACATTCCTGGCTCAGTGTGTTACGGCTTCTGTAGGAACCAAGCCCTATATAAGCCAGTTGGCTAGCCGGAATAACCCATCCAATGATGTTTCTGGTAGAGTGTGTTACAAAGATGTTCTAAAACTCTAAGCAACCTCTGTAGCTTGTGAGCTACCCTGCTCAAAGTAATATGAGAGGCTATTAATCCTTACTCCAATTGGACTGAAGTTGATCCCACCTGGAGCCGTTTGCCTCCAAGGGATCCTTAAAACGCTGATTTTGGCAAACTTCATGGCAGATGTGATAGCCCTTAGACCCCTTTCAGACTGAGGCATTTTTCAGGCGCTTTAGCGCTAAAAATAGAGCCTGTAAAGCCCCTGAAAGAAGCCTCAGCTGCAAACCCAGTGTGAAAGCCCAAGTGCTTTCACACTGGGGCGCTGCGCTGGCAGGGTGTCAGAAAAAGTTCTGCAAGCAGCTTCTTTGCAGAGCATTAGAAGCAGTGAACTCACCGCTCCTAAAAGCGCCCCTGCCCATTGAAAACAATTTGCAGCGCTGCTATACCGCCGGCAAAACGTCACTGCAGTGGCGTTTTACAGGCAGATTTAACCTCTTTTCGGCCGCTAGCGGGGGTTAAAACCGCCCCGATATCGGCCGAATAGCGCAGCTAAAATGGCGCTAAAAATAGCACCGCTTTACCGCCGCTGACACCCTAAGCGGCTCAGTGTGAAAGGGCTCTTAGAGAGGCTGTCTTCATGGCTCAGTTTTTTCTAAGCTGGACTGAAAAAAGATTTTAACTGGAGCTGGCAAGGAAGTCCAGACCAAGTGGTAAATCCCACGTAGAGAGCCTTGCCTCTCCCTCGATTCTCAGATGCAGCCCCCAGATGAGTAAGGTATAGTTCACCCATGAGACATTGGATATGACAGGGGAGTTCAGAGATCTGCCCTCTAAAAGAGCTTAAGATCAGTTGAAGTCCAGAATATACTTGACCCGAGGACTGAAGCAAAATAAAACTAAAGCGGTCAAAATTGTACAAGCTTTAAATCCTGATGTAGGATTTATAGATTTTAGTTTAGAGTAAAACAGCCATGGCTGATCACTTTCTCCCAGGACGAAAAATTTGAAAAAATAAATAAAAATGAACAATGATGGAGTATTGCACCCTGCGACAGATGTCATCTGAGAGAAATGACTGGGTTCTGATAACCCAGTACTAAAAGCAGGAAGCAAAGCCTGTTTGGGCAATGAGGATTTACTGTGATGGATATCACCGTCTTTAGCAATAGACCCCCCCAAAAATCTGTATATGGATTGGACTGGAGGGAAATCATAGGGCTTGTGAAACCTTTCCTGATGTGTCACAGCATCCGTACCCAGGGCTTGCTTACCCAGGCTCCATGGGAAAAGATTTTCCGGTGTGTAATAGTAAGGAGATGCTAGCATTTCTAACTCTGAAATCTTGCCAGAGCTGAAGTCCACTTAAAGAAACCTGGGTGTAGAAACCACTTGTTGCTCAATTAGGGCACAAAATATGGATTCCTTCCAGAAATTCTGCATGTAGACTCCATGAAATATAAGATTCCACCCAGTTCACAATCATATCTACCTCTCTCAGTAGACTGACCCTGCAGTTTCCGACCTGCCCCTTAATATAGAACACAACTGTGATTTAGTTCAGCCTCATCTGACACTAAAAAGCCTGTCAGGTGACAAAAGGCAAAGGGAGTATACAAGGGCTGGCCAAAAATCCTGAAAGTTCAAAACTTCCCAACAGGGGATTTCCCCTGGCCATAGCTATGCAGCACAGATTAACGACTGTCCCAGCACCCAAGGATTTATCTGTTTGTGAGACATGAATAGCTAGATGCATGTCCAATGTTGGAGAAAAACCCTTCTGGACAGGAAGCCTCTTCCACTGAGCCCACTTTAATATAAATATGGGAGAGATTATGGTGCTGGATCATCATTAGGCATTGAAACACTGGGTTGTAAAGAGAAGAAAACCAGGATAACCCCACTGCCCTACCATCGGTATACTCTAGTGACAAAAACAATGTTATTCTGAACTGTGATAAAATCTCTCAAATAAACAAGGATGTGCATAGGGGTCAGATGACCCTTTTTTAAACACTAGCCAGCCAACCTCTTGTAGGGTTCTGAGAACTCCCTCTGTATTCTGGACAGGGTTCTCTGTCTAGAGAGGGATAGGATTGGGAAACCAATCAGCAAGCATGTACGCTGCATAAAATATCTTGACCCATGTACGTCAGATTATGAGACAGCTCTAGGGAGCTAGAAATGGGCATCTCTCCGCGTAACAATAGTACTCGTCTTAAAAACACATCTGCTGGAATTGGAATTCCCGTCCCGAGACAATAAGATTTGACATTGGTTAGCAGAACTTGGCTATTGTTGCCGGCGCAAAGGATTCCTCCTTAAAGGTGACAATGTCCAAACATGGCCTGAAGTGCTTGTCCTGAGGGTCCAAGCATCCAAAACCAAAGCTGCACTCTCCTACCAGAAGATGAGCAACCAGGTACCCATAAGATATGTATGGGTGGCACAATTTGAAAAAGGACCAGTAAACATCCTATCTTATGGAAGTGGAGCTCTGTGTTGACTTTTTGGTTTTTGGAGTCTCTTTTCAATTCTTTCTGGACTCCAAGCCAGGACTGCAGGAGCAAACCTCTTTGGAGTTAGACACTGATTCTTGAACTGCAGTCTTTCACTCGGCAGACATTTACTTTGAGGCAGGAGACCAGACTAAACAAAATCCCAGCTCATTGCCATCAGATGAAGCTTCCCCTTAAAGGAGGATAGTTTCAGCTCTCGCAATGCAGACATGATCTCTCACTTGTCATAATTATTCTTTAGGGTAGAATTAATATTCTCCATCCCAACATTCATTGCATTGGAAGAGTAGCAAGGGTTAAGGCAGGTTCACAGGCTGCAATTGCAGATATACCTCCTAAAGGTTAACACTAACACAAAGTTATTACTAGAAGAAGCCACACCCCCAAAGACACAACCAATAACCATGACTGAGTACACCCCTGAAAGACAGCATCCCCCAATGGCAACGCCATGCATCTGGCTAATCCCATGGCCACATCAACCAAATAGGCGACACCTTATGCTGGAAAACCTCTTCCTCAAAAGAGTCTAATCTGACATCCTGCAGTGCAGGTAGAAGTTTCCTGGTTGGGGTTTGAACTGAGAAACCCAGTGCTGTAAAGTAGAAGTGCCGACTACCAATGCACTTTGCTGCTCTGTCCTGTTCAATTTGGCATCACTCTTTTAGAACGAGCTTCGAGCATAGATATCGTAGGGAAAAACATTTCCATTGCAGGTACCACCGCAGGATCTTACATTTAGGCATTCTAACAGACTTCCAAAAAGGAGGTAAAAAACCCTGCATACAGAATATTCCTCATCTGCATCTTCCTCTAGGATATTATTTGAAGAGGTGAATTGGCCTAAGAAGAATCTGAGACCAATTGACTGGTTCTGGAAGGAAAAAAGCTGGACATAGGGAATCCTTGCACAGGGAGAGTTGCAACAAACCACTTTAGAGTGTCTTGGCTAACATGTCGATTGTCAACATCCTCCATGGCTGCTTGAACAAAGCAGGAATTTATACAGGGTTTTGCCTGCCAAGGCATGAACACCAAGGGCCCAGTTTATGGTGTGCATGATGCATGCAAATCTGGAGGATCTCAAGAGCCCATTAGTCACCTGAAAGAAAAAAAAAAAAAAAACACAAAAAAAAAAAAAAACGGACAATCCAGCTAAAGGTACCAGAAGGGAAGAAACTGCCCCCTTCAGCTACTAACCTGCATAGAGCAGTCACAGCATGAAGCGATTAGACTGCTGGCTGCACAAGGACCTGTCTCAGTAACAAATCCCTACCAAACAGGGATACTGAGCAAGTCTAAAGGAGAAGTCCACATTAGGAAAAAATATTTAACATGTACAATTGCTACTCAAGTTATGTAGTAACTTAAAAATATCCATCCCAATTCAATCTGCAGTTGCTGAAGTTTCCCAAGCTACCAAAGACAATCTAATTGTTGTTTGTTTGCTAGGCAAGAATAAAACCCTAAAAGGGTTAACTTTTAAAGGAATACAGACAGTGCAGCTTCCCACATCAGAGCACTGATTCTACCAGGTGGCTATTGAACCAGACCCTGTCATACAGAAAGCAGGCTATACTGAAAAAACAGTTGTTTCAAGACAGAAAAGAAGAAAGAGAAAAAAAAAAAAAAAACGTAGGAAACTGCAAACCTTGATAAAATGTTGCAATGCACATCAAATCACGCAGAGCGTAGCCATATCCATATCCATAGGTTTTTGTTTTATTTAAACAAAAATAGGATTTTTATAACAGCTTACCTGTAAAATCCTTTTCTTTTGAAGTACATCGTGGGACACAGAGCCATAGTAATTACTATGTGGGTTATAGTCCACCTTCAGGTGCTGGACACTGGCACACCCTAAATATGAAGTTGCCTCCCTATATAACCCCTCCCACTACTGGGAGTATGTCAGTTTTGTAGCAAAGCAATACACGTGTATACTAGAAAGAGGGGCGGGACCTACTTGTACATGTACTTCAAAAGAAAAGGATTTTACAGGTAAGCTGTTATAAAAATCCTATTTTCTTTAATCGTACATCACGGGACAGCCCCATAGTAATTACTATGTGGGATGTCCCAGAGCAATGCCAACTGAGGGGAGGGAGACACAACCAAAGTAGGGTATCAAGAGATCAGAGGAATTATACTGCTGCCTGCAGTACACTGCACCCAAAAGGCGACATCCTCATGTCTTTTTTACATCCACCAGATAGAATCTGGTAAATGTATGGATTGAAGACCAAGTTGCGGCCTTGCAGAATTGAGCCATGGAATTGAGCATTGTCCACGAAGCACTAACAGCCCTAGAGGAGTGCACTTTGATTTGAGAGGGTAGAACTACCTCTTTAAACCATAAGCTTGAACGATTACTTGTCGAATCCATTTAGAAATAGTAGATTTCGATGCTGCCTGTCCTCTTTTAGGACCTTCAGGCAACACAAACAAAACATCCGTTTTCTGAATCTGAGCAGTCGCCTTCAAGTAGACTTTGACTGCTCTCACCACATCAAGAGAATGGAGTTATTTTTCTTCCATAGGACAGGTTTCTGGAAGAATGAAGGTAGAACAATATCCTGGTTTAGATAAAAACCTGATATTACTTCAGTAAAAAGTTAGGATGAGGACGCAATACTACCTTATCCTTGTGAACAATAAAAATACGGCTCTTTACAAGAAAGAGCAGCCAATTCTGATACCCTTTTTGCAGCAGATATTGTTACCAGAAAAAAAAATTTCCTTGTCAAGGGAAATATGTATAATGACCAAGGGAATATGTCGTAATTGGCCCAAAAAAAAAAAATAAAAAAAAAAAAGACTGTTTTGTAATGCCGACAAAACTAAATTCAAGTCCCAAGGGTTCAGGGGTTACCTAACCGGAGATTAAGCCATGTTACCCCCTGAATAAAGTTACGAAGCAAAGAATGCAAAGCAAGTGGTCATTGAAATACCGATAAAGGCCAAGACCTGTCCTTAGAAAGCACTCAAGGCCAGCCTTAATTCTCACCCCATCTGCAGAAAGTCAAGGATTCTACATTTGACCTATTTCCTGGGGTGCAACTCCTGGTTTCACCCCAGGAGACATACGTTTCCCAGACTCCATAATATATAATTATGGAGGCCGGCTCCCTTGCATTAACCAAGGCAAAAACTACTGAACCCGACAGCCCACGCTTCTTCAGAGTGTGGGTCTCAATAGCCAGACCGTTAAATTTAGCGTTTGTAAAGTAGGATGGAACACCGGACCTTGCGAGAGAAGGTCTGGCCGTGATGGTAGGGTCCATGGGTCCCCTACTGCCATCTTTACGATCTCTGCATACCAAGATTTCCTGGGCCCCAAAAGAATCAACTAATTCCCTACCTGCTTAATCCTGTGAAGAAGTCGTGGATGCAGGCAGAATAGGAGGGAATGCATAAATCAGTAAGAACTGATTCCACAGGAATAGCAAGGCATCTGTGCCGCATGCTAGTGGATCCTTTGTTCTTGACAAAAAGTAGTTGATTTCTTTGTTGAACCTGGACGCAAACAGATCTATGTCTGGGATCCCTCATTTTTGACATATTGACATGAAGATATCAGGGTGAAGGAACCATTCTCCCAGGAACAACTGCTGGCGACTCAAGTAGTCCGCCTGCCAATTTTCTATTCCTAGAATGAAGACTGCCGATAGGCAAAGTACATAGTTTTCTGCCCATGATGGGATAAGATTCCCCTTTCTCTGGGCCACACAACTTCTTGTGCCCCCTTGGTGATTAATATAGCCTATTGCTGTGGCATTGTTGGAATGACTCCTGGCAGGACAATACCATAAACTGAACGTTCAGGCCCTCAGGACCAAGAGCGCTGCCTGAATTTCTAAAATGTTAATGGGCAAGGCCATTTCTGATCTGGCCACTTCTCTTGGACAGTTGCCTCTTCCAGGACTGTTCCCCAACCTAAACAAAAAAGGTTGACATATGTTGTTACCACTTCCCAGGGGAAGGAAGGAAGGAAGGAAGGAAGGAAGGAAGGAAGGATCCCCCCCCCCCCCCAAGTAGATTTTTAGATATTAACCATAAACTGAGACTCTGACGCACCCAGCCTACAGCATCAGGTATTTCCAGGTAGTCTCTCATCCAGGTACTAACCAGGCCAGACCCTGCTTAGCCTCCAAGATCAGACGAGATCAGGCGCCATCAGGGTGATGTGGCCATAGGCTTTGAAGTCAGACACATTGAGAATGTAGAGCTTGAACCCTTTCTTCCAAGCCGATAGGATACCGTTTTGCAGCAGTCTTGAATGAGCATAAGGAACGGCCTCAAATGAAGCCACCATCTTTCCCAACAACCTCATGCAAAGTTGAATAGAAGAAATTCATCTTGCTTCGACCACCTAAATCAGTTCCTTTATGGAGCTGATCTTTGCCTGGGGTAAGAATACCCTTTTCTGGGTGTACCTATGATCGGACCCAAGTATTTTAGCCTTCTTCATGGTTTTAAAGAAGATTTCTCCTAGGTTGAGAATCAGACTGAGATATTCCAGGTAGTTGAATGAATGTGGTGACCATACTTTGGTCTAAGCAGGCTACCGACTGGTCTATTAAGAACAGCTTGACTAGGTAAACCATAATCGTTATACCTTGGGCCCTTAATCTGGCTAGAACCTTTGTAGACACTCAAGGTGCAGTAGATGGACAGGAAAGCAGAGTTACACACTGAAAATTAAGATTTTCCACCTTGAAAAGTAGATATTACTAGTAGGGCTGTTACCGATTAAAATTTTCGTGTTCAATTAATCGATTTTTTTTTTTTAAATCGATTATAGAGCACATACAGATCCAACTACTTTTAGCTGATCTACTTGCATTGCAACTCTGCATTAGTCAGTGGTAAATGTGGTATACACTATATACAATCACCGACACTAGTTAGTTTCCACAATCCATGCCTTAACTTCACAGTTCGCACAAATACGTTTTAAATTCAAACTGTAGCACTGACGCAAGTAATTTTTTTTTCCACAGTAACGCGACAATCCCTCCACCTCCGGTCTAACTAATCACTCTCACTTTATGGCATGGATCCCTGTGCAAACAGGTGGTCATGAAAGCGGGTATCAAAAGGGGTAACACAGACCATAAACTTCTCTCACGTCTCCTTAGATCTCAGCAAGGACACCAGGTCATGGGTAGAAAGAAAAGATCTAAGTGCTCACCACTTAAGAATAAGATTACATTTTTGTGTTCAAACACAAACTACTCACATAAAGATGATAAAAACGCATGTAAAGCCAACAATCGTGTTAGTTCCGTAGGGCAGCAGCGGACTCCTCCCCCCTTCCCTTTGTTAGCAAACGGAGGCACTTGGGGAAGGGGGAGGAGTCCAGTGACATCACGGACATCAACGGAACTCCCTGAAGCCGGCGGAAGGGCGAGTACCGATCAAAAGAATTTTGATCGATCAAAAAAAATGTATCGATTAATCGAGGATTTAAAACTTTAATTTCCACAGCCCTTATTACTAGTGAGCGAGGAAATAGGCATATGGAGGTATGCATCTTGGATGGAGATAACCAAATTTGGATCGACTCCATACGAAAAAAAAAAAAAAAAAAAAAAGTTATATTAAAGGAATTGAATTTAGATTTTTGAGATCCAGAATGTCCATTCAGATTTGGCACCGTGAAAAATAGAGGTTTGAATCAAACCCCAACCTCTGTTCTTACATGGGGACCCCCCATGATCACTTTTCTCTTTTTCTCTGAATCCTTAGAAACGTATCATCTGAGAAAACGAGGAGACAGGAACTCTTAGCACTCCAGTATGTACCCTGGAGCTATTGAGGAAGTCCCCCATTCGTCTCGACACTCTTCCTGCCAGATCCTTGAGAACTGCAGAAGAATTCCCCCTATGCGGTTGAACCCGACGGTGGAAGCCGCTGTGACTGCCTAGAGGCTCTGGCACAGAAGGAGCTTTAAAACGAAAATACATTTACTCCTTTTCTTAAATGGTAAAAAGGGGTACTTTCCACTAGAATTTTTGGATGTATTATCCAAAACATCCCCAAATAGCGGTTTCACTGCAAAAAGGAAAACTAGCCAGGATCTTCTTACAAGGCACTTAGCGAAGGGCGCAAGGCCTAAAGGATAGAATCTCTCATAGCAACTATTGCAAACATAAAGCTGCCTCCTGGGCCTGCTGACCAGGATAACCTTGAATCCGTTTAAACTGGTCTCTCAATGATTAAGCAATTACTGTTAGTGCAGGCTGAGACAATCAATCTGCCAGAGAAAAAAAAAAAAAAGTAAAAACAGTATCTTTTTTTTTTCAATAGGAATGCCACCTTTTTATCCGTTGGATCCCTAAGCATTTGAGCATTGTCTGCCAGACAAGTCAAACTTATTCACAAAGGATATAAGCAGCGTTAATTGCTGGTATACCTTACTTAGTGAATTTCCTCCACCATAGGATGAAGTGTGAAAACTTTTTAGGAGGGAAAAAATAGAATTTTTATTACAGCTTACCTGTAAAATCCTTTTCTTGGAGTACATCATGGGACACACAGCCTTAAGTAATTACTTAATGGGTTATAGGCCACCTTCAGGTGTTGACACTGGTAAACCCAATCAAGGGAAGTTTACTCTCCTATATAACCCCTCCGCCTTCCAGGAGCACATCAGTTTTTGTAGCAAAGCAATATACTTGTATCCCCAAAAAGAGGGGAAGGACCTCTGTGTCCCATGATGTACTCCAAAAAAAAGGAATTTACAGGTAAGCTGTAATAAAAAATCCTATTTTCTTTATCGTACATCATGGGACACAGAGCCTTAATGAATTACTTAATGGGATGTCCCATAGCAATGGCACATGAGGGGTGGGAGAAAACAACCCGCAGGGTACACTTGAGGATCTTATACTGCTGCTTGCAGCACACTGCACCCAAAGGCGATATCCTCATACCTCCTTACATTCACCTGATAAAATTTTGTATAAAACTTTACAGATCTGAGCCATGGAGGCCTGATGACGCACTGCCCAAGAAGCACTAACCAACCTGGTAGAATGCGCCTTAAAGCGGAGCTCCGTCCTGGGGAAATTTTTATTTTTTTTTTAAAAAGTCAGCAGCTACAAATATTGCAGCTGCTGACTTTTAAAAATTGGACACTTACCTGTCCCGGGGTCCAGCGATGCGGGGGAACGAGGACCCCCCCCTCGTTCCCCGAGCCGCTCACGGCGCCGACATTCCTAATGTGGGAACCCGGCTGTGGCTTCACAGCCGGGCACCCACTGCGCATGCGCCAGCGGCGCCGTGATTTGACGCTCAGTCATCTGGGACACGTGACAGGTCCCAGATGACTGTGCGGCGCCGAGGGGGAAGTGACGTTTTGCCCGGGCAATGAAGGTGGCAGACTTTGAGGGACCCCCTAGCAACAGGCATTTAGAGGTGAGTAAAACTTTTTTTTTCCCAATTATTTTTTTTTTTATTTTTTTTAGGATTTTTAAGCCCCTTTTGTTTTTTTGACCACAACCCCACTTTAACTTGAAAACGGGGGAATCTTACCCCTTGAATCATAAGTTTGAATTATCACTTGCCGAATCCACTTAGCGACAGTGGATTTCAGCGCTGCCTGTCCTTTTAGGACTCTCCGGCAGAATAAATAAGACAACAGTCTTATGAATCTGAGCAGTTTTCTTTAAATAGATTTTCACTGCTCTCACCACATCAAGACAACGTAGCGAGTTTTGTTCTCTGGAACATGGTTTTGGAAAAATACGATGGCAGGACAACATCTTGGTTCAGGTGAAAACCCGAAATTACTTTTGGCAAAAAGCCTGGACGAGGGCGTAACACCACTCTGTCCTCATGAAAAATCAAATATGGCTCTTTACAAGAAAGAGCAGCCAATTCTGAGACCCTCCTTGCTGAGGATATAGCAACCACAAATACCAACTTCCTTGTCAGAAGGACTAGGGGAATCTGTTGTATTGGTTTAAATGGCTGTTTTTGTAACACACACAAAACTAAGTTCAAGTCCCAAGGGTTCAAGGGAGGTTTGACGGGCGGATTAACCGCTTAAGGACCACCTCCTGCCCATTTACGTCAGCAGAATGGCACGTCTGGGCAGATCAACGTACAGGTACGTTGCCCTTTAAGAGCCCAGCCGTGGGTCTCTCACGCGCGCCGCTGGCGGCGTGCTCGCTACCCGGTCCTGAGCTCCGTGGCTGCGGGACCAGTGGACCTGATCGCCGCTGCTGTCCCGCGATTGGGTCGCAGAGCTGAAGAACGGGGAGAGGTCTGTGTAAACAAACCTTTCCCCGTGCTTCCTACACTGCCTGTCACTGATCGGCTGTTCCGTCATCGGGAAAGCCGATCAGTGACGTCAGACGTAAAGCCACGCCACCCCTACTGTAAAAAAAAAAAAAAAAAAAAAAACAGACTGACGTAACCCCTCCCCGCCCCCTAGTGGTCAACTCCTTCACTGCTAGTGTCATTTACATAGGAATCAGTGCATTTAAATAGCACTGATTTCTGTAGGACAATGGTCCCAAAAATGTGTCAAAAATGTCCGATGTGTCCGCCATAATGTCGCAGTCACAATAAAAATCGCTGATTGCCGCCATTACTAGTATAAAACATTTTTTTTTTTATTTAAAATGCTATAAAACTATCCCCTATTTTGTAAACGCTATAACTTTTGCGCAAACCAATCAATAATCACTAATTGCGTTTTTTTTACCAAAAATATGTAGAAGAATACATATGTGCCTAAACTGAGGAAAAAAATACATTTTATATATTTTTTGCGGATATTCTAGCAAAAAGTTAATATTGCATATTTTCAAAATTGTCGCTCTATTTTTGTTTATAGCGCAAAAAATAAAAACCGCATAGGCGATCAAATACCACCAAAAGAAAGCTCTATTTGTGGGGGAAAAAAAAAGGACGCCAATTTTGTTTGGGAGCCACTTCGCACGACCGTGTAATTGTCAGTTAAAGCGACGCAGTGCCGAATTGCAAAAAGGGGCCTGGTCCTTTGGCTGCAAATTGGTCCGGGGCTTAAGTGCTTAAGCCGCATCACCACTTGTATAAAGCCTACAGAATGAGTAGCAAGTGGTCTTTGAAATAAGACCGATAAAGCTGAGACTTGGCCTTTAATAGTATTTGAGGCCAATATACTTTCTACCCCTAGCTGTAGAAAGGCAAGAATTCTGCCTATGATACATCTCCGAGGGTGCCAACAATTGGAGTCACACCAGGAAACATAAGCCTTCCAGACTCTATAATATATAGTTCTGGAAGCTGGCTTCCTAGCATTAATCAGGGTAGAGATAACTGACTTGGAAATCCCACGTTTCTTTAGAATGTGGGTTTCAATAACCAAGCCTTTAAATTTAGAGACCGTAAGGAAGGATGGAATATCGGTCCCTGAGAGAGCAGATCTGGCCGTAGTCTGACCATGGGCCCTTCACTGCCATCTTTACGATTTCTGCGTACAATGACCTTATGGGCCATGCTGGTGCCACCTCTCTTTCCAACTTGATCCTGCAAAAAAGTCGAGGCAGCAACTGAATAGGAATGCATAGATCACTGAGAACTGATCCCATGGGGTCCGTCCGTTCCGCATGCAAATGGATCCCTTGTTCTGGCCACAAAGTTGACAAACTTCGTGTTGAACCTGGATGCTAGAAGAAGATTCACGTCCGGAGTCCTCCATCTTTGACAAACAGCCCGAAATATGTCGGGGGGGAAGAGACCATTCCCCTGGGAATAACTGCTGGTGACTTTAGTTCGCCTGCCAATTCTCTACTCCTGGAATGAAGATTGCAGAAAAGTCATGGAACATTCCTTTCTTCCCAAGTTAGAATATGGTTCACCTCTCTCTGCTCTGAGAGACTTTTGGTGCCCCCTTGGTGATTGATATAGGCCACAGCTGTGGCATTGTCAGATTGTCCTGTCAAGATTCAATCCCGTAACCTAAAAGTCCAGTCCTTTAAAGCCAGGTGTACTGCCTGAATCTCTAGGATATTGATGGGCAAGATTCTTTTGGTTCTTGACCACTGTCCCTGGACAGTTGTCTTTTCTAATACTGCTCCCCAGCCTGGGAGGCTGGCATCCGTCGTTACCACTTTCCAGATGACTGGTCTGAAGAATTTTCCTTTCAGCAGATTCTGGGTTAATAACCACCAAGTGAGGCTTTGGGCCACTCTTGGGGACAGCCGCATTGGGAAGTCTAAAGCTTAAATTGTTTAGTTCCAAGCAGACAGGATACCGTTTTGCAACAGTCTTGAATGGAACAGCTTTGAATGAAGTTACCGTGGTTCCTAGCAACTGCATGCAGAGGCGAATGGAGGAATTGCCATTTGACCTGACCCTCCGCACTAGCTCTCCTATCGAGTTGATTTTTGCTTGAGGCAAGAACACCCTTTCCTGGGCTGTATCTATGATCAGACCCAAATACTCCAGCCTTCTTTGCGTATTTAAGGAAAATTTCTCTAGGTTGAGAATCCAACCCAAACTTTTCTGATAGTTGGTTGTAGTGCGTACGCTTTGCTCCACTGATTGATCTCCAAGTAATAGATCGTCTAGGTACGCTACGATTGTTATGCCCTGTGCCCTTAACCTGGCTAGAGGTGGGGCCAGCACTTTGGTGAACACCAGAGGTGCTGTGGCTAGCCCGAAGGGCAGGGCTACAAATTGAAAATGCTGCTGTTCTAACTCGAACCGCAGAAACTTTTGATGAGCAGGAAATAAAGTGACATGCAGATATGCATCCCTGATGTCGATTGATGCTAGAATTTATCTTCCTAAAAGAATAGAATCTACCAACCTGATTGTCTCCATGTGAAAGGAGCAGATCTCAGGAATTGATTTAGCTTTCTTAGATCTAGAATGGGTCTGACATCTCCATTTGGTTTTGTTACCATAAAAAAAGGTTTGAATAAAATCCCAGACTTTGCTCTTTTGTGGGTATCTGTATGATAACCCCTTGAGATATTAATCGGTCTAGTGCCTGAAGCAGAGAAGTTTTTTGCTCTCGATCTTTTGGAACGCTTGACCTCAGGAAGTGAGAGGGTGGAAAGTCCTGACATTCTAGCTTGTACCCCAGCGTTACCATGGAAATGACCCATCTGTCCTGAATTTCCTTTTTCCAGACTTCTGAAATTTGCAGAAGTCTTCCCCCCACCTTGGTGAGGGGGGTTGCCTCTTCATGATGAGGCTTTAGGATTCTGTTTTGCGGATTTCCTACCCCAGGGCTTCTTTTGAGCCTGGGTCTGACCCGACGGCGGAGGCCGTCGCCCCTGCCTAGAGGCGAAAGTCAGTTTAAATGCAGGGTGTTTATACATTTTCTTTTGACTGGTAAAGTACTTTTCCCAGCAGAAATTGTTTTGATATTTTTATCCAAGTCTTTTCCAAATAGTCGCTCCCCATGAAAGGGGAACCCACAGTTAGGAGGTTTTTACATGGCGTTTCAGCTGACCAATTTTTCAACCACAGGATTCTGCGCATATGTACAAGCATAAGCATGAGGCGGGATGCCTGGTGAATAGTCTTTAATGCCATCTATGGCAAAACATAATGCCTTAGGTAGTTCAGCCAAATCCCGAGCTTGTTGTGTAGGAAGCTCTCCAAGGGCCTGTTTAAATTGGTCCTTTAGGGGTCAATATGGCGCCACCACTCCGCCTCGGTTGGGTTCCTAAACAATGTATAGTATTGCAGCTAACACTAGAAAATGACGGGAGCGACCTATGATCCGTTTTTAGATGTGATTCCATTACCCCCTACCCTATTCTGCCCCCCCAATGTTCTCCCTCACCCCCCCCCCAATCATAAGCCTTACTGTTTATGTTATGTAAACTTTGTTATATAGACAAATTTATTGGATTTATGTATGTATGTACATATTGTTAATAAAATATATATTCAACCTTAAATTGGTCCTTTAGGGATTGACAGACGGCTTTCACGGCGACTGCGGGCTGAGTGACGGCACCTGCTATGGAAGAAGGTGATTTTTAGCAGGGATTCCACCTTTATCTGTTGGATCCTTAAGCATCTGTGCATTGTCTACAGGACAAGTTAAGCTATTATTCACATTGGAAATCACAGTGTCAATTGCTGGTACTTTCCATTTTTTGGAGAATTTCTCCTCCAGAGAATAGAAAACCTCTTAGAAGGAAGAAAATTTTTATCCGGTTTATCCCATTCCGAAAAAATAAGCTGTTCAAGTAACACATGTGCAGGAAACGCATGCAAAGGATGGGAGGGTTCTAAAGAACCCAAAGAGGAGGCCAAGTTTTCACGGGACTCTGTTAGAGGCATGAAAGTGGAATGAACCATCTCTGTAAGAGTTTGTATCAGCAATCTTTCAGATTTTGAAGCTGAAAAAGGTTCATCTACCGTTGTTTCTTCAGCAGAATAATCATTGGTTTGTTTTTCTTCCTGATCGATTTGAAGGTAAAACCTCATTGTGTGCCCACTATTCCCCTTGCAAAGCTAAAGCGAGGAGGGGGACCTAGTACGCTTCCTATCTTAGTGGAGGAATGCGATTAAAGCCGCTAATCTTTCTTCCAGAGCCTGGAGGGAGGAGGACCTCCCTCCAGGGCATCTTCAGTCACGTATACAGGTGCTGAGATGTGAGAGGCAGCTGCACCAATTTGCTCCAATGGCTCACCCTGAGTTGCCATAATTGGTAATTTCAGGCGAGGATGACAGCGTGGAAATACAGCTTGAAATCCCAATGCATGGGGGTGAAACCTTTACTCTTTTGGTTTTTGTGGGGTCTTTTTTGGCAGGCATAGTCCTAAGTACAAAAACTGAGGCGCTATACAAATTGCACTAAAATCGCTGAAAATAGTCATGACTTTTTAAGCTGCTCTAAAGTTCAGCCTAGTGCTGGAAAGAGTGTCCTTCCTGAATCAGTTTTGAAACCCATTATGGTGTCCCACAGCTCATGTGTCCCTGTGTGCAGGCTGCTTGTTTCTTCCTCATCGGCAGAGGGGAGACTAAGGCTGGATTCACATCTATGCATTTTTAGTGCTTTTTGCATTTTGAAGATTTGCACTACAGTCCATGTAACATGGTTTCCTATGGAACACGTTCTGTAGAGCAAATCTACAAAATGCAAAAAGCACTAAAATGCATAGGTGTGAATCCAGCCTGACACAGCTGTATTTATCTGCTATTAGCCTGCTGTGCGTCCTCGTGGACGTTTCACGGCACCTGCGTTAGTCTCCGCCCCCTCCAAAAATATTCCGCCCCTTTTTTATTTAAAATGTTTCCAGTTCCGGGTTTTTCGGGTCCCAGATCCAACATGAGGAGGGGGGGGACGACAACAACAAATACAGCCACAGTAACAGACTTTAGCGGTAAAACAGCGTGACCTTCCGCATCCCCCAGGGCGTGGGGGGGGGGGTAATGTAAGGGGGTGCAGCGCTGCTGTCCCCCTAACCCTCTGGTCCCATCAGGGGAAGACAAAAGACATTTTTTGCAGATTTTTTTACCTTGCAAAAATCTCCTTCCACACGCTGAGCAGCCAGACACGGAACTGAGCAAACAGTGAGACAACAGAGTAAGGTATGTGCATAGACTCCATCTAGTGGAGATTTTAAGGCATGACATCTTTTCCTTAAAGAAAATGCATAGATGATTTTAAGAAGTTTTCTTCCCTTACCTTGTCCTTGCCGCAGGATTTTGCTGAATTAACAGAAAATCCAACTTTCACCCATCACGGCAGGTTACGTTTAGGACAGGGTCCGTAAATACGGGGTCCAACTGCCTTGGGCCTTGAATAAGCACCCCATCAGGAAACTTGAGGTAATGTAACAAGATCTAAGCCCTGGGTTCCAGCCCTACAAAGAGCCATTACAGGCAAAACCTCGTGCTTCAGATACAAGGTCTCAGGTACCATCCACTTTAGAAATGGGTAATGGCAGCTACAATACAGCTGTTTCAAACTCCGTGCCAAGTGTAAAATTAATATTACTAGAAAATATATCTCTATTATAGTATAAAATATAAAAACAAAAAATTAAGTGAAAAAAGCTGCTCCCTTGGAAATCGTAAGATTTAGATAGTGGAAGTAGGTGCAATAGGGGCGCTAATTATATCTTAGTTAAATATATAATCATGCAAGTGTCGATCATGTGCATAAAACAAACAAATACAATATCTTTAGAATATATAGAGCACTCTGTTTGACGCCAGGGTACTTGGTGATGATTTCCACGTGTCAATATCTCATATGACCCGTAGCACTCTAATATAGTGAAAATCAGAATTGCACTGCAGTGCGACTTTAAATAATCGCTCAATATGTTTAAACATGTGAACACACAGATTACTCAATAGTGACATCTAATAAAACAAAATTAGTGACATATATAAAGTCCATTGGGGTAAGTGAACCCCACCAAATGAGAAATCTTGACAAAAATCTTCTGGTGACAAGTAGTATTCACTTTTTTCAGATGACCTCTTGTTAGTGGCATAAGACCCTTCACCATATGAAATCCTCTGTCACCCAATAGTGAGTAATAAGCTGACTGCTTACCAGATTAAGTTGATTACTTTACCTAAAAAGTAATCAATTGCGCTTGTACAGGTAGTGCCTGTTCACATAGGTATGCCAGAAGATGATACCAGGTGCTCTTCCTCCCAAGTGGGCTCAGGCCAGATACATAAATAGGAGCAAAAACACAGCTACATAGCGTAATATTGCTTTTTATTTATAAAAGATTGTTAAAAAACATAACCAATTGGCTACTTACATTTCTCAGTGCCCAACCCGGCACTGGGGCTGCTCGCTTTGGATTATATAAAGGATGGAGATTGCTTCAAACCGTCCCTGTGCATCCAGCGTGCACTCCAGCTAACGCCGCCGACAACCAGACAAACAGGAAACTGGGGATGATTGGATACAGAACGTGACCAGGTACAGGAGGCTTTCCAGAGCTTGAGGGAGATCCTTTTAGCTTTTTTTGGGGGTGTTTCAACCCCCCCTTCTGACCATAGCCCGATGCACTAAGCAGAGGTACTACCAGTCCAGCTACTGCCTCTGTTATTAATGCTCAGCCTGATGCAAATAGTAAATGGGTCAAATAGGAAATGCCTGCATCACCAAAACCTCTTTCATGTTCTTCTTTGCTCTTAGGTCTCTCCGACAATTTTGCAGCCAGCATAAATGGAGTTTTTTTTTTTTTTAAAACACACTCCCGCATTGGAGGACGCCACCATCGCATCACATCCCCCTCTTTTTTTTTTTTTTAAAGAGTTTTCCCGCGCAAGCACGGGCCTTCGATCCGACGGGAGGGAGGGATGGTGTGGAGGAGACCTGGAAGCCGCCACCGTGTAGGGGCGGTGAAAGAAAACGGCATTGCTGATCATTTTTAGTTCTCCCTTATACTCAGCCTCTTGAAGAGGGGAAGAGTTCAGCTCAGGTGGGGGTGTCTGGAGGAAGCAAAACCCGCCAAACTTTCCAGAGGACTGCCTGCTAGCTGGAGGGAAAAAAAAAAAAGTCTGCTGCGTCTGACACAGCGTGACTGAGCAAATGAGAAGGAATGTGCGCCATACAGCCCCCAGTGGTGACACTTAGGCATGACAACATTTACTTTAAAAGGAGACATTTCATAAGAAAATGTAAAAGTTCCTTTAAAAAAAAAAAAAAAACTCCTTACCTTTCCCGCCGCAGGGTTTTCTGTGGTAAAACCAACAGACCCAATCTTCACCCTTCACAGTGGGTTCCATTAAACCTTCAGGAACCGGGGACCCTCGGGGAACCCACAATCTTGGACCTGTAAAAAGCACCCCGCCAGTAAAACTTCATGGCCTTAATACAAAAAAAGTACTGGATCCCAGGGTCCAGCTACAGGTAAAACCTTGTTTCTTTGGATACGAGGCCCGGGTACCATTCTATTCGGCCTAAAAGACACTTTGAAAGGATCCGGCTGCATAGCTAGCCCCAGAAAGGATTGCTTCAGTGGAGCTCAGCACAGCACATCTTCACTCGTGACCAACACCTTAGACACTGGCGAAAAAACTGAGATACTCCCAGTAGTAGGAGGGGTTATATAGGGAGGCAACTTCCTATTTAGGGTGTGCCAGTGTCCAGCACCTGAAGGTGGACTATAACCCACATAGTAATTACTATGAAGTCCCGCGAAGTACGATTAAAGAACGTGGAGTTACCTCTAACAGCCCACACAGCGTCTAGTCAAGTGCCTTCTGCTGACCTCAAGCCACACATACTCATGTATCCTAGACCTCTTCCACAAGGCAACCCAGATCCCTGAGGCAGGAATGTAGCTGCTGTATCCACAGTGGACACAGCTACCTCCTGATAGCATGGCAACTGACCAACATAAATGCCCGACGATGGCTGGGCCCAAATCTAGGTATTGATCCCCTGCAAGTGTGTGATATAAACACCAGCCTCAAAATGTATGGGAGTGGGGTCCTATAGGGTAGGAGCGAGGGTGGAGCTAACAAAAGACATGCTGCCATGTAGTCTGCCAGGAAAACTCAGACTGAAATCACCACCGCTCCAGCCAAATTACATTCTTACAAATAAGAGCATGAATATATATTTACTCTCTATAACACATGTAAATGTATTTCGAACCAATAATGTGAAATATACAAAATTTACAAGGTAAGAAAATAAAAAGTAGCGAAGAAACTCTCAATGTGTACTAAAATTACTTTATTACAGTTGATTTTTTTTAAACATTTCCTTTGCTATGATACAAAGGATAATTACAAACAAAATATTACATAGGATTTCTCTCCTTTTCTGACAACTTGGTAACAGCTTTAAATGCACAATCTATACAATTAATACAGGTTATATAATATATTGTGAAACCAGAGGAATACCAGAATACTGACATTACACTGTACAAGAGACCTCACTGTACAAGACCCCAACAGGCAGTGGTGTGGATACACAGCACTGCAGATAAAATGCACACCCGCAGGAACTCATACCAGCAGAATATGGTGGAAAAGTGACTGGGAATTTTGTTGACCTATTTAGTTCCAGGAAGTTTTGCTGAGGACCTAATGCTATAAACAGAATCTTTCTGAAAAGAAAAAGACCCTCAGCTGTATTCCACATGGGGTGAACTTGCCAACTGCATATAAACCCATTCTATTCGTGCTGGTAAAAGGACAAGTGTATATAAAATGATTTAAAAGCAGCTGTTAAAATGTGTGCATGATGTAACAAGGAACTGCTCTGAATGTTAAAAGCCAGACATTCATGCAAGTGCTTGAAATGTTACCCATGTAAGCAGATCAGTCCATGTCACAAAAGCCTGACTTAAAACATCGAGCAGGTCTGGTAATTATAAAAATAGAACTGTATTTTTTTCCTGAAGGGAAATTCCTGTGGCATAACTTACAATCACGGCCTTGAGAAAGGTTTTTGCTATGTGGAGAGGCAATAAGGCACGGCATTGGGGTTATTGATTATCAAGTGAACAAAGGTGTCATGCAGAGTGGTGACACTGCTTGCTAACTATACTGGCTGCAGTCATCTCATGAACGTCCATTGAAACACATTTGTCTCTTACACATTAGCTAGCAAATGTTATGATAGCACATGGTTGACTTTAAAGCAAGCAGTGCTTACTTGTAGGTAAAGCAATCCTTGAATTTCAGCTACACAGAACAGATCCACTTTTTAGGTATTTGCCAGGTAGACACGGCAGAAGTAGCTGTTAAAATATAGTTAAATATACCTGTGGCTTAGGCGCAATCCAGACAGCCACAGAGAGGAGAAAAAGAAAACTGTATAAAAAGGCATCCTAACTTTTCATTTCTGAAGATCATCAGAATTCCCTGTTCGGTTGGGATCTATCACCTCCCTGTGGGGTTAATAGCAGGGCTACTTATTAAAATGTAATGCGATACCCAATTTCATTAGTAGATGTTGCTACAGGCGAAATTTCTAAATAAAAACGCTGGGTACCTGCATAAGGAAGGTGCTTCTAAGTTATTGTGCACTGTGGGGCTTCTGAATTGGCAGTAAATTTAGCAATTTTTTTTTTTTTTTTTTAAGCAATCTCCTTTCATAAAATCTGTTGGCTCCTTCCCTACTAGTTCCTGTAAATCAAAAGGCAACCCATGTGCAAAATAGAAGAGCTCAGGCTCAGCAAACAAATGGCTGCTCCCAAGTTTCAGCTGAATTTGCACCTTAGAAATTACACTAATGTACTTCATTTCATCCAGCATAAAATGGCTGACATTTCAAATGCTTGATGAAAGTTCACCGAATATGATTTTGCTAACAAATAAATCTTAGGCACCTTTTGTTATCTTTCCCTGGTATCTGCGGGTGTGCATTCATATTATCGCTGATTAAAAAATGGCATTAATTAACCAAAAATGTCTTCACTAAATAAAAGGGGGGAGATGTTTGTTTCTTTGTTTAGATGTTGCAGACAGTGGGAGTGTACAGAGTAAAGTGAATAAAAAAAAAAAAAAATCAAACTTAAAAAATATATATTCTTCTTGTAACTTCTACAAATAAATGTGCAAATAAAAATTCTGAAACATGCCGGGAGCAGGAAATGCAACAAGCATATATAATTAACATGATAGACTGGTTGGTTTGCAGTTTGATGCCGACAGAGGTGACAGGTATGCATTGCAAAGAAAATGGTTAAATGTTAAATGTCCCCACCTTTAGGCTAAATTCGCAATGGCAATTTAGACCACTGCGAATTGTAGCGGCAGGAATCTTCCGCGGCTCTGAGCGGCTTGGTGAGGCCGCCAGTCTCATTCACTACAAGGAAAGATTGCTGGCTGTGCAGACAGCCACAAATAGCTGCAGCTGCCAGTGACCTGTCATAGTGGACAGGGTCAGGAACCGCACCTAGCCGCTAAGAGTCACAGCAAAAAAGGAAAAATCCTGCGGTCATAATTCGCACCAGCCTAAATCACCGGAGCGAATGTAACCTTAAAGTCCTTTATCTACAAAAGTTGCCCATGGCACAGCAATACTGATATTTGTAAGAGACGACCACTGTGATCAAAGCATCGTTTCTGTTTCAGGAATTTACAAAGAATAAAGGCTGCTTGGATTCAGCTGCTTGCCTCCTAATGTGAGAAAAATTACTCAGGAACACTGACCTGCATGGGTACATACGTCTTGTAAGCTTGGAAACAGTGACTTTTGTCACGAGGTTCAAAAGGAGACTGCATAAACCTTAAAGTAACATTCTACTTTAATTTCATGATCAGGATAAGAGAAGATGTATGGCAAGTGCTACTAATAACTTCTATTTGCTGCAGATTCGATCTTCCAAAAAAAAAAAAAGGAGCACATAGCATTTTAATTTAGTCCCATTAAATTAAGTGATAATGTATACCTGCATTGTGCAGTATTTCTGAATTGCCTTTCTATTTGTAAAGGTTCACCAACTTACGCTACATAATAGGCATATAAAAAAATAAAATAAAAATGCACAAATGCAATAACATAAAATCACAATTGTATGTTACTGCATAGAAAAGGTTCCAAAGTTGCACTACATAGGAACACATGTCCAGCAGAGAACTGGATTATTTTCACACTAAAACAAAGCAGCAGAAAAAAAACCCTCGATTTTCATCCACTGTTGGACCTTTAAAGTTAAGACGGTATACTGTCATACAAAAGTCTCAAAATTGCCTGTGATGTCTGACACCCAGGCTGTTACTATGGGTAGTGCTACTACACTCTCCTCTTACAGGACATAAGTATATTAGATTGGCTTATAAAAATATTCAAATAAAAAGGCAGCTACTCACTGCAGCCTGAGTTTATGATTTACCTTCAAGCTATTCAACTTACCACTGACAAAGGTCTTACCTTTACGTAGTTATAGGTAAATCTAAAAGGAGATTGTAGAATTGCACGGCCATGTACAACCATGTATAACCTAAACAATTTTACTAAATTACTTTTCCCCTTGCAGAAAAAGTTGAGGATGTATTCATTGCAATGTATTCCTGGTGCATCTGTCAGCAATTTGGCAAATTTCGCCAGAGATGAGAAATAAAAAAAACCTCTGAAAAAGGTCTGTGAGGGGAAGCTGTATTCAGTAGACAATGTTAGACATTTGTTAATATATATGTTAGACAATTCAAACGTCTTTTTTTTTTTTTTTCTTTGCCAAATCTTTTTTTTCCCCCTACACAATACAAGCAAGCGATTTTAAAAATGTACAATATACACAAACCCACCCCTTTTCCCCACCTCAGCTTTTGATATTGAACTCTTCACAAGCTCGATGCCACACAAATTTGGACTAGGCCGGTCCAGCGATAAATGTCTGTTATATGGCTGGCTGAAATGGGCACAGGGATCTCTTATAAATAGAATTCTCTCTCATGTTTAGCAACTTAAAAGTGTTAATAAAAAAGGCTCTAGCATTTACAATTTATTAAGTCAATATATCTTTGTGTATTTATGCACTAAATATTTTTTTTCTTAACATCGATTATTTACACCAGTGTCTTTGCTGCTCTCTCACCACCCACGTATTCAACAGGAAGAATTCCTGCTGGGGAACTGGTGAAAGACCAAAATAAAAATAAAAAAAATAAAATAAAAAAAGTGTGGTACTAAAAACAGAAATAAAACGTGACTTTATAAAACAATGGTAAGCAACCTGGGGCTTTCTAGCCACCTAAGAACTACAGGTCTCAGCAGACCATTGCTAATGACATGCTTGCAGCTGTAAGTTACTCTTATGGGTGACCTTAGATTAACTAAAGCAGTTTAAAACTTTCTCCATCTCAAAAATCCTTACACTTAAAATTTACTCTTAATCAAAAATACTTTATAGCCTTTATTTAATAAAGCACAGAGCAAAGTGCCTTGATGCAAAGCAGCCAATCAAAATTCATCTTTCATTATCTCTTATTACTCTGACCTGCTGAGTTCATATTGGCTCCTTAGAACTTCTGCAAAAAACATTGCTCTTTGAAAATAAATAAAGCCATTATAAAGCTGTCCTAGAAAAAACTATTTAAAAGTACAACTAAAGGCAAAGCTTTAGTTTTGGATACAGTGGAGATGGGTTAGAACACCTGTCAGTTTTTATTGCGGTCTGTGCTCCAATTACAGAGATTCACCCTCTCCATTTGTCCCATTTACCATTACGAGTTAAAGTGAAAGTAATAGAAAATACCACACTTTTGGTTGTCCACTGAAAAGTAAGAGAGGAGAAATCTCCTAATGGGGACACTAGTTTTAGTGATATCCTGTTTGGCTATGGGACAGGAAGTGAAGAGAAATCTCCAATGGGCCACAGATGGCAAAAATTTAACTAACAGGGGTTGCTATAATCCTCTTACTCTATCCAAAATTTCAAAAAAGGTTTTGCCTATTGTTCTACTTTAAAAATTACCTACATCAAATTAACAGATGGGAAAGTTGCAACCTATGCCATCTTTTCTCAAATAATTTTTTTTTTTTTTAATATTACATAAAAACAAATCCCACAACATCAAGGAAGCATGTGGACAACCTCTTGAAATAGATCATGTGATTAGTAATTAAGACTGGTCTTGAAAAATTCAGTTTTCTTAACTTGGTAGATTAGTGTTGAATGGTATCAAGAGAAGAGGAATGTTTTTTCACTTCATACCGCATACAAGACGAATGTGTGCACAGTTTAAACCAATACAAAAAAAACCCCTCACCAAATATAAAACTTCTGTATTTCTCAAACATGGCTTGATTCCTAGCTTTCAATGCAAGTGACGTACCACTTTTTTTTCTTACATTATCCTAGGATTAAAAAGTGCAATGTTATTATCAAGCCAAATCATGCAAAAGCTGCATACAAGCTAACCACTTCCCTACTGAGCACATTCTCGTTCACAAGCTGAGTCTAAGCCCTCATTGCACACAGGACATTTTAAACACAGCGGTTGGCCTCTAAACACCCTTCAATGTTAGCCTATGTGTCTATGCACACATAGGCTTTTACAAGTGTTTAGATGCAGGAGCGTTTAGAGGCAGAAAAAAAAAAAAAAACCCAGAGCCATGAGCTTTCAGAAGAGGTTTTTACTGCTAAAAAAAAGCCTGATGCGTGTAAACACATCTAAATGTGCATTAATGCTAGGCGTGTCAGCCACTCAAGCATTCATTCACTTGACTGACTAGAATATTCTGGCCAATGAAATGAATGAACGCACAAGCGATTGATGCGCTCAAATACACCTAAACGTGTTTGCAAAAACATGGCTTTAGGTGCATTTAAAGCTGCTTTTCTCCTGGCATTTAGAAGAGCTGGGTAAGCGCCCAATGTGCATGGGGCCTAAATTGGCACATCTAGCAAAGGTAGCATAATGTGGTATCATTACACATATATTTGGTGGGATATCTGGTTGTTGGCACATAATTACTGCACTGGGGTAGACATGAATGGTCATTTAGGGTCTAATCACACTTGTCCATGTTTCTGCAGTTAAATGCATAAATTGTAATGCATGAAGAAAGCAGAATCACAATATTTCCTATGTGGTTGTTTCTCATCTATGTACTCCATCAAAATAGTTTTTTAAAGGGAAACCCTTCACACCTATGTGTGCGCATTACCATGTGTGCTTCAACAGGTGCGCATAGCTGTGAATCGGTCCTAGAGGCCTAGCCTACCCAAACTTCTTCATATACTCATGCTCCCAGCCATTTCCCCTGCAGCCACTAAAAAGTCAAATAAGCGAGTCAAACACTGCTTCATCATTATCCATAAACCACAGGAAAATGAAAACTGAATAGAGGCAGATGGCTGAATCTGGAAAGGCAGGTGCAGATACTGTATATGAATATCTGATCCTTCAACTGGTTTTAAAGAGGAACTCCAGGAAATAAAAAAAAACTGCTGGGTTACAATAGTTACATTTCAGGAAGTGTATGCTACCTCCTTAATATCTGCCTGTTATTTATACTTTAGATCTTTATATGAGCATCAACAGTATAGCTTTCAGTATAATTCTGGTGCTTCAACAGCAGACTTTAGGCTCTTCTACACAGCAGCCATCCAGTCATTTGCCCCCTCCTCCTCTTCTCAATCACAGAACACTTTGGTGTTTTTTTACAAAAGGTAAACCTTTCACACTACCAGCCTTTTTCAGGTGCTACAGCGCTAAAAATAGCGCCTGAAAAAAGCGACTCCATTCACTCCAGTGTGAAAGCCCGAGGGCTTTCACACTGGAGCAGTGCGCTGTCAGGGTGTCAGAAAAAGTCCTGCCAGCAGCTTCTTTGGAGCTGTGAAGGAGCGGTAAACTCACCGCTCCTCCCCACCGAAATCAATGGGGCAGCGGTGCGATACTGATACGCTAGCGGGGGGTTAAAACAGCCTCGCTAGCGTCCAAATAGCGCCGCTAAACGACGGTAGATCGGCGCTAAAAATAGCACCGCTTTACCGCCTACGCGGCTTGGTGTGAAAGCCCTCTAAAGGGTAGATCTGAAATGAGGAGAAGCTCTGCTGATTTTATCATCCAATCATGTGCAAGCTAAAATGCTGTTTTTTATTTTCCTTGCATATCCCCCTCGGATCTACAGGAACTTTACTTCCAAGTGCATTTGCAGTGCAAAGTGGATTTGTCTTTGGGAAATAACCCCCTTTATATTCTGTGAACCCATTCAAAAAACAAACCTGTTCTGAGAATCGACAGGAAGAGAAGGGGCACCTTCTCTTCCACCTGATCTGTGGAGGAGAGCAGTACGTCTGCAGTCAGAGAGCTGGAAGGATAGAAAAGGCTATACTATTGGTGCTCAATGAAAATCTAAAAATTGTAAAGAACAATGAGGTTTACCTAATAGTGACCCAACACTTTGAGTTATTTTTGAAAATGTCAGGTGGACCATGTTAAACAACGTCAGAAGAGAGCAACGTCTTATTTTGAGACCCCTTAGCAATTTGCATCAACCAGGTAATGTCACAATAATTAATGCAGCACAATTTCACTCTGCAAGATCGTCCTGTCCTATGCAGGAAAGCATGGTTGCCCGTAAATATGTATGCACAACTTACTGTAGTGAATAATTTGGATGTGTATCTATGGATGGGGTACATTTAGTCAATCCATAGCGACATTAAAAAAATGATTTGCATCTAGGTATAGAGGTCTTAGTCACCAATTTACCATTTTGCTAAAATAATCTTTAAAATCAGATGACTTCCTAACAGCTGTATGACTGTTAATAGAGGCAGTCTTTGGTCAGCCAAGCAGAAGAACCTTTAACCAAGATTAATGAAGCCCTGCACAATTCAAACAAACCTAAAATTATAGCTACTAATAAATTAGAGGATATTGAAAATTCCTTTGTTTGGCAGCTACATTTACTATCCAGGGCAAAGGTCATGAACAAAGCCAAAGCACTGGAATGTAGTCAGGCTTATCACTGCAGTTATCCTACCTTGTTGTTTGAAAGTTTACAAGTGGAAAATTTTCTGCTAATTGGACTCAGCTTTCCTGAGGCTATGATCAACCAGAAAAATTAACCAGGATATCACAGTACACTGAGGCAGCGATAAGAAGGAAAAGCATGGGACTAGCAAACATGTCTTCACCCCAAAACGTAATGCAGTCTACGAGGTCTTTATGTTGGCATGTTAAACTGAACTTTACCAGAGTGACTGTATGATATGTACAAGCCATACTGTGCACTGAAGCTTTGATATCATGGGCCAAATATGCCATTGATGAAGATACTGAAATTATTAGTTACCCAGTGTATACAGTGGCTAAAAAAGTATGTGAACCACTTGAAATTAATGTTTTTTTTTTTTTTTTTGCAGTAATTTGCCATAACGTGATCTTATCCTCATCTATGTCACAATAATAGACAATGTGCTTGAGCTGATAACACTTACATAATTCTAATGTCTCATATTTTTATTAAACACACCCATTAAGTTTTACAGGGTGAAGAAAAACGAAGTGAACCCATAGACTAATTACTGCACCAAAAGCTAATTGGAGTCAGTTTGCACACTTAAGAGTCCACTTATTGAAAGGAGTTTGGAGGTGTGGTTTAGAGCTATTTTGATTGATAAACCACACAGAAAAATGTAAGATTGCTGTTCTTCAGAAGCATCAGCTGATGTGAACCATACCTCCCAAAAAGAAGCACTCTGAAGACAGCGCAAAAAGGGCACAGCTTACCAACATCAAAACATCATCCTAACAGTGAAGTATGGTGGAGGGAACGTCATGATTTGGGCTTGCTTCACTGCCTCAAGGCCTAGACCACTTGCCATCATCGAGGAGGAAATCAATTCCCAAAGTTCACCAAAATATCCTACAGGATTGTCAGGGTGACTGTCTGCCAGCTGAAGCTTGGTAGATGTTGGGTGATGCATCAGGATGATGACCCTAAGCATTGAAGTAAATACACCACAAACTGGCCTCAGAAAAAGAAAATACGCCTTTTGGAGTGGCCCAGTCATAGTACAGACCTTAACCCCAAGAAAACCATGGACACAGACATTCTATAAATGTGTCTGAGCTGAAGCAGTTTTGTAAAGATGAATGCTTGAAAATTCCTCCTGCAAGTCTGGTCCAGAACTATTGAAAGCGCTTGAAGTCATTGCTGCCAAAGGAGGTTCGACCAGCTTATAAACTCCATGGGTTCACTCACTTTTACCTCCAGCATCGTGAAAGTTTAATGGGTGTGTTCAATAAAGACATGAGAAATTAGAATGGTTTGTGTGTTTTCAGCTTAAGAGCATTAGGTTTGTCTGTTGTTGTGACTTCGATGAGGATCAGCTCATATTTTATGGCAAACTATTGCAAAAAAACAAACAAAAAACAAACGGTTAAATCCAAGGGATTCACATTCTTTTTTTTTTTTATGCCACTTTACATCTACTGGCACCCTACATTTAGGGATGGCCAAATCAGACCTGGGAACCCGTTTAAACATTCTAACTTAAGCTGGCCATAGATGGATCGAATCCGGACAGTTCAGTGGGGATTGGCCAATAGTCAAGCAATGTTTGGGCCCTTTCTGTTCACCAAAAGTTGATTGTTCCATCAACTTCTATCAACATCTATGGTCCTTCAGATAAAAAGAAAACTGTAGCCCAGTGTATTAGTAAAATATGCAACAGATATGGTGTTAAGTGCAGTAACCCATAGCAATCTATCAGATTTCAGTAAAATAAGTAAAGGATGCTTTGTGACTGGTTATTATGGGCTCTGGCATTTTACAGTTTGCCTTATTCTAATCCATTTAAATGCTTTGCCAGTCTGCCAAGTATAGACCTTAGGATTTATTGAAGAAGTCATTTTTACCATGGTCTATACTCACTTCTAATAAAATATCAGGGTCAGGGGAAGTTTGTTTTTTTAGATTTAAATAAAAATGATTCAGCATATGCAAAAACCACCGGGATAATGTGTGAACTATTCCTTTATTAATTCAGCTTTATTGCAAGGGGTATTAAACTTCAGATTTCTTTCATCAGTGTTGCACTATGCCAGAATATCCACCCTGCAGTAAATATAATCCTGAACAGTTTTTCACAAACTAGTGGGTATCCAGGTGGCAAATAGGGATAGCACAGTAGAGAAAGCACCAGTCTTATAAACATTGCCAAGATTCTGGTGGCTTTACTCATGAATACATGATGTTTTGAGATCTCACATCATTCCTTTATCAGGCAGGTATATTCATACTTTGTCAAGAAGAGAGCTTCTTTAACTTCTGGAGTGCTGGTGGCTCCTGTTCTCTCCTAGTGCATTCAAAGTTATTCATACACTAAGGCCACTTTAAGCAAATAGTCAATTTATAAACTTGGGTAAGGACATATATCCTAAGATGTAAATCTAATATTTATCATTATTTTTCTGTGCAGATGAATATACAAGACAGATCCATTAAGGCATGAAAGCAGCTGTATACTGTAGTGCCACTTTGCTGCATGCACAATTTTTGGATCGTTGTGAAAGTGCTGGGCAGCCCCAATAAATTAATGGGCTGCCCACATGCAATGTGCGTTAACATGCAGATTTAATCCCCTGCACCAGGTTTGTGTGAATGGGCCCTGAAAAGCACCTACACACATCCAAAGCACTCTATTTTCACTGTTCGGTTTGCTTTTCAGAACCCTCCATGAATAAATTATGGCCCCAATTACCGTTGTTGGAACATCAGGCAAATCATTACCAAGGGTTCCATATTTGCTCAGGTCTGAAATAAAGGTTAAAAGCCAAAAACATGCCATCATATTGAGCAAACGGTGTGCAAACATTTACTAAAGCAAAGAGGTTAAGGGTTGAAGTACAAACGTAAGCACTTTTAGTTGTGGAAAAATCTGATTCTGGCAAGGGGCGGTTTAGGGAGCGTTCTACAAATATGAAGATACTTTAAAGGTGGAGCCCCTTTTTAAAGAAATAAGGCAGGACAGACTGTGCAAATTTCCTTCCTGAAGTATAAACACAGACAATGCTGACAGGGGAATCCCTCCTGCCAAGACATTGTATTCGCCCAGCGGGGAGAGCCTTCCCCGCCAGGAGAAGACAGTGATTGTTAGTGGCTATAGTATCTGCTAGCGATAATAGCAGGTAAAATATGGCAGGCTGGTTGTAACCAAGTTGATCGGACAACTTGGTTCATCCAGCCTGCCCATATGTGGTACTCATCTCAGCCGGTTCCTGCTGAACCGGCCCCAGATTCGAAACGTGTCTATAGCTGGCCTAACTAGAGGTCTATTTTGATTCTCTGGCAATGTGGCAGATAGATTTGGATTGGGACAGTTAACATTTCACCCTTCCTTTAAAAGGACCGGTGTCATAAAATTAAAAATTTTCACGCAAGTCATGAAAAATCTAATTAAATTGGGTCAGTAAAAAATGTAAAAATATATATATATATATATATATATATATATATATATATATATATATATATATATATATATATATATATATATATATATATGCTGAGGCGGAAAAATTCTCACTTATGTAGCGCTGGAAAAAGTGAACTAGCAACTACAAAAAACAAGGCAATTAAGATGCCATGAAAAAAAGTATTTGATCACAAGCTGAAATAATTAACAAATGCTGGTTCAAGAAAAACAAAAAACAAAAAAATAAAAGCTTGCAAATCAAACTGCTCCCAGCTGAAAATGGGTTTTATACTGTAGTGAAAAGGGAAATCCAATACAGGATGTGTGTGCAAGATAAACATTTGTTGTTTAAACGTTCATTGAAATAAAATGCTCTATTGTTTTACTAATGCCTCCCAAAAATAATAACAATGATCCAGTAACTAATTTGTATGACAGTTGCCAGTTTGTTTAATGTAGTGAGTATAAAATTAAGAAAAAAGCAGCATACTAATATCAATAGAACGATACGTTCTGAACCTTAATTACCCCCAATATTCTCCCAAATGGAAAAATATTGACTTACTCAAACACTTTGTTTGTTTTAATATGTAATGCTGCTTGTATAGAGGAAGATTTGTTCTAACTGAATTACTAAAGCAGGACTATAAGTGGCACAGCCAAACCCCATGGATACGAACAGCTATTGTGGACTGAGATGACATAGGACCTCAGGACCCAAATTAAAAATAGCCCTTGCCACAAATCCACAGTTTTTACAATTGGTGGACCACTTTAACCCTTCAAGCATTAGTGCAAATGCACAAGGGAACATATAATGCATATTCCTATTTTCTAAGTCCTGGGAACATACCCAGAACACGCATTCTAGCGTCCCATGCTTTCCATATCTGACCAGCCTGCACAATTTCAGATCTGTCCCCAAGTTCAGCAGGATTTGACTTCCTGCTATTGGCACTAACAATAGCACCTAAAGAATTAAGAAAGCATTGAACTAAAATAGCAAAATTCTCAAATGTAAAAACATAATTGGCTCACATACAGCTGAACATGTGGCATGACATCACTGATGTCTTGTGCTGAAAGAACTCAGAGTACTAACAAATACAAGAATATAGGCAATTTGACAGCTGCTGGCTGTAACAGGAATGCCCATTAGCAGCACACCTACCAGTGCAATGGCAACCAGAGAACAAAATGGATGGCTGTTTGTGGCAAGATCAAGATATGTAAATTCAAAAAAAATAAAAGTGGCATTAAACAAAGCTTTACTGCTAGTCTCTTGTACCTGCTGGGAAGTTCTTGCATACATAAAGCATGACACTCATAAAAATAAACCACAATAGCACAAATGCTGTCTGCAAACAATGCTGAAATATATTCCCCATACTAAGCACGCCGATAAAGCCCGAAAAAGATTATTCATCGCTGCGCTCCAGCCAGGTACATCAGAATGCAATAAAAATCTGCAACTAAAATCCGCAGATTACGCAGCCATTTAGTTTGACACGTGTCACACACTGATTGCCAATATTCTGTGGTAGCCTTGAATAGACACAAAAGTGCACAGACAGTTTTCGCATGAAAACTTATCCAAGTAAGAAGGTAGTGCTGGTTTGCCTTAACCCCATTAACATGCACGGTTAATGCAGAATACTTTGAAAATCCCTGTTAACTAGCACATTCTTAGAACCCGATTAGAACATTTTTGGCCTAACTGCAGATAACGTAGTTTGATAAGCAAGAAATATTTGAACCTATTCAGTGATGGTTATGACCTTTGTAATAAGATAACAGATTACTAAAAACCCAAATGGGTTAACCACTCACACAACAGAAAAAAAACCAAAAAAAAACGTAATGACTTCATGAGAGTTAGAAAAGACAATGCCCTAAAGGAGTGTAGTGATGGACATTTAGAGCCAGGGAATGTACCAAGTGCCCACGGTATGGATACACTTTCCAAATATAAACCTGTGTGTCTTGCTTTGTACGAGTAATGCAGCTTCACCAACCACTTTCAAACTATAGCCACCTTCAACACAAATCCACATACTTTTAACTTTCTCCCTCTCACTTATCTGTATTATAAACCCAGCAGCCAATGCAATCATACACTAGATACACACGTACATCAAACCCTGTACAAACTGATTAAAATACAGCATGTGTAGGAAGCCTTATTTTTGCAGCTGCTCAGTACCATTGAGGAAGCTGCTGTGAGGACATCTGTAGGCAGTTTGTGTTGAATGGTCAAAAGAAATGGCCATTAAGTTCTTCTTGCAGTTATGTATAAGACATGTGTGAACCATTGGATATCTGTGAAGTAACACTTGTGCTCCTGCTCATTCCCTGCTCTGTCCGTCCCCCAGAAGCTGTCCGCCTCAGAGCCTGGGGGCTGTTGCGGACCCCCATTGTACTACCACGAGGGACACCTTGCACAGACCCTGAGGGATGACCCCATGGTTGGGGCCCACCTTGCATTGGGTGGCCCCAGGCTTGTGGTGGGCCTCCCATGGGGTGACCCCAATGAGGTCCAGGGCCTCCAGTAGGATTGTGGGACCAGCCAGAAGCTCCCGGGTAGCTGTGGCTGAACGCCTCGGGGGAGAGATTGGAAAGTATCATGTTGCTAAAGCCTAGTCTCATGCTTTCAGAGTCAAATGCTTCTATTTCACGAGCTTGACGTTCAAGGAGGCTTCGTATTCGCTCGGTTCTCTCATTCTGAAGAGCCAGCATCTCTTCTTCAATCTAGAAAAAATAGGCATCAAACCAAGTAAGAATTTTAGAATATACACAAAAGGTACACAAACTTGTTTCTATAATGTCTCATGCACAACTGACAAACATTTACGTTTCATGCACCACTGTCATTTACTGAACTTCTCAGACTGTAAAATGGAAAACTGCACATGTGGCACATGAGAACATTTGGGCACCTTTCTATTACAGTCACTGGTTTCAACGGTTTAAAATGCTTATTACAACAAGTTTAAAATGCCTAAAACAGCTTATTAGGCCTTAATCAAGTAATGTGAAAACAATTCAGGAGTTTAATTCTCTGTTCCTTGAAATGTCTTAGATTGACGTGCATGAATTTATTTTTTACACAGGGAACATCTGAAAAGAAAGATGAGCCACTTTAAAAAAAAAAAAAAAAGCAGGGGATATTTTAAATGTTTCTTGCTGTGATTTCTATTTGGAATGCCCAAAACAGCAAAACAGAAGTTGATCATCATTGTCAGGTATGTAAAAACAAAATGCAGATTCTCTGCACAGGACCTCTAAAAATGTAAAAACATAATTGTCACAGCAGTTGGTCCTGTACAACACAGCTTGCAAAAATATAGCCTGCATGGTACAGCCAAAAGAAGGAAACCTTACATCTGACCTCATCACAAAAAAAAAAAACATCAAAATTGTCCCTTTTCCTACATTGACTTCCTGATGGGCAAAGTTTTGTCCCATGTTCCCAGGTGCCCTGTAACACTAGCTGCAATGCCAGACAGGATGCCCTACCTTTGGCGCCTGACCACCTAAAACATGCAGCCAGCAAGACGAGGTCTGCTTAGCAGTACCTGTCTTAAAGCACAGTTCCAGTCACTTTTTGTGTTTGTTTATAGCTGCTGACTTTTAATAGTGTAGCTGCTGACTTTTAATAAACAGCCACTCACCTGTCCCATGATCCAGCGGTGCAATCACCCCAGCCGTTTTCTCCCTGTGTCTTCCCTCGGTGGCGCCGGCATCTTTACTACGGGCACCCGGCTATGACAGCTTGCGGCTTCAAAGCCGGGTGCCCACTGCGTATGTGCAAGGGGCACTGTGACTGATCCTGAAGTCTTCTGGGACCTGTCATGTGTCCCAGAAAACGTCAGGAGGGAGGGGGGTAAGGAAAACTACGGAAGTGTGAGAAGGTACCTATCAAAATTGGGTACCGGCTCCCCCCCCAAAAGCTCAGTTTTACACACAGGAGCCGGGGAGGAGTACTTAAAACTGAACTACCCCTTTTGGGTGGAGCTCTGCTTTAAGTTCCCATCACTTGCTCAAGGCAAGCTCCAACCAGCAGGAGGAATGCAGAGAAATAGGAGGATGACACACCTCACCAACCTCTGCTTGCTGGCAGCTGGAGACAGGCACAGCAAAGCAGCCTTCTCCATGCTAGCTGCACTGATGGGCAGCCGTGTGCCAGGGAAGGAGGGGTCCTAGCTGACATCCCAGCTAGTGTTAAAGGGCACCTAGTGAGATGAGATAAAAGAACTTTATGTGTACTTTGTCCCATCAGAAACTCAATCTAACAAAAAAAATATAAATTCTTGAAGTAGGAAACAGCAAGTTATAGGTATTTTGGAACCAACTACAACTCAAATTACACATCAAAGGCTTCTTTGCCGCATGTAGGGCAGCCTATTCAAATTAATGGGTTGGCCTTTGTTTGAAGCCCCACGACGAGCCAAAACATGAGCATTTGCGTGAAACATAACAGTGTGAATGGGGATTATGTTGGTTCTCTGCAGAAAATGTTTTTTTTAACGAAGTTCCCTTAGAAAAACCTCAAAACAGACTGACCAGAAATGACCACAAATGTGGGGCTAGAATAGCCACAAGATTATCATTAACAGGCCAGCCTGGATCTAGTCTATAGCAGCAGAAAAACAACTCATGGTCATCCACACTTTTGAAAGCTAATTTTATTAAATAATTTGGGCTTTAAAATATAAAACGGCCAATATTAACAACTATGACTGCGTAGGAAACTACTTCAAAGAACATCTTCCAATGGTCAGCTTATTCCAGCAAAGTGAACGTGACCACCTTAAAAAAAAAAAAAAAAAAAAAAAAAAATGTAGCTCAATCCTTAATCCATTACAACCTTCCACTTACCTTCTGTTCAAGAAGTGCTCTGCGTAGAGAAACCCTTTGTTCCAGTTCACGCAGTTCTCGATCATGTTGAGCTTCTGCTTGCATCTTAATTTTGCTCTGATAAGCATTTAGTAGCTCCAGTTCTTGTTGCAGCTGCATCTTCAAAACCTGGCACTCAGCTTCCTGGGCCTCATCCAGTCGCAGCTGAAAGACAAGGTGAAAAGGTTTATCCAAACAGTACCAGTGTCCTGGGCCTAAGGCTGCTCCCACACTGGAGCGGGCGGGCGTTGATGGTAAAATGCCACTATTTTTAGCGCCTCTTTACCGTTGTTTTTTGTGGAGGTTTTCGGCCGATAGCTGTGCGCTTTTAACCGAAAAAAGGTTAAAATGACCCGCAAAGTGGCGCTGCAGCGGCGCTTTGCCAGCGGTTCAGTGGCGCTGCCCATTCATTTCAAAGGGCAGGAGCGGTGGAGGACCGGTGTATACATGCGAGCGCATCGCCTCAGTGTGAAAGCCCTCCGGCTTTCACACAGACTGCAGGGGAGCCGTTTTTCAGGACATGTACTATTGTCAATTGTGGGTCCTTTACAGAGCATGGGCAATTTACCACAGTCAAGTTCCGTACGTACAACACAAAAGTAAAAAAAAAATATATATATATATTAAAATGTATTGACCAAGAACAGAGTCATTCTTCTCTAAGCAATAATGGAAGAACAACACAGCACGTCATGGAAATTTAGTACCATATTAAGTGGCACGTGAAAAAAATCCTTGCAAATATTTAAAGGTCTTTGCAGGAATTACAAAAACACAGCAACATGCAACATTCACCCTTTACTCTCTGAAGCCTCAACATCCACCCTTTAGTTTCTTGAGCTGCAAGCAACTCTTCACACTTACTGCTTGTGTGGACAACATTTCATTAATGCTATGGTCATACTGCTCAGCTAGTATAGCCAGCTTGCGAGTCTGTTCTTCTTTCAGCCGCTTCAGAACAGCTTTGTGTTCATTCTTTGGTGTAGTTTCCAAGAGGTGGTTCCGCAACGCTTTATACTGCCGTGTCTGGATCTTGCAAGTGTCCTGGAACTGCTTCTTTATCTGCAGCTCTTTAGACTGAACACACATTTAAAGTAAAAATAAGTTAAACATATACAGAAAAAAAATACTTAACAGAAAATATATATCTTAAGGTGATACTAAAACACACACTGTTTAATATACATTATTCCTTCTCTTTCTGTATGTGGATGATGGCACTCTATTTTATTAACCACTTGCCGACCACCCGCCGCAGATGTACTGCGGTGAGGTGGCTCGGCTGCGCAAATCACTGTACCGGTACAGCGATTCGTGCACTAGCTTTCGTAAGCACGCAGTTAGATTGGCTGGCGGGGGAACCAATCAGCAATCGTTCCCCGCAGAGACAGAATAGGGATCTGCTGAAGTAAACAAGGCAGATCTCCGTTCTGTCAGGGGATGATACTGAGATCTGTCTTCCTGCTAAGCAGGAAGACGGATCTGTGTGTTTCCCCAGTCACATAGTCCCCAATACAGTTAGAAAACACAAACAGGAAACATATTTAACCCCTTGATTGCTCCTGTTAACCCCTTCCCTGCCAGTGTCATTAGTACAATGTCAGTACATATTTTTAGCACTGATGACTGTAATAATATCACTGGTTCCCAAAAAAGTCAGTTAGGTGTCCGATCTGTCCGTCGTAATGTCGAAGGCCCGCTAAAAAAAAACACTGATCGCCACCATTACTAATACATGGCTGTAAAATCCAGCAAAAAGGGCATTTGTTTCCACTATCACATGTTTTTAGGCAATTTGGAAGAGAACCAAAGCAAGGTCAACAATGAATTAATATGCTAGCACAAATAGACATTTTAAAATTGGCTACACTGGAGATGTTTAAGCCTAGTACACACTACAAGTTTGTTTTAGTTAGGTCAGCGCTCTCAGCTATTCGCCGATTGGCAGCCAGGCAGACCTTTTTAAATCATGTAGTACACACCGGCTGCAGTAGACACAGGCCAGAATCTGCCATTTTGAATATGCAAGTAGTTCGATAACAAATTGCCTATGTAGCCCTGCCCTAACTGTGTCAAACTAAACAAAGTTACCTTTAGACTCTTGGGTTGCTGCCGGACTTCCATGACATGTTTGCGCCTCAGTTCTCGCTCACGTCTTTTGTTGTATTCCAGCTGGTTTGTGAGTTCAGTTTGGTGTTGCAACTTAATAAGCTCACAACGCATTCTCTGTATAGTATTGAGATGCCGAAATTCTAGTTCCTGCATGGATTCATGCTGCCGTAGTAGCATGGCGTGCTCCAAATCCTTTTGCGTCTGCCTCTTGTTCAGTTCCTATTAAATAGAGCAAAAAACATTGCCTTAACGTGGCTGTAAACCTCAGACATGAAGTATGAACAAAGCATATCCCTCTATACTGTGTACTTGTCTCAATCCAGAGCACTAAGTGTAATTTCTGTCCGCTGCTTCGTTCCTCTGCTTTCAGCATGAATCACTTCTGACAAGTTTTCCTGATACTAAGAGAAAAACAGTGATGGGGAGGGACCACCAGCTGATTGACGGCCTCTGCTCTGTTCCTGTGTGGAGGGGGTGTGTCTCTTCCCTCCAATCAGCTCTCCTCACTGAGCTCTGCAGAGTGTGACTATAGCTCACCACCCCCTTTTTTCTGAACTCTCAGAAAGCTTTATAATTCAGCACTATGAACAAATGTAGAAAAGAGAGAGGGCTGCAGATAGGTAAAATTTATGTAAGTGGATTTGTTTCATCTCTATCACCTGAGGCCAGTCACTTCACTGGGTAAATGTAAGGGTTTACAACCACTTTAATTAAACCCCATTATATAATTACACTATATTACCTATGCATATATCATTGTTTAATAGGTCTGTTCTGCCCACAACAACCCCTCATTTTCAGAATAATGAGAAGAGGACTTGCTATTACAGCTGCATTTTGTTTGACTTGGCTTGCAAAAAAATATATATTTGTTAGTTAAACTTAAGCTTTAATGAAAGTTTTAAAAATACTTGTAAAAACTTTCTGTACTCCCAGCTTTTCTACATAAAGTACATAAATTACTGACTTGGTACTAAAAATGTACCAATTCTTCCAATAGCTTTGAATATATTGACAGATTTTGTTTCAGTTACATTCTTGTTGGTAACTGTTTTTACTTTACTAAACACTGGAGTAAATTACCTATATGAACTCTTATACCTACCAAAATAAATTATAAATCTGTTATATATAGCTATCCTTGTGATTCCTACACACTTGTCATACTGCATAGCCACAAGGCACCACTGCTACTTACTATTGCAGTTTTGGGTGTCAACTCCCCACTATACTAGGAACCAATATGAAACTGTGTGTACTTCTCCTGCTAACCGCCTAACAAAAACCCCAAAAAGTCCCAGGGCCCAATTACATTTGCAGCAGTGTAAACTACAACAGAGCATGATTACTTGCAGGGATTATAGGAAACGGCAGTTGTATGAGCAACATTTTAAAACTCATTAAACGGTTTTAGCCAAATGTCCCTGGAGTTCTGCTCAAAACAGCAACCTACCTCTCTAACTAGATCCTGTTCAAGATTATGTCTACTAAGCAGCATCCGCCTCTTGAACCGACGGCACTCCAGCTCTAGGTACTGCCTCTGACGTCGGAGAAGATTGGCTTCTTCCTCCGCTTGGAAATGCTGGAAATTTTCCTTCTGCTTTGATAGCCATTCCTGTTTCTCTTTCTTTGGAGTGCTCTGGTTTTCATTCAGCTCCTGGAGAGAAAACATGTTAGACATCATAAGCACACAATACAATGAGTTTATCTTTATTTTCAACAATATTTCAGTGCACATAACTTTGTACATACACATCCTCATCTTTTCATAGTTATTATACTAGATGATCTCTAACACATTTGTTTTCTGCTAAATAGTCATCTTCCACCTTCTGCACTTTCATAGTGGTGCTCAGAAAAAATATATCATATAAACAAGTGACCTTCTCTAACCCTTTCACTACCAGAACCTATTTTGCTTATTTTGCACACATTAATTTCAGTAGCTACAAAAGCAGCATCTGCTGACTTTTAATAAACATCGACCTGTCTAAGGATCCAGTGCTGTCCTCACCCAGCCAAGTTCTTCACCGGTCATTGGGTTCCCGGCATGTTTACTGTGGCTAGCCGCCTGTCACTCAATGCAGCTTTACAGCCGGATGCCCACTGCATCTCCTTGCAGCTTAACAGCCGGCTGCCCAATACGCATGAGCTCTGTGAATAGCCCCACAGTCTTCGTGGACCTGTGAAATCTCACAGAAAACTGCGCGTGGGGCGAGTGGGTGTTTGTTGGAGAACTTCCTCTGGGACCGCCTAGACGATCCAAGCTGAAGTGGGTAGCAGGTACCGGTGACAACTAGGTACCCACATCCCCTCCAAAAATGTTTCCAAATATGGCAGAGGAGGATGAGTAGAACTCCTCCTTTTGGGTGAAGCTCTACTTTAGGTCTAAAGATTACTTACCCTCCCTGGCGGTTTTCCCTAGTGTGGTTTGGGGTTAAATTAAGCACCATTTAGCAGTAACCCCGAGCCACATTCGGGATTGCATTGCAGGATCCTGGTGCGGTATACTTACCTTGTCCCCAGGATCCTGCAATGTCCCCCCGCTGTGTTCGTGGGCTCTGTCCTCTGCCCGAAGCCTCTCTGTGCCAGGCTCCTTCCCTGCGAGCGTTGCGACGCACGGGGGCGGACCCCGGCGGCAAATTCAAAAAAGTGAAAAATCATAATGCATACAGTACACTAATCTTACAGATTACATTACTGTATGAAATTATTTCACATCCCTTTTGTCCCCAGTGCTTTGTCCAATGCCCTGCATGCAGTTTTATATTATATATACTGTTCTTTCTGCCTGGAAACTTGAGATTGTCCATAGCAACCAAAAAGTGTCCCTTTACATCCAAAAGTGGGTTTAGACCAGCTAGAAAACAGCGATAGTAATTAGAATCACTTGCAGAATTGAGCGATAGTGAATCGCGGGGAAATTAATTTTATTATAATTAGATTTATTTATTATATTATAATTTATGCTTTTGCGTTTCAAACTTCATCATACCCAGGATATCTACTAGACTCTTGGTGGACAGATTTAAGTGTGTTATTGCTAAGAATTACAGGCCTACAATATAAAAGGCCAAATTTCTATCCAAAATAATTGTACTGCTTTGAGACGCAAAAATCTGACATAATCACACCACCAGGGAGGCTACAGCCTTCCAAATAATATATATTTTCTGAGAGTAGAGACCCAAAAGAAAAAAAAAAATGGTGGTAACGTCAATGTTTTAGGTCACATGATTTTGGTGCAACGGTTTGTCAAGTTAAACATTTTAGTTAAAAATACACATAAGTTAACTGTGGGGGACACAAACCCAACATTTTACAAATGTTTTTGGGTAAAATATAAAAGAGATGAGGTTACATTAAGTCAGGGCTTGACAAATTTGCTTGGAATCTAGGAGCCAGCTAAAAAAGCCAGGACTGACAAAGCTTTACAAAGATGACTAGAACCAAACATTATATATAGGCATTTAACTTGTGTAGGTAATGAATATATTCTGATGTGACGCCAAGTGTTTATTTCCTGCCATGCAGGGACACAAGGCTGCCATATCCATGCTAAGGGTCCGATCAGGTCCGCCTGAAAAACTGACTGGCGAACCTGATTAGTGTGAAAGCGGCCAAGCAGGGAGATGACAAAAAATAAATTAATTTTAATTAAGAAAAAAAATAAACAGTTTTTACTTAAAAAAAAATAATAAAAAAAAATAAAAGCTATTACGGAGACAGGATACCCCAACTGTTCTGCCCCAGGTCGCTAATTCTAGTCGCAATTGCGACCTGGCACCTGGAGTTTTTTGAGCCCTCCATTAAGTAAACAGATAACGCAACATCTCAAGCCTTAAAATTGTGTGTGCCTGTGAAAGAAGCAGCAAACGTCAGTAGTCTAAATTTTCCATAGCCAACACTTGAAAAGCCCCTGATATTTCATCAGTGTAGCCATACACTAACCATACATAGGTGCCCCTGACATTTTTGTTAACATTCGTATGTGTGGATGGGCACAAAATCTTTTTGAGGGGAGGAAGGTTTAAGTGCCTTGGTGCAAGTACTATTTTCCCACTAAACTTTTTTTTTTTTAAATTACATTGGGAACCAAAAGTCCTATATGCGATAATATTTTGTTGGGATAGTTTCCCTTAATTGAGAATTCGGGTGTCTTTTAGATCCCTCATGTATGAGGGGATACGTGGAAATGTCAGGTGTCGGTACAAAATGTCACTTCGGTGTCCAGCTTGTGCAATCTAACAAGACCACTGATGTCTCTTTAAAAAGAACAGCATCCTAGCAGTCTCAGATTCTTTTTTATAGCATGTCTGGAGTATCTGACTAACATTTCATGTGCTGATTATATGTGGCCCTTCAATGTCATCAAGTATTGCCACAGAGGCCTCCTATATGTATTACAGTGACCACCAGTGGCGGAACTACCGCCATAGCGACACACGCGGCCGCTATGGGGCCCGCAGCTGCTATGGGGCCCCTGGGGAGGAGGAGGAAAGCATACTGCCGGGGCCCGGGGGGGGGGGGGCGGCGAGCACTGCCCGCACGGTCCCCCAGCCAGGGGAAGTGAGGAGAGGAAGAGGCGCGCTGTCCGTACAAGGCAGCAGAGCGCTGTGTAATAGCTAACATGATTTGAATGCCCTGTGAGTTCCCGGGGCTCACCGTCACATAGCCCCACCTCTTGGCCCGACGCTTTTGATAGACAGAACGCCGGTCCAATGCGGGACATGTGACGTCATCAAAGGCGCCGGGCCAAGAGGTGGGGCTATGTGACGTTGAGCCCCGGGAACTCACAGGGCATTCAAATGTTAGCTATTACAGCTCTCTGCTGGACAGCGCGCCTCTTCCTCTCCTCACTTCCCCTGGCTGGGGGACCGTGCGGCCGGTGCTCGCCCCCCCCAATCTGAGAGAGCCCCACGCTCGCCAATAAGGGCTGCTGCAGTCTGGCTCACCTCTTCCACTGCACAGGTGAGGCTGCATTGGGCACGGGGGAGGCTGCATTGGGCACGAGAGAGGCTGCATTGGGCACGGGGAGGCTGCATTGGGCACGGGGAGGCTGCATTGGGCACGGGGAGGCTGCATTGGGCACGGGTGAGGCTGCATTGGACACGGGGAGGCTGCATTGGGCACGGGGAGGCTGCATTGGGCACAGGTGAGGCTGCATTGGGCACGAGAGAGGCTGCATTGGGCACGAGAGAGGCTGCATTGGGCACGGGTGAGGCTGCATTGGGCACGGGTGAGGCTGCATTGGACACGGGGAGGCTGCATTGGGCACGGGGAGGCTGCATTGGGCACGGGGAGGCTGCATTGGGCACGGGGGAGGCTGCATTGGGCACGGGGGAGGCTGCATTGGGCACGGGGGAGGCTGCATTGGGCACGGGGGAGGCTGCATTGGGCACGGGGGAGGCTGCATTGGGCACGGGGGAGGCTGCATTGGGCACGGGGGAGGCTGCATTGGGCACGGGGGAGGCTGCATTGGGCACGGGTCAGGCTGCATTGGGCATGGGTCAGGCTGCATTGGGCATGGGTGGGGCCACGCTGCATTGGGCAAAGGTGAGGCTGCATTGGGCACGGGTCAGGCTGCATTGGGCATGGGCAGGCCACGCTGCATTGGGCACGGGTCATGCTGAATTGGGCACGGGTCATGCTGCATTGGGCACAGGTGAGGCCACGCTGCATTGGGCACGGGTGAGGCTGCATTGGGCACGGGTGAGGCTGCATTGGGCACGGGTGAGGCTGCATTGGGCACTGGACACGTTGCATTGGGCACAAGTGGGCACAGGTGAGGCAGTATTGGGCACAGGTGAGGCAGTATTGGGCACTGGCCATGCTGCTTTGGGCACAGGTGAGGCTGCATTGGACACTGGACATGCTGTATTGGGCACAGACCACGCTGCATTGGGCACAGGTGAGGCAGTATTGGGCATGGGCAGACCACGCTGCATTGGGCACAGGTGAGGATTATTGAAGCGCTAACACCAGGTGTTTGGAGTATCTTTATCTGTTGATTAAACTTTCTGGAATACATATATTGCTATTGTGGTGTAGGATCTGGGCTCTTTCTTTCTTCTCAGACTCGAACCACACACCCTTTGAGCCCCGCCCTTTAAACCACGCCCACTATTTAATTTAAGCCCCGCCATTTTTTTGTGGGGGGGGGGGGGCCCATACAACATTTTGCTATGGGGCCCTGTGATTTCTAGTTACGCCCCTGGTGACCACCACTGATGTAAAGCATACCTCTTTTAGCTGTTCTTTGCGCAACTTATATTCACGTTTCTGTGACTCTAAGAAGCTATTCAGCTCTTTCTTCTGTTGAGCCTGAATGTGCTGCTGGAACTTCTTTTCTTCATTAGCCATCAGCTTTAACTGTTAACGAAATAGATACATTAAATCAAATAGTGTTTTTAAAGTTTAACATATGTAGGAACGTTGTCATTTTTGAGGTCTAATACATTAATTGAGCATTATCACAACTCGCGGAAAAAAAAGTAACACCGGTCAATAGACAATCATATGCACAATAGTACTAATAGTGGCTTTAATACCTTACACTAAAAAGTGTATTTGCACGTCTGAAGCTAAATTGCAATATTACCTACTTTATATGCGTTTCTGTGGGAATTCCTACTTCGTTTTCCCTAATGTGACATGCTAAGGAAGGGGGTTGGGAAATTAGGTTTACCATAATTAACAGACTTATTATATACCTCATTTGCTTTCTATGGTCTTGGGGAAAAAAAATAAAAAATGAGGGAAAGGGGGAAAATTGATTTTAATTACATGATCTTAAAACATCATTAAACACAAAAGCAAACATTATATTAGAGCATACCAATTCCTAAATGTGATGGCTGTATAGTTTTGCTTTTTTAGGCCTTTTTTCTTGTTAGTGGTTCTAAATCTGCTAATACATTTTACATCTGGCCAGTAACACACCTCCTGCATTAGAGTGCCCCACTTTGGATAAATGAGCACAGGGGGGCTCCTTTAGACAGTAGCATTGTCAGTCGGAGGGGGGGGGGGGGGGGGGTGGGAGTGTTAGATGTAATAGGAGATTTAAATACACCAACAAATTTAAGCCAAGCCCAAGCTAATCATTTATAATCGGCTACAGCAAACAATTTTTTTTTCCCTTTTGTGATAGATTTTCCATAATTAAATAAGCTGATCCTAGTAAGCACCCCTGTCAGTGTTAAATGGTCGGTCTCTCAACAGGAGGTACTGACTGGATCACCAGGTGACAATAGAAGAAAGAAAGCCTAAAAAAAGAAAGTGAATGCAGCCATCATATATAGGAAATGGTAAGCTGCAATATAATAAGTGTTTTCTTTTGTGCTTAACACTGCTTTATGTTTAGACCCCATTAGTTCACCTCTTTGTCCATGGCTGCTTGGTGTTTTTTAATAAGTTTTTCCATTTCTGCTGCAAAGTTGTTACGTTGGGTTTCCAGATCTTTGTCTAGTCGGAGCCGATGTTCATCCATCTCGGCCTTTAGCTTGTTCTCCAGTGCCATCAGTTGCTTTTGATGCTGCCGCCTCATGCGCTTGTATCCAGACATCTGTTCTCGCAGCTCTGAGTCTTGCTCATGTTCCTGGATTTGCCTCGTCACCTGAAAAAGACAGAATGGATCAACATTTGGTTTTCCTGTGAAATGAATCTACTTTTGAAACCGTTTTATTTTAAAATATGGTCAGTATATTTTCTGCATTTTTTTAAAGACTGCTTGACCGACGACATGGCTATATAGTATGGAAATTTCTATAAAGCACAATTCCAAATAGAAACAACAGACAGTAGAATGATTTCTGTCGAATTCCCTCAACCCAAAATCTATGAAACAGTTTTGCATCTTACTAGCCAAGTGAATACAGCAAGGTCTTTATACATTCCCAAGCCAAAGATGTCAGGGTGACCATACACATTACAATCATATGCATTAACAGAGTTAACTACAACATGCGATGCATTTAACATCTATATTTTCTATATATATTCTAGTTTTGGACAAAGTGAGGAACATTTAGAACCTATGTTGGGTTTACATTTCTTTCTTACTCCCATTTAGAAAAAATAATTCTTGCATTTTGTCTTGGGGACTGTGTCATGATAGATACAGGTTCCAATGACAACTTTCAAAAGGTGAGATTCCCCTCATTCTCCAGGACAGGAAGCCAAAGTAAATCTCCACAGTGTGGACGCAGACAGCAATGAAACCTGACAGAGGTTCCAACTCAAAACTAGAAAATGTTCTGGCTAGCGTTTAGTTAGAAGAAAACATGTCCAAAGCACACAAATTTACATTAGCAGCAGGTTAATGTTTCATGGTTCTTACAATTTGCATAAACTGCACTTGCTTTTGCAAGTTGAAACACATGTAGCACAGTTTACCAAAGCAACACAATAACTAATTCATTAGGGGGGAAAAAAAATTACTCAGTCAATGATACCAAGGAAAAATGAACCTACCAATGAGGCAGTACGAATAGTGGCAAAGTGCTCTCTGTTGCGATAATGAGACTTGTGACGGGACACTTGGGGAGGAGATTGTGGCTCTGATGGTCGAGCTCTAACTTCAGGTTCCTCTGGGTAATGCTCTTCCTCCTTAAAATTAAACAGGAAACATTAGTAACAAAGTTCAAAAGGAAATTCACTTTCTACCATGTTGATTTCAGAACAAAAACTACCATACTGTCAAACGCATTAATGGGGAAGATAATTTTTACAAAAAAAAAAAAATTATAATAATAATAATAATAATAATAGCATATTTTTATGCAGGTGAAAAAAACATGCATTTTTTTAATGTTTTTTGTTAGGGAACTGTAAAGCATTGTACCCACGATCAGCAGATCATGGGTGTAATGTCACAGTTCTGCAGACTGACTGTGTGCATCTGTCTGCCCGATCCTCCGATGTAGCCAGGCAGTTACACTGACAGGAAGCTCAATGAACTACCAGAGCGATCAACATCGTTCTGGTAGTTCATTGAGAACTACAAGCCGAAAGCTGCAAAGGCTATTGGGACTTGAAGTTTTCCCATTCACCGGATACTGTGAATTAATAAAGCGACCGGGCAGTCAGATCGCTTTAGTTTTAGTTTGTGACAGCAAGCGGGGATAGCAGTTCCCCCGCTAGCGGTTAAAAAGGGGACTCGGGGGTGCGGGGTCTGGTGCATTTGTAATATGTTACACCCTGAATATGGGTATAACATGTAACAAAAGGTGTCCTTTAAAAAAACTGAAGATATAAGAGAAAATATGGAACACACTGCAGAACCCAAGAACTAGATGCTGGCTGCAGACAACCATAGCACATATGCACTGGAAGCAATCTGGTCTCAGTATAGAATGCATCTCTGATGTGCAGTGCTCAAGCTACCCACCCAACATCATTGAAGAGAGGTGTAATAAACCTAAAAACCTCTAGAAATGCGGAACCTTCGAGTGTGGACTGGATTAATCTATATGTAAAGTCAAAAATCTTTTTAAAGCATGCTCCTTTAAATGCAATTATCTTTAAATCCATTAAAAAAAAAAAAAAAAAAACTACCAGCTGGGAATGGCAGTTCCAAAAAACTGTATTTATCGGCTTACAACACGCACAGGCGTATAACACACACCTTCATTTTAAGAGGGAAGTTTCAGGAAAAAAAAAAACTTACATTTTAAATAAGGAACTTTGAAGCAAAATAAAGGGTCACCATCCATCAATGCAGCCTGATCAGTGCCCACCTGCAGCCTCACCATTGCAAATTAATGCAGACTGCACAGTGCCCATCAGCAGGCTCTCCATTGCCCATTAATGCAGCCTCACCTATGCAAATTAATGCAGCCTGTACAGTGCCGGATTACACAGCATCGCGATCACCTGTGTACCTGGCGATCAGTCACACACTGCCTCCTGTGTGTGACTGATCGCCAGGTACACAGAAGATCGCGGCTGTGTATAATACGTCGGTGCTCAGCACTCCTCTTCCCTCAGAGACCGCAGGAATCAGCATATAACACATACACACACACACACACACACACACACACACACACACACACACACACACACACACACACACACACACGATTTCCCCCGGATTTTCAGGGGAAAAAATAAATAAATACGGTACATCTGACAAGTTTTCCTCAAGGTTTTTAACACTTGTCCGTTTAACATCTTTTCGATGGAGTAAAGACAAGCGAATGGCTAAAGAATACAAATACAAAATGGAGCAAAAAAGGAAGAAAACTGATAAAACTATGACAGGATATAGCCTACAGTTCACGGAAAAAGAATACTCGTCATTTATAAGAAAATTTGTCCCAACATTGTTTCAACATGTTAAAAACAGAAAAAAAAAACCCTCCACCTTCCCTTTTCCCACTCACCTACTCTCCTAAAACCTAATCAGCTTAAAATAGAACCGGTCATAAAAAGAACTGTACTGGAGATACAAAGGCAATAAGCATATCTTGCTCTGCACAGTTCCCACCATCACCATGTACCTGTGTTGGGACTGGAGTGAGCCAGTAGCTACGGCTAGGTGAATATCACCTGACATCGGGGGACAGTGGTGATGAAGTTCAGGTTACAGTTTAAGAACCTGCAGCATTATATATACTGGTACTTTCAATATTGTTATATCCGCAAATACTTGTTTTCCTGTAATATTTAAACATTTGGAACAGATACTTCCTGTATGTACACACACGCTGTATAAAAAAAAAAAAAAAGCCATAAAATGATTTATTCAATCAACACTCACAGGTTTTAAATGGATGACAGAGCTGTTGGACATTACGGTATGATCTCCTTCCATCATTTCCAATTCACTCTTGTCATCTGAGGCATCCGGAAGACTATTCACACTACTGCTTTGGCTACTGGCACTAATGGACATGCTTGGAATAGACTGGTTACTGCCGATGCTGTTCACGGTTCCTGTTCTGCCAACTCCATGCTCTTGCTCCTAAGAAGGAAATCAAACCACCATTGTGAAAAGAACCTTCCACCACTCATACACCATCATATATTCTCTCCTGAACAAGACTTCAGTGAGTTTTTTTCCTGCCTCTAAACTCCTGTTAATGCCAAGAGTATGCATGCACACATAGGCTAACATGGAGGAACATTTAGAGGCAGAGGAAAAAAAAAAGAAAAGATCAAACGCCTGTAAAAGCAACGTTTGAGCTCAAGGCTCAAGCTTGCACGAGGCATTAAAGTTTTCAAGGTTTAAGGGTTTCATTGATTTCTGTCTAACTTTATGCGCAATAGACTAACAAATACATATTTAGCTTTCTAACCAAATATTAAGCATTGTGTACATGTATTAGACATGAAAACACAATGTTGCTTCATATCAACTATCAAGCAAATTAAATTTACAGGTATTTCTAAATAGTTAAAATTGATGAAACCTGCCTTTCCCTTTCTTTCCCCCTCCCTTTCCTATTTGCTCATGCTAGAGTATTGGGACCTAAAAAGGAGAATTAACTCAGTCTTTAAAAAAAAAAGGTTAAATTGGCAATTAGTTACTAAAATATCCCAGTCTATAATGTGTACTTGACTCAATTAATAGCACTAAATAATATCTGTCTGTTGCCTCCTTCCTCTGCTATCAGCATGAATCACTCACGATAAATTTTCCTGACACCAAGAGAAAAATTGTGACAGGGGTGAGACCTCTAGCTGATTGACAGCCTTAGTTCTGTTCATGTGTGTTTTGTGAAGGGGGTGTTTCCATTCCCTCCAATCAGCTCCCCTCAATAAGCAGATTGACTTCAGCTCTCCGCCCCATTTTTTCTGAACGCTCAGACAAGATTGAAGGTTCAGCACTTTGAACAGATGTAGCGAAGAGAAGACTGCAGATAGACAGATACAACTTATGTAGGAAGATTTGTTTAATCTCTGTGTACCACCTGAGGCCAGTCACTTCACTGGGTATATGTAAAGGTTTACAACCACTTTTAAAGCAGCCGAGAATGGGCCCTTCCCTGTCCTGATGAAGCCTGTATCGACTGGTGGGTGAGCCGCATTGACGTAGTGAAGTCATACCGAAGTCATCCCGTCCAGATATGTCTGCAGCCTATGCCAATTGCATATCACCAACACCGTTTTGTAATCATGATGGCAAAACTGGTAACTATACAATTTTTATGGAGATAATCGAGGCTGAAAAGGAGCCAGCAGCGGAGAGAGACATTTTGTTATTCAGTCCATCTGTAGACACCAGAATAGAAGCTAAAGTGGTGTGACTATTACATATGGGGAGGACATTTCTCCTATATATCAGCTGGACACTGAAAGGGGCGGTGAGATCTATGATCATTATATAATGTGCCAATGCTGGACTAAATGAATGGAGATATCTGTTACATAGCTCTGCTTGACCCAGCGTGGCCTTTTTTCCTAGCTCCTAGCCTTGACGGCTGCAAATAAGTACCCAGCTGTCTAATTAGCCTCCTCTAATGCTGCATTACGGATTTCTTATTTGCCCTATAGTCGCTTTGCATCTTTACTATGCAAGCTTCGGCTAATTTCTGCCTTATTATGGGCATTACTATCTGCTGACATGTGAAGATCTGACACAGCTGATAGAGGAGACTGGCATAATCCCATTTATGCTGATGATATTAAAAAAAAAAAAGAGTAGGAAACCCTAGTTTTGACCCACAGTGGCCAAGTACAGGTATGTGAAATACTGGAGGATTTATGCAGCTGTGGGCCAGACATAGGTCCTGGGTTTTGACAACCTTGTCAATTCTTATTATCTGACATAGGGTAACATTAAACATTTACTATAATAAAATATATTACTTTACAAGTTACAATGCATGGTTCTTAAAAGGAGAAGTATAGCCAAAGCTTGTTTGGCCGTACTTCTCCTATGGATCACAGGAGTGCAATTCATTTTGCACTCCTGTGCCCAGTTTTTCAGCAGAGAGCCGACTGAAGTCGGCTCTCTGCTGGCATCACCAATGTTAGTCCAGGCACCATGTCATTCCAACTACGGAGTATGGATCCACTGGGGGCCTGGACACCCGGCTTAGCCTCTCAGCAAGCCACTGAGAGCCTGAGATGGCCGCACCGCCCCCTCCACAGCTAAGCGCTCCAATGAGTGAGGAGGGAAAAGAGTAGAGAGCTGTAACTGAGTCTACAGATCTCTGCTCACGGAGCTGTGAAAACCGAGTGATCGGTGGTGGTTGATCGCTCGGTTCTCAGTGTAGAGTCGCCAGGGGACAGATGCAGCATCAGACCCATGCTGCATCCACCTAAGTATAAAGCTGCAAAAAAAATAAAAAATTCCTTTACTTCTCTTTTAATAGTAGCCTACTATTTTTAAGAGGCTTCTGTCAACCTCCGAAAGGTTCTTTGACGTAGCGTATTTGGTTGCAAGATCCACACCAGTATTTTTGGTTAGTCAGTAAACTTGTTACTTAATTTTTCACTTTCTTTTTTGGTTATGTAAAATTGAGTAAAACCAAAAAAACCCGCCCTTCTGGTTCACCCCTCCGCGCTTATTGGATAGAAACCTCTTAAACCATGGATAAAATCGAATGTATGTAAGTATAAAAATATTAATATAAATATATAAAAATCTAATTGGATCACGTTTATATAAATATATGAGTTCAGTTCACCACTGATATCTTAGCAGCCGCTTAAAAAATCGCAATCATATGAAATATGGCAATATTGTATATTATGAACAAGAAATGCTATTGGCTCAGTCTGTATACTATTGCAGCAGCGCTTTAACAAGGACTAAAGCGCTGCTGCAATAGTATACAGACTGAGCCAATAGCATTTCTTCTTTTTTGGTTATATTTGATAAAATTTTCATTTTTTCACACACCAATACAAAGGGGTTCTGAGATAGGAATTTTAAATTTGCATGATCAAAGTTGAACTCCCTGTAAAACGACAAGTAATATTTGTTTGCAGTAGTATACGACATGGCATTATGGGTGGGTCTCATACCTCTTCCTCCTCTTGAGTTTCCACAGCAGGTCCATTGTGGGCCTCCTGGAAAAGCAGCTTCTTCATTTTACGGTACTGTAGGTTATCCAACTCTCTGACTGCATCCTTTGTCCTTTGGATCAGGTCAATTAACACTGTTTCTGGTCGCTCACGCAAAGCAAACATGTGCTGTAATACAACATTATAAAATATAAGATAGCCTGACTCATAAGACACCGTAACTTAAAAGCGGAGGTCCACCGACCATTCATTTATTTTTTTTCAACCATGCAGACACTGACATAATAAAAATTGTAACACTCACTTGTTAGGTGAACTATGTCCCCCGATGTCCGGTGTCAAATAAAAAACAAAGTTTTAAAAATTGTGGACGGCCGGTTTCATCTTGCTTTTGGGCATGTGAAGCCCACAAGCATTTATTTCCTGGATGCAGTGAATGCTGAGCTACCAGCATTCACTGCTCGTACCCGCGCATTCTCAGTGTTAACGGCATGGAGCGCAGTAAACTTCCAGGTAGCCATCACAACGTGCGATCTCTCAAGATTTCGTGGTGGCGATCCGCACTGACTCCTGGGAATGCAGAAACTTGCTCCCAGGATACAGTGCTCTGCCGGGGATAAAGAATATACACGCCTACTCCCGCAGGGGTCCGGAAATGGAAGTTCCGCTATAAAGACCGATTACAAGGCAAACCCACAGCAAAAAATAAATTTTTCATTTAGACATCTGTTCAATGCCATGAAAGGGATTAATATAAAGTTTACACTATGTGTGGACCTCCGCTTTAAGAAAACCAAAGACAAGCAATGCTTTAATCTGCTTCAGAATACATTTAATGAATGTACTATAGGAAACGAGACTAATATGTGAAAAGGTTTACCAAAATATATCATCATACTGTATATGGACAATGACATTGCTGAGCTCTGGATGCATCCTTAAAGCTCCTGTATATGTGCCTGCAATGGTCAATGATTGGTCAGTGAGTAAGTACACACTGAATTCAGAATGCAATAAAAAGGCAACTGTTATGAGCTTAAGCTATAGACCAACAGCTATAATTACGGATGATTCACCCTTCTCACAAACATGCCACACAATGAAAGTCACTGACCTTAAGCAGCTCATCTGATGTTGGCCTGTCTTGAGGGATTTTCTGAAGACAAGAGTCAATAAAGTTTCTGAAGTAGTCAGACCTTTAATATAAAGAGTACACAGATTTGTATTGAAGTACTAACAGGATATTCTCAATGACAAAGATTATTATAAGAGACAAAACATATGATCTGAAATATATAGAAACCTTGCGGCTTCACTGCCCGTTTCCTACTGTGCATGCGCGAGCCGCGCAGCGTTTTCTTCCCTCCAGTCTTCTTCACAACACTCTCTCCCGCCATAATGCTCTGTATGCACTACGCAGCGACTTATATAGGCATGGGGCGGGGTCACTGGGTGATGTCATCCGGTGACCCCGCCCCATGCCTATACAAGTCATTGCGCACCGCACATACAGCATTACAGCGGGAGAGAGTGTCGTGTCAACATCAGAAGAAGACAGAGAAGACCGGGCCAATGCTAGCAAAAGAGCGGGCAAAAGAGCAGAAGATAGCAGAGGAGCCTGGCAGAAAGCACCGGAGAGCGGGAAGAAGTTGGAAGAGACCCCCGAAGTCTGAAGAAGACCCCTGGAGCTGCCTAATAACTTACTTGTCTAGTGTGTTTTTTTTATAGTGACACTTATTTCCCCAGGTGAATGGGTAGGGGTACGATGTACCCCATACTCATTCACATAGGGTGGGGGGCCGGGATCTGGGGGCCCCCAGATTCCGATAAGCCCCCTGCCCGCAGACCCTTGTCCTCATCAACATGGGGCACAAGGTGCTTTGGGCTGCAGGGCGCCCACCTGCGCCAAAGCATCTACCCCCCCCCCCCCCCCATCATGTTGAGGGCATGCGGCCTGGTACGGTTCAGTAGCGACTCACATTCATACATATACTAGGGCCAATTTAGACAGGCACCATATAGCCTACCAGCATGTCTTTGTAGTGTGGAAAGAAACTGGAGTACGCAGAGGAAACCCACACCGGCACAGGGAGAACATGCAAACTCCATGCATGTAGTGCCATGGCTGGAATTCAAACCAATGACCTCAGTGCTGCTAGGTGGAAGTGTTAACCACTTAGCCACTGTGCTGCCCATCAATCAGATTAAAACACTGCAGGGTGAGAACTTTACAGTAAGTTTCAGAAGTAAACTTTCCATTCCACGTGTATCTTACTCCAAAAGCTTGCTATAAATTTGGGTGGCTGGTATTTTTTGTTTAGCTTAATTGAATTGGTGCTGGGACACACTGCACGCCATCAGCAGCCATTGCGCTTTGCTGTGCTTCTGGTCTTTGCCTGCGTCTTTAGGAAAGAAAGGGCTGCCTCTAAGCATACCTGCTCTTAATTTATCTATAGCCATTTATGCTCAACATGAAGGTTCTCATAGAACAAAGTTAGGACTACACTACAGACAGCCCTTGACAAAGCAATTCAGCTTCCACATATAGTTGCAAATGTGTATCTAAAACCTCTGCTTTTTTTATTAATGCAAATTGTTAGGCAGTGCCATTTTTTTTGGCTAGTAGGCGAGTGTGATGGGAAATAAATGCTGCTTTGTTTACTCTGTGAAAAGCTCTTACATGTGCACCATGGGGTGGTTGTCATTTTTGTTTTCACCATCAGTGCACCAGTATGCAGCTGCCTGTACTGGTTAGAGAGCTAGAATAAGGTAAACTAAGTGGACCTGGTCAGACAGCAAGAATAGATGGGGGTGCTATTTTCAATCACACTGACAGCTTCCTGTACAGTAATAAGAAGGAATTAAAGGTACAAAGAAACCTACCAACTACCGGTATATATTATTGCTTCCCTTTGACTCCAATAGATATTTGCATATAAAAGTTACAGTAGGCAGCACAGCAAAGATAAATGTCAAATGATTCACTGCACATAAAGCAAGTTTCTTATCTGTTTAGGGCATGTACCATATCCTTGGATAAGCACTTTAAAAAACATCAGCGTGTATCTGTAACAAGGGAATAAGAAGACTTCCTCTACTGAGGTCAGTGGGGAATTATTCCATCACCTCCTTGAAACGCCAAACAAATTGAGCAAGCGATTTCCACAGTAGGTGAATAGGAGGTAGCTATTTTTTTTATATTCCTTAGAGAGATAAATAACTATCTAGCAGAGAATTTGTGAACAATAGTAAATCATGAATGTAGACAGATATACCCAGTAGCAGAGAACATAAAATGACGGAGCTTTTCAGAAGACTGCGATAAAGTATGCATTTCACAGCAAAATTCACAAAATGTGTCAGTGCAAATTAATTAGAATATCATAGTATTAACTACCCACCACGTGGTACTTTGACCATGTAATCAGATAACACTGTATTTAGTGGAATGTGAATTTTACATATTAATTTCTCTTTCACTTCAGTTTTGAGTAAACTGCTAGTTTTAAACTGATTTAAATCTGATCTCTAAACGAACACTATTGTGACTGTTTGGAAAGCACACAATGCCAGTGATGAGGATGGAACATTTGGACAGTCATGTGAGGTACTCACCATTCACTAGACTGAAGTGTAGGAGATTCATTCTGCGCTATGTGGTATAAGGCACTCATTGCATTCATATTAAACAAAGGAGGTTTCCTTTCAGCTGTGGAGAACAATCAAAGTGTTAAGTTCTTCAATTACTGTACATATTCTTCCCTCTTCCTACAATTACAATCAGCAATTATTTTTCCTGCTTAAATCAAAGGTAATGTCAAACTGATTATGTCTTTAGTTAAGTGTTTTCTAATATACCAGGTTATGTACACATATACACGGTGTACATACTTGGTGTTCCATAGAGATTGCTAAACCGCAAAAGAGAATCACAGAACATGAGACAGAAGATCAAACAAGAACCATAGAGAGGGGAAAGTAAGAAAGACAGTAGAAGAGAATCATTGGGGGGGGGGGGGGGGCATAAGAACATAACTATTGAGTGAGAGGGACAACATGAAAGACATAGAAAGGGAGAAAAAGGGCAGAAGGGAAAGAATAGGTAAGAAGCTGCAGCATTGACCATTTATTGTTCATCAAGAAATTATTCAAACTGGGTTTGACTAAAAATGCCTGACAAACTGGGACCGACATACAGCTCATCATGCAGTTGGACAGAGTGATAAGAACAAGAGTAAAGACTCTTTATAGTAACCATGGTAAGCCTGCATTATAAAGAAGAATAAAGGCTGAGTACTACTCACATTAGAAAGGCCAAGATGCAAAATAGTGGTTCTACCTGAACTGGTAACAATATGGAAAATGGCTGTGGCTTTAATCGTCCAGGAGACACAAATGGGAAAGTGAGCTTATGAATAAAATGTGGATCAGGTGGGACCCAGACAAGCAAATGTGCAACAGCTCAAGTCTTGTTCCAAGTCTTGCATGGAAAGGAAGAGCCGTTGAAGCCAGATGCCAGTGTTATGGTACCCTGGGTTTTGAGGAGGTAGAAGTCCCTGAAGAGGGAGGTTTTAAAGACTTCTGCTGTGGAAGAAGGACCTTTCAGCCAGTGACATCCTTTATGAACTTGTCAAATGCTTCATAAAGAGACAGGAGGTACGTACAGCGGGAGCCAGGGAGGTGGGGAGGATGTATGGTATTCAGCTTTACATTTATTTCTGGAAAGTTGGTGAATCACTGTAATTTAGAGCAAAAGCACCAGGAAGATTCACCTGCAGTGAATGTCATTCACTGCTTTATAAGTATGCTCCATAATATTGTTAACCCCTAAAATAACAGAATGAAGTATGCTTGAACAAACAACTCTGGGTACTGCCAACAGTTCTGAAAAAATACTTCAAAATCATAGCAAGTGAAAAAGCCCAGGAAACCTTTTTAAGTTTTTTGAGTAACTAATCATATATTAAAAAGTGTTACTAAACCCAGTAATATGAAAATAGTTAGCCCCCCCCCCCCCCACAGCTTATAAATCTTTTTACATTAAAATACTGTCACTATATACCTTTTTGGATGATCTGTGTACCACAGTTACATGATAAACTGCACAGTTTCTCCAGTGCTGAGAGATCAGGAAGAAGGAGATTTCCACTTCAGCCTGTATACACGCCCACATGTGTGATGTCAATATCATGTGACCTGGCTAGCTCTGAGAACAAGTAATTATTCTCTCCAGCATAAAAGACAACTGAGCATTTGCAGGTCGGCTACTCTGCCTGTGTTAGCTGGCTTTCCCCAGATAGACAGTGCAGGAGGGGGGAGGATCTATGCATACAAGATAAAACAGCCTTTTTACTAAATAAAGAGGATTAACCCCTTAAGTCCCACAGGAGTAAAACAAGCGTGCTATGCTACATATACAGACTGAATTTACTGTTGTGGGTTTAGCAACACTTTAAAGTACGTTTTCTAATCACCAATATATTCTCAATCAAAATGAACCAACCAGGCTATGCACAAACAGTTCCACAGTAGATCAATCAAATGTAAGAAAAGGTCACCGAAACTTAAGCAAACAGCATGTTACATTCTTATAATGCAGCCTTTGAAAAAGGGTGATTTTGAGATAAACCAGTCAGGATCTATAAATTATCCAATACAACAATGCAAGGTTTCCAGTGACATTCGGATACATTTGGCTTTAAAAAAAAAAAAAAAAAAAAAACCCCATGACATCAGGGTGGACATACCTAGTTCAATACAAGTAATCCCCAAAGACCAAACGTCTACTTTTCCATCATACTGTCCTTCATCCATGGCTAAGATTACTTCAGGGGCCATCCTAAAATGAAAACATGTAAAATTTAAATTGTAATTTGTGAAGTGTCCCAAAAAAGTCCAAATATTTTTTTCAAAGTCCTCGTTTTACAAACTAAAAACAAAACCTCTTGTGCAAGACTCAGTAAGGATAGGTAATATTTCTTCCAAACTTTTTTCACACCCAAACAGGCCAATTACAATGCAAGTTTTGTTAAAGAGACCATTAAACCTACAGTGTTATAGCATCAGGGATGGCATTGGTGTAAACAGCCCCAGCAACACTTCCGGGTGTAGAAGCGATTCCCGACATGCCTCTTGAAAAAATTCAAGACGATGAAACGCTGCATCAGGGCGGACCAGGCAGTGACAATATCACACACAGTACATCCGCAAGTGACACATTATACACCTGGAGAAAAGTAGGACCACCGCTCGTCGCCACAGCATATGAAGCAGGTACTCTTGATGTCAGCAAACAAGTGAATGTGCCTTAGTGCAAGGTATAGCACTTTTTTAATGTAGGCAATGGTTTTATGACAAAAAAGTTTTTTTTGTTTTTTTTTGTTTTTTTTAACTACTTTTACCCCCTTCCTGCCCAGACCAATATTGAGCTTTGAGCATATTTAATCACTATTGTATTTTTTGCAAAAAAGTTTGAAAAAAATAAATACATACATACATACATACATACATACATACTTCTTAGTTGTTTATAAAATTTTGTAAATAAGTTATTTTTCTCCTTCACGGATGTGTGCAGATAAGGCTGCACTGATAGACTGCACTGATGGGCACCGATGAGGTGGCACTGACTGGCATCACTGCTGGGAACTGTTGGGGCTGCACTGATCTCCCCTGTTAGGAAATGCCACACAGCTGATCACATGGGTAAAGAGCCTCATCATCGGCTCTTTTACCAAGATCGGTAATGTGCCATGTCCCAGGGACAGAGCACACCACTGATTGCCGCACCTCTGCAAGCGTAGTGAGAGTGGGACGGTGTCATGATGTCGTCCCAAAACGAGCGAGCCCCCGTCACCTGCCTGTCATTTGAGAACACGGCCGCAGGTGATTAATGTTTCACACTTCGTTGGTATCCCTCAATTTCTTCCTTTTGCTGCATTAGTTTATATGATTAGAACACCAGCAAGATGAGAGAAAAGGAGTTGAATCAGGTGGAAAATGGATGGTGTTTAATCCCTGTGTAATAAGCGTTTGTTTTTTGACTTACTTGTAGTGAGTGGTGATATAAATCTGGTGAGTTTTCTGTGCTGGTGAAGGATCACTGGAGCACTGAGTTATTTGTCTATATGTATTCAAGAAGTGAACACGAGAGCACTTTTATGGGATCCATAATATGGAAACTGTATCAAGGGCAAGGAGCCTGAATAATTTTGTAGATATTTGCACTACTGCACTTTTTGTGGAATTCTGATACACGGACATTTTATTTTAGAATATATATATATAATATATATATATATATATATATATATATATATATATATATATATATATATATATATATATATATATATATATATATATATATATATATATAGTTAAGTTGTATGCAAATAGATTTGTATACACAGACCAGACTGACAATGGTTCAGTCCTGACCAAGGAGTGAGGGCAGGGCCATGCCATGCTGTCTATGGATGCAGGCAGCCTGGCTCTGGATTGAGCCGCATGAGTAACCCCATAGCAAGTAGGAAAAGCCAGGAGTGCCAGCGGGGAACCAGAGAAGAGGAGGTTTGGGGCGATATGTACAATTACTTCAATCCTAGTTAGCCCTTTATATATATATATATATATATATATATATACACACATATACATACACACATACACACACTAGAGATTATAGTCTCACTCAATAACACACAGGTTTAAATGCTTTTACTTAACATTCTTTCCCTGTATTTTTTCATTATGGTGTATTTAATATTTAGCTGATTTTCTTATAAAATACATTTTCAACAAAGCTTGCGTTGGGAAAAAAAAAGTCTAGACATGTATACATATATACAGTGGATATAAAAAGTCTACACACCCCTGTTAAAATGTTTTCTGTGATGTAAAAAAATTAGACAAAGATAAATCATTTCAGAACTTTTCCCACCTTTAATGTGACCTATAAACCTCAGTTGAACAACAAACTGAAATCTTTTAGGGGGGGGAAGTAGTAAAACTAAAAAACTCAAAATGTGGTTGCATAAGTGTGCACGCCCTCTTACAATTGGGTTTGTAGCTGCATTCAGAGTTAGGCAATCACATTCAAACTCGTGTTAAATAGGAGTCGGTACACGTCTGCCATCATTTACCCACTTGCCTACAGGGAACTTTACCTCCCTTCCTCCCCAGGCCAATTTTCAGCTTTCAACGCTGTCGCACTTTGAATGACAATTGCAAAACTGTACCCAAATTTTTTTATCATTTTCTTCACATAAAAATATAGCTTTCTTTTTAAAAAGGTATTTAATCACTGCTGGGTTTTAAAAAAAAAATTGTAAAAAAGAAAACAATCGAAAATTTTGAAAAAAATAAATAAAAAATTCTTAGTTTCTGTTAGTAAATAAGTAATTTTTCTCCCGCACTGATGGGCACCGATAGGCTGCACTGATGAGGTGGCACTGATAGGCAGCAGTGACTGGCATCACTGATGGATGTTCTGAAATGATTCATAATTGTCTTATTTTTTTACATCACAGAAACCTGACATTTTAACAAGGGTGTGTAGACTTTTTATATCCACTGTTACTTCGAGCACTGATAATTGGTGTGAGCAATTCAGGCCTAATATGAGTGAGAATTCTATGACATGTAGTTGGCTATTACTTTCAGACATTTCAGATCCAGTTTCTATAGCAACAAAAATAAAACAGAAAATAAATATATTGTGGGAGGTATACAACAGGCAATGAAAAAAAACAAAAAAACAGCTCCTTACCAATATGGTGTCCCCACAAATGAATTGGCTGGAGATGCTATAGAAGCAGACCCAAAGTCAGCAAGTTTCACTTGGCCGGGCTCTGTGAGAAGGATGTTGCCTGCCTTGATATCTCTAATAGGGGAAAACAATACAAAATATATGTTAGAACATATGACAAGCTAAAAAAAATGTGTTCAAACAATTCATGCTAATTATTTTATGAGACAGAACAGCTCCAAATGAATTACTACAGAGAACAGAACTCTTGGGGAAAAAAAAGGCACGCAGAGGACAACAAACTAATCCTCAGCATTGCTTTTTTTCTCCATTACTGACTTAGCATGCCATGTTCGGTCCTTGTTGTGCCTGGAGGAGGACATCTTGGTAGAAGCAGGGCATTGTTTTTTTTTTTCTCAAATCAGAATACAGATTTACTTGAGGCCTGAGCAATCCTCTTTAATTGTTCAGTTTGTCAGGATTTCTCTAAGTCTTGAAAACTTTGTCAAAACGCCCCCTTGCTGTGAGTGACAGGTGATTTACAGATCTCATGCACTAGCCTGAGACAGGCACATCCTGTGTAAAAAGTTAACAAATTCACATCCCCCTCCCCTCCAGCTCTCCCAGCTTTACTGTGTTTTGACTGGATGTTTCTCATCATGGGATGCAGTGAACAGTCAGCAGACTATAGACACACAAGTGATTTAGGGGACATGTATGTAGTCAGAGCTGGGCAGAGCTGGGCAGAGTAGAACATCCAGTGATCTGATGATAACCTGTCTTAGGCTAGTGCATGAGATATGTAAATCAACTGTCACTCACAACAAGGGGGCGTTTTTGACAAAGTTCAAGACTTACAGAAATCTTGACAAACTGAACAATAAAAGAGGATTGCTCAGGCCTCAATTAAATCTGTGTGGCAAGACTGGGCTCAAATGTGCCTGGGAAAAAGATTTGAAGGTTACGTTCTCCCAAAAACAAAAAGAAAAAATACTGAGATCTGTGCACAAAACATCAATAGCAAGTAGATTCCAAGAGGGGGGTTATAAGATTCTCACCCGGTGGTATAGGACCCCCAAGCATGTTACATGACATATTCCCACAGATGCCGAATACATGTTGGCGATGCGGGAAAGTAGAGGGTACAATGCTGCACATTTTTTGGGAATGCGATAAGATTAGAGAATACTGGAAGATGGTGGAGGAAACAGTAAAGCAAATTACAGGGGTGTCCCTCGGAGACAACCCGGCTGCATTTTTATTAAACGATGTTCCAATGTCGGTTGAAAAATATAAAAAATCATTATTAAAACATCTTCTCACGGCGGCAAGAGCCTGTATTCCTGCTCTTTGGAAAAAAGATGTACCTCCCACGAGGGCCCAATGGTGGGCCAAAGTGGGAGAAATTCAACAAATGGAAAACCTGACAATGACTATAAGAGATCAGGAGGAGAGGTATGGGGCCACATGGGCACCCTATTTTCTATATAGGGGGGAGGTAGGTGAGGGGGGGGGGGGGTCGGGTGACGCCGGGGGGGGAGAGAGAGACGAGGGGGGAGATTCTACTTCGACATGAAAGGAAATCCCCCTTTTTTTTTTTTTTTTTTTTTATTTGTGTGTTTTTCCATGTTTGTTTTTGTTGTTCTTGCTGTTTTAGAGGGATTAGTGGGAATCCCAAAAGAACAGTGGATGTAAAACATAAGCCAGAGAATATGTGCTTGATAGTTGTGATGTTACAAAGAGTGTTAAATGTAAAAGACGAAATGTGTTGTTTAAAAATTATTAAAATAAAAATTTTAAAAAAAAAAAAAAAAAAAAGACTGGGCTCAAATGAAAGGAAATCTTATTCTCTACATTATGACATCAAAAAAAATAAAAATAATAATTGGGTTTACATCCACTTTAAATCTCATACAGCAGATATACAGCTAGAAGCTTTTTCCCTAAAGAGATTCCAAACCATCATTTGTACAAAAAACAAAAGAAAGAAAAGATATTCCAAAACAAAAAGGTACATTTTCAAGGCACTACTCAGACACAACATTTCTACATATTCCCCACAGTATAGCAAATCTTAATTTTTTGAGTTCAGTTTAACTTTAATGTAAAATTACTTTACTTCAGGACATTAAGCCAGCTTAGTTAACCCCTTGACCAAAAGATTTACCCCCCTTCATAACCGGGCCATTTTTGGCGATACGGCACTGTGTTACATTAACTGACAATTGCATTGTCATGCAATGCTGTACCCAAATAAAATGTCTGTCCTTTTTACCACAAATAGAGCTTTCTTTTGGTAGTATTCGATCACCTCAGTGTTTATTTTTTCACTATAACCATAATAATAAATAATAATAATAATAATAATTTCTTCATGAATTTAGGCCAATATGTATATTGATTGTAGATGCTATATCGTTTGCACAAACCAAACTGTCAAATGTATTTTTTATTTATTACTAGTAACGGCGCCGATCAATGACTTATAGCGGGTTTGCAATATTGTGGCGGACAATCTGACACTGACTTTTTGGGAACCAGTGACACCAATACAGTGATCAGTGCTAAAAATATGCACCGTCACTGTACAAATGACACTGGCTGGGAAGGGGTTAAACATCAGGGCGATCAAAGGGTTAACTGTGCCTAGTTTGTGTTTTACTGTACTGTGGGAGGTGCTTTTACTAGGGGACGAGATGGAATTTATTCTCTGCTTTGCAGGGACACAAATTCCATCCCTGCCCTCCTGTCAGAATGGCAATCTGCCTTGTTTACATAAGCAGATAACAGTTGTGTGCCCCACTACTCTGAAGTTTTGCAGAGAATATTACATATACACACACAAAAACACACACACACACACACACACACACACACACACACACACACACAATGCCACCCTCTAGCAGTAAAACTTTTATAGGGCGGACCTAAACTGGATAAAATATAATAAGAGTATAAATTAGTCTTCTGTAATCTTCTGGCCAGCAGCCCCCAAATGGAAGCAGGAGGGGCAGTTATCTGAGTCACAACTCTATTGCTTTGTACAGTGATGCCACTTTAAAGGCAACGTGTCTTAAAACGGACTGTCATTGCTGACCTCCATATAAAAAACGCCATTTGCCAAACAGTTATGTTGACACGCTGCCTCGCGGATCCAAAATAAGCGTGCAGATTAAGAAAAATGTATAAAAGTTGCAAGTCCTTATGTGCAGGGCTGCAAGTTACCGGATTCCAATAATGAAGAAATAGGGTCAACATTAATGTAAAGCAGCTTGCATTTTCAGATGCAGTAGACAATTAACACACTTGCAGAACAGGAATGCAAAATGATGACCCCATCAGTGTGCTGCTACCACTTAATTACAGGCTGAAGTAGGTCCTAGACCAGGCCCCATAACATACAGTATCTCACAAAAGTGAGTACACCCCTCACATTTTTTGTAAATATTTTATTAGATCTTTTCTTAATGTGGCAACACTGAAGAAATTACACTTTGCTACAATGTAAAAGTATTGAGTGTACTTCTTGTATAACAGTGTAAATTTGCTGTCCCCTCAAAATAACTCAACACACAGCCATTATGTCTAAACCGCTGCCAGCAAAAGTGTCCAAATTGGGCCCAAAGTGTCAATATTTTGTGTGGCCACCATTATTTTCCAGCACCGCCTTAACCCTCTTGGGCATGGAGTTCACCAGAGCTTCACAGGTTGCCACTGGAGTCCTCTTCCACTCCTCCATGACGACATCACGGAGCTGGATGATGTTCGCGACCTTGCACTCCTCCACCTTCCGCTTGGATGCCCCACAGATGCTTAATAGGGTTTAGGTCTGGAGACATGCTTAGCCAGACCATCACCTTTACCCTCGGCTTCTTTAGCAAGGCATTGGTCATCTTGGAGGTTGGTTTGTGGTCGTTATGTTGGAATACTGCCCTGTGGCCCAGTCTCCAAAGGGAGGGGATCATGCTCTGCTTCAGCACATGTTGGCATTCATGATTCCCTCAATAAAAATATAGCTCCCCAGTGCCGGCAGCACTCATGCTGCCCCAGACCATGACACTCCCACCACCATGCTAGACTGTAGGCAAGACATACTTGTCTTTGTACTCCTCATTTGGTTGCTGCCACACACGCTTGACACCATCTGAACCAAAATAAGTTCATCTTGGTCTCATCAGACCACAGGACATGGTTCCAGTAATCCATGACCCTAGTCTGCTTGTCTTCAGTTTGCAGGCTTTTTTTGTGCATCATCTTTAGAAGAGGCTTCTTTCTGGGATGACAGCCATGCAGACCAATCTGATGCAGTGTGCGGTGTATGGTCTGAGCACTGACAGGCTGACCCCCCCACCCCTTCAACCTCTGCAGCAATGCTGGCAGCACTGATATGTCTATTTCCGAAAAAGACAACCTCTGGATATGACACTGAGCATGTGCACTCAACTTCTTTGGTGGACCATGGCGAGGCCTGTTCTGAGTGGAACCTGTCCTGTTGAACCACAGTATGGTATTGGCCACCGTGCTGCAGTTCAGTTTCAGGGTCTTGGCAATCTTCTTATAGCCTAGGCCAGGGATATGCAATTAACAGACCTCCAGCTGTTGCAAAATTACAGGTCCCATCATGCCTCTGCCTCTAGGTGTCATGATTGTGGCTGTCAAAGTCTTGCTATGCCTCATGGGGTAGTTCTGCAACAGCTGTAGGTCTGCTAATGACATATCCCTGGCCTAGGCCATCTTTATGTGGAGCAACAATTATTTTTTTTCAGATACTCAGAGTTCTTTGCCATGAGGTGCCATGTTGAACTTCCAGTGACCAGTACAAAAGAGTGAGAGCGATATCAGCAAATTTAACACACCTGCTCCCCATTCACACCTGAGACCTTGTAACACTAACGAGTCACATGACACTGGGGAGGGAAAATGGCCAATTGGGCCCAATTTGGACATTTTCACTTTTGTTGCCAACGGTTTAGACATTAATGGCTGTGTGTTGAGTTATTTTGAGGTGACAGCAAATTTACACTGTTACACAAGCTGTACACTCACTACTTTACATTGTAGCGAAGTGTAATTTCTTCAGTGTTGTCACATGAAAAGATATAATAAAAGATTTTCAAAAATGTGGGTTGTGTGCTCACTTTTGTGAGATACTATAACTGCACTTCCAGGTTCCAGGACCTCTCTAGGCTGTCTGAATCACAAGACTGACCGAGTACAAATACAAATCCTTTGTCAGTTAAAATAGTTGACAAATATGTAATTTAACTGTGCTTTTAAATCTTTGCCTAGGTCATTATTTTGTAGTTATAAAAGCAAATCATAAATCAACATACATTCAGGTTAACTTCAGGCTTTTAACCAAGACCTTAATGTTGATTTTTTTTATGTAGAAGGGGCAATTTAGACACGGTCCCTATGAAATGGTACCCACCTGTGGGAAGGTGGCTGGGACAGAACTAGGACTGCCACTGACAATTACTAAGCGAATTCTGCACATTTGTTCACTGTGCTCCTACTGACAACTGCACTTACCATAAAACCTGGTTAAAATAGGAGCTGCATATTCCTTTGCCTTAAAAATATTGTAGTTTTTTATTATTATTATTATTATTATTAAGCAAACGCATTTTAAAAACAGCAAAATTACGTTGGACGAGGCCAATTTAATACACTGCAAAAAGTCTTGTCGATAATAGTACATTTAAGTTGTTTTTCTAAAAAAAAACATTCATACATCAATTGAAAATACAAAATAAATTTTATGCATACGTGCGTACATTTAAACAAAACTATTAAAAAAGACATAATATGCTCACCTATGGATTAAATTATGAGAATGCAAATAAGCTAATCCCTGCAGTGCTCCGTGTGTAATTGCGGCAATTTCATTTTCTTGCAATGGCTTTTTGTGTACTGAAAGAAAAGCATCGAATATTAAAAAGGCAGCACATGTCCAAAAACCTGTAACCTTTAAGGCTAAATTACTAACATTTATTATTCTTTGGCATGCAAGCATAAGCAGCTATGGATGTCTGAATTCATATGGCTCAAGTGCTAGTATATTACTGTATCCGTCTATAGAATTTGTAGACAAAAAAAAAAAACACCAGCAACAGTTTTCTGAAATCTAATTTCTTGGTTTCTAATAAGAAGGGCTGCCTGTTCACTTATGACAACCTCCAAAGCTAAAAACGGCTCGATTTTCTCTCATTCAGTCTGCTGATTGAACAAGAGAAAAATCAAATGACTCCTCTAGAATGGATGGAGGAATTTCCACTGCCAGTTACTGTATTCCGCTGCCATGGCACCTGTGGCTGCCTAAATATAATGCCACTGACGAACAGTGGCTGCAGTCACTGTTCAACCAATAATTTTCCACTTGGCTCAATTTTTTTTTTTACTTTTTTCGAGCCAGGGGGCGCTGACAGGGCTAGACACAGCTCAAATTTTGTGCATTTAAGATAGAATAAGCGGAAATACCAACTTGCCTGACTAGTTAGTCTAAAAATCCATATTGGCTGTAGCAGATTTGTAGCTTAGGGGAAGGGGGAAGTGTGTGTGTGTGTGTGTGTGTGTGTGTGTGTGTGTGTGTGTGTGTGTGTGTGTGTGTGTGTGTGTGTGTGTGTGTGTGTGTGTGTGTGGCCTAAAAAACAGCAGATCAAAAATTGCACATACTATTCACAACACAGCTGTAAACAAACAAGTAGTGAAAGAAAAAAAAAAAAAAAAAAAGAAGACAGGGACACCACCTACTTGCTGCAAAACTGCAAATCTGAAGAGATAAAACCTCTTCCACCCGGCCACCCCACGTGTCATTTTAAATAGTAGTGAATGCCGGGGGAATCCCGCCAGCTACTGATCGTTACTCCAAACAGAGGGCCGTCTTTCAGCTCGGTCTTTGTGCTGAGTGCACAATAAGCACACCCCCAGCACAAACATTGGCAGCCCAGCAAGGCATATATGTGGCCATTAAAGCCCACCCTTTTGCTACCACACATGTGTTGTGCAGTCATAAATGGGTAAATAAATCATTTCATGTTTAGTAGACAAAATAAAAAAAAAATAATTAATAATAATTAAAAAAAACTATTTTTTTTTCAGTCCTGAGCATAAGCAATGAGCTTTAAAAACACTATATATGTTTAACTTCGGTAAATTAAAAAAATTACCTTCTAGTAAGTCTGATGCAGATCCTAAACAATATTCCATGACCAGCTACGAAGAGAAGAACATACATATTATCTTTTTGGAAAATATTAAAAAAAAATATATATATAAAAACACCAATCAACTGCCGCTGAACAGAAAACTGACATAATAACTTTTCAAAAGTTGTAGAACAATTCTAAATCACAGAACAAGTGCAGCATGTAAAAAAAACAAGTTAGTTAAATGACCATGAAAACTAAAGCAGCCACCACATACAAGGACAGGTAAGCTGCAATAGATTACGTTTTAGTTCTTGGGTTAAGGTATAATTTACAAAAATGTATAACAGCGAGATGTGTTAGGCCCATTGTTCTCATGTAACTATATGTGATGCACATCAAAGGCTTTTCCAACCTTCTATTAAATCAAAGTAGCTGCAAGGGTACAAATAGTGATAGAAATGTAATTATTTTTAGTTTTTTTTTTTTATTATTACGGTCAATAGTTTTATTAGACTTATGGGTCTCGCTCTAAAGCAGTGCAATTACATTTATTGCAAAGTAATTCTACAACGCAAACGCATCCTGTTTACAGATCTCACTAGGACTGCCCTCTACTGGTAGATATTATAGTAATAAAAAATTGTGACTTATGAATAAAAAAAATCCTTAAATGTGAACAGCAAAAAGTTTACAGGTTATGCAGCTTGGCTCAAATAAGTAGAAATAGTTCTTTGTACCTTCTTTGGACTGTAAAAAATAACTTTTGAATAAAGTATGGTACACGGGCTTCTTTAAAGCTTTACAACAAGTTATAATGCAGCTACCTTCAGGGGATTGAACACTGGCAAAAAAAAAAGCTGCAGGGGCATGCCCTATATATGCCATTCCATTTCCAGCTAGCCAGCAATAGGGAGATCCTAAAAAAGGGTCCTGTACTGTAACTTTAGGAAACACATTTCACTGATAAGTCAGAACCTCTACTTTCCCGATTGTATAACACAGAGCAGAGCCAAAACCAAGGCAAGCACCTTGGTACCCAGGGGCCGTGGACGGGCTAAGGGAAGTGTGACAAACTGGTAATGGTGATCACCCACTGCAAAGTAGATAGCCTTGATGAGGCAGAAAAATGGAAATGTGCAGCTAGGCATTCCAGCTATAGTATATAGAGCCAATAGAGGTCAGACATTTTCCCAGAAGAAGGGAGACAACGACAAACCTGGCATTTTTCCCGCAAAACTTTAAACCTGTAGGAAAAAGTTGAGAGTTCTCAGATCCAGAATGAACCAATTGCCTCCATTAAAGTTTGGGAGCGGTAAAGAGATTAAAGTAGAAACCTGTACTGTTGGTACATGGGCGATGACGACTTCACCCCAGAAACGTTGGACAGCAGGCAGCAGGTCCGTGCTGGTTTGGGAGCATTTGGCAGGAAGGATGCACAGAGTAAAGTCAGTTTTTCGCTCCTAGTGTCAGACATTTTCTGGGACCAGAAAGCTGAAGATGTCCCCCCACTCTGACAAGAGGGTGCAACCCATCACTGCGAGGAGGCCTTGGCTGGTTTGAAAGGCCATGTCTTCTTACGAAAGTAATCTCCCATTTAGATTTAACATTGGAAGACAGAGGTAGGAAAGAAACCCTCCTTAACCTCAGGGGTAGAAGACCTACTGGTAGAGGCACAAGCCTTTATTTTTTGGAAGAGGAGAGTACTCTTACCCCCATGAGCTCCTTAACATACTTATCCAAGGAGGGACTAAACAGGTGTTCACCTTCAAAAGGGAACTACTTTTCTTGCAGGGGAGCTCTGCTGACCAGTATTTAAGCCAGAGAATCCTAAGCATGTGTTCAGATAAGAGGCTCATCCTGGAAATTTAACCACTTGCTGACTGCAATACATAAACATATGTTTGCAAGTGGTTTACTGGGATTACGTCTGAAGATATCAGCCATGACCCTGGTATCGTTTTTTGCAGCTGGCTTTGTCATGAAATCGTCCCGAACTGCACATGAGCCCAAGAAAAGATTTTCGAAATTATTTGTGAAGCGCCTCCAACCCTTTTATTCCTTAGGGTCTCTGCTAAAAATAAATAAAGTTTGGGGGTTGTACGTAATTTTCTAGCAAAAAAAAAAAAAAGATTAACGTAAAAAAGTAACAAAAAGTGCCAGAAAAAGCCAGGTCGGCAGGTGGTTAAGAAAGTGTATCCGCCAAGCCATTCAAGCAGCAGCATAGGGCTGAAGGCAATAAGTTTGCCTGACTATATAGACAGAGGGATCCATAAAAATTGAGAAAAGATTCTGATCATATGCCAGGTCCTGACAGCAATGGTCTGACAGACTGCAATAAATACAACTGTAGGTTGCACAGAGGGGGCCATCAAAGCATGATAGCCTTAAGGCCCTTTCACACGGGCTGTCCTGATCAGGTTCGCCTGTCAGTTTTTCAAGCAGACCTGATCGGACACTTCATTCACCTCTATGGAGCGGCGCATGTCACTTGTGACATGCCCAGATGGATGGAGGTCCTATTTCCATCCGTCTGGTGGACCGGATGGGTTCAGATGAAAACAGACAAGCGGTCCATTTTCATTCGATCTCCCCATAGAGGAGAGCGGGACTGTGTCCATCTCCATTCGGCTTAGTAAGCGGAGACAGACCTGTCATCTGTCTGCTCAGCGGAGCGATCCCCTACCGAGCAAGCGGATCCCGCAGAGCGGAGGCACCCATGTGAAAGAGGCCTTAAGTAGGACCTCTCTTTTTTATCTGTAAAGGGGGGAGGGGGGGGGAAACCTGCGCAAACCAGTAAAGGGAAAAAACACGAATCAATAAAAGACAACAGCTGCCGCAGCCACCATCAAAGTGTTCACACACCAACAGTCAGTAAGAGTCAATATATAAAGTATATATAAAAATGGAGCGCTAGCAATGAATAATAACGAATAATAATTAGCAATAAGTGGTTCTTAATCCAGACCACTAATAATGAATAGTTGGTAAAAAAAATATATATAAATTTAAAATAGATAATAATAATAATAATAATAATAATAATAATAATAAAAGTGTGGCGCTTAATGGAAGGAAGGATACCAATCCTAGGGGAGGGACTCCAAAGGATGGTTCCTGGAAAAGCGTCTGAGAGTTACTGATTTAAACATAGCATTTTGTTGCTATACAATCTTGGTTTAAATCAGTAACTCTCAGACGCTTTTCCAGGAACCATCCTTTGGAGTCCCTCCCCTAGGATTGGTATCCTTCCTTCCATTAAGCACCACACTTTTATTATTATTATTATTATTATTATTTTCTATTTTAAATTTATATATATTTTTTTACCAACTATTCATTATTAGTGGTCTGGATTAAGAACCACTTATTGCTAATTATTATTCGTTATTATTCATTGCTAGCGCCCCATTTTTATATATACTTTATATATTGACTCTTACTCTCTTTTTTATCTACCGTGTCTTAACCCAGGAATTATCCTCCACAGGGGCAATGAGGGTCTTGTTAAATAAGAATCCAGATCCAATCAACTTGGCAATAATCTCCTTTAATTATTGAGAAATGTTTGTTAAGGTAGCAAAAAAATCTCTTAAGTGAGAAACCAAGATCTTGACCAAATGAGGTAGCAAAAATCTAAATCAATGACAGAAATAAATAGGCTTCATGCTTTTCTTACAAGGAACAGTATCCACAGTTACAGTATATTTACTTAACAATAGCATAGGAATGTCCAGAGATTTGCCAACTTGCCTCCCAAGCCTATTCTGACACTTCTCTCCCACATGTAAAAATCATCTTTTTCTTACTAGAAAACTACTTAAAACCCCCCCAAACATTATATATTTTTAAGCAGAGGCCCTGGAGAATAATATTGGTGAATGTTGCATATTTTTAGGTCACACAATATTTGCGCAGCAGTTTTTCAAACACAATTTTTTGGGAAAAACACAATTTAATGAGTTTTAATGTGCAAAACCAAATAGAATACTAAATTGTTCGGTAAAAAAGAAAAAGAAAAAAAAAAAAAACACGACGTTACAGTGAGTAAATGTATATAAAAAATGTCACGCTTTAAAATTGCATATGCCGGTAATATGGCGCCAAGCTAGGGTACCTAAATTTCTCGTAACCGGCCAATAAAACACACAACTAAAACCGGAAGTGACAAAATACTCATTGCTTCCGGTTTCTTAGACCATAGAGATGATCAGGGACGCTCTTGTCCTCAAGTCAGCTGCGGAACTACCAACTGAAATCCTGAGTTCCTCAGTGGGACGGGAGAGCCCGGGAAGGGGGCGGGATGGGCCCTTCCACTGGATCGCTTTTACAGGCAGTGGTTCATTAGCCGTTATAATCGAGTTTACCAAAAAAAAAAAAAAAAAAGGATACTGGATGATGCTTGTAGCTGCAGGCATCATCCCAGTAGAACCACTGCAACTCAAGGACCTAAAGGGACGTCCTTGGGAGGAAAGTGGTTAAACTGATATTGTTAGGGAAGAATTACCTTTTCCAATGAAAGGCAAAATTGGCATTGGGGTTTGGTTCCTTCAAACCAATGTCATCAGAAACTGTGAAAAGCTGAATTCAATCATGCTAACAAGAACTGGATATGTGTGAAATTTATCTGTGACAGCACATAGTAGCATGCAGGGAATAAACATCCCAAAGCAATATCTGTTCTACAACAGAATAATTTTATCTACTAGGCTGGCTACATGACAATCACTTGTGTAAAGTTAAAAAGGGTAACCACACATCAAAAATAACCCCAAAATTAGTAAAGCCCCTTTCACATGGCAAGCCCACTCGGACCCGCCTGTCCATTTTTCAGGCGGATCTGAGCGGGCCATCCATTGACTCCTATGGGGAGACGGATGTCAGCAGAGATGTGTCCGCTGACACCCATCTGCCATCCGATCCGCTAAAATCAAAACGTATGGCTATTTGATAAAAACAGACATGCTGTCCGTTTTCGTCCGATCCCTCCATAGGAATCAGCGGCGCTTTGACAGGCCCCTCCCCACTCAGTGAGCAGAGATGGACCTGTCATCCGCTGGCTCAGCGGAGATCAATGGAGAGATCTCCTGCTGAGCTGGCGGACTCCGCTGAGCGGATCCGCCTCCTGTGAATGGACATTTTGTTTTTCTTCTGGTATTAGTGACACTTCTGGCAAATAAACATGAAACACAATAGCTTGAGTAGAGATCATCAGTATGAAGTAAAACATCCCATATAACACAAAAAAACACATAAAGATCCACTGAGACCATGCAGATACAGGGATAACACAATGTCAGAGTTGTATTTGAGTAAAATTATTCTTACCCATGCTGTATGCTCCCTCAAATAGCAGCCTTTATATTCTATACTGTTCGGATGTTGTATCCTTTGAAGAAATTTCACTTCTTTGATGATATCCTGCCATTTCTGTAGAAGGAAATATAAAAAAATCTTTGCTATGACTAATATAAAAGAAGCGATAAAAAATAAAAAAAACAACATCCTAAAGAACAATTGTAAGAGGAAAACGTCTAAATGGGCTACAGTCTTTCTTCAAAGATTTAGAACAGGTCATCTTTGTAAAAAGGTATTAAAAAAAAGACAGAACATTATAAATACCGGAGAAATGTTTTACTTTAAAACAGAAAGCAATGTGGAGATTTTGCAAATGAAACCAAAATAAAGTCATTAGGAAAAGGAATAAAAATTTAGGGACATTAAAGAAGAACTTCACTTGATGACAGAAAGTGGCTGGGGAGGGTGAAGGTTCCCTTTACCTGCATCTCATCAACAGACTATAGATTAGTGTTCTATAACCCCAATTTCAAAAAAGTTATGACGCTGTGTAAAATCTACATGAAAAACAGAATGCAATGATTTGCAAATCTCAACCCCATATTTTATTCACAATAGAAAACAAATGATTAAACTGAGAAAATTTATGGCAGCAACCCGTCTTAAGAAAGTTGGTACAGGACCAGGTTTACCACGGTGCTACATCCCCTCTTTTTTAAACAACACTCTGTAAAAGGTCTGGGAACGGAGATCAGTTGCTGGAGTTTTGGTAAAGGAATGTTGTCCCATTCTTGCCTGATATAGGATTGTAATTTAGCAACAGTCCTGGGTCATCTTTGCCTTATTCTTTAAGGATGGGCCAATATTTTTAGTTGGTGAAAGGTCTGGACTGCAGGCAGGCCAGTTGAGCACAAGGACTCTTCCACTACAAAGCCCTGTTTTCAAATATATCAGCGAACTAGGCCTAGAAAAATCCCTTAAACAGTAAAAACTAAGCTGCTGGATTACCTCTGCTCTCTAGCAGGATGATATATGGTAAACCTCTGCCTATCTTCTGAGACACTGACTCCCCAATCTGAAAAGTAGCATGTAAAAATTTAAATATATCACACAGTGCATATCATCAAAAGATTCTAAGAATCTGGAGAAATCTCTGTGCACAAGGGGGAAACAATATTGAATCTTCTGACCTTCAGGCACCACTGCATTAAAATAGGAATGATTCTGTGGATGGACATCACAGCAGGGGTTCAGGAATACTTCCAAAAATCACTGTCTGAATACAATTCACTGTGCCATTCAAAAATGCCAGTTAAAGCTCTATCATCATGTAAAGAAGAAACCATATCAGAGCACGATCCAGAAAGCTGCAGTCTTCTCTGCAGTCCTGGGTCCTGGGTCAAAGCTCATTTAAAAATGGTCTGTTGCAAAGTGGAAAACTATACTGTGGTCAGACAAATCAATATTTGACGTTCTTTGGTAACAATATGCGCCGCATCCTCTGGACTAAAGAGGAGAGGGACCTTCTGGCTTGTTTTTAGCGCTCAGTTCACATCTGAAAAGGCACCATCAATGCTGAAAGATATATCCATGTTTTAGAGCAGCATATGCTCCCATCTAGAGGATATCTTCTTCAGGAAAGGCCTTGAATATTTCTGCAGGGCAAAGCTAAACCGCATACTGCATGTATGACAACAGTGACATAATCTAGAGTACAGAATATCAAAAGATTCAGAGAAAATTGAGAAAAATGTGTGAAGGGTATAATGACTAAATGCAATACTGGATGCCTGTGATTTTCAGGCCTCAGACTGCACTGTATTAAAAACAGGCATGATTCGGTGGTAATTACCACTTCACGGGCTCAGGAATACTTCCAAAAATATCTGAACACAGTTTGGCATGCCATCCTAAAATGCAAGTTTAAAGTCCAACTCTAGGGCTGCATGGGTCAACTGCTCGTTTTTTTCTAGGAGTGAGCATAAAGTTTATACTCACCTGATCCTTCGATCCTCCGGAACCCCATGCTCCCCCACGGTCCAGCGGTGGACTTCTCGTGTCTATGGAGCATGCTCTGGGTGTGCTGGCATCAGGAACAGTCCATTTTCAAGACCACATGAGCATGGGGGTGCTGGACCGGTCTTGTGCAGGGAGAATCGGAGGATCAGGTACGTATATCTCTGCTGTCTTCTACTCTAGAAAAAAAAAAAAAACAAGCAGTTAACCCATGCACAGCAGGCACAGGCCAACTGCAAAGGGGGAAAGAATTGTTGCCCGGAGTTCAGCTTTAAAGCTCTGTCATGCAAATAAGTCATATCTGAATATGATCCAGAAACACGATCGTCCTCTCTGGGCTCATTTAAAATAGTCTGTTGCAAATGTGAAAAAAGTGTTCTATAGACACACGAAGGAACCATGGGTGCCACATCTTCCGGAGCAGAGAAGAGGGGTACCTTCTGGCTGGTTAGCGCGCAGTACAAAAGCCTGCCTTTTTGCTGGTATGGGGGTGCATTAGGGTGTATGGAATGGGCAGTTTGAACATCTGGAAAGGCACCATCAATGCTGAAATATATATATCCAGGTTTTAGAGCAGCCTATGCTCCCATCCAGGTGGCTTCTTCAGGGAAGGCCTTGAATATTCCAGCAGGACAATGCTAAATCGCATTCTGCATCTATGACAACAGCATAGCTTCATAATAGAAGAATCCAGGTGCTTAACTGGTCTGCCTGAAGTCCAGACCTTTCACCAATTGAAAGTTTTTGGCGCATCTTGAAAAGAAAAAAATACGACCAAAAAAAAAAAAAGAAAAAAAGAAAAAGATCCAGGACTGTTAAAATCCTATATGAGGCAACAATGGAACATTTCTCTTCCAAAACTCCAGCAACTGTTCTCAGTTCCCAGACATTTACAGAGAGTGTTGTTAAAAGAAGAAGGGGATGCTACACCTTGGTAAACATGGTCCTGTCTACTTTTTTGTAATGTGTTGCTACCATCAATTTCACAATTACCTTATTTTTTTCTTAAAATGGTAAATTCTCAGTTTAACCACTTGCCTACTGGGCACTTTTACCCCCTTCCTGCCCAGGCCCAATTTTCAGCTTTCAGCACTGTCACAGTTTGAATGACAATTGCGTGAGCATGCAATACTGTACCCATAAGAAATTTATTGTATTTTTTTTTCACAAAAATAGAGCTTTCTTTTGGTAGTATTTAATCACAACTGGGTTTTTAATTTTTTGCTAAACAAATTTTTTTTCCCCATAGGTTGTTATAAACGAGGTAATTTTTCTCCTTAACTGAGGTGCGCTGGTGATGCTGCACTGATGGGCCCTAATTGGCAGCACTGGTGCAACTGCACTGATAATCAGTGCCCTAATTATCAATGCCAATGTCCCTTTAACATAAGCCAATTATCGGCTTTCTTCTCTACTCACACTGTCAGCTTGAGGAAAGAAAAGCAAATAACAATCTTGCGTTAACATCCTGTGATCAGCTGTCATTGGCTGACAGCTGACCACGTGGTAAAGGGCCGTTGTGATTGGCCCTGTACCTCGATCTGCGATCAGCTAAATCTGAAGGACTCTGCGATCACAAAGAGCCACGCAATCACGGGAGGACGCAATCCCGGCAAACAGAGCCCACGCTGTAGCCTCTTTCAGCTATAGCACGGACAGGAAGCAGTTAAACATTTGCTATATCACATTTTCTGTTGCAAATAATATGAGATTTGCGAACCATTGCATTCTGTTTTTATGCAGAATTTATTCCCAACTTTTTTGGAATTGGGGTTATACAAAATAGTGTCTAAATCAGTTTTTGCCAGCTCCAGGCTACCTGCCTTTTCTTATTTATTTATTTTTTTAACACATTGAGAAATACATGGCTAAGATGCTGTTAATTTCTGTTTTGAATTTGAATTGCTGTGCTGTAACCCACACCTAGCTCAATCATCAATATCACAGCATCCATAAAATCAAGATTTCTACAGTACAGGTCTTCAATAAAGCATTTAACCCTTTTACTGCGAGGGATGCAAGGCATACAGCGGCACAGAACAGTTTCCAGCTGGCCAGGTCAGTATGGCTTACGTCGATTGCATTCCCCCTTCTGCTATAAGCGTATGGTGACTTCAGTGACCATGAACAGAGCAGAATTGTTCAGCAGACTCTGTTGAACAAAAGAATAGCTGTGATCAGCAGCTGATAAGCCGCTGATCGCAGCTTTTCATCTAAAACTGCTTGGATATGTCCATGGCTGTATGCAAACACCTTTGAATCCTGACCTGGACACAGAAATACACTCCTTCTTGAGGCCATGCAAATGAGGTCTACAATACAAATGTGTGTTGCTGCACATTGTGTTTAAAAGTGGAGTGCAGGGCCTAACAAAAAAGGGTTAAATGAATACACAAACTAGAATACACTGAGGTAAGTGTATAAGCATGGTTGCTGCAGTGCTTCTGGTGTTGAATGAAAAAGAACACTTACACTCCCCACCCCCATCCCTTTAGATGTGCATGGTTCCTCTTCTTCCTTACTGGCTAACCATCAGCAATCCTAGGGGAATACAAATCTAAATGACACACTTCTGCTGGCAACTTCACATAAGAAAAAGTAAACTGCTAAAATGTTTCTTGGACCCAGCACAGCTATTAAAAAGGCCAAAAGCAAAGAGTAAGACCACTTTCACACCAAGGGCGTATTGCAGGCGCTATATCGTTAGAAATAGCGCCTGCAATACGCCCTATAACAGCTGCACCATTGTCTGCAGTGTGAAAGCCCAAGGGCTTTCACACTGCAGCGGTGCGCTGGCAGGGTGTCAGGAAAAGTCCTGCCAGCAGCTTTTTGGAAGCAGTGAACTCACCGCTCCTCCAGCGCTGCTCCCCATTGAAATCAATGGGGCAGCGCTGTAACATCGCTGGCAAAACGCAGCAATGGCGGCGGTTTGCCGGGGTTTTAACCCTTTCTCGCCCGCCAGCGGGGGTAAAAGTGCCCCGCTAGTGGCCGAAATGCGCTGCAAATCCGACGGTAAAATGCCGCTAAAAATAGTGGCGTTTTACCGCCGACGCTATAGGCTTTGCGGTGTGAAAGGGGCCTTAGTGCAGTTGGGAAGGGCGGCAGTTAAGTTAACCTTTCACTTTGCCCTGGAAGGTCAACTTTTACTGAAGATTAACTTTACTACCCCAATTAAAATAATCACCATCAATTATTTTTCTTCAGCACCAATAACAGAAAACCACTTTAAAAATGTTTTCGTAGGCAAGCAGTAGAGACTGCATACTGAAGAGTTGCATGAATAGAACCTACAGTACGTCAGCTAAAACTCCATTCACAGCCCCTGATGTCAAATTAATTATGTGGTAGAAAGGCATGCAAATCGAAATGTCAACAGCATAACAATTATCACCCCAATTTGTAACCAGTAATAGCTGTGATGGTAATAACCAGCAAACAATGTGTAGAGCAGGGGTGCCCAATCTTGAGGAGCGAGGGCCACTTTAGCAACTTGGTAACCGGTCGCGGGCCACAATGAGCGTAGCGGGCGGATGGCAGGTCTGTGTCCACTCTGCATATGTAGAGCAGACACAGATGCAGCCCGCTCTACCCTAAGGGCACTCCGATCCACCCACACAGAAGGGGACAGATTCCCTTCTGTTTTTTTAAGCAGATCGGATTTCAGATAGGCAGGTGTAAACGGACACAAGTCCATTTACATCTGCTGCTCTATAGAGGTGAATGGAGAGTCCGTTTGAGTCCACCTGAAAAACAGACAGGCGGACCCGATTGGACCGGTTGTGTGAAAGGGGCCTAAGGCTGCTTTCACACTAATGCACAGTGGTTTACCTGAACCTCAACTGACCTTGATCTTCACTTCTTCCTCAGGATTCCTGCAGCTGGCTGCTGCTGTCCCCCAGGGCTGGTACTGCTGACGGGCTGGTACTAGTACTGCTCGTGGGTACTGATGGTACTAGTACTGCATACTGGCACTGATACTGTGTACTGGTACTGCTGGCTGGTATTGGTACTACTGGCAGGTACTGCTGGTGGGTACTGGTACTACTGGCGGGTATTGCCGGTGGGTACTGGTACTGCTGGTGGGTCCTGTTACTGCTGGCACTGATAACTGGTACTGCTGGCTGCTACTGATGGCTGCTGTCCTAGGTCGCGGGGTCCCGTGTCCCGACCGCCATCTCCGAGCATCAGTGTGACAGAAGTATGCAGCAGCTGCTGTAGAGAGCAGAGCCGATGCTTCCTGTCATAGGCGGAATACATTTGGTATCACTCCACCTGTGAAGGAGCCGGCGCTATACAGGAAGCATCGGCTTTGGATTCCTTTAGCGGTGGCTCAGTTCTTATCGCTGATGCTCGGAGATGACAGGTCGGGAACCCGCGATCTTGACTTGCCGACCCGCCATCTCAGAGCAAGACATTGCGGGCCACATAAGAGGGCGCCACATTCCACATGTGGCCCGTGGGCCAGCGGTTGGGCACCCCTGGTGTAGAGAGACAACTGTTACTTATTGGAGAACTGAAGAAAACCGAAAGAACTGAGGCTTTGTTCACACAAGTGCGATTTCAGATGCAACTTCAGTCTCAACTAACTGCATGACAACAGAATTCACATTGTTTTCAATGGTGCTTGTTCATATCAATACAACTCAGCATGGCACAATTTTGCTAAGTTTTCCTGTACTACTTTGGTACGATTCTAGCACAATTTGGGCCCCATAGAAAATGCAAACCACTTCAAAGTTATATCCCAGTTGCACAACATAATCGCACTGAAAGTCAGATCAAAATCAGATCGCAGTAGTGTGAACCTAGCCTAAATCAGTTATTAACTAAGAACTACGGATTTAAGGATGTGTTGAACCAGGGATCTCCAAACTACGGCCTTCCAGCTGTTGCGGAACTACATGTCCCATGAAGCATTGTAAAACACAAACATGACTAGGCATGATGGGAATTGTAGTTCCTGAACAACTGGAGGGCCATAGTTTGGAGACCCCTGTGTTAAACGTATCACTGGAGTTTTTAAGAGAATGCATAGCATAGGATGTTGTAGATTGTGTTTCTACACAAAATAAAAAGACCAACAAGTGTAACATTTAATTTCCAAATAAGAAATTTAACCTATGGACCACTTAAAAAACTATAGGGCACTGGGGATGGATTCTCAGCTATATTCCTTGCTCCTCCGTCATAGAAACTTCCCACATATAACTCAGAAAAGATCTGCAGATTTAGTGTTAGAGATAGATGTACAGGATTCATCCCAAATTTGGGAAATTACTGACTTGTTCAAAATAACGTCTTGACAGTAGAGACGAAGTAGAACAAAATTTGTACAGGTTGGTATATGGTACCCTCCAGGATCGCCCATTGGGTGTCCAGGTACCAACCACAAAGTTTTCGTGGGTGTGAACAGATAGAGACCGTTTTTCACATATGGTGGACCTGTTGTGTTGTACTGCATTTCTGTGAAGAAGGGTTTCAAATGATTTCTGAACTACTAGACTCATCTTAGCCCAACATGGTCTCCTAAATCTCAAACCTCCAGGTCTTCGGAAAAGGAGCGTCAATCTACTCCTTTACAGCCTAACACCACCTAAGCAAACAATCGCTAAAGCCTGGAAATCACCTAACCTCTCCATGGCCAAAACGAAATCAATAAAAATAAATCAAGTGTGATCATTCACCCACATTCGATGAATCGACTTCAGTACAACCAGTTTGCCCATAGATGGATTGGTTTTTAGCCGGTCCTGGCTGAACCTGCCAAAAATCTATCTATGGCCGGCTTTAGAGCCCTCTTGTATCCTCTGCACATTTTCTGTATTATCTCAAAGAGCCTTCTAGTCACTATCTTGTTCTACAAACTGATGAGCCTTTATGTTGTAGAGATCCGAGCATGGGAGTGGTTTGAGTAGCTAACAAAAGACAATGGGCAAGGCTGACACCACTCAAAACCACAAAAAACACTGTTTTGTCATCCTGCAGCAGGGTTGAATGAAGTCCATTTCTGGCAGATCAACAGGTATATTTTTGTATAACTCAAATTCAAAAAAGTTGACAGTGTGTAAAATCTACATAAAGAGAATTTAATGATTTGCAAATCCATACTTTATTCACAATATAAAATATATCAATGTTTAAACTGAGAAAATGTACCAAATTTAATGAAAGAACAAGTTAATTTTAAAAACTTGATGGCGGCAACACGTTTCTCAAAAAAAGTTGGCAGAGTAAGTGGTATTAACAAGGAGGAGGTGGAAAAAACATTTTGCAACTAATTGGGTAATTGGTAACAAATCAGTAATATGACTGAGGATAAAAAGAGCATCTTAGAGAGTCAGAGGGAGAGTTTTACTTAAATTGGAGCACTCAGAATCTGGTGCAGACATGCATGGTAGCCAATCAGCTTCTAACTTCAGCTTGTTCAATTAAGCTTTGACAATAAAACCCAAAATCTGATTGTTTTTTTCTGTCTTTTCTGGGCCAAAGCTCATTTTAAAATGGTCTATTGCAAAGTGGAAAACTGGTTTAAGGTCAGACAAATCGAAATCGACAAATCGAAATTCAGCTTGCACATCTGGAAAGACCTCATCAGTGCTGAAAGATGTAGCAAGATGTTAGAGAAGCATATGCTCAGTCAAGAATGGGACAACATTCCTCTCCCAAAACTCCAGCAACTGGCCTCCTCAGTTCCCAAATGTTTACAGAGTGTTGTTAAAAGAAGAAGGGATGCTACACCGTGGTAGACATGGTCCTGTCACAACTTTGAGACATGTTGTTGCCATCAATTTCAAAATTAAAAAAATGTTTTCCCTAAAATAGTACATTCTCTCCATTTAAACATGTGATGTTTTCTTTATTCCAATGTGGTTTTATGAGATTTACAAATCATTGCATTTTTTTTTTGTAGAGCTTACAGTGTCCCAACTTTTTTGGAATGGGGGTTGTACTTGCAGGGACTTTAAAGTGGTAAAAACTGAAAATTTAAAAAAAAGTATTGTATTTGATAAGTTTCTTTTTTGTTTTGCCATGGCATACATTTGGCTAGTTAGAAGAGTCAGAAAAACAAAAAAAAAATGGAAAAAGGAAGCGTACCTCATTTGACTGCTTGCCACTGTAGGACATTTTCTTGATGGCCACCACTTCATTGGTCCGCACATCATGTGCCTAAGAAGAGAGAAAAAAAATTAATAAAATAGCCAGAAAGAAGCAGAAAAAGAAAAAAATGGATTTTCGATATATTGTTATTCAACTTTCCCAGTTTGTACCTTTTATATATGACAAATACTTTAAAGGCCGACTCCCCAGAGGTGTAAATTTTAATATGACTGAATTAATTTGCTTCAAAATAAACTGTCCCAAAGCCAAATACCTGATAGTTGCAAGTAGATTAATTATCTGTACAACACTAAAAATGGTGGGTGTGGCTTCCTTGGCTCATAAAACCCCCACCCTCCTCCTCTGACCTCACCGCAGCTAACCCACTCAGGACCCATTAACATTACATGTGTTTCCCTCCTATTTTTACCATACGGTACTTTAAAATGGGGCCTTTTCCCATGCAAGCAATGCCTTTTGCAGTGTATGGGATGTGTTAATCTACAGTTGTCCAGTAAAGTCACTTAAACACAGATAATCAGTTAAGTGCAATTGGAAACCCCTTGGCAATACACATTAAACAAAACAATGCTGCATGCATCCATTGTGAAAAAACCTCACCATTCGGAATGTGGAAAATTAAAGAAAATGAAGCCATGCCTGTGTATTCTTGAGGTCTATGGACCTCAAGTTGCAGCAAAGTGGGACCAAAGTAGTGCAGGGACTACCTTGAAGTCGCACAGATATGAACGGTACTAATTGGAAATCCACATGGGGTACGACTTGTCATGCGACTTTGCAGTCCAAAGTTGCATGACAAGTCGCACTACTGGAAACGTAGCCTAATACTTCAGGGACAACACCTTTTTCTTTTTCCTTTTTCTTACAAATATCTAGCGAGTGGAAAAAAGAACTGGACAAGAAAAATCATATTGCATTCTTTTAACATGTATTATAAGACTGCAACTGTTATTTGCTCAAATATTATATGAAAATCAGTGTTTTGTTGTTGAGAAGCAGTTGAAGCTTTAAGTATACTCTGAACAGCAGTCATTCCCACCCATGTCATGTTGGACAATTATTCACCCTGAACAAAGTAACGGGGAATGACTCACTGCCTGTACAGGCTGCACTAGTGTGTAGCCAAATGTTTCCTTTATGACAAGCGTTTGCAGGAAGAGTGCTCTCTGGTGAGCACCAATCATCTGTCTACTGTAGTGTTCATGTAGTTAGACTTAAAATAGCTGGATGATTTCTAATTGTTCTTGTACATTAAATATGTGGAAGATTAGGCTGAAATAGGGCCAAAGCCAAACAACGTTTCGTGAAGATAAAAAAAAAAAAAAAAAACAGCCCAACAGATAACTATTACTTGTTGTAAATATACACACAGTACATCAGAGATCCGGGCGGGCTGTTAATTTCTCCCAACAACCTGATTTTGAATTTGCTTTTAATTTGTAACCAGGCCCAATCCACAGAGAATGTATTTGAAAAATCAGCTGCTGCCCTTGAGAGAACTATTTTGAAATATGTCACATTATATACCCCAACATTTCTGCAGCTTAAAGTGGTTGTAAACCCTCACATGTACCCAGTGAAGTGACTGGCCTCAGGCGATACTATCATTATAATTATTTTTACACTGTTCTGGCCCCTATGGGACAAAATACATGTAGTTCTTCCTAAGTATAATCGAGTTCGACCGGCCTCCCTTCTTCCTAAGTATAATCAAGTTCGACCGGCCTCCCTTCTTCCTAAGTATAATCAAGTTCGACCGGCCTCCCTTCTTCCTAAGTATAATCAAGTTCGACCGGCCTCCCTTCTTCCTAAGTATAATCAAGTTCGACCGGCCTCCCTTCTCCCGTGTTGGAAAATCAGACAACAACTGGAAAGGAGACAGACAGATCCTAACTGCAGTTTGTCTTGGCTATGACACTTTCCAGAGACAAGAGGATTACAGGGGGGAGGAGCATGGCGCACACCCTCTTGAATCAATGTACAGTATTGTATGTGCCATACCTGTGGGGTGTCCCCATAAAAAACTGTATTAGGCATTGCTATTGGAGTGATTGAGGCTGGATACCTGTTCCAAATGGCCGCCATGCAACTTATTGAACACAGAGGGCTGCCCGCTCGGCACAGGCACCGTTCAGAAAAGCTCTTTGTATTCTCTCAATGAACGCAAAGCGTTCACCCGTTAGATGAGGTGGAGACAGTGACATCACCACCCTGCTTCTCCATCTCATCCAGTCAGGGAACACTTTGCATTAATTGAGATAAAGCAAAGTTTCCCTGAAAGTTGGAAAGTGAGCAAGCAACCTTCTGTGTTTGTATTGCAGCATGGCAACCACACAGCACAGGACCCAGAAGCTAGTGTAGATCACTATAGTAGCAGTTCCAACTACAGCAATTTCCAGCTTCCACAAGGAACCCCACAGATATGGCACATGATGATATGCAACTATGTAACAATTGGCATTTTTAAACTGCAGTTTTAAAGTGGAGTTAAGGGGTGCACCAAATGGGTTTTTGGTGCCGAAACAGACACTAGGCCGAAAACCGAAAATGACTATTATACAGGAGAAGGTCAGAGACTGCGGACATAATATAAGAGGTCAGGTGCAGCCTTGCCTGCGTGTCCCCAGTGCAGCCTTGCCTGTGCAGGGGGAGAGAGAGGAGCGCTGCCGCCTGGTTGATTAGAGTGCCGGGAACATCACAGCTTTCATTTCAATAGCCGCCACATACAGCCTCTCCCCCTTGTCCAGGGAACTTTGATAGACAGATCGCTCGTCCCAGGATTGGACGGGTGATCTCGCTATCAAAGTGCCCAAAAAAGGGGGAGGGGCTGTATGTGATGGCTCATGGCGGGGAACACACAGCTATTGAAATGAAAGCTGTGATGTTCCCCGCACTCTAATCAACCAGGTGTCTCTCCTCTGCGCTATACGACAACCCCCGTAATGGGCGGCACCAGGGGCCCATTTTCTGCCTTTTTTCTTTCGGCAGAAGGGAGTAATGTCAAAATCCTACCAACCCTACCTATCAAAACCCTACCACCTACTGTACATCCTGAAAGCTGAAAAATACCATCTGATCTGTGTACTTTGAAAGGCCCTGGAGGAGAAAGCCTATGCAAGAGGATTTGCTTCATCCCTGCGTCTCTCCTGAGGCAAGTCACTTCAGAGGGCTTATGTAAAGAAAAATTGACATGGTCTGCCCCATCTTTATTTTAAAACTTGTCTCTCCCCCCCCCCATTTCTGGTTCTCAGCCTGCTGATGTTGCTTTCCGGTTATAGGATGACTCCTTTGCCTTGCAGGGTCCTATGGGGACATTGTTGCATGCGCCCTCAAGGTTGAGAGCTCTGTTCTAGGATGTTGTGTGCAATAAACATATAGACACAAAGCCAAGGACACAAGAAACTCCAATGCCCCTCCATGTTTTGAAAGCTTATCTCCAGATTTCTGTCAATTTTGAAAAATTTATTTTGACTAAGCTGGTCCAAATGAACGATTACCTAGTTGTGAGCACTGTATAAACTTGTAATTAGCATAAGTTACATACAGTATACAGAGCTGTGTTCCAGGCAATGGGATGGAGACTGCCTGCCCCAAGCCCAGGAAAAAAAAATAAAAAAAAATAAATAAAATCAAGCTAGGAGGTGCTCAGCCAGTCACATGAAGCCATGTATTTCTGGAATGCGTACAAGGCTTCCTCTGACTGGCTGAGGTGGCCTTGCCTTCAGAGAAAGCCTTGCCCTCACTTCAGAAAATGTGAATGGCTGAGCAGCACTCAACCCGACTCACTTTTGTTCCGGGAGCAAATGCGATGTGTACTGGATGTAGCCTGGATGTAGCTGATAATACATACAGTTTACACAGCGCTTACATGTTAGTTAAGGTAATAGTTTGTTTGGGCCAGCTCAGTGGAAACAAAATAGCTGCATGCTAGTAAATGAACAACCGTTTGTGCCTGCGCTGTCCCTTGTGACATTAAACTCAGTGTGCACCCCTCCATTTCAGAAAGTTCAGGGAATCCTGGAGTTGTGGCAGAGCATACTAGATAATACAAGTCTTGTGCCAACATATACAGGAAATGTATAGCAATTTGCTTAGAACGCTTTACTTAAAATGTGTTTGTAAAGTCACATTATGACTTTACATGTATCCCCTCCAGGTTATGCTGCGAATAACTATAGCGTGTTTTTTTTTTTAAATAAAAAAAGGTTAAATACCTTTTGTTACACTGCAGCTGTGCGGTCAAGTGATCCCCCTCTGCTGCTCTTCCCCAAACTATGGAGAGAAGTGGGAGGGGCCTAGGTTCCCCTGTGACGTCAGCCGGCTAGCAGGGGGGGGGGGGGGTTGTGGGCGGGGGGGGGGGGGGGGGGGTTGATCACGTGACCACACAGTGGAGGTGTGGGGAAAGGTATTTAGTCTTTATTAAAAAAAAAAAAAAAACACCCACACTGTAGTTTTTGGCAGCGTAATCCAGAGGGGATACATATATATTTGCTGCATAGTGGTAGGAGGGGTGCGGAGGAGAGCCTCCCTTACGCTGACAGGCAGGGAGGGAGAGTGAGAGAGATACAAAGCAGAGCGTGGGATGACAGAGGCGCGTAACCCTACCACAGTATCATGGCTCAGCAGCCATGAATACTGTGGTCAGCACAGACGGGGGGGGGGGGGGGGGACAAGCAGGATCAACCAGTTATAATACAACATAGGAAGGGACAAATTACACAGCACAGGCACTGTGCTATAGATCATGCCTTAACCAGTTCCCAACCGGCTCGCGTACATTTACTGTGGCACAATGGCATTGCCGCTCATTACTAAAAATAATTAAAAAAATATATATTTTTGGGATATTATAGCAAAAAGTAAAAAAATTATTTATTTATTTTTTCAAAATTTACGCTTTTTTGTGTATGGTGGGGGCTCAATGAAATATTGCTACAGCAGCTTAATTTATAAATTGGTAGAGGTAGGGCTACTCACTGGCCAAGCTCTGACACTGTATCAGTGCACCCATAAGACCACATTCTACAGCATACAGATTAAGAATATCATAATTACACATGAATGACTGCATAAAGTATTAAGTGGATGCTTTCACAAATATTCATGCCACTTGTGTATTCTAGACCTGTATTTTGTGTACAAAGATATCATTATGTCACATGACTATATGTGATGGATACAAAGCAGTTGGGAAAACAAGTGAATAATCAGCATCTCATGGAAAAAATTGTCAGAAGGCACCACATGTTTCCATCTGGGTACTTCTATTTAATAAAAATAAAATAAGAGACTTACGAAATAAACTGCTCCGAAACTCCCATGACCAATTTCTCGGAGGTCGGAGAAAAGCTTTTCCGGGTCATCCCTAAAGAAGAGCTCTGCTATATCTGGGTCCTTTAGGCTTCCAGCTCGACTTGTTGACGGCATCCTGCTTGAGCAGTCTGCCGTCTAACTATCTAGGATTACACAGCTGCCTCTTCTCTTGGTTCATCTGTGTGAATGTGTCCTCTTCAGCATGGGAAACTGGGGAAAAACAAGTATACCATAACATTTAATGAAGGAAAGCAAGAAAACCCAAATTTTAATTTTTTTCCTGTACAAAACTATTATGCTTGTGCTTAGTAATTTGCATAAACCTTGATTAACACACAGTACATTCATTCTACACTGTTGCACAGCTAAAACCAAAACAAAAAAAAAAAAAAGAACAAAAACAAAATGGCAGCATACAATATATAGTGAAAAATGTAGATCTGGCTATGAGGCTTTACACACCATGTTTACCAGAGATGGCCATAGCCTATAACTTCATCAAGGTATTCTGAGAACTACTATTCCTGAAACAATTTTTGTTTATGGTTTAGCCTGTCCCTTAAAGCCTCATGAAAACAAACACCATGTTAAGAGCCGGTTCACACAGGGGCAGCACGACCTGCAGCGCGTCTCACAGAGGCGACCTGCACACGACTTCAGCGGCGGCTTGCAAAATGACTACTGTATAGAAGTCAATGCAAGTCGCCATGAAGTCGTTCCGAAATAGTACAGGAACCTTTTTCTATATCGGAGCGACTTGAGTAGTTCCTATTAGAACGGTTCCATGGTACAGAACGGAACGCGACTTGTCAGGCGGCCAAGTCGCCTGACAAGTCGCCCGTGTAAACCGGCTCTTAGAGGCATTTTTCATTGTTGCCTCTGAATGATTTTTTTACACTGCATTTTTTCTGTCAGCTCCTGGAAAAAAAGACCCAAAATAAATAGGAGTATTTTAATACTCCAGTGTGCATGCAGCCTGTCAAGGCCCAGATGTGGCCAAAACAATGTCTGCTTTTCCATTTCAATAATATTATTTTGTCAGGGTTTAGCACTTACCTTAATGCATGCTCTCCATTAAGGTTAAAAAACCCTGGGTGCAGCTCCACCCCAGCCCTCCCCTTATACTTACCTAAGCTCCATCTTGATCTAGGGATGTGCATGAGAGCAGTGGTTCTCCCAGGTCTCCTCAGTGGCGCTCACAGCAGCGGGACCATTGGCTCCTGCTGCTATCAATCACAGCCAGTGTACCAATGAAGAGAGAGCAAGAGGCAGGGCCGAGCTGTGCTCTATGTGCGAATAGACCATGTCCATTCATAGGAGAGTAGCTCGGGAGCGAGCCTACTCAAGTTTCCCCCTGTAGCAAGAGGCTTGCTATGGGGGCACTCAGCAGGGAGGAGGAGCCAGGACCGCCAGCGGAGGACCCAAAAAGAATAGGATCAGGGCTGCTGTGGGCAATACAATTGCACAGAGCAGGTAAATATAACATGTCTGTTATTTTCTTTTTTAAATTACAACCTTTAGAATCACTTTAAGCATGATGCATTGAGCTTTCAAAGATTAACACACCTATGTAGAAGCTATACATGTGCATTACCTACACAAGAAAGCCTTCCACTACATTGTGTCATTTTGGATAGAGCATAAAAATGGCTACAAACCCCTGTAAGTTTTTATCAGATATGCAACTCCTTTGGGTACATTCACCATAAAATGTGTGTCTCAGTGATGCCAAGACAGGAAATTTGGGAAATGAGTATGTGAGGAACAGGAAGGCATGACGAGTAATAAAAACCCAACTGAGATTCTAGCTCTTCTCCACTATAATGAACAATCAGCTTTTGTTGCCTTTTGTGTGCCCAGTAGGAAGGTTTGCTATCGATTCCTGTCCCTCTGCCCCCCCACCCCCCCAATGCTATGCAACCATGTCCCACTATATGTAGGCTGCTGGATTCTGAATACATTTTCAGTGCAGGGTTGCCCTGTCTTCTTCCTGCTGCTGAACTGGAGGTTTAACAACCCTCAGCTGCAATAAAGCTGATGCAACAGGGTTTTCCCTTTCTCCATTGATAAAAGTTCTCACTAATTACACTGCCTATAACATCTGTTAATGGGGGTGTGGGGGAATCCTGTGACTGATCAGACTCTTCTCCCATTCTCAGGCAGTGTAATAAGTGAAAGAACTTTTCTCAATGGAGGGGGGGGGGGGGGGGGGGCAGGAGGGTATGCGTCCCTGGCAAATCATCTTTAGAACAGCTGAACCCAGACAACCAGCAGCAGGAAGAAGACAGAGCAGCCCTGCAGTGCAGATCTCTACAGATTCCCAGCAGCTTGCACATTGTGAGACATGTCTCATTAAAGGTTAGCAATTTAACTGCAATATGTTTTTTTTAGGGCTGCGGAAAGTAACGATTAATTCCTTGATTAATCGTTAATTTTTTTGATCGGTACTCATCTCTCCGCCAGCTTTTGGGTCTTCAGGGAGTTCCGTCTGAGATCCGGTGACGTCACGGACATCGACATCACTGACTCCTCCTCCCTTCCCCAAGTGCCTCTGTCTGCTAACGAAGGGAAAGGGGGATGAGTCTGGTGACGTTGAAGTCCTGATTGAACGTAACGCGTACGGGGAGGAGCTACGCATGACATCACCCGCTGCTGCCCTACGGAACTAACACGATTGTCTGCTTTACATGCTGTGTTTTTATCATCTTTATGCGAGTAGTTTGCGTTTGAACACAAAAAATGTAATCTTATACTTAAGTGGTAAGCATTTAGATCTTTTTGTTTCTACCCATGACCTGGCGTCCTTGCTGAGATCTAAGGAGACGTAGGAGAAGTTTATGGTCCGTGTTAACCCTTTTGATACCCGCTTGCATGACCACCTGTTTGCACAGAGGTCCATGCCATGAGATGAGAGTGATTAGTTAGACTGGAGGTGGAGGGATTGTCACGCTACTGTGGAGAAAAGAAAAAAAAAGACTTACGTCAGTGCTACAGTTTGAATTTAAAACGTATTTGTGTGAACTGTGAAGTTAAGTCATGGATTGTGGAAACGTCGGGTGATTGTATATAGTGTATACCTCTGACTAATGAAGCGTTGCGATGCAAGGAGATCAGATAAAAAGTAGTTGGATCTGTATGTGCGTTATAAATCAAAATTAGTCTATTAATCGAAAAAAAAATAATAAAAAAACGAAGGAAAAAAAAAAACGAACACGAAAATTTTAATCAGTAACAGCCCTAGTTTTTTTTTTGCCGGTAAAAGACATGGTTTTCCAATTTTTAACTGACATACCACAAGCAACCCCACCATTTTCTTGTGCATTTGTTAAATAGTATTATTATAATAAATAGTGGTTCTCAAAGCTGAGGGTTTTTCACCTTCACGCAATCTATGAATGAAGGTAAAAAACCTTCAGTATGCAGCTCCCCCCCAAAACTTACCCAAGACCAATCGCGAGCAAGCGATGTACACGAGAACCCCTGGTCTGCCTCCTCATTGGCTAAGACAGCAGCAGGAGCCATTGGCGATCTTTATAAACACACAGAGCGGGGCTAGGGAGTGAGCACACATAGCACGCAGCTTGCTATAGTGGGCACTCAGATAAGAGGAGGATCGAGGCTGCTCTGTGCAAAACCATTGCACAGAGCAGGTAAGTATAACATGTTTGTTATTTAAAAAAAAAAAAAAAAAATAGAAAAAAATTCTACCTTTAATATCACTAACATTTTTACTGCTAGAGACATTGATCCAAAATACTGCTAGAGCAAAGCTAAAACGGCAAAAAATATTTAAGACCTAAAAATCCTGGACCTTTCAAATGCACTTTAAATTAAGTAGGTTACATACAGATATAAAAACAAAACAGAACTATTTTTACCACTTTCCAAACAATTAGATTCTTGCAAGTCACAAGGAGTTTTTTTTACCTGCAAAGTAAAGCCTTTTTTAGATATCAATTGTATTACCCAGCAGGGTTCAAAGTGAGGTTGTGATCTGACTCACACTTTCAGTGTATGAGGAAAGAAAAACTATATTTAGAATTTATAGAATTATTTAGGATTTCCACAATTCTGGCTGTATATTAGATATTTTATATATTCACTTGTGCAGCTCCTATCTAATTTGCAGCTTTACAAGGATTGGGTGCTTATAATAGAAAGTCAAAAAATACTTTTTTTTAAACTCTCTCAACCTTTTTTTAGTCAAGGCACCCTAAAATCCTGCACAATCTTGAGGGATCCCATTTTAAAATGTAAAAAAATAAAAATAAACTAATAGTTTTGCATAATGCAGCCACATCCACACACTACACCCAACATTAGAGGCAATTTTTTTTTTTTTCCAAAGCAAATACACCTTTGCACACTGGTGATGACTAGTATTCCAGTCTCTCTCTTTTCCCTCACTCAGCTATTATGATCCTAGTGCTGACAGAGGGGCAGAGGAGGGCCAGACAAGGATGAGGTGTAGGCGCCCGATATCCTTCACAGTTTCATAGTAGGTAAGGTTGACTAAAGACATTGGTCCATCCAGTTCAACCTGTGTAGGTGTACGTGTGTCAATGTCGATGATCAATTCCCATATCCCTGCATGTTGTGTTCACCAAGATGCACTAAACTATCAATACTCCCCACTGACACCACCAATTTTGGAAGAGAGTTCCACATCCTTATCGACCTCACAGTAAAATAAAAACCTGATGCAACTTAAAGTTAAACCGCTTCTCTCGCAGTCTCATTGTGTGGCCCCATGTCCTCTTACACTTCCTGAGACAGAAAGGTTTTCTTCCTAGGCTGGGATCGCCATGGAGGTGTTTTTTATACTGCTATCATGTCTCCTCAAGCGTCTCTTCTCCAAAGAGAATAAGTCCAGTGCTTGCTGTCGTTCCTCGTAATGGAGTTCATCTAGTCCGTATATTAAAGTGCTATTAAAGTCTGGTTTTTAATTGAAAAAAAAAATTTAAATACAATGTCATACCTTCCTGCTCTGTGCAGTGATTTTGCACAGAGCAGCCCGGATCCTCCTCTTCTTGGGTCCCACATCGGAACTCCCAGCCCCTCCTTCCTGCCCCCCACAGCAAGCAGCTTGCTATGGGGGCACCGAGCCCCTGCTCTGTGTGTCCATTCAGACATGGGGCTGTGGCTCGGTCCCGCCCCTCCGTCTCCCGATTGGCTTTTGGCAGCAGCGGCCTGTTGACAATCAGGAGTGCGAGTCCCCAGAGAGAAAAGGCTCTCTTAGAAATTGATGAATCAAGATGGGGCTCAGGTAAGTATTAGGGGGGCTGCTGCACACAGAAGGTTTTACCTTTATGCATAGAGTGCATTAAGGGTAAAAAATCTTTACAACCACTAATTTTGTTGCCCTTCTCTGGACTCTTTCCAGCTGCAGCACATCCTTCCTGAGGATTGGTGACCAGAATTGGATGGGATATTCCAGATGTGGCCGAACCAGAGTTTTATAAAGTGGCGGTATAATTTTATCTCTAAAATAAATTCCCTTTTTGATGCATGCTAATAGTCTACTGGCTTTGCTTGATGCAGTTTGACAATGCCTGCTATTGCTCAGTCTGTCTACCAGGACCCCCAGGTCTTTCCCCCAGAGGTTCTTCCCTTAGTGAGTAGTTTTCTTTTAAGTCTTTAGCCCCCAAGTGCATCACTTTAAAATTTTCAACTTTAAACCTCGTTTGCCATGTAGTTACCCGCCCTATTTTATCAAGAGATTACGTCATTGGTTGCTAGAATGCCAGTGGCTAGAAGGTTGTAATGGGGCACAATGAAAATGTGCAGCTTTGTCCAACTAAAAGGCAGGCTTGTATACAATTATTGAGACATTTTTACATATATTGCTGAGGCACCCCTGAAGAAACATGAAGGCACCCCAAGGTGCCTGGGCACCATGGTTGAAAAAGGCTGTTCTAATCTGCATTACAGAAATGCCAGCTGAAATCGGTTTTCTATGAGCAATAGCTGCACTTTTAGCTCATAAACATTTTATAAATGAGGCCTATAGAACCAACTACATAATTTCCTGCCACAGTAAAGACTGCAACATGTAGCCTCTATGATATTCACATGCTGGTTATTTCCATCAGAGGCTATGATTGGAGGGTCATAGGAAAGCCATTTTTTTTTTTTTTTTTAAACGATTTGGCTTGATGTCAACTATGAACTTATCTGGCAAATGAAGTACAGTACATGTTTAGAGACACAATGTAGAATATTGGAGAAAGTTACCCAACTGTTACATGGTCATCAGTCATTTAGCCCCTTAAATTACAGCTGTGTTTTCCTAACCTAAACAGTTTGTGAACTTCTTTTATGACTTTTGTCATGTCCAAGTGGCTCCTGTAGCAACTGTCCATAAGTCAAAGCAGTGTCTTTGTGAGCTACAATTTTATTACCTGCTCACACTGTGGCAGCCATACACTTCATTTGCAGAATCTAATGCAGCCCCTTGACTCTTTAGCCTCCAAGCCAATGCAGAGATCATTTTTACTTTCCACAAAAATAAAAAATAAATGTAATATTTAGAAGGATTTTTTGCAAAACCTTGCAAAAATCAAGTGAATAGGCCACTATCATTAGGTTTGCACATTTTAAATTCTCAACCTGCACCCATAAAATTAACTTTACATTACTCAGCAGCAATAAACATAACCAATGACATTTGTAAAAAAAATAAATAAAAATTTCCGTACTTTCATGCCTGTTGCTATGTGGTCCCTTGTAATCTGCCCCTTCCTCTACGCGGTGCCTGATGCAATTTCCCTCGGCGTCTGTGCTCGCTAGTGCTCCTGGGAGATGTGCGTCATTTCTCAGGAGTCAGTGGGCAGCGCCGAGTGCTAGAATCTCCGTATTTCAAAACCGGCAGTGACGCAGGCAAGGGTGGCTCATCTTTGTTGCCATCACAACGGGGTGGGCACTTCCGACAACGCTGCCCGTTGTGATGGCAACCTGTGTAGTTTTCTGCACCGCTGTGGGAGATCGGGCGGTGCATGCTGGGAATACAGCAGCACCGTATCCCAGAAGTTTATGCTTGTGGGCTTCGCCTGCCCACAAATAAGATGGGAATGCCCAAGCGGATGGATCAATTAAATAAAATATTAATAAATTCTGCACTGATGACAAGACTAACCAATGGTAAATATACATGTATGTAATGGTAAGAGATAGATTTAAAAAGAAAAAAAAAAAAAAAAATGTGATATGTGTGGTGGGAACTCCGCTTTAAGTGCTGTTAAAAATTGTAAGCTTCTTTGTGGCCAGCAGTAGTCAAATGAATAAGGGACACATCCTTAGATTGTGCCTTTAAATTATAACCTTTTACAAGGTAGGAAAATGTGGTGGCGCTGGTGAAAGCTTGCTATGACTCACTAAACTATTCAGGTAATTGATTCAATAGAGTATACTGGCTTGAGGCAATGTATATACATGACAATCAAAAACAATAAATGATTCACTTAGGCCGGAATAACGTGTGCACTGCACTTTTGGTGCAGCACTTGTGAACCTGGCCTTAGAGATGATCTACCGCAAATAGCAAAAAAAGAGGCATCACAGAAAAACAAATATAGAGAAAACTTGTAAATTCAATTTTAAGCATACGCCTTTTTTTCTTCTCCCCCTCCCCCCCAAACAATTGTAGACTTACCAAGAATAAGTGGTGCAATTCATACACACTGCTCTGGCTCCCCGCTGCACTGCAACCTTGTCTATGATCAACACTAGTTCTGGTGTTGGTGACTCTGCCACCCTCCTCACTGCTGTGAAATTCACAAATCACAGCAAAATGTTGTTTCTGCTGCTTTATGAATAGTGAAGCAGAGTAATGGGGGTCGAAGCACAAAACCAGAACTGGTGTCATTCATAGGCACCATTACGATTCTGCAGGGAGCCCAAGCAATGCTTCCTGCTGCACATATCAGGAGCTCTTAGCGGAGTTTATAGAACGCCAACATTTATTTTAAAAAGTGACAGCATCAATGTAAAAAATTAAAGATAAAAATAAATGAAAAATAGACGTGCCTGGTGTTGGGCTTTAACTACTATTGAGAAAAGAAAAAAAAAAAAAAAAAAAACACACGGTGCACACATTCTCAATGAGTAAAGCAGAAACACTGCCACACTACCAAACAGAAAAAAGGGGCATGGACAAAAAAACAAAAAAACAAAAAAAACAAAAACAGTCACCATTAGACATTCTGAATCTCTTCTCTCTTTTTTTTTTTTTTTAATTAAATAAAATAATAATTTAGGTAGCATATTTACAACTGCTCAAGAGAAGTAGTTTTTTTTATTTTATTTGCCCATTCATACTTACCTAGGTGGATGCAGCATCTGTCCCGACACCTCTACACTGAGAACCGAGTGATTGAACATCACCAATGGCACGTTTCTCTCAGCTCCCTGAGCGGAGAGCTGCTGACTGTCAATCAGCAGCTCTCCACTCTGCTCCTCCACGCTCACAGGAGCTCTGGGCTGTGGAAGGGCAAGGAGTGGCCGTCTCAGGCTCTCAGCGGCTCGCTGAGAGGCTGAGACAGTTGTCAGTCCAGGCACCTGGCGGATCCAGACTTTGTCGGGATGACGCGGTGCCTGGACTGATTCCTGTGCGTTCAGAGAGCAGACTTCAGTCCGCTCTCCGTTTTGCACTCCTGTGACCCATAGGAAAAAAGCCCAGCCAAACAAGCTCAGGCTGGACTTCTCCTTTAGACCCCTTTCACACTTATATGACTTGTCTCACGATTTGGGACTGCAAAGTAGCATGACAAGTCTTTCCCCATGATTTCCAATGGCAGCCATTCATATTAGTACGACTTCAAGTCGTTCCGACTTCAAAGTAGTCCCTGCACTACTTTAGTCCGATTTTGAAGCCACTTACACAGGCATTCCTTGAAATCGCGTAAAATCGCAGTACTTTGAAGTCGCACAAGTGTGAAAAGGGGCTTTAAAGTGATTAACGGTTTTATTTTTTAAAGAAAAAAAAAAAAAAAAAACAACATGTTAGCTATACTTACCTGCCCTGATCCTCTTCGGGCCCCCGATGGTGGTCCTGGCTCCTCCCCCTCTGCTGAGTGCCCCCAATAGCAAGCTCTCGAGCCAGTGTGTCCATTCACATACAGGCTTAGCCCCAACCCCTGCTCTCTCATTGGCTCACTGGGTGCGATTGACAGCAGGGGGAGCCAAATGGGGAGAGGGAGTTCCAGAGAGCTGCTGCTCTTATACACATCATTGGGTCTGATTTTGGGGGGTTGCTGCACAAAAGCTTTTCACCTTAATGCATAAAATGCATTAAGTTAAAAAAACTTTGGCCCTTTAAACTTTAAAGTGGAACTTGACAAAAAATAATGTTCTTTAGCAAGGAACATATATTAAATAACTATACTACCAAAATTTGTGTGTGCTGTAAATTGCCCCCAACATTGCTCCTGTTTTTTCTTGCTGGACGCTGCCATTTTGATGAAGCCCAGAGCTCTTGAATAGCAGTAAATTCTTTAGGCTGAGAGCAGATCGGTCTCTAGTGGCTCTGATTTTTAGCACAATGCCAAAAATGGAGCAGCTGAGCATGTGCAGAACAGGGTGAGAGTATATTACTAGATTTTAGACAGATTTTAAACAGATTTTAAACAGCAAAGACACCTAAAGTGGTTAAAACCTTAACCACTTCAGCCCCGGAAGGATTTACCCACTTCCTGACCAGGCCATTATATGGCATTCGTTGTACCCAAACACAATTTATGTCCTTTTTTCCCCACAAATGGAGCTTTCTTTTGGTGGCATTTGATCACCTCTTCAGTTTTTTTTTTTTGCACCACAAAACAAAAAAGACCGACAATTTTGAAAAAAAAAATAATATTTTTTTTACTTCTTGCTATAATAAATATCCAACAAAAAAAAAAAATGTCATCAGTTTAGGCCAATATGTGTTCTACATTTTTATTTTTTATTTTACCAAAATCGCAATATTGATATAGCTTCACTTGTCCCCCCCCATCCGCTCGGCGGTGCTGGCATTGCAACTGTGGGCACCCGGCTGTGACTTCACAGCCGGGCACCCACTGCGCATGCGTGAGCGGCACCGTGATTGGCTGCGCAGTCATCTGGGACCTGTCACATGTCCCAGATGACTGACAGGAGGGAGGGAGCCCTTCCTGTGCCGAGGGGAAGTGATGTCACCAGCCCAGGAACCGAAGGAGGCAGACTACGAGGGACCCCCTAGCCACAAGCATTTAGAGGTGAGTTAAAAAAAATGTTTCCATTTTTTTTTTTTTTTTTTTAATGAATTTTAAGCATTTTTTTGGGGGAAACACCACTTTAATGTTTTACATATACATGTCAAAGGGCCAGCCTTAAGTGATTTAACAGGACTTAATTTCCTGACTAAAGTTACACTTTAAAGTTGTCAGAGCAGAATTGTCAGGCTTCCACCTGTAAGGTTGCCCATCTCCTGCTTGATTTCAGTGTTCACATCACATTTTAGAAAACTGCCATAAAATAAAAAGCTGTCAGAATTACACAATAAAAAATGAATACCGGTAGTTTAGTTAACAGGCCGTTTTACCCTCCCTCCAACAGCCTTGGAAAAGCGCCAATCCTCAACACTCAACTCACTCAAAAGAGAACGATAAACACTTTGAAGTTGGGGTTCAGTCCATTTCTAGGGAAGATGGCAGATGTGCGACTCCTGTATTTTTTTGAAATCTCCAGTGGCAGGATTGTGAAGAAGCCCTCTATGGAATGTCACAATGGTCTAAAGCTTTCCATTGCAGCTCTGCGTGTAGGTTTAGGGTCGTCGTCCTGCTGGAAAGTGAACCTCTGCCCCAGTCTCAAGTCTTTTGCAGAGTCTAACAGGTTTTCTACCAAGATTGCCCTGTATTTGGCTCCATCCATTTTCTCACCAACTCCAACCAGCTTCCCTGTCCCTGCTGAAGAAAAGCATCCCCACAACATGATGCTTCCACCACAATTTTTTTTACGGTGGGAATGGTGTGTTCAGGTTGATGTGCAGTGTTAGTTCTCAGTCACATAGCATTTTGCTTTTAGACCAAATAGTTACATTTTGGTCTCATCTGACCAGAGCACCTTCTTCCACATTTGCTGTGTCCCCCACATGGCTTCCCGCAAATTGCAAATGGGACTTATAGCTTTCTTTCAACAATGGCTTTCTTCTTGCCACTCTTCCATAAAGGCCAGATTTGTGGAGTGCACAACTAATAGTTGTCTTGTGGACAGATTCTCCCACCTGAGCTGTGGATCTCTGCAGCTCCTCCAGAGTTACCATGGGCCTCTTGACTGCTTCTCTTATTAATGCTTTCTTTACCCGGCCTGTCAGTTTAGGTGGACGGCCATGTCTTGGTAGGTTTGCAGTTACCATACTCTTTCCATTTTCGGATTATGGATTGAACAATGCTCCGTGAGATGTTCAAAGCTTGGGATATTTTTTTTTTTTTAATAACCTAACCCTGCTTTAAACTTCTCCACAACTTTATCCCTGACCTGTCTGGTGTGTTCCTTGGCCTTCATGATGCTGTTTGTTAACTAAGGTTCTTTAACAAACTTCCAAGGGCCTCACAGAACAGCTGTATTTATACTGAGATAAATTACACACAGGTGGACTCCATTTACTAATTGTAAAAAAAAAAGTGATTTCTGAAGGTAATCGATTCAACTAGATTTTAGTTGGGGGTATCGGAATAAAAGGGGGCTGAATACAAATGCATGCCACACTTGTAAAAAATTTGGAAAACCATTCATCATTTTCCTTCCACTTCGCAATAATGTGCCACTTTGTGTTGATCTATCACATAAAATCCCAATAAAATACATTTAGGTTTTTGGTTATAACATGACAAAATGTGGAAAATTTCAAGGGGTATGAATACTTTTTCAAGGCACTGTATAGCTGAGGCAGCGAGATAGCCTTCCCAGTGCTAGTGATCAAGATTTAGCAGAATTGGGCCCAGTGACATCTCCCTGCATATGGCTACAGAGGAAGCGTTTCCAGGCAGCCTCTTTAAAGTGATTGTAAATAATCACCTTGTAAAACAACCCATTCCGTTTAAAAATGGAAATAAAACTCAAAACATTTATGTATAGATGCATATAAAAAAAAAACACACACACACACACACACACACACACACACACACACACATTAAAATACCCTTTTTCTCTTTTTTATAAATTATCACATTCCCTCTGTCCTCAGCTGCATAAGAGCTGGGGGGAGGAGAAGCAGCGGCACACTGAGCTACCCAGTGAATGGCTGTGCAGCAGGGGCATGTCAAGTCTGATCATTGGAGGAGAACAAGCCAAGGTCCAAGCATAGCTAGAGAACTAAACGCAATGTGCTCTCCTGCTTAGTGTGGTCAGTTTTTAATAGGAAAGTAGAGGGACTGACAGGATCACCAGAGATTTCACATAAAGGAAGCAATGCAAAGATACTTTCTCATAAAAGTACATGGTATAGCAGGCACATATAAGGAAAATTAAGTGTTAGGGTAACAAACGCTTTAAGCAATCCTGCCACTGGCAAATTGTCACTAAAGACAACATTGCCCATCTGTCAGCCTTACATTTTAGATACGCCTGCTGGTTGTTTACATTAGTGGGCTGGCAAGATATGTTCTTATAGAAAAACAGTGCCTCAGTTATGAACAATCTAAAAATTATATTTCAAAGAATCGTAAATTAGCTCCTTCACAACGCTTATAGATATAGAGCTGAATTATAGCTTGTTTTAAGTGCCTTTATTGCTTGTTCAGAACATATCAATATTTTTGGGGGCATGTTCTGGGCACAGGTTCACTTTAATATTATGGATAAAAGAGAAATATACTTCAACACAGGCTAGGAATTCACAGACTGTTGTGGAAACAGAAGGCAATAGTATCTAGATCTTGTATCCTGTAAGATGGGACAGACTGGTTAATATTTATTTTAAAAACAGAACTTTACAGGACTAAAAACTCACCGACGAGAGGCATCAGCTTTACTGTCCCTAATCAGTCCAAATCAGGAATAATCCAGGTTAGATTGAGGTTGAAAGCCACTCCCCACTGTACACCTGCACAAAATGAGAATACATTTTTTAGAACTAAGATTTTATTTTTTAATACAAAACACACCACACACAGTATTTCTTCTGTGAACCAATGACCCTAGAACAGGTACTCGGGACACTTACAGTTTGACTTCCTGTTAAGCAGGATTCCTGAAGTTTAAACCTTTTTTCACCCTTGTATGTTACTTGAAAACATAAAAAAATGCTTTGGAAAAATCCAGAAAAAACATGTGTCAAAAATAAAATACAAAAGTAAAACATGTAAAAGTTTTGCCTTTAGAGACACGCTAATGCAGCACTGCCATGTCATATAGTACCGTATATACTCGAGTATAGGCCAACCCGAATACAAGCCGAGGCACCTAATTTTACAACAAAAAAATGGGAAAACCTATTGACTCGAGTATAAGCCTAGGGTGGGAAATGCAGCAGCTACTGGTAAATTTCAAGTGTGCCCATGACATGCCGCCTGTCAGTGCCCATGACATGCCGCCTGTCAGTGCCCATACATGCCGCCTGTCAGTGCCCATGACATGCACAGCCTATCAGTGCCCATGACATGCAGCCTGCCAGTGCCCATCATGTACAGCCTATCAGTGCCCATGACATGCAGCCTGCCAGTGCCCATCAGATACAGCCTATCAGTGCCCATGACATGCAGCCTGCCAGTGCCCATCAGATACAGCCTATCAGTGCCCATGACATGCAGCCTGCCAGTGCCGATCAGGTACAGCCTATCAGTGCCCTTGACATGCAGCCTGCCAGTGCCCATCAGGTACAGCCTATCAGTGCCCTTGACATGCAGCCTGCCAGTGCCCATCAGGTAAAGCCTATCAGTTCCTGGTAATGAGAGGTCACGCTGGTTATCCCACAGTGGGGAAGGCGGCTATAGAGTCAGGCTGAGGGTATCGGCAGGGAATATACAAAAAAAAAAAAAAAAACGGTAGCGGGGTGATGCCTGCAGATGCAGGCATCACACCAGTACAACCCCTTGAAGCAATATCGGTAATATCGGGTACGTTTGTGACCGATACTTCCAAAAAAGTGAATCTTTTAAACCTCAAAGCAGATCTACACATGGAATTTTTAGTAGCTCCATTTCACTATGAAAATTGCGGATGCTGGATATATATTGCAATTTTAATTATTGTGGAACTGGCTGAAGACCGACAGTCTTAAAGTACTTGATTGCCAAGCAGATGCAACAACTCATTCGCTATGGGTGAAAGCTATAAAAAGAAGTAAAAATGTATTAATCAAAGGCAAGACTACAAGGTATTTCTGTGGCTTACACCATAGGAAACCACTAGTTTTGCCTGTTCAGTGACCGATCACTACTCTGATCAAATAATCAATTTTAGTAATGCAACCAAGCTACTAAAAATAACCTCACCTGTAGGTAATGCATAATGCTTACAAAAGTTACAAAACTTGTGACCTTGTATAAACACGTGATAATCAACAATAGGGTGATGATTTGAAAGGAGAAAAAAGCTCAAAAACACAGAAAATAATACTGGGTTCTATAATTAATTATATGAATATAGTAGGCGTGATACATCTAAAAGTATTTTTGCATCTGTGATTGCTAGTATAATCAAATTTCATTCCAAAATGAGTAAGAGTTGTGTAGCAATAGCTGACACACCCTGTATTAATGAATAACCTTGTATGAAATGTTGTTGCTTTCCAAAATCTATTTTAGTACAAAAGCCCGTCTTAAAGGCGCACAGCTCTCATACACCAAAGAAAGCCAAAAGAAAAAATACGTAAGCACACTTTTTTTTTGGGATGGAGACGAAGTCAAACTTTTGTCGGCTTTTTAATCCACTGGAGAGATTTTCCTTAATTTTCAATTTCCTATATTGGTATACTGGTAGAAATAAAAGGTCCCTTCTAAATGTTGTTTCCAAATACATTACAGTGACATTCATGGGGTCCTTGGACATTAGTCTGCAAATACCAAACAACAAAAAAGTACTACACTAGTATTTACATTGGGGTGCTTATTTTCATAACTTTCCTAGACGTCCGCTGTTCCCTTTGTTTTCCCATAGCCAGAGTCACCGTCTCCCAACAACCCTCAGCATTTCTTCAGAAGACAGTCTGAAGAGGAAATGTGGCCCTCATGGGCACGTTGGCTCCTGCTCGCTATGCTAAATTTGGGGCAATATACAGGTAGGACATGGCTTAACTATTTATTCCCTTTGGCGAATTATTACCAGTAGAGTTTTAGACACTCTTGCTGGTTGTTTTTTTTTGCTCTAGGTTAGATACGTTTTGTTTTGTGGTTCCCAGTCTAGTATTGAGTGGTTGCTTGTACCTGTTGTCTGTGTACGACTTCTGTATGTCATCTTGATAGGAGGCTTCTGCATCGCCAAAAAATCTGTGTTATTCTGTTATGAGAATTTAGTAAATTTTCTACATGAATTTCAACTTTGTGTGCTGGCATTTTAGCATTCTAAAGACTGACTGCGCACTTAGCCTCAATAATGGTTTAAGACAGTGATGGCAAAGCTTGGCACCCCAGATGTTTTGGAACTACATTTCCCATGATGCTCAACTACACTTCAGAGTACATGAGCATGATGGGAAATGTAGTTCCAACACATCTGGGGTGCCAAGGTTCGCCATCACTGGTTTAAGATGTCTGCCGTATTGTATGATGTATTACAAGCAATAAAAACCTGGGAGAGAGGTGCAGGTTTCAGGAACAGCCCAGGATTCGGTGACACCTGGCAAAACATAATTCAACCCCCAGGTTGAGAACCCCTGCTCTACATGAAGGTAAAAAAATTAAAATAAACTGTGTGCTGCTCCTCCCACAGCCCTCCACAATATTCACCTGAGCCCCCTCTCAATCCAATGATTTGTACAGGATCCTTTGTTGTCCAAGGTCTCTCTCTCTCTCCTGCTTGACTGAGACACAGCAGCGGGAGCCATTGGCTTGCTATTGGGGGCACTGGCCAAGGGGGAGGCGAGCCAGGAGCGCGGGGGGGGGACCTAAGAAAAAGATTGGGGCTGCGCTGAAATACCACTGCAAGGAGCAGGCAAGTATAACTGTCAGTCGTATTTATACAACACACAAAAACAAACAAACCTTTTATATAAAACTTTAACTGGGGATGTTTTGAACCAGGACAGAAGGCAGGATGATACCCTAAGGCCCCTTTCACACTGGGGCGGGAGCGGCGGCGATGGTAAAACCTTTTACCGTCGTTTTAGCCGCGGTATTCGGCCGCTAGAGGTGCGGGTTTAACCCCCGCTAGCGGCCGAAAAAGGGTTAAAATCCCCCGCAAAAATCCTACGGCGGCGCTTTGCGGCGGTATTGCCGCGGTATTACCGCGGTGTCCCATTGAAATCAATGGGTAGGAGCGGTATAGGAGCGGTGAATACACTGCTCCTATACCGCTCCAAAGATGCTGCTAGCAGGACTTTGACCGTCCTGCTAGCACACCGCTCCAGTGTGAAAGCCCGCCGGCTTTCACACTGGAGTGAATGGGGCCGGACTTTTTCAGGCGCTGTACAGGCGCTATTTTTAGCGCTGTACCGCCTAAAAAAAACGCCCAGTGTGAATGGGGCCTAAGAGCCGGTTCACACAGGGGCGACTCGTCAGGCGACTTAGCTGCCTGACAAGTCGCGTCCCGTTCTGTACAATGGAACCATTCTAATAGGAGTGACAAGTCGATCCGACTTAGAAAAAGGTTCCTGTACTACTTTTGGGGCGACTTGCATGGACTCCTATACAGAAGTCATTTTGCAAGCCGCTGCTGAAGTCTGATGCAAGTCGCCTGAGGCAGTCGCGCTCCGAGTCGTGCTGCCTCAGTGTGAACCGTCTCTTATGGAGGTGGAAGCAAGAGCCCACCTTGGGGGAGGATGGAGGCTTTTTGCCATAAGATAACCATGTCCTTGTGAAAACCCCAAGAAGAGATCTTTACAGGATAACTCTTAACTATGGCATGCCATAGATGATACAATTTGCTTACCTGCAATCAGGGGTTGAAAGAAAGAAAATTGCTCGGATTCCCCCATCAACATAGCTAGTGTGTTTTCCCACCTGGAAGAACACAAGTCGTCCCTGCCAGGAGAACACAATGATTATTGCTAGCAGGTATAGCAACCAGGGTGCTCCAACATAGATCGACATTCGCCGGTTCAGCAGGGATCCACGAATGGCTGACTTAAAGTGGAAGTAAACCCTCCCATCAGTTTCAGCCAAGGAAGCGGTCACTGGCCTGTTTAATCTGTAACTGCCATGATGCTGCACATGTGATCCGTTATGACACCACCCATTGGATGGTTTGACAATTTGGTTGAGAGCACAACCAATGTGACAGCCAACATTTCCAGCATGCTGGGAATGTTAACTGTTTTTTGAACCTATCAAATCGCTGGGTTTACTTCCGCTTTAAAAGGATTTCATGTGTAACAAACGCCGAGCAGCATTTCATTTTCCAAATGAACCCTTATTTTTCATAACCACCCATAAATAGCAAAAAAAAAAAAAAAATGTATAAAAATCTTACAGTCTGTCTGCCACTGCCATCCATCCAACTCTATATAAAAAGGTTAGTTGTCTGGCTGTATTGATAATTTATGGACTTCAAAGTATATGTGAACTCTTACCTTGTAAAACAACCAATTCAGCCTCTTGGAACGCAGCAGCTGCATGGGCACAGCCACCAGTTCAATTTTAAATCAGTGTGGGTGCGGGCCGTCAGATGCAAACAGAGTCCGAACAGACTGCCTGCATTCTGTGCAGGCAAACACGGCCCTTCACACTTATATACGCCTATGTATGCCCGTGTGGATGAGGCCTTAGGAATCTCTGCTGTTGGGTACTGTATTCAAGCAGTGGAGACACCCATGGTGGTCAGAATACACTAACAGTGAGTTCATCTGATTGGAAACTCTTAGAAGTTGAGTGAATCCTATCAAAAGTTTGTTTAGCTGTGCTATGCGGACAGGGCCACCCATGGTGCAAATTTTGTAAGATTCAGAAGGACTCTACCAAAACTTGAGTAGAATTTGGCTATTATAAGGTTAAATATTTTATATCTTATATTTCTGATGGACTTCAGATCTGAGAAATAGAAACATACAAAGTTTCTAATTTTTTTCCTGCATTCTCATAGCAAAGAGCATTTTACCTTCGGATTTATAAAGTTGTACTGTGGTCACAAAGGGGTTAAAAACCAACTTTTTGTTATTTTTTTTTTTAATGTACAACTCCGCTCTTGTAAACCAAAGATCTCAATTACGTCAACATCTTATTATACAGCAAAAGAAGGGAGATTGTTCTTCTAGGGAGAAGCATGACCATTTCATCAGCTTCTCAGATTAGAACAAAACATAATACACACTTTGACCCCGTATAATTCCAGAGAAGCTTACACAAATGCCACCCTGTAACCAAGCTCTACTCACTGGGGTCCGTTACAATAAAATGTAAATGCTTTTGCCAGTAAAATATGGAGAAGGATATTTAAATAGGAAGCTACTATCGGAATACAAAAACTTACTACATAAGGCCCCGTGTGTAAAAAGTAGCCCCCTCAGCATGTCACTGCTTTCAGGGAATGGGCAAGAAACACCACACAGTAGAGCATAGCGTTTCAACTTATAAACAAGATGCAGGTAGATTTAACAGCAACTAAGTTCATGTCTGGTTAGGAAAAGAGGGTACCATGCCAGACTTTCGTTTGGCTGGGCAAAGCAGGGCAAAGTGCCATTTGCAGCTGCATATAGACAGAGAATCGCTTTTGGATCTGCTAGCCAGAAGGCCATAATATTCCATTTCTGGTACCTTTGCCAGAGATGCCTCTGCTGTTGCCCTGAACAAAAATGTGAGAGCAAACTTTGAAACCAACATTCCTATATAGAATGTATGTTGACATTCCCATTGCTAGTTTCACAAAGTTTGGAGAATCAACATGGCATAGGTTTAGCTTTTCCTTATGGCACCCCTGCACAGAGACATATGCAACTGGCGCATAGTGTCCCCTGCTTGCACACAAATGTAAATGAGTAACACATATTAAAATAACTGCCTTGTGTTTAAATTTGTACAAGATCTTTGTTGCACACATTTATAGCAATGCATCTCATCGATCCAGCGGCAAACAAGAAACTGGGTTACAAACACAATAGTCTTGTTGGCAAATACAGATACACACTGGGGCTGTTGTCACACAAGCAAGCTCGTATTGGGCACCCTAGCACACACACACACACAGATACTCTAACACCACGACACACACAGAAGGACTTGCTGTGCTGATTGTGAGCATTTTTCCTTCTAGATGCCACCTAGTGGTGACTGAGGAAACAGCAGCCAATGGGACAGAAAATAGAGACCAGATCATCAGACCCCATTTTTAAATCACCATTGCAACCAAGATTTGTCCTGCCCTGCTCTAAGGTATACTGGACAATCCCACTGATCAGTGGGACTGAGATGCAGCTTATTTGAGAACCTCAGTAAATACAGCAAAGAATTCTGTAATGTATAAATGCTATGGGGAGATTTACTAAAACTAGTGCAGCTGAGCATAGTAACCAATCGGCTTCAAGATTTTGATAAAAGATTAATTAAATAAGCAGAAGTTAGAAGTTGAATACTTGCGATGCACCAGTTTTAGTAAATTTTCCAGATGTGTAATGCAATTAGCCGTTTATTGTGTCCACCAAGTCATGCTTAGAGAATATATTTATCATTTTGTTACTTTTGTCTTTGGCCAGGCTTGCCTGGAGGCCTACTTTAGGCTGATGTTACATCATTGTTCCTGTTGTTGCAAGAACCCACCAGCACGATCATTATGCAGGACACAATTACTAACTTGCTTATACATATTGCTCCCTTACTAGATGGATGGGCACGCATTGTCCTCCACTTTGCCATTTCTGCAGAACTTTCTTAGCAAGGTAGTGACCCCTACCTCATCCAGCCAGCAAGAAAGAAACATATACAAACAGGCAAGTGTTTTTTCAGCACACTTTACTGATCCTGCTGCTGGAGATAAGGAATTGCTAGTGTGACATCAGCCTTAGAATTTACCTGTCATTTTAGAAATACTGTACATTAGCTGACACTACTAACCCCCTTCTTAGAAAGCTTGTTAAATGACTGTATCTGGCTTCCAGACACATAAATCATAGCACTAGAAGCAGCACATAGCAAATTAAAAAAAATAGGAAAAAAAAGTCAAAAATGTCACTCAGTGACTCAGATGGTATTGAATCTGAACCATCAGCAGCACCTAGCATTTCCAGGAGGAAAAGGTCAGCAGTGGCAACCCCATATTTCTCCTGTGACAAGTTTACTTTAAATTGATCCAACTGTGAATCACTCTGTGTAATGCTGGTTCTTAAACTGTGGGGCTGGCCTACAATCCGAAACTAGGGAAACATTCCACAGCATTTCTGTCTTGCAAACAATAGGTTTAATCCAAGTCTAATGCTTAATAAACATTCTTGATCAATAAATCAGTGCAAACAGAGTTTTGATCGGTTGTTGCAACGCAAGGCACTTTTTCTAAAAAAAAAAAGCTAAAGTGCAAACACAAGAAAAGCGATGTGAACTGACCCTGTTCACCAAATTAGAAAAGCAATTATATTAACCTTCTAGGGGGGGGGTGGGGTTAACCTGGACAGCAAATCTCCCTTATATGGAGGTAGACTGCAATAAAATCTTGACAGAGGTCTACACACTCTTCTTGCTCCATTAGTAAATGTGATTTTATTTCCGGCTTTGAGAGAAGGAGGTGAAGAATGTTTTGTTGCACAATAACATGCGGTGTGTTGAGGCAGACATTTAACTAGGCTGCCAACATACGACAAGTGGATATTGCTCCACAACACATAGTAGCGACTTAAGCTTCGTGGACATGGGTGCCAACACACCCATCCTGCATGCTGGCTCACTTTGTTATTGTGTCTGCATCCAGCCCATGATGAATGTGGGCAGCCTATAGAGGTGGATGCATGGACACAGCCACATACCAAAATCTGACACGAGCAGGTACATGGTTACTGATGCAGACCGTGTCTGTTCAGATCTATGCAAACACTTGTACCCTCATGTAACATTTTGATATGTGGCTTTGCCCATGCAGCCATTGCCAGTCACTGCTCTGTCTCTCTGGGAAAGAAGCTGGAGCAGCTGGCTCAGGCTCTCAGCAGTGTGCTGAGAGCCTGAGCCAGTTGCTAGTCAGGCATCTGGGCGTATCCCAACATTATTGTTGGGATCCTTGCAGAGCTCAGACTGGCCTTTTGACGTCAGTGGACAGCAGATTTCAGCTCGCTTTTGGCTGAATCTTTGTCACAGAACTGCAGAATTACGTGTACTCCTGTAAAATAGCTTTGGCCATACTTGTCCTTTAAGGCAAAAATTCAGGGATTAACATATGCACACACAGTATAGCTAACAAAAGGTAGAAGACATTTAATTGACCAGCGTGTTTTAGATTGTGCAAAACCAAACAGGCAAAAAGCATATAAACTTCCCTGTAGACTTTGCCATTATTGGAAATCAAACCCAGAAGCCTGTGCTGTAAGACAAAAGTGTAAAGCAGGCTATACCCGCACCGACGCTTGTCGATGCTTGCATCCACACAGCTTCTGTTGAACAGACAGTGGTACATGTATACCCAGCATTAGTCACATATCTACCATGCTGTCCAGCTGCAAGCTAGAGTTTAGGAGGAAATGTGGCGGGCAAGGCATAGCACAGATTGAAGGTACCATATACTGCACATAAAAAAAAATTATTGTATGCATAAATCAGTGATTAGTGGAATAGGGAAGACCCAGTGTCAGACACACTGATCAGGCAGGTTGGAATTAATTGTGTCCAATGCTCTTGCTGATGCTGCAGTGAAAAAAAACTAACAGTATACCCAATTACTACAATAGCGCCCAAAAAGGTACCAGGATAGGATGTGAGCATATTACATGAAGTTAGGATTGCCTGAAGGCCCGACCCAGATGATTAACTGGGCAGAAAATTTACATCTCTATAATGCACATTTCCCATGTTTTATCCCTTTTAAAAATGCTGCTATTCTAAAGAAAAGGTTTGTTAAAGCGGAGCTCCACCCTAAAGTGGAACTTCCGCTTATCGGATTCCTGCCCCCCTCCGGTGCCACAATTGGCACCTTTCAGGGGGGAGGGGGGTGCAGATACCTGTATAATACAGGTATCTGCACTCACTTCTGGGACGAGATAGCCGGAGCTGCCCCGCCCATATCCGAAATTCCCCGTTGTGTCTTGGGAAACACAGTTCCCAGGACACAACGGGGACCAATAATGATGCACAGCGCGACTCGCGCATGCGCAGTAGGGAACCGGGCAGTGAAGCCGCAAGCTTCACTTCCCGATTCCCTGACAGAGGATTCTGCAAAAACAACCATTCCTATACAAACCCACTATAGTATACAGCTGACAGCTAGCTTCACAATACTAAAATTAGGTACACAGGGTAGAACTAGTATTGTACTATGGTACAAGTCATTACAACATCAATACCTGTATAGCAAGCTAAGACTCACTGCACAAGGAGAAATGTTTCGTTCCTCTACATAGTTACATGACAAAGACTGGGAATGTCTGAAACACAGTTTTTTTTTTTTTTTATCTTAATGCATTAAGATAAAAAGCCTTCTGTGTGTGCAGCAGCCCCCCTCAGCTCCCATAAAACTTAACTGAGCCCCGTCCAAGACGGAGACGGAGACGGAGTGTTTCTGAATGAATACATGGACCTGCAGCTTGGCTCGGGTGCCCCCATAGCAATCTGCTTGCTGTGCGGGCACTCAACAGGAGGGAGGGGCCAGGAGCTCCAGCGAGGGACCCGAGAAGAGGAGGATCCAGGCTGCTCTGTGCAAAACCAATAGCACAGAGCATGTTTATTATGTAGAAAAAAAAAAAAAGGACAATGCCTTTACAATCACTTTAAAGTATAAGTTCAGACTTTAAAACTAGCCAACTCTAAATCTACTGGCAGACACTTTTTAATCTATCCTGTAAGGCTTCATGTACATGGGACGTTTCTCAACCTCTCGAGAACGCTGGAACATCACAGCTAGTAATCCACGTTTAAAAAAACATGTGTTCAGCAGCGTTTACAAGCCGTATTTACTAAAGATAACATCAGTAGACCATCCCAAATTATAAGAAAGCAAAAAAAAAAAAAAAAAAATAGTATTTATTAACTATTTCAGCCATTCTGTGAAAGAACAGTGTGGGTAGCAGCTGAGAAAGCCGTGTGCTTGTAGCTAGTTATTTTTTGGTTAGTTTGTTAATATGGATCCCATGATGAGCATGTGTGAGGAAATGCTCCTGATGTTGCTTTTGCTGAGGCTCCAAAGACGTAGAAAATTGCATGAGGACCAGAGTTCGTCACTACTGGACACATCCATTGATCGCTCAACGCATGTCCACAGTATACTTTTCTAATATGCATGTTCAGCTGCGTAATTACCAAGAGAAATTTTTGAATTTTACACGCATGTCAATTGCCACCTTTGACGTTCTCTTGGAAAAGGTTAGTCTAGTTCACATACCACGTGAGATTTATATAGGGTTACAGGCTGGGGGAAGGAAGAGACAATTGTATGAATCTCATTAGCTAGCTGGAAAACTTTATAACATGTTGGGTCATAAAGAAATGCAAACAGCCACACATTAGGGTCTCAAGCCCAATGTGGGGTCATCAGGTTAAATTCTCAATGGTTGACGGGTGAGTGAAATTCCTGGTCATCTTCAGCGTAAAGTAATGCAAGTTTTGTATTGTACAGCATAATTGGCTGATGAGGGGGGATATCACATGTTATATATCAATCAAGCTTGCATACAGTGATAATTGAGTTTTTGGTGTGTTTTTAGAATTTTCCAGGCTCAGAAGTAATAAATAAAATGTTTACCTACGCAACTAGATGAAAACACACCTAAACGCAGGTAGCAGCGTTTAGCATTTGAAATGCATCTAAACGCAGCTTCTGAATGCTTTTTTGGGGTTCCAAAAAAAGCCTCTAAAAACGCAAATGCTTAGAAACGACTATAAACTAACCTGTGTCCATGTACTGATAAGATAACAGAGGAGAGTTCAGGGGCAGTTGAAAAAAAAAAAAAATCCCCAACTGCTCCTGTAAACTACATGAGGCCTAAAGCGAAAATCGCTATACATACCTTTTCTGCAGCCGCTCCGGTCGCATGCTGAGCTGTCAGTGGTGGCTTCTCTGTGTAGGTGTGGGCAGAAGAGGCAACGGAAGCCCCACAGTAACTGAGGCCATCTCTTCCAAACCGCATTCGCCGCTGGAGACCCGATCGGCTGCAGAAAAGGTATGTATAGCGATTTTTGCTTTACAGGGTTAGACAGATTAGTCTTAGAATGTGGCTGCCAGTAAATTTAGAGTTAATTAGATTTAGGCTGAACTTCTACTTTAATGAAAATGATTCTTATATGATGCGATCATATATAAATATTTGTTGCTTGTCATGAACAAGCAGTTTAGGTTAAACACAGCTATACAAAACTGCCTGAAAAAGTAGCTTCACATAACAGTCACAGTAACAAAATGACTCACAGCTATCAAATCCTACGTAATTACTGGTCTGGAGAGCCACTGACAAGTTCTTCCCTCCTACAATTTATATTGTGATAAAAATAACAACTCCTATTTCCAGTATGATGAAAATTCTACATCAAATCATATCTCAAATATTTTGGCTGCTAAACTCTGGGCATAAGGGAAAAAAAAACTTGTAGTGAGACTCCCCTGCACCACAAAGGTTAAATTGCTCAATTCTGCCTGGGGTACCCCAGTAAAATTCATATTTACTTACCTCATCATTCACTCCTGCAGAATCTTCCTTCCATGCAATCAGTCCCTCGCAGTCTCTTCTCTTCAGCACTCTGGCTGGCTGTCACAGCTGTGATGTCATCATGTTCAATGCAGTAACCACCAGAGCCCAACCACAAGCCGGAGTGTTAGAGAGAAGTGGTGAGCAACGGCTAAGGGATAAGGTAAGACATTGATTTGTTTTACTGGTGCCCTTAGTAAAAAAATGGGCATTTAACCCTTGCAGTACTGGGGAAGCCCCACTGTAAGGGTATTTTTTTCAGGTTTCTGAAGTCCAGATTTAACAAAGTTTCCCAGCTAAATTGGGTCAATAACACACACACACACACACACACACACACACACACACACACACACACACACACACACACACACACACACACACGTGGCCTCGGGACAAAGCAAATAAAAGCAAAAAATAAAAAAAATAAAGTTTCCTATAAAATTTCCATGGCATCTCAGCTACCTTTCCCTTATTTGTTTCTTGCTTCACAGCCAGAAGCCAAAAGGAAGTACCCCCAGTACTTCTTGGTATGGAGGAGCATGTGCCACTACACATAAAAAGCATTGGTTCAGTTTAAAGTATACCTAGGCTCAAATTCTAAAATATCACACAAGCTTTAACATTTTAAAGCACTTGTGCACTTTTGGTTGTATGCTTGGAGGGGGGGGGGGGGGGGGTCACCATCTTGCTGGAAAATAAATCTCCTGTGATTGGTGCAGCACCTGGGAAACAATTGTTGTACACACGGTCTGTCATATGGCTCATAACTACATTAGAGACCTCTTAGGTCTCCTTCACTGGTTATCTCCCTGCACAGTCACTCGCTTTTGGTGGTTAACCATTAGAAAAATATCTGCTGAACAAAGCCTGGTCCAGCATAGCAAAGTGCTCCATCAATACGGCCACATTATAGGCTGTAGGGCTGAAACAAATAATCGATTAATCGATTATGAAATTAATCGATTACTATTTTCATAATCGATTAAATCGGCCAGTAACATAATGGGGTTAAATGAAAAACGAAAATGAGCCCTTTATAGTACAAAAAGAGCAAATCGCTACTGTAAATATTATTTTCACAGTTCTACAGTAAAAAAAATGAACCACTTACAGTAGTGATTATTTGTTTTTTTTGTACTATAAAGGGCTAATATTTTTTTTCTAACCCCATTATATTACTAAACATCGTCGGCCTGGTTCACAGCGATGTGTTTTTTGCAGAAACGCACTACGGTTAATTTACATGAGGGACACGTTCACATCTATGTGCTTTTTCAGCTGCTGTGTATTTGGAAAGGGTCAGGGACTTTTTTTTAAAAGCGAAACAGTGTTTTATTTTTTTTTTGGTTCAATATACTTCAATGGAGAAGCTGCAGAAACCCATGTAATGCATTTTTACAGCAATTTGTGTTTTTTTTTAATCTGCCCAACAACAAATTGGCCAAAAAAAATACAAAAATGCAAATCGCAGCAAAATCACGTGCGCAAAAATGCACAGAAAAAAATCACTGCAGAAACAGATCAAAAGCAAACTGCATAGGTGTGTACCGAGCATTATGCTGGCCACACCGATCAATTTTCAGATGAGAATATTCAGACGAAAAATCTTTGTACATTCGCTGAATGAAAGAATGTTGTTTGAAATTTTCACTTGTTTTTAACATCCGTTTTTAAAATAATTGACCAAGAAGTTTTCTATTAACAAATGCTCCCATCACTGTGGTTGAAAATGAAGGTCGGTTTGACCCCACTAACGATTAGAAAATCGACCGAACATTCTTAACATTTTTTTTTTTTTTTTTTTTTTAAGGAAGGCGTGTTTTTTTATTTATTTTAAATATGGATGATATTTACCAGATTCGCCCCTAATATCCTCTAATAGTATATACATAATATCTCTTCTGTCTGTTATTCTCAGAGTGGATTAGATATTTTGCTCCCTAACCATATACTGTAGTTGGTTATTTATATTTACCACGGCATAGAGATATTTCAGACTAAATCGCCTTTTTTTAAAACTTTACATATTAACTAAATTATACACCACACTTTTTTTTTTTATTAACCGATTAATCGAAACAATAATCGCCCAACTAATCGATTATGAAAATAATCTTTAGTTGCAGCCCAAATAGGCTGCCTACAAGAGTCCTCTTCTGCTGGTACCGGGTCCCTGCCCATATTGCCAAATCAAATCCATCACACAGTGACATACCTCCAGGGATGTGCCCAGCGAGGACACAAAATCCATATTTGGAGGTCCTGCCCGGTGACATTCTGATCGAGGGTCTTTGGACTCTTGTACACACACTCTTCAATATACCTTACCGCAAGGATAACAAATTAGCACTGCTTCACTGCCCGATCCCAGGCTTTTTTTCCTACCAGCAGAAATTGGCCACCTAATTATTTATTGCTGCCAAGCGCGCAATTGCGGTTTCGTTTGCAGAGGTAAAGAGCATCCTGACAACTATCATGATCAATGAAATGATGACCAGTATCCTCCAGGAACTCCCACACCAAAATTTCTTAAGGTGTGAACCCTGTGGGGGTCCTATGCTCTTCCAACCTTGCACCTGACCATCTTGGGCCTTGCCACCTAATGTCTTCCAATCCCCATCCTGAGGGACCTTCCCCCCCCCCCTCTTTTTTTTCTCTCCTCTCTTCCTCCAACTATGCTCCCATTCTATTTTATATTATTTTGTTGCTGTTGTGTTTACGTTTTGTTCGTCCTGCCCTTTTTTAGTGGACCCCTGCACTCCTTGTACCCATCCCAGCCTCTGAAGCCAAGGACCCAGGCACTGTGTTGACCCTCATCCCCGATCAGAAGTCCATTGTAGTTTAACCATTTACACTTTTAGGAACAAACTCCATAAGAAGCAGACAGCTGCTATAGCTTAAAGTGGTTGTTAAGCCACCACTAAAAAAAAAAAAAAAATACCAACTCTGCTTTAACAATGTGTACCTGTAGTATATAAAAAATATGCTGATCTGTACCTAAAGCAAATATACCGGTGCTCACGTGACTCCTCAGTTCTCTCTTACTCATCGGGAGTGCTCGGCCCCGCCCGCTGGAGCAGTCAGCCGGGGGAGAGGAGGAGTCACCTGAGCCGCTGTGATATTGGTAGAGATCGGCTTATTTTTTTATATAACACAGGCACTGGGACACATATTGTTACATTACAGAGGGGACGGGAGTTTTTTTGTAGTTCTGAGAGCAGCAGGAGGGGTGGGGGAGAAAAGGATGACAGAAGGAGAAAGCAGGGCTGTGGGTGACAGAGGCATGTAAACTGAACAGTGTCAGGGCTCAGCAGCCATGATATACCATGGTCAGTTTACAGGAGGAGGGCATAGCCAGGCAGGTTCAGGCAGGTTCAGCCAGGTTTATTTTTTATTTTTATTTTTTTTAGGTGATTGAAGGGGCAAAATTACACAGCCCAAGCACTGTGCTGTATAACATGCTTTAAAAAGGAACAGGAACTTTTTTTTTTCTTAGCGTAACAAATGCTTTAAGGGTCCAATCACACCAGAAATTGCAAGTAACTGCACATTTCCTTGTACCTACACATGTGTTGAAGTGCATTTTTCTATCTGTAATTGTCCTGTGAGGTCACTTCCTTATTTCTTTCCTTGGGCTGCCATGTGCACTTTGATGTGTTGGAACGCATTTGCATGCATTTTTGCGCATTTACGGTGTGGAAAAATGCAGCATGCTGTACTTTTCTGCACTGTACTGCAATGGTGTGAACTATGCCCATAGGTTAGCCTGAAATTTTGGACACGGAGGGATACTAACGTTTAGGGCAGTATGTTCCCACAGATGAATGCCTGGAATGAAGACTGATAATATTCCGGGCATTCTTACCTGTCTGTACATCATGCAGCCCTGTCCAGCCGCTTAAGAGTTCTACAGGCTGCCAGCGGTGGGGCTGTATGGTGCATCTGTGCCTTCCACCAGCACCTAAACAGGGGTTCATAACACCCAGTGTGCAGGAGACCTAAAAAGGAGGTCATTACCCAAAGATTAAAGCGGAGTTCCACCCAAAAGTGGAACTTCCGCTCATCTGATTTCCCCCCCCCCCCCCCTTCCGGTGCCACAATTGACACCTTTCAGGGGGGAGGGGGGACAGGATACCTGTCTTTAACAGGTATCCTTTCCCACTTCCGGGAGCCTCAGTCATGGCTATTGACGTCACGGCTGGGGCTCCCTCCTCCTCCCCCTGTCGCTGGGCCAATAGGAGAGAGGAGCGGGCCTCATGCAAGTGCAGTAGGGTTCCCGGCGTGAAGCTGAAAGTCTACACTGCAGGGTACCCTTACCTGCAATGGCGGCAGCAGCACCCGACAGCTGCGGTGCCGACATCACTGGACTCCAGGACAGGTAAGTGTCCTATTATTAAAAGCCAGCAGCTGCAGTATGTGTAGCTGCGGGTTTTTAATTTTTTTTATTTATTTTTTTTTGGGTGGACCTCCGCTTTAAGTTAAACAAAAATACTACACAACTAATAAGAGAAAAAAAAAATGTACATCATTTTTCTTCCCCTGATTTTCAGCTGAGAACAAAGTTGCACTGCAATGAAAAATGAAGGCTGGGAACGAACCCGCTAAAAACACATGTGAGTGATGCACAAGTTCATCTAAGGTTATACATCTGCCCTTAACTCTTAACTAAAATTACAAGCAGTACTACAAAATAAATCATATTAAACACTACAAATACCTAGGCAAATAGATTTTCTCTTTATATAAAATTACACAATGACTGCAATGCAATTAAAGAAAAAAAAAAATTTCCAATGCATAATCCTTGGTTTGTTTTATATAATCACTTGCCGACTGCAATACGAATATATACATTGTAGCTTACAAGTACGGTAGTTTACTGGGGTTATGGCTAAAACTATAAGCCACCACCTCAGTACTTTTTCTCCCACTGGGGATTCTCTCTCATGAAAATGGTCCGAGCGGCTTATTAGCCGATGGATCACTTTCAGCAGCAGCGGGAGGGGTCGTCCAGATCATCATCTCTGATCTAGGAGGACCGGAGCATCTCCATGATTTGAATTTTTGGGGTTTTAAAGCAAAAGATAATATATAATAATATTTTTAGACTATATTATATAGAATAATAATAATAATTTAAAAAGCACCCCATCCCTCCATGCTCGCACGCATATATAAACGCCGTTCGCACCACATGTGATGTATCGCCGCAAATGTTAGTGCAAAGCCAATAATTCTAGCGCTAGACCTCCAAATATTTAAACAGGTAAACTGTAAAAATGTTTAAAGTATTGCCTATGGAGATATTTATGCATCGTTTGTTTATCCCCATTCCACGAGTGTGCGCAATTTTAAAGTGTGATATGTTCAGTATCTACTCAGCATAATATCGTTTTTTTTTGCATTAAAATTCATAACCACTTTAAGACTGGGCTTTTTCTGGCACTTTTTGTTTACAAATTTGAAATCAGTATTTTTTGCTAGAAAATGACTCATAACCCCCAAACATAAATTTCTGTTTAGCAGAGATCCTAGGAAATAAAATGGCGATTGTTTCAATTTATGTCACAGCATTTTCGCAGCGGGTTTTGCAAACGCATTTTTTTTGGGGGGGGGGGGAACATTTGGAAGCCGTCCCCGCAATCTAGAAGCGCCGTCTGAAGCCCACATCTTCAAACATGTCAGGGATTCACTCAAAAGAAACAAAACAAAAAAACATTACATAAGAACGGGAGGAGGGGAGATATAGGTGGGGACAATGTTTCCTGTTTGTTAATGTCGTCGCAGAGTTCCATAGTATGAGAAGTATAGTATTCGCAAGATCTCAATATAAACGTGGAACCCACAGGGAATGGGCACAATTACGGTCCGTCATCGTTTTTTCTAGCATTACCCACACTTTTTGGTCATCATGGTCTCTCCAGGCAAGTATTCTGGTCAAAACTACTGCTCTATAACAGTTTTTCAAATTCGGGAGACCTAATCCACCCTCAAACTTGGCCCTTTAAAGAATTTGTTATACTAATCTGGGTTTAGCATTTTTCTACACAAATACTGTAAAAAACTTTTTTTTTATTTTTTCAGCAGGTCTTTGGAAATGCCATCTGCAGGTGGAATAAAACCTTCAACACATTTATTTTTAGAATATTAAAGGGGGATTCCACCCTAAAGTGGAACTCCCGCTTTTCGGAACCCCCCCCCCCTCCGGTGTCACATTTGGCACCTTTCAGGGGGGAGGGGGGTGCAGATACCTGTCTAAGACAGGTATCTGCACCCACTTCCGGGCATAAACTCCCACGGGAGTTTACGTCACCTCCTGTCCCGGCGCGCTGTCTGCCGGGACACACGCGTGACCCGGCAGACGGCGCTGAAGATTCTCATTGCGCCGCGCGACTCGCGCATGCGCAGTAGGGAATCGGGAAGTGAAGCCACTTCCTGATTCCCTCACCGAGAATGGCGCCGGCTACAGCAGGGAGCCGAGCGATCGATCGGCCTCTGCTGCCGACACCGCTGGACCCTGGAACAGGTAAGTGTCCATTTTTTAAAAGTCAGCAGCTGCAGTATTTGTAGCTGCTGGCTTTTAAATTTTTTTTTTTTTCAGTACAATCCCGCTTTAAAAAGGAAAAGTACAGCCAAAGCTGTAGTGTGCAGTTTGTTCTGGACCAGCTCTGTGATGTCACAGAGCCGGTCCAGGCTCAGGCAAGACAGCAACCATATGGTCGGGATCCACCCACATGCCTGGACCAACACCCAGCTCAGCGGGCAGCTGAGAGCCTGAGCAGGCCGCTCCCACCCCCTCCACAGCCCAGGGACAGTCCAGTGAGCTCTGAAAACTGAGCGAGCAGCAGCATTTGGTTGCTCGGTTCTCAGAGCCGGCGGGGGTCAGATGCAGTTAGGCAAGTATGATTCTACAAAAACAAACAAAACCATAATTGCCATACTTCTCTTAATTTTACCCAGCCACTTTAAGATGGCTTTATTCCAACCTTGCAGATCCCTCTAGCTTCTGAAGCAAAGGGGACATCATTTTGAACATAAAGTCTTGTTAAATCTCTGGTTTCAATGTTTTCAGTGACCCACTAGTATGTAAAGCAAAAGCTTTTGACTTTACCATTTAAAAAAAGGTAATGATGTCACGAACTCCACCTTGTTAAAACAAAACACTTTGTATTCATTGAAATAGATGCAAGGCGTTCTGTGAATGGAGGCAGTGCCCAGAAAAGCTGTGATCAGTGTGCAGAAAGGAAGCTACTTGGCATAGGACCCAAGAGATTGCAACAACCACTGTAGTAGCACTGACTACTACAGCCATGGCCAAAAGTTTTGAGAATGACAGAAATATTAATTAATTTGCACCTAAATTAACCATTTATAGGATCATCCAGAACTTCAAAGAGAGAGGTTCAATTGTTGTGAAGAAGGCTTTAGGGTGCACAAGAAAGTCCAGCAAGCACCAGGACTGTCTCCTACAGTTGATTCAGCTGCGGGATTGGGGTACCACCAGGGCAGAGCTTGCTCAGGAATGGGAGCAGTACATCTGCACGCACAGTGAGGTGAAGACTTTTGGAGAATGGCCTGGTGTCAAGCAGGGTAGCAAAGAAGCCACTTCTCTCCAGGAAAAACATCAGGGACAGACTGATAATCTGCAAAAAATACAGGAATTTGCCTGCCGATTGTGTGGGGCATCCAGAAAAAACCTTGAAGAAAAGGTGAGCGCTACCATCAGTCCTGTGTCATGCCAACAGTAAAGCATCCCGAGACCATTCATGTGTGGGGTTGCTTCTCAGCCAAGGGAGTAAGGTCACTCACAATTTTGCCTAAGAACACAGCCATGAATAAAGAATGGTAAAAAAAACAGCCTCCGAGAGCAACTTCTCCCAAGCACCCAAGAACAGTTTGGTGACAAACAATGCCTTTTCCACCATGATGGAGCACCTTGTCAGAATTTGTGGTCAATCCTCAAGAGGCGGGTGAACAAAAAAAACCCCACAAACTGACAAACTCCAAGCATTGATTATGCAAGAATGGGCTGCCATCAGTCAGGATGTGGCCCAGAAGTTATATTGACAGCCCTCCGGACATGGCAACCCTGGGTGGCACATACCCTTCCCTCTTCGATCCAGCACTACTCTCTCTCTAGTATATCTCCACCCCCACCCCGTGGACTACCCTCTCCTCTCACTACTTTTTCTGTTTTTTCACCTCCTTCTCTATCCTACACGCCTACATCATTCTTATTCTGGTCCTCCCTCTTCATACCTTGCTCTTATTTTCTCTCTGGCCCACAGGCTAGGTCCTGCTGGGACTGGACACATGGTGAGAAAACGTTTACAAATATATAATGCCTTTCTTTAGGTACGCTCATCAGTTTTCTTTATATTTTCTTCTTTTGTTTTCTTATTGAAATGTTATGTTTTCCATTTTCTCTCGACACATGTGCTACATAAGGGCCTGCAAATCCACCTTTACACAAGTGAAGTCTAGCTTGTTACCACACACATCATGATTTGCCAACCTCATAAGATCGCCCCTGAATTTTCAGGAGCATGTGCAAACCCTTGTGTCTCTGATTTATATTTTTGACACCTGAAGTTTATGCAAATATGTATACAAGATGTGTCCACCACTGTTTTTGTATTATCCTGTTGATCAGCATGTTCAATAAAACCCTTTGTACAAGAAGTTAAATTGACAGCATACCAGAGGTCTTGAAAAACACTGCAAACATTAACTCTTTGCATAAACTTAATGTACTTGTCAATAAAAGTCTTTGACACTTATGAAATGCTTGTAATTATACTTCAGTATACCATAGTAACATCTGACAAAAAGATCTAAAAACACTGAAGCAGCAGACTGTGTGAAAATTAATATTTGTGAAATTCTCAAAACTTTTAGCCAAGGCTGTACAGTGATTTTCAGCTTCCACTTAAATGTAAATAAGCAATTCACACCTGGAGTTCAGCTTAAAGGATAAGTTCACCTTTTAACAAAAAATAATAAAATGCACATTTTTTTGCAACAATCTCCCAGCGCCGGGGCCACAAAAGGTATATATGCTGGCTGCCTTGGAGGGGACAGGGAGGAGGCGGGACAAGTGCCGCACACACAGGAGAATTTCCTGTTTACACAGCAGCCTCTGTAATAGGAAGTCCCGTCTCCTGCACTGCCATTGGACAACGGTTCTGTCCATCATAGGAGGCGGGACTTTGTATTAAAGAGGCCGCCAAGAAAACCGGAGTTTTTCCTGTATGTAATCTTTCAGCACTCGTCTCGCCCCCCTCCCTGTTCCCTCCAAGGGTGCAGATTTATGGGCATGAATCAGGCTGCACTGATGACAATGGGGGGGGGGGGGGGCTGCATTCATCACAATGGTGGGGCTGCAGATGGGCACTGACCCTTATTTTGCTTCACAGTTCTTTATTTAAAATTAAAGTTTTTATCCTGAAACGTCCCTCTTAAAGTGAAAGTGCGTGTTATTCGCCAATAAATACGGTATATCCAAATAACACTCCCGAGCTCATCTCTCTAATCACACACAGCCACAAAAGGCAAGAGAATTCTTGTTGGGCAGTGTATTAGTGCTCGAACGAACACACTTATACTACATTTTAATGGTTCAAAGAATGTCAGGCAAAATGGTCGGCCCTCACATGTTCACTTCATCAAATCTGGCCCTCTTTGAAAAAAGTTTGGACACCCCCTACTCTAAAACATTGCACCAGCGATCAGCAGATCATCTGTGCCATGCAGGTCTCCTCCAGACCCGTCAGTGTATCTGTGTGCCCGTACATCGTAAGAGCAAGCAGATACAATCTGACAAAAAGAGGCAATGCACTACCACAGCGCCGCAAAGGATTTGGGGACTTGTCGTTTTCCATTCACAGAGGACTGTGCAATTTAAAAAAAAATTTTTTTTAAATTGTGGCAGCTAACAGGGGAGAAGATCAACTAGTTACACCCTGAATATGGGTGTAACAGGTTATGAAAGGTGAACTTATCCTTTAAGGGCAAGGGGTCTTTCAAAAGTCCTTTCATTTGGAGATCTCGCCTGTGCATTCCTGACGCCACACCTCATTAATAGTCTTATTAGGAGCCTTACTGGCAAATACAGAGAGTGTGAGGACAAGAGTCAGAGTTTGATGTCTAGATGGCTGTCCTGTACTACTATTGCTAGTTTAAAAAAAAGGTTTATTTTTCTTTTGCACCCAAGTTGGGAAATCACCTACTTAAAGCGGAGCTCCACCCAAAAGGGGAAGTTCCGCTCGTTGCCTCCACTGCCACATTTGGCACTTTGTGTGGGGGGGGGGGGGGTAAATGGTTTTAACAGGTATCTCCTCCCACTTCTGGCTCAGATCGTCATGGTGATCTGAGGTGGGAGTTCATCCCCATCTAAAAAACAAGTCTAAAAACATATCACCAGGAGCATAAATGGCTCTTTTACATCTTTATGCGGTTTAATGCGCGTCTGTCAGTAAGGTGCATTAAGGTTGCATTAAGAATTAATAGCACCACAGCGCGCCATTGTGCCGCACATCTTCCCTTCACATAAAATACACAATTCTTACCCTTAGGTCCCTTTCACACTGGGGCGGGAACCGCGGTGATGGTAAAGCAGCGCTATATTTAGCGCTGCTTTACCGTCGCTTTAGCCGCGGTATTCGGCCGATCGCGGTGCGGTTTGCGGCGGTATTGCCGCGGTGTCCCATTCAAATCAATGGTAAGAAGCGGTGAATACACCGCTCCTATACCGCTCCAAAGATGTTGCTAGCAGGACTTTTACCGTCCTGCTAGCACACCGCTCCAGTGTGAAAGCCTGCCGGCTTTCACACTGGAGTGTATGGGGCCGGATTTTTTCAGGCAGTGTACAGGCGCTATTTTTAGTGCTGTACCACCTGAAAAACGCCCCAGTGTGAAAGGGGCCTTAACAATGCAGTCCTTAAAACAGCATTAAAAATGAATGCCGTTTGGTTCTCTTTTCAGGCTGGTGGGGGCCTATTTCAGGCTGGTGGAGAAAGCAAGAGCATCTCTGCAAATCCCACACCTTGTAGATAGCTTGCCTGCACTCTCCACCACTACATTCTACATTGCAACTGGCAGGGAAATCAAAGTTCGTGACCAGGGGGAGTAGCACCATTTCTCTGCCATGTGATGGTGCTTGGGCCTAGTGACTGGCTGACATGCCTAAGCACTGTGGGAGAAGGTCTTGTGCTCGCTCCTCCATACCCAGGGAGCATGGGATTGTGTTGGGTGGCATGTAGGGAAAAATGATTCAACATTTTAGTTTCATTTAAAAAAACTCATTCACTCGGGTGCCCAGGCCTGTACAGCATGAACAGCCATTTGTTTATGTTTCCAGAGCAGCCAGAAGCTGTATGTAGGAAGCCTGAGTTAGTCAATGGAGATGCAGCAGCTGTACAGACTCAGCTGAAGGTCCAATTTTGCAAACAATGAGGCCCCATCCCATGCACCCATCCCTGCACACCTGTAAACACGGATGTACAGGCGAGTCCTTACAGCTGCTGCATCTCTATTGCCTAACCCAGGCTGCCCGCACACTGCTCCGAAAGCATAAACAAGTGGCTCTTCATGCTGCGTTTTTACCGCAATTTTGCATACAGGTCAAAAGGTCACCAATGTAAGAAGCAGAAAAACAACCAAATCTGCCCAAATTAAGCTACTAAAAAAATTAAAAAAAAATAAATAAAAAAAAAAAAAAAAAAAAGGGAACCTCTTTGGCAGAATAGATTTTTTTTTTCCCCCCCAGTGTTTGAGCTTCAGGCTTCAAACTGCAAAACACTGGAGGTGTGAATGGGGCCTAAAGGTCTTTGCACCCATGTGGATAAACCCTTAGAAGACTAACTCCACTTTTGTTTAGAAAAAAAAATAAAAAAAACATTCCCCTCTGGGTGATCTACGTACATTGTATGGATTTTAACAAACGGTTGCAGAGTCCCATCTATTTTCATGCTGAAGAAATAGCCATCCATGTGGTTTTAGAATTATCAGTCAGCTGCTACACCTGCAGGGCTCTAATGAGTAAAGTGGCAGGGTCTGCATCCCTTTAGACATGATTTTCCTTTAACCACTTGCCGCCCGCCCATCGCCAAATGACGGATGGGCAGTGTGGCTCTCGTTCTGGGTGGACATCATATGAAGGCTTCCCAGAACGGCTGCGCCGTGTTGCTAGGACATGGCACAACCCCGATCTCTGTAAAGAGCTGCGGCTCTTTAACCATGTGATCGGCTGTGTCCAATCACAGCCAGTCAGATGTTAACACAAAGATACCGGTAAGCACTGACACTGACAGAGTGTGAGGAGAGGAGAGCCGATCCGTGGCATCTCCTTGCAGAGGACATCTAGGCATGTAATCAGGGCACTGACCAGCAGCAGCTATAAGATCTGTACTCTTGCCTTCCTCTGGATGAACTGTAGGATTTAGGGATTGAACAATATCGTTTTTTTCGGTGTCGATACCGATATTGCAACCACCTCTCAGGCCGATATTCTGTACATAAAAAAAAAAAGGTACACTTTTTTTTGATCACTGTTATTACTGTCACTGTAGCTAATGCCATCCATTGAGAGCGCTGTGCCATGGCTGACTATGGTGCACATGTGCGGTAGGGATCAGGGCCTGAAAGTACATGTAAAAAAAATAAACTCTATTGCTTTAATTTCTCTATCCCTAAAGTAAATCGAAGGCTTGTGGGGAACACACATTCTATATACATTGCCGCAACATTTCCCATAAAAAGCCTGCACATACCTGTTGATCCTGCCTGAAACATAGTAAACATATAACTATAGTGAGCTCTGCCCCTACAGCTCTAAAAAAAAAAAAAAAAATAATCAAAGGCCAGCCATACATGGTTCAAATCTTGGCCGGTTCAGCAGGAACTGGCCGAGGTTTAAACAGTTGATGGGCAGGCTGAATGTACCAAGATGATTGATCGATCAACTTGGGTACAACCAGCCTGCCGGATTCTCTTGCGATTATCGATAATGGCTGCTATAGCCACCCCCCCCCCCCCCCAAGAAGGCAATTGCTAATTCCCCTGTCAGCACTGTCTGTGACGATAGGGGAATTGTGGTTTCAGGAAAGAAATTTGCAGTGTGTATGCCTAAGCCCTGCTCGAGTTCTCCCCTGTTGGAATACACGTTATAGGGTAAATCAGTAGGAAAGAACTCAGGCAGAGCTGACAATACTGCTTGGGATTCAGCAGAGGCAGTGTTGTCAGCTTACTACAAGAGCTTATGAGATCACTTGATTTCTGGAAGGAATAACCGGCATTTTTCTGTACTTAGTGCAGGTCCCAGTTAATGGTCCACTCACCTAGGTACCAGCGATGTCATTTTTTTCCTTTCACGGCCTCCTGGAAAAGTTGAGAATCCCAAAATTTTATGAAAGTGCACCTATTACTTTAAGCCTGCAGCAAGTCTCCAGTAAGTACCTTTCTCTTTTTACTGTTGATGTTTTCTATGACAAACATAGACCAATTGCCAATTGACTCTGTTCAATACATCCACGTAACTATCCCAGGACCAGTACACACCAATTCCTCATCTGTGTCCAGTCATCTGACATACCATGTGGGGTCTTCCAAGAGCTCTCATGTTTATGGCCAACCTTACAAAGAAACCAATCAGCATGCTGGTGAACAAGTGTGTCAGCAATGTAATGACCAAAACAACTACAAGCATTATAGCGAAGGGCCAAGAGCGCTTGTGTCATCAGCCTTCATATTCTTTGATAACATGACTGTAAACACTGACTTGGTTTTTTGGGTTGAGCAGGATATGACACAAAGGGCTGCCAGGATAGCTGATAGATACTATACTAAAGAAAGCATTTCCCAAACATAAGTGTCTGCATAATTGTGCTCATTTATTGTGAATACAAAGGATACATTTATTTATCAAGGCTGCATATACAGTGGGTATAAAAAAGAATCACACCCCTTAAAATAATCACATGTTGTTGCTTTACAGCCTGAAATGAAGATAGATAGTTTTGTTTTATCCAGCTGTATTTTCTCAATGCAACTTATAACATCCAAGTGAAAGATAGAACACATACATGTCAGAAAAAAAATAAATAAATAAATAAATAAATAAATAAAAAGTTCAAAAACACAATCCCTGAGTTGTAAAAAGGATCTCCATCATGTGTCAGTATTTTGTTGAACCACCTTTTGCTTTAATTACAGCCTTTAGTCTGTTGGGATATGACTCTACCAACTTTGCACATCGAGACTTTGCAATATTTGTCCACTCTTCTTTGCAGAGCTGCTCAAGTTCAGGTGAATTTGATGGTGACCATTGGTGGACTTCAGTCTTCAAGTCATTCCACAGATTTTTCAATGGGGTTTAAAGTGGTTGTAAACTTGAATCTTTGACTTGTACCTATAGATAAGCCTATAATAAAAGCTTACCTATAGGTACTGTAAATATCTCCTAAACGTGCACCGTTTAGGAGATATTTACTATATATGCAGCCAATGACATCATTGGCGCGAATGCGCTCTGAAAGAACAACCAGCCGGGGCGTTCCTTCAGAATCCTGTGCCGTAAACAACGGCGCTCCCCCCCCTCGCGCATGTGCAGGAGTGATGTCATCGCAGCTACGGCCAGTCACACAGTAGGAGTCCACGGACCGGGAAGGAAGAGGGGTGAAGATGGCAGCAGCCTGCAGGGATGATAGCACATCACTTAAATGCTTCGTTTTCAGGTAAGTTTCAGATATTGCGCTGGTATGCAATGCATACTAGCACATTATGGCTTTTCCTTGTAGGTCAGTTTACAACCGCTTTAAGTCTGAGCTCTGACTAGTCTCATCTGACCATAACACCTTTTTCCATATGGCCTCAGAATATTCAAGGTGTGTTTTGGCAAAAATCTCAGTCGTGACTGCATGTGGCCTTTCTTGAGGAGTGGCTTTCTTCTTACAATCCTTTCATACGAACCAAAATTTGTCTAGATTTGCGATTATTGTTGTCACATGCACACAATGACCACTCTGTCATAAATTCCTGCAAATGCTTTAGAGTTGCTGTAGGCCTGGTAGCCTCTCTGACCAGTTTCCTCCTGGCTCTTTCATCCAGTTTGGAGCGACAGCCTGATCCAGGGATGGTCTGTGTTGTATCAAATACCAGCTACTTCCTAATAGACTTCACTGTGCTTCTAGGCATTAAAGTGACACTAAAGGTTTGTTTAAAAAAAAAAAAAAAAAATAACAAAACATATCATACTTGCCTCCACTGTGCAGCTCGTTCAGCACAGAGTGGCCCCGAACCTTGTCTTCTGGGGTCCCTCGGCAGCTCCTCCCCACATCAGATAACCCCCTGGGAGAAGCGCTCTCCTTGGGGGGGTTACCTTACAGGCCCATTCGAGTCCAGCATTCGGCATCCATACAGGCTGAACGCAGGACTCGGCCCCGCCCCCGGTCATTGGATCTGATTGACATCAGCGGGAGCCAATGGCTGCGCTGTTATCAATCTATACAATCAAGAGCCGAGAACCCCGGGCAGAGAGACAGCGTGTCCCAATGGCTCAAGTTCGAGGGCTCAGGTAAGTAAAACGGGGGGCTGGTCACTGCCAGAAGTTTTTTCACCTTAATGCATAGGATGCATTAAGGTGAAAAAACATGAAGGTTTACAAACCCTTTAATAAAGCCTTTGAAATGTTTTGTATCCATCTTCTGACTTGCGCCTGAGAGCTTTTGACAGAGCCTTACCACCCATAGTTGATCGTTTGCTTCAGTAGAGCTACTGAGGACTGAAAGGCTCCAGGAAAGCCCCTTTCATGCTGAGCTAATCAAAATGATCACAGTTGAAAGTCAAATGGCTTTGTGTGCCATTGAGAAAGTGATGAGCTACACCTTACAGAGTTTAGGAGTCATTTTTAAAAGGGGGTGGTGCTTTTTCCAACTCAGTAATTCTGTTTTTCAATTTTTGAAATGTTTTTCTAACATGCTGGTGTTAGATCTTTCACGTGGATGTTATAAGTTGCACTTAGTAAATACAGTTGGATAAAACTGTCGGTCTTCATTTCAGGCTGCAAAGCAACATATCGTAATTACTTTAAGGGGGGGGGGGGTTCTTTTCAATAACCACTGTATGGGTGTCAATTCTGTGGCAAGCTCCTGGCAAATATAGAAAAATGCATTACAGTTTGAGACCAGGTTCACACTAGAACGCGGTGCAGGAAACCTGCGTGCCATTAGAGTTTTGTGCACTGCATTCAAAATGAACTGCAGTTGCAAACTGCAGCGCGTGTCAATGATGAGTTAACACCATCACAAATGCAGTGCATTTGCCTGCACTGGATCGCATAGTACAAAAGTACCATGAGTTGCAGTGCATTTCCAAATGTAGTGTACTACTTTTGTTGCGATTTGAGCCAAATCAAAAATGCATAGCCTCAAATCGCACAGGAATGCTATCAGATTCAGCAAGCTTTCAACAAGCTTCAAGAAGCACTGCTAGCAGCTTGCTTGAAGTGGGACACAACACTCCTATTAGGATACGTTCAACATTTACAAACTGGAGCTGAATGGTACTTTAAAAGCTTTAACAAAGCTCTGAAAGTGCTTTATCAAAGCTTGCTGTTCACCCGGCTCTTACAAAAGCTGAGGCCTGTGTGAAAAAGGGCTTAGAGAAGCTGCATGGCCCTATGGTGCATCAGGATACACAGAACAACAAAAAGAGCCATCTGTATAGTAACTATTGACCGCCATGTAAATGTAGAGCACTGCAATTTTTTAGTAGACAAAAACTGCTCCAGAGAAGTATACCCATGCCCTTATATTGTAAATTAATAACCATTATCAATTACAATGTCATTTTTTTTCTTGAGTAGGGGTCCCAAGCTTTCAAAAGAAAAAACATTTTGCGGCCATTCAGACTTAAAAAAGGGACCCAACTTGAGCTAGTGGGTGTAAAAGAAAAAAAAACGACCCCAATATCAGTAGGTGTAAAATAGCGTCCCACCACTGGTGTCAGTGGGAGGAATAGTGTCCTATTGTTGGTGTCAGTGGGAGGAATAGTGTCCTATTGTTGGTGTCAGTGGGAGGAAAAGTGTCCTATTGTTGGTGTCAGTGGGAGGAAAAGTGTCCCATTGTTGGTGTCAGTGGGAGGAAAAGTGTCCCATTGTTGGTGTCAGTGGGAAGAATTGCTTCCCATCAAAGTCTTCTGTGGGAAGAATTGTCCCCCTTCAGTGATGTCAGTGAGAGGACATTTTGACTTATGCCTCGTACACACGAAAGGACTTTCCCGCGGGATTGTCCGCTGGACTCAAGTCCGCCGGACAATCCCCCCGTGTGTGGGCGCCAGCGGACTTTTTGGCGCCAAAAGTCCGGCAGACTAGGTTTTAAGTTTTGTTTTAAAATTACCTGCTGGACTTGGCAGTCCGGCGGACAATCCCCCCGTGTGTGGGCGCCGGCGGACTTTTTGGCGCCAAAAGTCCGGCAGACTAGGTTTTAAGTTTTGTTTTAAAATTACCTGCTGGACTTGGCAGTCCGGCGGACAATCCCGGCGTTAGTATGCTAGTCCGCCGGACTTTTGGAAATGAACGGACTTGCCGATCATCGGAAATGTCCGTTCATTTAGAACGTGACTTCAGGTAGACGGAGCTAGCAAAATCAGTGAATGCCGCCGCGCTAGCCCCGTCACCTGGCATGGATTTAAAGGGAATCCCCACGCCGAAAAAAACGGCGTGGGGGTCCCCCCCAAATCCATCTCAGACCCTTATCCGAGCACACAGCCCGGCAGGCCAGGAAAGGGGTGGGGACGAGCGAGCGCCCCCCGCCTCCTGAGCCATACCAGGCCGCGTGCCCTCAACATGGGTGACACCGCCCCCTTGTGATGTCACAGTCCCGGAGGAAGAAGAGGAAGAAGAGGAAGAGGAAGAAGAGGAAGGCGGCGGCAAGAACAGAAGAGACCCCGGAAGACCCCCGAAGGCGGATGGAGACCCCCCCAGACGACGGCGTCGACGAAGAAGAAGGTAGCTGGCCTCCTCTGCTCAGTAAAAGAGCTAGGTAAATAGCGGAGGAGTCCGGCGACAAGACCCCCCAAGACGGAAGAAGACCCTGGAGCTGTGCAATAAAATATTTTTTTTTTTAAAATTGTGTGTTTTTTTTCTTTACATTTTACACCTTAGGTGAATAGGTAGGGGTACATCGTGCACAAGGTGCTTTGGGGTGGGGGGGCCGCACGGCCCCCCTTTCCCCAGGGCACCCCCCATGTTGAGGGCACGCGGCCTGGTATGGCTCAGGAGGGGGGGGGGCGATCACTCGTCCCCACCCCTTTCCTGGCCTGCTGGGCTGTGTGCTCGGATAAGGGTCTGAGATGGATTTGGGGGGGACCCCCACGCCGTTTTTTCGGCATGGGGATTCCCTTTAAATCCATGCCAGGTGACGGGGCTAGCGCGTCGGCATTCACTGCCTTCGCTAGCCCCGTCTACCTGCAGTTACATTCTAAATGAACGGACTGCTCTGTGTGTGGGCAAGTCCGTTCATTTTCAAAAGTCCCGCGGACTTTTTCCCGCGGATTGTCCGCCGGAGAAGTCCGGGCGTGTGTGGGCAAGTCCCCCCTCGGAAAGTCCGGCGGTTTGTCTGCTGGACTAGGTCCGGCGGACAAAGTCCGAACGTGTGTACGCCGCATTAGTTGTGCCTCATCCTCGGTCTTGGTGGGAACATTCCCGCCATGATCAGCTAAAGGTAAACAAAAAGTCACATTAACTCCATATTTGGGAACCACTGGGTTAGATATCCGATTTGCAGTAGATCAGTGATAACTATGGGGGCGATTTACTAAAACTGCAGAGTGCAAAATCTGGTGGTCTGCATAGAAACCAATCAGCTTCCGGGCTTTATTGTCAAAGCCTAAACAAGCCGAAGTTAGAAGTTGATTGGCCACCAGACACAGCTGCACTAGATGTTGCACTCTCCAGTTTTAGTAAATCAACCCCTATGTCACTCCACACAGTGCCGTACACATCAATCACTGATCACAATTTCCACTGGAAATAATGAGTACACAGAAAGCCTGTTTATTTCACATTTTAGCAATGCAACAGTCATCACCAGTATTGAGGGGTTCGATTATGGTTACTGCTGAAGTCAACAGAAGCCAACACTTGTAACTAAACTGATATTTCCATTGTCACCCACGAAAAAACCTCAAAAGATAAAATACTAAAGTAACTGGGCAGAAAATTCCTAATAAATAAAAAATACAATTAGTGAATCAGTTTTCTAAACCATACCACTACATTATAAAAACACATTATCACTTTAATGATCTTTTAAAAGGCTAGACAGCATCTAAGACAATGATGTCATCAGGGGCACTAAAAGAACTTGTCAAACAGGATGAATGGAAAACAAAGAAACAAGGTAACAAAAAGCTTATTTGTAAACTTCCACAGTTCTTGCCACAGGCACTGAAAGCTTTAATCGATAATATGTAATTGTGGATACATCTATTAAAGAAAAAGACAACAACAAGAGCCCTAATAATGACATCACACATGGTCTTCCGATTACACCTATGTATCATGCAAAGCATTCAAGATGCAACCAAAACATGCTACTGGCAAGAAAAACACCACATTGGTGAAAGCACAGCACTACATTCCAGCTTGCATTAGGTGGGGCTAGAAAGTAACTAAGGATAAAGACAATGAGAATGATTTTCTTTGTTATTAAATGTAAGTATGTGGTGCCACCAACCTTTTTCTAAGCTCCTTCCGCTGCCTTTGCAGGCCTCCCCCTCCTCCCCTCCAATAACATTTACAGTAACAAGCACACATCCAGGCTGTGTTTGTCAGGAGAGGATAGTGGAGATCTGCAGCACTGCACCACTCAAGATACAAACATAGAAATAAATAGAAAGCAGAAGAGAGGCAGGAAACATTCCCAGCCAAGTAACTGGTAACCTCAGCACTGACAATTACATCACAATCCTCATTAATAAAAACAAGTAAAAAAGAAAATACATTTAAAGGCTCAGAGATCTGGCTTCATCGGTGACACCTCAAACAGAAAAACGAACCACCAAAGTGGCATAACAGAGGATCTTAACACACGGCTGTGCAGCAATCTGCTGCATCTTAGAACATTCTGCTTCCATTGGATTTTCACAAGACCTTCTGCTACAAGAAGTATTATCAGGGTGTACAGAGCTACAGTAATACACAACTATGGGAGGACCTCCACTGGAGGAGACACTGGCCCAGAGCTCTGCTGGAGGACCTCCATGTGTCAGATTTTGCCTGTCACCCCCCAAAAAAAATCCCAGCACAATGTACACATCATCTCACAACTTGTCAAAAAGATGCAATGATGATTGAATAGAACTCAAGACACACACTGACAGGACCAACACAATGCTCAGCTTTATACATGTAAACATCAGCTGGACGGTCTGTGGAGCCCACTACACCCAAGTTTGCTACTCCTCCGTGATCTGTGACACCAACAATCCAGTGGTATCGGTGGAGGAAGGTACAGGAGAACACAGCAGGTCATACCAGTGTGAAAACCCAATGCCAGTTTAGACAAGAAGTTCTCTCAATGCTGACCATGCTTAATCAATCCAGGATTGCACTGGCACTGGGGGGGTCACTGCCCACAGCACCTGAGGTCACCATACAAGGTGTCACCTCCCACGGTGTCACTGCCCACAGCACCGGGGATTACCTTACAAGGTGTCACCACTCACAGCACTGGGGGTCACATTACAAGGTGTCACTGCCCACAGCACTGGGGGTCACCTTACAAGGTGTCACTGCCCACAGCACTGGGGGTCACCTTACAAGGTGTCACAGCACGGGGGGGGTCACCTTACAAGGTGTCACAGCACCGGGGGGGTCACCTTACAAGGTGTCACAGCACCGGGGGGGCCACCTTACAAGGTGTCACAGCACCGGGGGGGGGGGGGTGGGGCACCGGGGGGGGGGGTCACCTTACAAGGTGTCACAGCACCGGGGGGGGGTCACCTTACAAGGTGTCACAGCACCGGGGGGGTCACCTTACAAGGTGTCACAGCACCGGGGGGGTCACAGCACCGGGGAGGGGGGGGGGGTCACCTTACAAGGTGTCACAGCACCGGGGGGGGGGGGGTATCACCGGGGGGGGGTCACCTTACAAGATATCACTGTCCACCGCACCTGAGGTTGCCTTACAAGGCGTCACCGCCCACATCACTGGGGGACTGGAGGGGGGGGTCATCTTTCCAGGTGTCACTGCCCACAGCACTGAGGGGGTTCACCTTACAAGGTGTCACCGCCCACAGCATTATCACTGCCCACAGCACTGGGGGGGGGGGGGGGGGGTCACATTACAAGGTGTCACTGCCCACAGCACTGGGGGGGGGGGGTCACATTACAAGGTGTCACTGCCATCAGCACTGGGGGGGGGGGGTCACATTACAAGGTGTCACTGCCATCAGCACTGGGGGGGGGGGTCACATTACAAGGTGTCACTGCCATCAGCACTGGGGGGGGGGGTCACATTACAAGGTGTCACTGCCATCAGCACTGGGGGGGGGGGTCACATTACAAGGTGTCACTGCCATCAGCACTGGGGGGGGGGGTCACATTACAAGGTGTCACTGCCATCAGCACTGGGGGGGGGGGGGGTCACATTACAAGGTGTCACTGCCATCAGCACTGGGGGGGGTCACATTACAAGGTGTCACTGCCATCAGCACTGGGGGGGGGGGTCACATTACAAGGTGTCACTGCCATCAGCACTGGGGGGGGGGTCACATTACAAGGTGTCACTGCCATCAGCACTGGGGGGGGGGGGTCACATTACAAGGTGTCACTGCCATCAGCACTGGGGGGGGGGGGTCACGGTCACATTACAAGGTGTCACTGCCCACAGCACTGGGGGGGGGGCACATTACAAGGTGTCACTGCCCACAGCACTGGGGGGGGGGTCACATTACCAGGTGTCACTGCCCACAGCACTGGGGGGGGGGCACATTACAAGGTGTCACTGCCCACAGCACTGGGGGGGGGGGTCACATTACAAGGTGTCACTGCCCACAGCACTGGGGGGGTCACATTACAAGGTGTCACTGCCCACAGCACCGAAGGGCCACTCTAGGTGGGGCCAGTGTCACTGACCACAGTAACAATGTCAGTCTGCACCAGGGTCATTGCCAGCATCACTCTGCGGAGCACTGGTATCACCCTACACAGAACTGTCATTACTGCTCATAGCCTGGTGTCACTCCAAACGGGTGTCACCACATAAGGTGTCACTTCTACACAAAACTGCTGTTAATGCAAGTGGCCCAGCGTCACTTTACACAGTACCAGTTTCACCACACAAGGTGTCACTAACAAAGAACTGGTGTCACCCCACATGATGTCACTCTCTCCCAGCACCCGAGTCTCTTCACAAAGCATCGGTGTCACCTCCCATGGTGTCACTCTTACAAAGCACCAGTGTCAAGATATATGGTGTCACTTAACATGACACAGGTATCACTCCACACAGCAGTAATGCTACTGCACCTGGTGTCACTCTTACACAGCCCCAAAGTCTTAACATGGCACAGGTGTCACTCAACAAAGAATCCGTGTCATTACCCATGGTGTCACTTCACACAGCAGCAGTGTCACTGCACATGATGTCACTCTTACACAACACTGGTGTCACATCACATGGGACAGGTGTCACTCTTACACAGCACCAGGGTCACTCTTACACAGCAATGGTGTCATCGCACAGTGTTACTCTAAAACAGCACCGGTGTCACCAAACATGGTGTCACGCCACGCGCGGTCACCATTATACAACGCTGGCATCACATGGGAGAGGTGGCACCACACATGGGGTCACTCTTACACAGCACCAGTGTCACTCCACACGGGGACACACTTACATGACACTGGCGTCACTCCACATGGGGACACCCTTACATGACACTGGCGTCACTCCACATGGGGACACTCTTACATGACACCGGCGTCACTCTTACATGACACCGGGGATACTCTTACATGACACCGGCGTCACTCTTACATGACACCGGCGTCACTCCACATGGGGACACCCTTACATGACACTGGCGTCACTCCACATGGGGACACTCTTACATGACACCGGCGTCACTCTTACATGACACCGGGGATACTCTTACATGACACCGGCGTCACTCTTACATGACACCGGCGTCACTCCACATGGGGACACTCTTACATGACACCGGCGTCACTCCACACGGGGACACTCTTACATGACACCGGCGTCACTCCACACGGGGACACTCTTACATGACACCGGCGTCACTCCACATGGGGACACCCTTACATGACACTGGCGTCACTCCACATGGGGACACTCTTACATGACACCGGCGTCACTCCACACGGGGACACTCTTACATGACACCGGCGTCACTCCACACGGGGACACCCTTACATGACACCGGCGTCACTCCACACGGGGACACTCTTACATGACACCGGCGTCACTCCACACGGGGACACTCTTACATGACACCGGCGTCACTCTTACATGACACCGGCGTCACTCTTACATGACACCGGCGTCACTCTTACATGACACCGGCGTCACTCTTACATGACACCGGCGTCACTCTTACATGACACCGGCGTCACTCTTACATGACACCGGCGTCACTCTTACATGACACCCTTACATGACACCCTTACATGACACCGGTGTCACCCTTACATGACACCGGTGTCACCCTTACATGACACCGGTGTCACCCTTACATGACACCGGTGTCACCCTTACATGACACCGGTGTCACCCTTACATGACACCGGTGTCACCCTTACATGACACCGGTGTCACCCTTACATGACACCGGTGTCACTCTTACATGACACCGGTGTCACCACACAGGGTGTGTGTATATGGTGGCCCTGTAGACAATGACACCAGTGGCCCAGTGTCAGTGCTCTGAGTACAGGAAGACAAATCTCCTGCCCCCCACACTCGCCCATAATCCCCTGGGAAGCAGCTGAGTGACATGCCATGGGCCCCTGACCTCCCCCTGAGGGGCCCTTGACCTCCCCCTGAGGGGCCCGGCCCCGCTCTGTCACAGTGGAAGAATGACAAGCTGTGAGTGTCCGGGGAAGGAGGCCTCGGCCCCCGCCTCATGTTTACCCCGCACCAGGAAAGGGCAAGGCCCGCTCTCCTCCCCCTCCTCCTCACTCCACACTCTCCTCAGGCCCGGCGGAGCGGTCTGGCTTACCTTCTCAGCAGCGACGCTCCGGAGCGGCCTCGGACAGATTCCCAAAACCCGAGCTGGGGAGGGGCGGCAAGAGGGCGCTGCGAGCACCGGAAACAAAGGCCGGCCCGGGGCAAGGTGGGCGGGGACACGAGGGGGAGGAGCCGAAGCTCGCAGCGATCTGCAGAGGTGACCGTTCCGTCTCCGCCCCCTCCTCCTCCTGGTGTGGGGAGATGGGCGGGGCCAAGATGGCGCCGCGCTGGGAACGGAGAGAGTCGCCGGGAGCGGCACTTCCAGCGCAACGCCTGAGGACCGCCCTCTGACCCGCCCCTGGCAGGGGGACTCCTCGGTCAGCCCCGGGCTCCTTCCTCTGTACATCGGGGACATGTGACTGAAGGGCCGCACACTTCTATCTAACTAATGCGGAGAGCGAAGCAATCAGGATTGGAACATCCTCTGATTATGATCGAATCATGGTGGACACACAACGATTTTATGTTCGATCCCGAGACTCTATTCACACCTGTGTGTTACCAAAACCGCGCTACAAATACGTCGTGCTTGAGGTGCCCATAAGGCTGCAATCACATCCGAACAGATTCGGAAATGCACAAAAAGCGTGCAGCGCGCTTGCAGTGCCATTATGTGTGACAAAACGCAGGAGATCACCGCCAACAAGAGGTGCGTTTGTCATGCGTAGGGCAAAAAAACAAAAGTGCGTCAAAAACATGACGCGTCTCACAGGTGTGAATGGCGCCTTGATGTCATATCATCTGAAGATGGGAACGGTCACTCAATGAGCCTCATGGGGGCGGCCATACGCGTTTCAATTTTATTATCCAATTGATCTGAGATCCAATCAAAACAATCTGCAAAATCTTGAATAGCCAGAATTTCCAATCAAATTAGACTCAATTGGATTCAATCAAACTGAGCTGATCAGCCAGTGTGGAAAATGACTGATTGATCGGCAGAACTGAGATACTTTGTTCATGAATACAATCGTATTTTGATCAATCAGATTATGGAATGGTACGGTGGAAGCAGAAATGCAACAAAAGACTTACAATTGTACGTTACAATCATATCTTAAAGTGGAGCTCCACCCAAAAGGGGAAGTTCTGCTTGTTTGCCTCCCTCCCCCTCCGCTACCACATTTGGTACCTTTCGGGGGGGGGAGGAGCTGGAAGTTTGGCCCCCTCCTCCTTCCACCGCCAGACCATTCACAAAGCACAGTAGGGGATCGGCTGTGAAGCCACAAAGCTTCACTGCCAGTTTCCCTTACCCAAGATGGCGGCACCAGCACCCGAGAGCCGATTTAAGCATCGGCTTAGGTGAGGACATCACATAAAAGTCAGCAGCTACAGTATATGTAGCTGCTGTCTTTTAATTTTTTTTGGCGGGGGGTCTGTAGCTCCGCTTTTTTTTTTTTTTTTAACAATAAAGTTTATTTATTTTGAACAAAACAAAAAACAACAGTACAGTGGTACATTCTTGACAGTTCTCAAATGCAGTGCGGCTAACATCAAGATTAGTTTGGTAATACATCTTTGTTTAGTATTCGTTGTAATGCCCATGGGCCCCTCCAGTTCAGGGCCTAAATACATGAAACCCGTGGAAGGGGGGTCTCAAGGGTTGAGTCCAGGTCCGGATTCAGATTGAATATAGGTTATTGGAGAGAAGGGGGGGGGGGCATCCTCCAAGTTCAATATTACATCACATCTCAGTCATTCAGTGCCTGACTCCATATCCTAACTCCAAAGTCATTTGCCGCTCCTTAACCCATGCCACCCATATCCTCTAAAACTTTTTAGGGCAATTACTGTATATACTCGAGTATAAGCCGACCCGAATATAAGCCGAGACAAGGTAACTTTACCACAAAAAACTGGGAAAACGCATTGACTCGAGTATAAGCCTAGGGTGAGAAATGCGCCGCTATTGTAAGTGGAAAAGAAGGTCAACAATGCCCATTTGCAGCCTCACTGTGCCCATTTGCATGCCTCACTGTGCCCATTTGCAGCCATAGGTCCCCCGAACTTCAAACTTGGTAGTTAAGGGTTCCTAGATGACCCCTAGCTGCAGCCAAAGGGTCCCGAAATGACATTGCTGCAGATGGACGCAGTTGACCGAATTTGGGGCCCCGTATCTTGGAACCCCAAATTTGGTGTGCAAACCCAGTGGAACTAGCACTACAACATATCCAAAGATGGGGTTCCTATCACCAAGTGGCCTCGAGATAAGGGACCCCAAAGTTGGTTCGGAAAATGTCAAGCACTTTTCTGCAGCAGAGAATGCCATTTTCCAAATGTAGTGTTGGTTCCACTGGGTTTGCACACCAAATTGGGGAAGTGGCCCTGAGATACGGGGCCCCAAAGTCGGGTCGGAAAATGTCATTCTCTGCTGCTGAAAATGCTTGACTTGAGTATAAGCCGAGGGGGGCATTTCTGCACAAAAAAATGTGCTGAAAAACTCGCCTTTTACTCGAGTATATACGGTTCGCCCCGTATACGTTAATTTATATAGAGGCAAAGCTGCATGGAGCTCCACTTTTATCACTTCAATACTGGGCACTTTCACCCCCTTTTTGCCCATGACAATATTCAGGTTTCAGCGCTGTCGCCTCTTAAATGACAATATCGCAGTCATGCAACACTGTACCCAAATTACATTTTTTTCGCACAAATAGAGCTTTCTTTTGGTGGTATTTAATCACAACTGGGTTTTTTATTTTTTGCTAAATAAAAATAAAAAGACAGAAAATGTTGAATAAAAAAAGCATTTTTCTTTATTTGTTATAAGATTTTTCAAATAAATAATCTTTCTTCATGAATTTCAGCCAAAATGTATTCTACTACTTTTATTTGGTGAAAATAACCAAAATCAGTGTATATAATCTAGTCTGTAGGAAAGTTATAACATCCACAAACTATGGTATAGATCTGAAAATTGATCATTCCTGATGTACTGACGATTTCTTGAGGCCCGAAAACACCAGGACAGTACATATATCCCTAAATGACACCTTCTTGGAAAGTACACAGTCCAAGGTATATAGTAAGAGGCATGGCAAGTTTTTTTTTAAGTAGTTTTTTGGAAAATTTAAAATTTTTAATTTTTTTTTCACAATTCTTTTTTACATACTGTCACCAGTGCAGTACAGTGTCATAACTGGCGTGGCAGTGATCAGGGACACTGACTGGTGATATATTTTTTCTTTTTTATTAATTTCTTTTCTATTTTAATGTTTTTTCAACATAATGTGACCAGAGCAATACAATGTTACCATAGCAACATTGTACTCTGGGGAAGTGATCAGGATTTTTTTTTTGTTTTACATTATGATTGCTTATACCAGTGAATTTCAATGATATAAGCAACCATTTTTACTGAACGAAACTGATTAACTTAGTGTGTTTTGTTGTGATTAGCTGTGATTGGCCTCAGCTAATCACATGGTACAGATGGGCTGTGATTGGCCCTGTCGATACCATGTAATCACTGTGACCATTTACAGCTAGCAACTCAACAGTGGCGTCTCCAGCTTTCATATTTAGGGGGGCACATGGGGGACAGGGATAAAAGTAGGGGGGCAACTATAAAATGCAGTTATTTATATATATCCTGGGGCCCTTTACTACAATACCACAACGGGCCCTTTAACATGTTCTGCAGTGAGCTCCCTTCCCACTGTATTGGGGCCCCCTAGGGTGGCAGAAAACAAGAGATATATGTCACCAGCATACCAAGAAAATATAAGGGTCCAAAGCAGTGGGAGAACTATCAGGGTTGCAAAGGTTGTCTTGCCACCGGGCCCTGGTGTTCTGCCACTGTGGGGTTCCCCAGACTCCTTTTGCTGTCCTGCCCCTGCTATTGACAGCGCTGGTCTGGCATCTCTTGGAATTTACAGGCTGGTTCTCCTGTCCTAAGGATGGGAGAAATCAGTCTGTTTTTTCAGTAACTGAGAGTCCTGGTGGAGTCCTTCCTGCAACTCGATCTTCTCCCTGCCAATGAGGATGCAGGGGAAGGAGCAGATCGGGCAGCCGTGGTTGTGTGAGCGCTCGCATTATGCAGAGGGAGGCGGAGGAATCACCCACAGGAGCTCACTGGGGACGCTCTCCCTCTCAATAGAGACTGTGTTAAGATGCGGCGCATCCGCTACAAATGCAAACAAAAAGACATTGCCTTTTTGTAAAAAAATAAATACATTTTTATTTATTTTTTAATGGGGAGGGGGCACATGGTGGGGCACAGCATAATGTTGGAGGGGTCAGGGCCCCCTCTGCCCCCCCCCCCTAGTGACGCCATTGCAACTCAATTGTACACAATGAATAATTTGTCACAGTGATCACATGGTACCCAGAATGACAAAGTTCCGTCCAGCTACCATTCGACAATAGGCTGGGTGGGAAGTGGTTAAAGTAGTATTAAACCAAAAAGCAAAAAAAAGTATACTACAGCTTGCCTTAGATAGCTGCATTCATTTTCTTTTTTTTTTTTTTTCCTTCTATTTTTATCTGTTGATTCAGACAGTAAGTCTGTTGTTTTTCAAAACAACAAGCTCTCCTGTAGATGTATCAGTTGCAGAGAAACCATTTAACACTAACAGGAGTGCTTACAATGATCAGCTTTTATTTATGCCAAAAGAAACAAAACTGTTGCTGAAACCAACTATAAAGTGTGAGCTGATGTATGACTTCAATTTGTTGGTGTATTTAAATCTTCTAGTGCATATAACACTCCCCTCTCCCCAGACTGAGAATGCTGCTGTCCAAAGGTGCCCCCTGTGCTCATTCATCCAGAGTGAGGGCATTCTAATGCAGGAGGTGTGTTACTGGCCAGATCGCCAGGTGAAAACAGAGGGGAGGGGGGGGGAGCCTAAAAAAAAACAACAGATTCAGCCACCACATCCAAGGATTGGTAAGCTGCAATATATTTACATTTTTGGTTTTGGATTTAATACCACTTTAAATCCAGTTCCTCAAATGTGGCATATCCAGCAAATGGATTGTCTTTGTTTTGTTTTTTCCTTGCTCTGTCTTTTTCTTGCCCTTCCTTCTATCCCCTTTCTCCCCTCCTTCACCTACACCTAATAAACTACAAAAACAATTGGGGTTTGACTGGTGAAACACCCCCTTCCAAGGGATATGAAAATAACAAAAATCAGCACTCTTTTTACAATTATGTAACAAATGTTATTCTTTGTTTATACCAGGGGTGTCCAAACTTTTTTCAAAGAGGGCCAGATTTGATAAAGTGAACATGCATGAGGGCCGACCATTTTGCCTGTCATTCTTTGAACCATTAAAATTTGGTGAAAAGCCGCTTACACGCGATCAGATTTTTCCTACGGGAAATGTGTGATGACAGGCTGCTGGCGGAAAATCCATCCGTTTGTACGCTCTATCGGACAATTGTCGGATTTTCCGCGGACAAATGTTGGCTAGCAGGCTTTAAAATTTTCTGTGGACAAATGTCTGTTGTCAGATTTTCCAAGCGTGTGTACACAAGTCCATCAGACAAAAGTCCAAAGTACAATCATGCATGCTCGGAAGCAAGGACGAGCCAGAAGTCGGTCTTGTAAACTAGCGTTCGTAATGGAGAATTAAAATTAGTGACGTGGCAAATTATGAAATCTCCAAATGCAGCGCACATTCTCTTCTTCTTTAATGGGATAATAATGAAGCTGCTTCGCTGGTGATATGGATGGAGTTATCGCAAACATTGTACTATGGGGAAGTGATCAGGATTTTCTTTTTTTTGTTTTACATTATGATTGCTTATACCAGTGAATTTCAATGGTATAAGCAACCATTTTTACTGAACGAAACTGATTAATTTAGTGTGTTTTGTTGTGATTAGCTGTGATTGGCCACACAGAGGAACAACTAAAATTAGACATGCTGTCTGCCAATAGAACTTAACCAAAAAGTGCAATCCATGCATCCAAATATCTAGAAAATATACCAAATGAAATCATTATTCAACCAAAAAATAAAATAAAAACCTCATGTATGTGTCCTGCTTCTTAATATAGAGGGTCACCAATGCCAAGAGTTGGTGAAAGCAGGGGTCCATCATCCGGAGATAATTCCGCAAAACATCCGGATTATTCTCCTGGAGCTCCCGCAGCAAAGGCATATGACATCATTTTTTTGCGATTAATAAAGCAACCAATTTTTGTTCTAAGAAATCCACCTCCTCCTGTTCCTGGACTGGACTTGGGTCCAAACAATAACTCCAAGGCCAATAATAAATAAAACATTATCTCCTCCGATTCCGCAATATGGCTGGTTGACAAACAACTGTTCAAAAAACGAACTGAAAAGTGCAAAATTAAAAGTGTGAGATGAAAAGTGCAAAATGAAAACACTCACCAAACTTCTACTAACATGATATTAGCAGAAGGAGCCCAAAGGGTGGTGTTAAAGAGCTGAAAAATCACGTAGTATGTCACTACATTCGTGTTTGTTGGCCAACAATTCCTTGCTGTTTTTATGCAAGACAATTTCCTGGCCAACGCCCTTCGGACAAAAGTCTGAGGTTTTGTCTGCGGAAAATCCAATCGCGTGTACGAGGCTAAGGCTGGCCATACATTATACAACTTTTGTCTATAGATTTCCTTTAGATTTACCAAAACCATATAATATGAGGTCAAATCTAAACACTTTCAATTTGTATGCAATCAGGCAGGCCCTTGTACTACACAGTTGAAGGTAAATCTAAAGGAAATTGAATAAGAAAATTGTATGGTGTATGGCCAGCTTTAAGTGTGTTCGTCTGAGCACTAATACACTGCCTAACAAGAATTCTCTTGCCTTTGTGCTGTGTGTGGTGAAGAGATGAGCTTGGGCGTGTTATTTGGATATACCGTATTTATCGGCATATAACACGCACCTTCACTTCTATCCTGGGTTCACACTAGCTCCTCTCCTGCATGCAGTTCACACTGCCTTGTGCGAACCGTTGTGGGTGTCATTAACAAAGTTAATTGTGAACTCGCACAGGAATCGGACCGCATAGGTGAGAACACCCATGCGATCCGATTCTAGTGCGGGGAAAAACAAGTCTCTGCACTATTTTCTGTGCGAATCCAATGTGAGTTTAACCATACAACTATGGCTAAACTCACATTGCTCAGAGATCGCATGTGATCGGCACCTGCAGTGTGGGTGCGAATCACATGCGATCTCTGAGATTGCGCTAGTGTGAACCCAGGCTTAGAGGGAAGTTTCAGGAATTTTTTTTATTTTAAATAAAGAACTGTGAAGAAAAATAAGGGTCAATGCCCATGAATGCAGCCTAATCACTGCCCATCTGCAGCCTCACCATTGCCATGAATGCAACCTCACCATTGCCATGAATGCAGCCTCTCCATTGCCATGAATGCAACCCCACCATTGCCATGAATGCAGCCTCACCATTGCCATGAATGCAACCCCACCATTGCCATGAATGCAGCCTCACCATTGCCATGAATGCAACCTCACCATTGCCATGAATGCAGCCTCACCATTGCCATGAATGCAGCCTCACTATTGCCATGAATGCAGCCTCACCATTGCCATGAATGCAGCCTCACCATTGCCATGAATGCAGCCTCACCATTGCCATGAATCCAGCCTCACTATTGCCATGAATGCAGCCTCTCCATTGCTTGATTGCAGCCTTACCATTGCAATCAATGCAGCCTCGCCATTGTCATGAATGCAGCCTCTCCATTACCATTAATGCAGCCTTACCATTGCCATCAGTGCAGCCTGATCGATGCCCATCTGCAGCCTCGGATGGGACAGTGAAGGGGGCAGGACGAGCGCCAACAGATTACATACAGCGAGAATCTCCTGTTTACTCTGCGGCCTCTTATGATAGACAGAACAGTCATCCAATGGCAGCCCAGGAGACAGGACTTTCTATTACAGATGCCGACGAGTAAACGAGATTCTCCTTTATGTAATCTGACGGTGCTCGTCCTGCCCCCTTCCTGTCCCCTCCGAGGCAGCGCCAATAAATACAGTGTATATCTTTTGTGGCCCACATTAAACCGGAAAGTGGACCGCAATTAGCCTGCGGGCCAGACTTTGGACATGCCTGATTTATACACTTGATTTTGACTATGAAAACCAATATTAATTGTCAGATGGAGAGCATCTTGTTAATCTTTGCAGTGCGGGCACATCCCCACTTAAAAGGTAAAACTTTTTTTTTTTTTGCCTGGAGTTGGGCTTTAACCACTTCGCATCCGGCCGTAGCCGAATGACGGCCACAGCGCGGATGCCAAATCCCGGGAGGCCGTCATATGACGGCCTCCCCTTTCCTCGTTCCCTGTGCGCGCTCACGAGCGCGCAGCAGGGAAATTCTGTGTTGGCCGTGTCCCTCGGACACGGCCAATCACAGATCGCTGTAAACGGCCAATAACAGCGGCCGTTTACAGCGCGATCGCCCTGGCCAATGAGAGATGATCTCATATGTAAACATATGAGATCATCTCTCAGCGCCGCTCCTCCTCCTCACACAGAGACAGCGTGTGAGGAGGGGGAGATGAACGGCTGCAGCGCCGTAAGTGTTTTAAAAAAAAAAAATGCCATCTGTGCCCACTGCCACCAATGTCATCTGTCCCTAATGTCATCTGTCCCTAATGTCATCTGTCCCTAATGTCATCTGTCCCCAATGACATCCCCAGTGCCATCCGCCAGTGCCATCCGCCAGTGCCATCCGCCAGTGCCATCCGCAAGTGCCATCCGCCAGTGCCATCTCCAGTGCCATCTCCAGTGCCATCTGCCAGTGCCATTGCCAGTGCCATCCCCAGTGCCATCCCCAGTGCCATCGCCAGTGCCATCCCCAGTGCCATCTGCCAGTGCCATCCGCCAGTGCCATCGCCAGTGCCATCCCCCAGTGCCATCCCTAGTGCCATCCCCAATGCCATCCCTAGTGCCATCTGCCAGTGCCATCCCCAGTGCCATCCGCCAGTGCCATCCCCAGTGCCATCTGTAGTCAGTGCCATCTTTAGTCAGTGCCATCTGTCATCAGTGCCATCTGTCATCAGTGCCACCTGTCAGTGTCACGTGCCATCTGTTATCAGTGTCGCCTGTCATCAATGCCACGTATCAGTGCCATCTGTCATCAGTGTCATGTGTCATCAGTGCCACGTATTAGTGCCGTCTGTCATCAGTGCCACGTATTAGTGCCGTCTGTCATCAGTGCCACGTATTAGTGCCATCTCGCATCAGTGCCACATATTAGTGTGTGCCATCTCTCAGTGCCATCTGTCATCAGTGTCACGTGTCATCAGTGCCACGTCAGTGTCATCAGTGCCACGTCAGTGTCACGTGTCATTGTCCTGGTGCTCCAGGGCCTTCAAAAGTAATAGGTAGTCAACAATTTAGATGTGTAATTTATGCTCCTAGAACACGCGATGGCGCTCCCTGCATGTTGGGCCTCTCTATGTGGCCAGGCTGTGGAAAAGTCCCACATATGTGGTATCGTAATACTCAGGAGGAGTAGCAGAATTTATTTTTGGGTGTCATTTGTGGTAAACACATGCCATGTGAGAGAAATAACCTATTACAATGACAATTTTGTAGAAAAAAAAAATAGAAAATAAAAAAATAAATTCATTTTGCAAAGAATTGTGTGAAAAAATGACAACATCAAAAAAGCTCACCATGCCTCTTACTAAATACCTTGGATGGAATGTCTACTTTCAAAAAAGGGGTCATTTGGGGGGTATTTGTACTTTCCTGGCTTGTTCGGGTCACAAGAAATGAGATCGGCCACCAGTACATCAGATGTGATCAATTTTGTATAATTCGCACCACAGATTGTAGAGTCTGTAACTTTCACAAAGACCAAATAATTTCCACTAATTTGGGTTATTTTTACCAAAGATATGTGGCAGTATAAATTGTGGCCAAAATTTATGAAGAAAAATTAATAATTTCCTAAATTGTATCACAGAAACAAAGAAAAATGCGTTTTTTTTTTTTCAAAATTTTCGGTCTTTTTTCAATTATAGCGCAAAAATAAAAAACCCAGAGGTGATCAAATACCACCAAAAGAAAGCTCTATTTGTGGGAAAAAAAGGACAAAAAATTCATTTGGGTACAGTGTTGCATGACTGAGTAATTGTCAGTCAAAGCGTGAGAGCACCGAAAGCTGAAAATTGGTCTGGATGGGAGGGGGGTGTTGGTGCCTGGTAGGCAAGTGGTTAAAGAATAGGTTGCTGACTATAGATCCATTTTCTTTCTGATCGTGAAAGAAGTCAATCATTTATTGAAGCTTGTACAGCCACCATTACACTTACAATAATCGTCTACTTTCCTACGATCAGTTTTTCTATCCAGACTGACCAGAATTAATTTTGATTAAACTAATTGGTTTTGCTCAAAGTCAATCAATGACAATGGAGTTGATTTACAAAAGGCACATAGACTGTGCACTCTGCAAGTGCAGTGGCACTTATTTACCTTAGTAAATGTAATGTGATAAAGCTTCACTTTATAAAGAATACCCAGTCAAGTAAAAGAAAAAGGAAAAAAGAAAAAACATTTTAGCTTGCACATGATTGGATAACGTAAATAAGCAGAGCTTTACCACATTTACTAAGCTGTGGGGAAAATGAGTGCAACTGCCCTTGCAGCATGCACAGTCAATATACCTTTAGTAAATAAACCCTAGTATGCATTGTCGGGACAAGGTCATCCAGCGCCCAGGGCAATGATGCCAAACTGCGTCCCCTCCCCTTAGGGTTCTGGTCAGGGCACCCCTTCCCTACAATAAACCATTGCACCCAATACTGGTTGGACTGTGACTTCTGGATTGACCCGGTGGACCCCTCTTTTCATTTATTTTACCTTTTTCACTCTTCACTCTTTACCTTATTCTTCCTCTCTCTACTCTGTCTCTCTTTACACCTTATGATTTAGCTGTACCTTGGGTTACAAAGAAATCATTAGTAATGTAACATATTTAATTATATCAAGATTATTCAGGAAATCTTTATTTCGTTTTTTCATACTCTTAATAGTATTACATAATATTTGAATGTCTTCATCAATATTGGTTTAGTTCATAATTGTTAACTAATTACCCCAGGATTTAGAAATGTGTTTCCAGAAGTGCTTAAAGTGGTTGTAAACCTCCATTTTTGACGTGTACCTACAGGTTAGCCTATAATAAGTCTTACCTATAGGTACAGTAAATATCTCCTAAATGTGCGCTGTTTAAGAGATATTTACTCTGTACTGCGCCGATGATGTCATGCCCGCCATGCCGTTTCTTCACTAGTGTGTGCCGTGACTGGTGGCTCCCACAGCCCCAGCCCCAGAAGGAAGAGAGGTGAAGAGCGGTGACAGCACAGGTTTCGTTTGCAGGTAAGTGCCACATAATGGGCTAGTGTGCGATGCATACTAGCCCATTATGCTTTTACTTTGCAGGGAACAAAAGAGGAAGTAAAACCCATCAGGGTTCACTTCCTCTTTAAAGTGGTTGTAAACCTTTACAGACCACTTTTCACTACAGGCAAGCCTATAATAAGGCTTACCAGTAGGTATCGTGGATATCTCCTAAACCTGCAAGGTTTAGGAGATATCCCCTGTATCAGCATGTGCCAAAGTCATCGGCACATGCGCACTGAAGAAACGGCTCGTTCGTGCCGCTTATTCAGCTGATGTGCCGTGACCGGCGGCTCCCGCGCATGCGCAGGAGTGATGTCATTGTGGCTCCGGCCAATCACAGCGCTGGAGCCCGCAAACCAGGAAGTAACATTATGGAGACATGTCGCTCGTAACATCGGTGTACAGGGACCACTGCACCAGCTTCGATATCAGGTAAGTATTTCATAATGAGCTAGTTTGTGATGCATACTAGCTCATTATGCCTTTGTCTTGCAGGCTTTTTTTTTTATTTATTTTTTTTAATGGGTTTTCAACCACTTTAAAGTGGAACTAAACTCTGTCAATTAACATTAACAATTTTACTCATTATGCTACTAGCCTTAGTAATAATATCAACAACACAACCATTAGTCCCTCCACACATGCCAAGGTCCTCGGTGTAATCCTTGACTCTGACCTCTCCTTTAGCCCCCATATCCAATCACTGGCTAAATCCTGCCGCCTTCACCTCCGCAATATCTCTAGAATTAGACCCTTCCTGACAAATGACACCACAAAGCAACTCATTCCCTCCCTGATTATTTCCCGCCTTGACTACTGCAACTCCCTCCTTAATGGCCTACCCTTAAGCAGGCAATCCCCACTTCAATCTATTATGAATGCTGCTGCTAGACTAATACACCTCACTAATCGATCTGTGACTGCCACCCCTCTTTGCCAATCCCTTCACTGGTTTCCCCTACCCCACCATGTAAAATTCAAAATGCTAACCATAACATACAAAGCCATCCACAACATCGCCCCCATCTACATCACCAACCTCATCTGCAGATATCGCCCAAATCGTCCCCTCCGCTCCTCCCAGGACCTCCTGCTTTCTAGCTCCCTTGTTACCTCCTCCCATGCTCGCCTTCGAGACTTCTCCAGAGCCTCTCCCATCCTCTGGAACTCCCTGCCCCAGTCTGTCCGATCAGCCCCTACCCTGTCCACCTTTAGGAGATCCCTGAAAACTCATTTATTCAGGGAAGCCTATCCCACACCCACCTAACAACAACTGTCCCCGAGCCACCCCCATCAAATCATTCTCTGCAGCTATTACTATTTGTACCACCACCCCCTCCCTTTAGAATGTAAGCTGTACGAGCCGGGCCCTCCTGTACCTTTTGTATTGAACTGTACTGTAATTGTGTTGTCCCCCTATACATTGCAAAGTGCTGCGTAAACTGTTGGCGCTATATGAATTGTGTATAATAATAATATAGGAAGGTAAATTATATTTTCATATTTAAAAAAAAATATATATACATTGTTTCACTTGTTTCCTGGTTTGTGGCCTAGGCCAAAATGATGTCATACAGCCCAGGAGTCTTCATGGGCTAAAGGCAGATGGATTCCAGGAAGGAAATGCTACATGAATCATCTGCACTTACTCAAGATAGTAGTGGCTAGAAATGCTAGGGGGTGTTTTTCAAAGTGGTTTCTTAAGAAACCCAGCCCAGCCTATAGCAAAATGACAGCCGGGCAGGACTTTCATCGATCGATCGTGGATGTCATATGAAGTCCTCCCAGAATGTGCCTCACGTAGCTGGGCCTGTGCTGCGGTGCGATCTGTCAATGACTGTCAATGACTGACTAGTAGCAGATCACACGACAATTGTAAACAATGGATTTCTTCCTTTTGTGCCATCTATTGTGTATAATTGTGTTGCTAGCTGTGATTGGTCACAGTGATCACATGGTACAGACAGGGCAATTACAGCCCATCTGTACCATGTGATTAGTTGTAGCCAATCGCAGCTAATCACAACAAAACACACTGAATGAATCAGTTTCATTCAGTAAAAATGATTGCTTATACCAGTGAAAATTACTGGTATAAACAATCATAATGTGTAAGAAAAATCCTGATCACTTCCCCAGACTATTGTAACACTGTATTGCTTTGATCACAGTGTGTTAAAAAAAAACATGAAAAAAATTGTAATAATAAATTTTTTTTTTTTATTATTATTATTTTTTTTTTTTACATACTGTCACCAATCAGTGTCCCTGATCACCGCCACACACGTTATATGATAACGCTTTACTGCACTGTTGACAGTTTATAAAAAAAGAAAGAATAGTGAAAAAAATGAAAATTTTATTTCTTAAGATTGTGACAAAAAAATGACAACTTCAAAAAACTTGCCATCCTCCATATTAAATACTTTGGACTGTCTACTTTCCAAAAAGGGGTAATTTCGGGAATATTTGTACTTTCCTGGCATTTTTGGGACCTAAGAAATGAGATAGGCTGTCAGTACATCAGGATTGATTGATTTTCAGATATATACCATAGTTCCCAATTTTTTTTTAGCAGAATACATTATGGCCTAAATTTATGAGAAAAGATTATGTATTTGCAAAATTTGAAATGAAAAAACATGTTTTTTTTTTTTTGGCAAAAAATAATAAATCCAGTAGTAACCACTTCAATACTGGGCACTTTCACCCCCTTCCTTCCCAGACCAATTTTCAGGTTTCAGCGCTGAACACATTCAATTACAATTGCGCAGTCATGCTACGCTGTACCCAAATTAAATTTTTATAATTTTGTTCGCACAAATAGAGCTTTCTTTTGGTGGTATTTATTCACTACTCCGTTTTTTATTTTTTGCAATATAAGCAAAAAAAGAGCAGAAATTTGAAAAAAAAAACAATATTTTCTTCTTTCTATTTTAAAAGAAATCCAATAACATCGAACTTTGTCATTAATTTAAGCCAAAATGTATTCTTCTACACGTCTTTGGTAAAAAAATCCAGTGAAGTGTATAATAATTGGTTTGTGTGATCACAGACATATGTATGCAGATGATCATGTACAGATGTGCGCAGGTGATCACAGATATATGTGTGCAGATAATCTTTGGGACATGTGATTTTACTGTTAAATCTGTGGGGGACAGGTGTTTTTTACTATGTGGGGACGTGTATTTTGGGGACATGTGTGTTTTACATTGTGTACATGTTTTACATGTGTGTTTTACATTGTGTACATGTTTTACCCTGGTGATCAGTGTGTAAAAAGCTGTAAAAAACAGCTCATACTCACTGATCACTAGCCGGCTGCAGCGATCCGCTCTCCTCTCCTCATCGACAACTTCTGTGTGAGGAGAGGAGAGCCGATCGCCTAGCAACCGGCTCTCTGTTTACATCACATGATGGCTGTGATTGGACACGGCCGTCATGTGATCAGGCGGGCCAATCACAGAGCCCTCCTGCCGATCAGAGATGCGCTGTGTACAGGTGACACGAGTGCATCGGGGCTGCGCGGGTACGCGTGCGCACGATTCGCCTCCTTCTGAGGGACGTTCCTGAACTTCCACTCAGAAGGAGAGAGCGTTTATGTGCAGTGGCCGGGTGGGAAGTGGTTAAATACCACCAAAAGAAAGCTTTATTTGTGTGAAAACAAAACAAATTTCATATCAGCGTTGCATGACCCTGCAATTGTCATTCAAAGTTGGACAGCGCTGAAAGCTAAAAATTGGCATGGGCAGGAAGGGGGTAAAAGTGCCCGCTATTAAAGCTTACAAATTAATTAAATAGTTATTTCAGTTTGTGGTGCTCAGATGCAGTTTAGTTCAGCTTTAAACACCCAACACTCAGATTTCCATGTAATTCCATTGTGGCCATTCACATCGGAGCAATGTGCTGATGCTCAAAAAATGTACTAGCTTCCTTGGCCCCAATAAACCTTCTTGTGAGCGCCTGAAAAAGGAGAAATTTCACCACTAACAATTGTCTCTTCCAACTAGTAACTAGCATTCCATTGGTTAAAATCAAAATGCTCATACCTAAAAATATGTATAAATGCCCCCCCAAAAAAGAGGCCAAAGATGCCGACACTCAAGTGTGAATGTAGCCTCATTTGGAATCAAATTTCCCTTTCTCAGTTGTCCCTATTTTGGTCTGATATATAACCTTCTATACAGTAGACATATTTATTGTCTAACTACCAGAAGATAAGCTGTCTCAAGGAGTGTCTCTGCTAAGGTTGTTATCCATCCCCGATATGGACCGGACAGACCAGTTTTTTATTCCCATTGTCTGGTGTTTATAAGTGCTATGTACAGCGTCCATTCTGGGCATTCTACATTAACTGGACCTCCCCCTGATTCTACCCCCACTTCTTTTTAAATTACCAGGATCGGGATGTCCTCTGGCAGCCCCAATGCTCATGTTTGCATCTCCATGGACCAAAAGGTGACTACCCTAGTCTGTCCTTTCCTTCTCTGGTCATCCACCTTACCTGTATTGGGCAGCTTGTAGTAATTACTCACATTCATCTGGACTTGTCCCATAATGCTGAAGGCAATTCACTACAAATTCAAAAGACTTCTTCAGAAATTAGGAGGTCCCATAGATTTCTACCCTCCTCTGATCTGTGTGCATGTTTAAATGGGTCAAAACTATTTTTCAGCAATAAGCTAGTGTTGAAATTATAGCAGGTAGAGATTTTATGGCAAAAACAATTCTTTCCCTTCATGCTATACATTTTCAACTGCATACTATGGAGCATTCAGTGCCATGTACACTTACGTCAAGTGTAAGAGTTGGGTGCCAAAACAATGAAACACCCATACATAAGCATGAGAGTAATCAGTAGCTGCTTAAAGGCCAAATAAAGAAGATGCTGTATCCAGAAGAAGACCGAGAGATGGCAGTGGCATTGACCTAGCAAAGATCAATGTTTGAGGGAATCACAACTTCAAAATGTTCTCATTTAATGAAATTTAACCACTTCCCATCCCGCCCATAGTCATATGACGCCCACAAGGTGGATCTCCCATCCTGGGTGGGCGTCATATGATGTCCTCTCCTTCCCGGCCGCCTGGGGGGCGTGTGCGCGCCGCCGGCGGCGCGCGCGCGCCTGCGGCTTCGCTCGGGACCCGGTGCGAGTGCCCGGCGGCCGCGATGTCCGCCGGGCACCCGCGATTGCCCGTTAAAACAACGGGACCGTGCGGGACCGTGGAGCTGTGTGTGTAAACACACAGCTCCACGTCCTGTCAGCGGGAGAGGAGACCGATCATGTGATCCCAGTACGGAGGATCACTGATCGGTCTCCTCCCCTTGTGAGTCCCCCCCCCCCACAGTTAGAATCACTTCTTTAGGGAACACATTAACCCCTGCAGCGCCCCCTAGTGTTAACCCCTTCCCTGCCAGTCACATTTACACAGTAATCAATGCAATTTTATAGCAACGATCGCTGTGTAAATGTGAATGGTTCCAAAAATGTGTCAAAAGTGTCCGAAGTGTCCGCCGCAATGTCGCAGTCACGAAAAAAAAAAAAATCGCAGATCGCCGCCATTACTAGTAAAAAAAAAAAAAAAAATTCAATAAATCTATCCCCTATTTTGTAGACGCTATAACTTTTGCGCAAACCGATCAATATACGCTTATTGCGATTTTTTTTTACCAAAAATATGTACAAGAATACGTATCGGCCTAAACTGAGTAAAAAAATCGTTTTTTTTTTTAAAAAAAAAATGGGATATTTATTATAGCAAAAAGTAAAAAAATATTGTGTTTTTTTTCAAAATTGTCGCTTCTTTTTTGTTTATAGCGCAAAAAATAAAAACCGCAGGGGCGATCAAATACCACCAAAAGAAAGCTCTATTTGTGGGAAAAAAAGGACGTCAATTTTGTTTGGGTGTAACGTCGCACGACCGCGCAATTGTTAGTTAAAGCAACGCAGTGCCGAATCGCAAAAAGTGCTCTGGTAAGGAAGGGTGTAAAATGGCCCGGTATTGAAGTGGTTAAAGAACACTCCAGCGTCACCTGCAGATAATTTTCTCAAATGAGTGCAAACAAATCACCTTGCTCAGCTGAGCTCTAACGAAACAGAATGTAACCTTCTCTAAACATAATTTCTATGCTGATGACACCCAATTTAATCTCCCCCTCAGCTCCCTCCTTTAGTCTCCTCATGCATCACTAATTTACTAACAGACACATCAGCCTGGATGTCACAACACTTCCTCAAACTCAGTCTATCCAAAACTGAGCTCATTATATTTCCTCCCCACGTGCCTCTTCCCCTGACTTTTCTGTCAAGATCGATGGCACAACTAGCAGCCCCCTCCCCGCATGCAAAGGTTCTAGGTGTAATCCTAGACTGAACTATCCTTTTGATCCACATCCAATCACTGTCCAAAGCTTGCTGCTTTTACCTACATAACATCTTCAAAATATGCCTTTTCCCAATCAATGACACCACAAATCTTCTAATCCACTCCCTGGTCATCTCTCACATCGACTACTGCAACTTCCTCCTCATTGGATTACCTTTACACCTTTACATTCAGTTTCTGCTACCCCTCTCTGCCAATCCCTCCATTGGCTTCTGCTCACCCAACAAATTAAATTCAAAATACTAACAACAACTTACAAAGCCATCTACAACTCTGCCCCCAGCCAAATCACTAACCTAGTCTCAAAATAGCAACCTTATCATTGTCTTCGTTACGCCCAAGACCTACTGCTCTCTAGCTCGTCTCATGCTTGCCTCTCCCATCCTATGGAACTCCCTAAACCAATCTGTCCGACTATCTCCTACTCTGTTTGCTTTTAGACGATCCTTGAAAAACCTTCTCTTCGGAAAAGCCTGTTCTGCCCACACCTAAAAACTGTACTTTTATTTTCTCCATCAGCTCGTCCCTTACAGTTATTACCTTTTGTATCACTTGACACTCCCTCTTAGATTGTAACTCTAACACGCAGGGCCCTCTGATTCATCCCATATGAAATTGTAACTGTACTGTCTGCTCTTACGTTGTAAAGTGTTGCACAAACGGTTGACGTATATATAACTCTTGTATAACAATAATAATTAAATAAAGTAAATTCGGCCAACTGAACATTTTCAGTATTTGTGTAGTAGAGGAACATTCCAAACTTATGTCGCGTACACATGATCGGACATTCCGACAACAAAATCCCATGTTTTTTTTTCCGACGAATGTTGGCTCAAACTTGTCTTGCATACACACGGTCGCACAAAGTTGGTCAGAAATTCCGAACGTCAAGAATGCGATGACGCACAGCTGAGAAAAATGTTCAATAGCCAATACTGCTCTTCTGCTTGATTCTGAGCATGCGTGGCACTTTGTGCGTCGGAAATTGTCTACACATGATCGGAATTTACGCGAGAACCTGATCTCAAATTTTGTGTGATGGAAATTCCGATGGAAACTGTCCGATGGAGCCTACACACGGTCGGAATTTCCGACAATAAGCTCCGATTGCACATTTGCCGTCGGAAAGTCAGACCGTGTGTACGCGGCAATAGTTTCAATCTTTCACAGCTCCAGCCTCTCTCTAATCTGGCTCTTATACACTAGGAGCCCTTTCACAACTTTGTGTTTTGGTGAGATTTTTTGCCTGATGGCTTTTCTATTGACATCAGTGGAAACATCAAATTGTATGTGTATTTGGTTTAATGCTGCAATGCACTGCACTGAATGAAAGTGAAAATGCAGGTTTTAATATGCATGTCCATTGATTTCAATGAAAAAACCCTTAGCCAAAAAAAGCAAAAGTGTAAATCCATCCTAGAAGACGCCCCTTTTAAATAGGCATCTGTGGCCTTCCAGACAGTTGCTAAAACCCAAAGCAGTGGCCAGAACCTAGGTGGCACAAATGTCCAATCCATCAATTGTCCTGGAGTGCTTTGAGTCTATCCAAATCACTTGGTTTTTCTGCTCTTTACCGTCAACTTCTGTATTGTTGTCTGATCTTTTGCATTGGTTCTGCATTGGTTTGTACAAAAGTCCGTTGGTTTTGTGTACACACGGTCGGACTTTGGTCCATCAGACTTTTGTTGGCAGAAAGTTGGTCTGTTCGCACAGCCAACAAAAGTCTGATGAAACCTGGAAAAAGTTGGTCCGATGGAGCGTACACACGTACACACGTTGGTCCAAAACAGCTAATTTGCATGTTGGTTGTCAAAAAGTCCGATCGTGTGTATGGGCCTTTTTGTTGGCTGTGCGAACGGACCAACTTTCTGGCAACAAAAGTCTGATGGACCAAAGTCCGACCGTGTGTACACAAAACCAACTGACTTTTGTACAAACCAATGCAGAACCAATGCAAAAGATCAGACAACAATACAGAAGTTGACCAAAGGTGGCGGTAAAGAGCAGAAAAACCAAGTGATTTGGTGAAAGTTGGCTGAAAAAGTCCTGCCGTGTGTATGCAATACCAACTTGGGGCCAACGCCCTTTGGACAAAAATCCACGGGAAAGTTGGTCCACGCGGTCCGTTCGTGTGTATGAGAAAAAGGGGGGTGAATACTGCGCTGTATTTAGAATTAGATGAAAAAAGCAGCTGGCATTGCCGAAAGATTATCGGTTGTAAGGAATTTGTGTGTATGTTAATGCAGCGCTGAAAACAAACTAGTGCTTTTGAAGGAAAAGTACTGGCGTGGTGCTATCCTTGTAGTCCACCCGACGCGTTTCGTCCGCATAGACGTCGTCTGGGGTGTCGTCGGGGGCGACGTCTATGCGGACGAAACGCGTCGGGTGGACTACAAGGACAGCACCACGCCAACTCCAATTTTAAAACAGGCCTGTTTTTAACCATCCAAATGTGAGTGTTTTTAAACTGTTTTCTTAACATTAAAAACGTTTCCCAACGGTATTATGCTATGCAAGTTCTTTCTTTTGATATGACCACACAACACGCTTGAGAACGTGGACCCCTGACGCTCATTCTCCCCATCTGATACTTACGCTCCTGCTAACCACCAACCCATGCGGTACCTGAGAAAGCTTTGGAGTCATCATGAGGAGCTGAGATTTGCCAGTCCATAAAACGTTAAAGCTCTTGCGACTTGTGATGCATAAGCCTTTTTCAAGTCCAATCCATCCGGTAAGCCTTATTCCATTAGGCCCGAGAGCCATCAGACAACTGTCACCATCACACTGAACTGAGTCACCCGTTGCCACAGTGTTATTTCACCTGATCACCAATCAATGCTATGGACTTCACTTCTATACACTTATATGTATAGTTCCTTCACCTAGCACCCATGATTTTAACAGATATTGAGTTTTATAAACTTTATAAATTTTATCTATCACGATATTTTTCCACGGTATAAAACCATTTTGATTTTATTTTCACCAATCTTAATCACAAGAAATTTTATACCCACTATTTTATTGAAAATATTGTATCTATGCCAATTTTATGTGTTTTATATGTAAGGTTTTGCGCTTCATATTTTTTGCATATTTAAGGTACTAGAGGTTGGCATCACGCCATAATATACTCTTTTATTTTTACATCTTCAAACTCACCACAACAGTACTTTTCCTTCAAAAGCACTAGTTTGTTTTCAGCGCTGCATTAACATACACACACGTTCGTGTGTATGAGGCTTTAGATTGTGGAAGCTTGTAGATGCATAGATTTTAGTGTTAGGGTGGACTTCTACTTAAAAAATGCCCCAGTAATGGTTCGACACCCCTAACCACTTCTCCAGGGCAGTATAATGCTTCGGCATGCTCTTACAGGAGAAACTAAGGACTAAGGACAGCTAAGTAAAACCACTGCACAGAGCAGGGAAGTATAACATGTTTGTTATTTAATAGAAAAAATGCTTTTACAATCACTATATATCTGATTTCGGAGTTACATCTTATATGTGTTCAGCACACGCTGCTTCTTGCTGGGTCTGCCCAGCCATAGGCAGACCATTGCAGTCACGAGTAAATCACAGAAGAATGAATAGTGTTTATAGAGTCTAAAGTTAACGTGTGCCTGTGCTAGCCACAACACACACTAGAATGTTTTACAGTAGTTGAGGGTGATGTTGCAAAATTCTAAATTTGATTCTTATGTAATAAAATGGTGAACACCAATAAAGAAACTTTGCCTCACGCTTGTGAAGCCAGACCGACAGTTTGAAAATTTGTGATAACATAAACCTTTCTACCAAAAATATTGACCCCCCAACCCGTCATCTCCCAGTGCTAACTAGACCCATAATGGAAATCCTGGTCACAATCCTGGCAATTGACAGCTTAACCACTTCAGCCCCGGACCAATTTGCAGCCAAAGGACCAGGCCCCTTTTTGCGATTCAGCACTGCGTCGCTTTAACTGACAATTGCGCGGTCGTGCGACGTGGCTCCCAAACAAAATTGGCGTCCTTTTTTTCCCACAAATAGAGCTTTCTTTTGGTGGTATTTGATCGCCCCCTGCGGTTTTTATTTTTTGCGCTATAAACAAAAATAGAGCGACAATTTTGAAAAAAAATTCTATATTTTTTTACTTTTTGCTATAATAAATATCCCCAAAAAATATATATAAAAATAATTTTTTTTTCCTCAGTTAGGCCGATACGTATTCTTCTACACATTTTTGGTAAAAAAAATTGCAAATTAGCGATTATTGATTGGTTTGTGCAAAGTTATAGCGTTTACAAAATAGGGGATAGTTTTATAGCATTTTTATTAATATTTATTTTTTTACTAGTAATGGCGGCGATCAGCGATTTTTATTGTGACTGCGACATTATGGCGGCAGGGCTGGTGCAAGGATTTTTGACACCCTAGGCAAAACCACATTTTGCCGCCCCCCCCTGGATCCACCCCTGACCCCACCCCCTTTGCCATGCCCTTGTATACCCCACCTTTTTAATGAAGTGCCCATCAAATGCAGCCTACCAGCTTCCATCAATTCAGCCTCACCATCACCCATTAATGCAGCCTACCAGTGCCCATCAATACAGCCTCCCCAGTGCCCATTAATGCAGCTTACCAGCGCCCATTACTGCAGCCTCACCAGCGCCCATTAATGCAGCCTCACCAGCACCTATCAATGCAGCCTCACCAGTGCCCATCAATGCAGCCTCACCAGCGCCCATTAATGCAGCCTCACCAGCGCCCATCAAATGCAACCTACCAGCGCCAATTAATGCAGCCTCACCAGCACCCATCAATGCAGCCTACCAGTGCCCATCAATGAATGTTTGCTTGCTTTAATTCATTCGGGAGATGGGAGACAGACACAGTCCTTCACCGCCGCTGCGCCTCTGGCACAATCTGCAAATGGAGCGGCAGCTGCCTGCTGATGCTGAGACTTAGTTGCTTGCTGCAGAGACAAGAGAGTAGGAACACCAGTGGCCAGGCGCCCCCTGGCAGCAGGGCGCCCTATGCGGCTGCCTAGTTTGCCTAGTGGTAGCACCGGCCCTGTATGGCGGACACATCGGACATTGTTGACACATTTTTGGGACTATTGTCATTTATACAGAAATCAGTGCTATTTAAATGCACTGATTCCTATGTAAATTACACTGGCAGTGAAGGAGTTAACCACTAGGGGGCAGGGAGGAGTTAGTGTGACGTGTGTGTGTGTTTTTTTTACAGTAGGGGGCGTGGCTGACGTCTGACGTCACTGATCGGCTTTCCCGATGACAGGGAACAGCCGATCAGTGACAGGCAGTGTAGGAAGCGCGGGGAGAGGTTTGTTTACACAGACCTCTCCCCGTTCTTCAGCTCTGTGACCCGATTGCGGGACACCAGCGGCGATTGGGTCTGCTGGTCCTGCGGCCGCGGTCACGGAGCTCCCGACCGGGTCGTGAGCGCGGCGGCGCACGCGCGACCCACGGCTGGGCAATTAAAGGGGACGTACCTGTACGTGCTTTTGCCCAGCCGTGCCATTCTGCCGACGTAAATGTGCAGGAGGCAGTCGGGAAGCGGTTAAAGACAGGGCTGTGGCTTAAAGCCTAAAACCAAAATGTGTTTCACCTCCAAGTATATGTACAATATAATGCTGGTTTTGGTTAGGGGATCTAATAGAGAGGAATATTTACCCTAATCTAAGGTCCTAAGGCTTCCTCCCCAACAGTTGTGGTTGAGGCAACCAGTTGTGACCACTAAATTGTATGCAATTACATCAAGTACCTGCCCACATTTTGGGGTGAAAGAGAAGAAGCCCGGAGAGCTGACTGCCATGGGATCATGGTATTAAACATAAACACAAAAAAATGTAATAAACAATATTGAAGTTTATCAATCCTTAAAAGTGGTGGCTGCATTCATTTTCTGTTTTTATCCTTTTTCCCCTAATGCCCTGTACACACAACCGGTTTTCTCGTAGGAATAAACTCTGAAGCTTTTTCCGACAAAGTTCAGACGAAATTACGCTGAAACTGTCTTGTGTAAACACGATCACACCAAAGTCCAACCGTCAAGAACGCGGTGACGTACAACACATACAACGGGACTAGAAAAAGGAAGTTCAATAGCCAGTAGCTAATAGCTTCCGTCTTGTACTTGCTTCAGAGCATGCGTCGCTTTTGGTCCGTAGGAACAGCATACAGACGAGCGTTTTTCACGATAGGAATTGGTTCTGTCAGAAATATTTAGAACATGTTCCACTTCTAGGTCAGTCAGAATTTTCAAAAAAAAAAGTCAGATGAGGCATACACACGATCGGAATATACGATGAAAAGCTTCCGTCTGACTTTTTCTGTTGGACATTCCGGTTGTGTGTATGTGGCATTATTCTTACTTAGTAATCTGGTCAGTAACACATTTTCTGCCTTGGGGGGTCTCCACTCTGGATGGAGGAACAACAGAGACACCTCTGGACAGCAGCCTTGTCAGTCTGAGGGGAGGGGAGTGTTACAGTAGAAGCATTAGCAGATTTAGATGGCCAAGCAGGGTGAATGGTAAAATCCACCCAGCCAGGATATTGTATTCTAACAGTGGGACTCTTCACTGAATACACTAAGCATTTGGTGCAGTTGCTGATCAACAAAGGTTTTCCAACATTCCCATTCGACGATCGACTTCTGCCAAACAAGAATGGCTACACATGGATCAAAATTCAGCCAGTCCCTGCTGAACCAGTAGGATTTTGATCCCCCTAAGGCCAACCTTACTGGCCGGATCAACAGGTGACAATAAAGGTAAAAAAAAGCCTAAAACTAATGTTATAATAAAGTCACTACATCTAAGATTTGGTAAGGTGCAATACAATACATTTGTGTTTTAATACTGCTTTAAGGTATTACTTACTAATTACTCGTTGTTAGGTTCCCTCTAGACTAAACAAGCAGCACTGCTTTAAGGTATACTGTATATAAAGTCACAACTATTGGATGACCTGGGGAAGGGTCTTTGATCAAACTGGGAAAAGGCTGAGTTTAACTTTAGAGTGCTAGCTAAGGGAAGCTTCATATGGGATTATGAGAACATGAATATTGATTGATTGTTGCCTTAAAGCAGTAGTAAACACTAGTACCCACAGGTAAGCTTATAATAAAATTTACCTGTAGGTACAATGAATATCCCCTAAACATGCACTGTAATTTACTATTTCTGCGAACCTAGAAGGAAGACCAGGTGAAGATGGAAGCACTGTCAGCGATGACAACGCGCTGCTGGAGGTCTTCATTTCATAGTAAGTATTTCATAATGTGCTACTATGTGAAGCATACTATCAAACTATGATATTAAAGTGGGAGTAAACTCCAATGGTTGATATTTACCTATAGGTAAGCCTATACTAAGGCTTACCTATAGGAACAGTAAATATTTCCTAAATGTGCACTGTTTAGGCAATATTTACTTGTGAATGGGCCCGTGCCGTACCTTCAGAGTCATGTGCCATGAATAGTAACATGATAATAACATGAAGATACCAGATTATTGCCCAATAATGAGTAGGCACACCCCTACTCACCATAACCATTATATATATATATATATATATATATATATATAAAAAACCCAAAATAAAATATATATATGATATATATATTATATTTATCTATTTATATATTATATTTATCTATTTATATTGTTTTTTATTTTATATTTTTTATTTTTTTTCCCTTTTCTTTCAAAGTCCTTATATATGACTCAACATTAGTCTTATTGAGGGGTTCCCTCTTATTTTGTATGTGGACTTGGAGAAGCTGACCTATCTGTTCCAGAACATTTACAATTGGTGGCTGTGTGTATCACTCTATGTATGATCGTTTTATATGTAAAATACAGGTACTGTATGCAATATTTTGTTTTCTCCCCAGCAGGAAGGACAAACCTGTACTGGATATTTTTTATTTCCCTGTTGCCTTGACGATTGTATTGTTTATTATTATAGAGCTTGACATCAATTGCAGCCTCACTGTGCCCATCAGGTTCAGCCACTGGGCCATCAATTGCAGCCACTGTGCCCATCATATGCAGCCACTGTGCCATCAATTGCAGCCACAGTGCCCATCAAATGCAGCCACTGTGCCCATCAAATGCAGCCACTGTGCCATCAATTGCAGCCACTGTGCCATCAATTGCAGCTACTGTGCCCATCAAATGCAGCCACTGTGCCCATCAAATGCAGCTACTGTGCCCATCATATTCAGCCACTGTGCCCATCATATTCAGCCACTGTGCCCATCTGTGCCCATCAAATACAGCCACTTTGCCATCAAATGCAGCCCCTGTGCCCATCATATGCAGTCACTGTGCCCACCAAATACAGCCACTGTGCCCATCATGTGCAGCCACTGTGCCCACCAAATACAGCCACTATGCCCCTCATATGCAGCCAGGTGCGTCCCCGGCTGTCACTTTACCCAACCCCCCCCGCGCGGCCGGTCCAGCCACACTAACCGCTCATGTGGCAGGGCTCTGCTCCTCTCCTGAAGTGACGGGGCTCTCCTCCTCTTCTTCTGTAGTGTCAGGAAGCGGCGATTCCTGTGTCCGCTCGGCTCCAGTCCTCAGGCTTCCTCCCCGTGTCTCCTCTTCCACCAAAGCGTTAGGCATCCAATAGGATCGCCTAATGCTTTGGCCAATCGGGAGACAGGTCTCACTGACCTGCCTCCTGATTGGCAGGGAGGAACATTAAGGTGAAAATAGCAAAAATTCATTCCTTATGTCACACAACAGGGTGGGATCGGGACGCAGTGCTCTGCGCCCCGAGCCCACCCTATTTTGAAGCCTATTAGAGCCTCTGGCTCTAATCACTTGCTTCAAAATACACACCCCGCCTATCCCCGCTATAGTATTTCATGTGTCTGGCATCCTGAAAGGGACACATGAATAGGGAGGGCGGCGGTGGTGTCAGGGGGGGGCGGCGTCTGTGCACCCACAATGCACGGGCCGCCACTGGCTTGACTGTTGATGCAGCAGGCATATACCTGTGAAACGCATTGAAGTTACAGAAAGCATGTCATCGTCCAAGTCCAATGGGGATGATGAGTGGTGATATATTCCATTTTTTATGTGTAATGTGCATGTGTAATGTTTACATGAAACCTCAAAAATATCATATATGTTTTTTAACATTTGTAGAATAAAATATTGGCCTTTTATACAAACATGTGGTACTTCAAAAGTCCTCTTTTTCTAAAATTAGGTTTTTCTGTGTATGTATCAAGTTTTTAAGATGTGATATCCAGACAGCATATGTCCAATAAATAGAAGGTCTCCTATTGGATCCCTTCCTCCCGTTAGCTTATTTAAGGCTTACCTATAGGTACAGTAAATATCTCTCAAACGTGCAGCGTTTAGGAGATATTTACTTGTGAATGGGCCCGTGCCGTACCTTTCCGAGTCATGTGCCATGAATACCAGCTCCTGCGCGCATGCGTGGGAGTGACGTCATTGTGGCACAGCCAATCAGAGGACCAGGGCACGCCAACCTGGAAGGAAGACCAGGTAAAGATGGAATCCCTGTCAGCGGTGACAGCGCGCCACTGGAGGGCTTCGTTTTAAGGTAAGTTTCACATAATGTGATAGTATGGGATGCAGACTAGCACATTATAACTTTATCTTGCAGATTAAAAAAAAAAAAAAAGCATGGCGGTTTACTACCGCTTTAACTTGCAGGGATCTGATTATTTTTTCTTTTTCTAGACTATACTACTGCTTTAATAGTCTCCCTTCTCAAACAATGTGATTTGCATATTTTAAAAGTAAATCTGTAATAAGACTTGATCAGGCCTGGCATAAATCAACACAGAGGAACAAAGTGCCTATGTATTGATGTATAATGTATACATAGTATACTGTATATTTATTGCATCGTCTTTTATTACCTTTATTGAAGAGTCACAAATTTACACTTCATTTAACTGTACACCACAGCACATCATGATCATGCTTATATGCGGTGTTACGCAGTGAGGTGCAGTGCATTCCAAAACAGGAGAATGTCTGCTTTGTGCATCACATCTCAGCACAACGTTATGGTGTGAATAGGACTCATATAAAATGATTGCCCATGAGTTAAAGCTAAACTCCAGGGAAAAAAAACTTTTATTTAAATATACTCCTTAATAGCCACACATGATATAAATCCACGTTGTGTGCTTTGTGTGCACCAAATGTCTTTACAAACTCAGGGAATATTTTATGAAAGTGATATAATAATTGTGCTGTACAAAACCTGTGCAGAGAGCAGAGCGGTTGGAGGGACCCAGCAGACCCCACCCACTACAGGCTGCCTGCAGAGAACTACAGGAGGGGGCGGAGACAAGACCAGTCACCCTGCACAAAGAGAAAGAGCAGCAGTGACTGGTCATTATTACAGGAAGTTTCAAACTGGATTAAAGCACACACCTGGAAGAAATACACAAAGCACACTAAGATTCAAGAAGAATACACATAACTCCTGACTTTACACAATATTTTCTTATCCCTGAGTTCAGCTTTTAGGTCTGCGTTGATATACGCAGGTTAACATAGCTCTGCGGAGATAATGTGAGCAAACCGTAACGGAATTTTTTATGGGTGGACCGCTGAAAAAGCCATACTGGGCTTAAAGTACAAAGCAGGCTGTTTATGCATAACAACCAATCAGGTCCTTCCTTTAATTTACCGCAAATCAATTAAATTAAACCCAAAAGCAAACATTTATTATAATGCAGCAAATTTTATCTGGTAATACAGCCAGTAAAGCTGGGTACACACAGTATGAATATCGGACGGTTTGGTGTATGTGTACCAGGCATTAGTCTGTTTTTAAAAGTGCAAGCTCTCCAGCAGAATGTATCAGTTCACATGGATGAGACAAACCACTTAAAGCGGTTGTATACCCTCTTAAACATTTTTTTTTTTAGTAACTACCTGCAAGAGAAAGTCATAATGAGCTAGTATGACTAGCATACTAGCTCATTATGCATCACTTACCTTAGATCGGGGCCCCGACGCCGTGTTCTTCTCCCCCTCCGGCCGCATCCATCTCAAAACAGATACCCTTCCGGGTATCGCCGCTCCGGCCAATCACAGCGCCGCTGCGGCGCTGTGATTGGCCAGAGCGGCGAGGACGTCGCTCCGCACATGCGCACGGGACACTTCAACTGCGGTGAGCCGCAGTTGAAGATGGGGATTAACCCTGTAATTGCACCGTTGTCTACGGCGCGCATGCGCCGTAGACAACGTTGTAAAACGTTCTTTTCAAATATCTCCTAAACCGTGCAGGTTTAGGAGATATTTCTTGTACCTACAGGTAAGCCTTAATCTAGGCTTACCTGTAGGTGCAAGTTAATTTTTAGGGTATACAACCACTTTAACACTGGCAGGGGTGATTAAAATGATCAGCTTTTATCTATTCATGCAAAACCTTTATCCCAAAAGGAAAAACACAGTTTGCTGTAACTCCTTATAAAGTATGAGCTGAAGTTTGGCATTAATTTGTTAGTATACAGTATATAAATCTGCTAATATATTTGATACTACCCTCCGCACCAAACTGACAATGCTGCTGTTTGCTGTGCCTCCTGTGCTCATTTGTCCAGAGTTGTGTCTAGCTAATACAGGAGGTGTGTTACTGATCAGATCACCAGGCAGTGGCGTAACTAGAACCTTCAGGGCCCCGTGCAAGAAACCATGGAGGACCCCCCTGACCTCCAGCCAGGGCCCTTCCCACTGATCACGGGGGCAGCAGGACCTGGATAGGAGGGGGAACAAATCCCCTCCATTTTCCTCCTGCATCCACTTAATGCCTATCAGAGGGAGAGGACGAGAAGCAGACTTTTAGTGGCTGCAGGAGAAAAATTTAGGGGATTTGTTCCTCCCCCCCCATCCAGGTGTTCAGGGGCAACATGTGCGCTATTGCAATTGTGACCCCTGTACTTACGCCCCTGGGATGAGTGGCAGAGGTGGTGGTGGGGGATAGGATTAGTGGCAGTGGTGAGGGAGAGATGGGATGAGTGGCAGTATTGAGGGAGAGATGGGATGAGTGGCAGCGGTGGGGGGGATGGGATCAGTGGCAGCAGTGGTGGTTGGGTGGGACAGGGATCAGTAGTGGCGGTGGTGGTGGTGGGGGGTGGGATCAGTGGCAAGGATTGGGGGGGTGGGATCAGTGGTAGGGGGGATTAAATGGGATGAGAGCAGAGGTGGTGGGGGGAATGGTATCAGTGGCAAGGGTGATGGTTGGAGGGGGATGGGATGGGATGAGTGGTGGGGAGGGGAATGGTATCAGTGGCAAGGGTGATGGTTGGAGGGGGATGGGATGAGTGGTGGGGAGGGGAATGGTATCAGTGGCAAGGATGGTGGTTGCGGGATGGGATCAGTGGCAGCAGTGGTTATGGTGGTGTGGGGGGTATCTGTGGTGGTGGTGGTGTGGGGGAGGGGGATATCAGTGGCAGTAGTGGTGGTGGTGTGGAGGGTATCAGTGGGGGTGTGGGGGAGGGGGATATTAGTGGCAGTAGTGGTGGTGGTGTGGGGGGTATCAGTGGTGGTGGTGTGGGGTTAGGGGGATATCAGTGGCAGCAGTGGTTGTGGTGGTGTGGGGGGATATCAGTGGCAGCAGTGGTTGTGGTGGTGTAGGGGGGGTATCAGTGGTGGTGGTGTGGGGGAGGGGGATATCAGTGGCAGTAGTGGTGGTGGTGTTGGGGGGTATCAGTGGCGGTGGTGTGGGGGGAGGGGGTATCAGTGGCAGTAGTGGTGGTGGTGGTGTGGGGGGGGTATCAGTGGCAGTAGTGGTGTGGGGGGGGTATCAGTGGTGGTGGTGTGGGGGGAGGGGAGTATCAGTGGCAGCAGTGGTGGTGGTGTGGGGGTATCAGTGGCAGTAGTGGTGTGGGGGAGGGGGGTATCAGTGGCAGTAGTGGTGGTGGTGTGGGGGGAGGGGGGTATCAGTGGCAGTAGTGGTGGTGGTGTGGGGGGAGGGGGTATCAGTGGTGATGGTGTGGGGGGTATCAGTGGCAGTAGTGGTGGTGGTGTGGGGGAGGGGGGTATCAGTGGTGGTGGTGTGGGGGGTATCAGTGGCAGTGTTGATATTGAGGGATGGGTGCCACTCACTTGCAGATCAGTTGGTTCCCTCTGCTTGCTTGGTCTGGCTTGGGCGAGAAGAGAGGATGGGCGGGGCCTGTGAGTGAAGGCAGAGCGGGCGGGGAAAGAGAAGATGGGCGGGAACTTTGTGGGTGGAGAGGATGGGTGGAGCGGGCGGGGACTGTGCCCGCGAGTGCGGGAGCAGAGTACGGGCGGGGACTGTGCAGTGTGCCCGTGAAAGCGGGCAGGGAGGATGGGCGGAGCAGCCGGAGATGATGGGTGGAGTGTACCGGGATGGGCGGAGCGTACCGCAAATTACTATCTCCCGGGCTGCGGCCGCGGGCCCCCATACAGTGGCGGAACTGAAGGGCCCAGTCGCAAATGCGACTGGTGCGACCCTGATAATTCCGCCACTGTCACCAGGTGAAAACAGAGGGTAAAAAGACAAATAAAAGAAAACTGATGAAGCCACCACATCTAATGATTGCTAAGCTGCAATATAATACATTTTTGGGTTTAATACCACTTTAAATGTAATAATTGAGTTTTGTAGACTAATAACCACAGAGCCTAACATAAGGAAAATAAGATGGTATAAAGGTACCCAAGACTTGTAATACACTATGTGCCAAAGACCCATTACCTACATTTTATAGAAAAAAGAACCGTTTCCTTGTTTTTCATTTCCCTGTTTCTAAATAAACCTACAGCCCTGTTTAGCCAGTTTGGCATTTGAAAGTATGCCTACAAAAATGTAATCTTTCAAAGTCATATTTCACCCTTTTTCAGCAGTTTTTACTTTTGCTTCCTGGTGTGTTACTAAATGGAAACAATTTTTTTTTATACTTTAAAGTGGATCTTCACCCCTTTCCTTAAAGTGTTTGCTAAGGTTCACTTATGCCGCGTACACACGTACGGACTTTTGCCGGCGGACCTAAGTCCAGCGAACAATCCGCTGGACTTTCCCGCTAGGTACGCCGGACTAAAAAGCGAACGGACTTGACCACACACGATCACGCAAAAAGTCCGGCGGTTCACGCGATGACGTACGCACGTACGACGGGACTAGAAAAAGGAAGCTCGAGATCCCAAACGACACCCTTTGGGCCCCGTCAGCTAATCTCGTGTGTATCGCGTGTTAGTTGACGTTTGGTTAGAGACGATTCGCGCTTCTCAGACTTCTGCTTAATTCGTTCGCTTCTGCCGTTCAGTTTGTGCTTGTGAGGTTTGTATCTGGCTTTCAGTGCGTGTGGATCAGTTCCTACCTGTTCTCAGGCCGTTCTGGTCCGCTCGTTCCTGTTTTTCAGGTCGTTCTTCATAGGCCTTGCTGTTCTTCAGTGCGTTCTGTTAAGTTGTTTGTTTGATCAGCCGACCGTTTTGAAGCCATGGAGTGTGGACGTACTCGGGAACGAGTTCGTGCTGTGCAGGGGCTCGGTGTTGCGGTTAACACCTTGGCACGAGCCCGGTCCATGAACAGGGTGAGGAGGAGTTCATGGACCAAGAATTGGTTGCGCCAGCGTGACCAATTCTCGCATATGCCTTTGCTCCGTGAGATCCGTGAGAATAATCCTGATGATTTCAGGAATTATCTCCGGATGACGGACCCCATTTTTCACCGTCTGTTGGCTTCGCTGTCCCCTTATATTAGCAGGCAGAATACCTGCATGCGGCAAGCCATCAGTGCGGAGCAGAGGCTAGTCGCCACGTTGCGTTACTTGGCGACGGGGAGAAGCTTGCAGGACCTCAAGTTCACGACAGGCATCTCCCCCCAGGCTCTGGGGCTCATTATTCCAGAGACCTGTTCTGCCATTATCCACGTCCTGCAGGAGGAATACATTAAGGTAAGTCTTCTCTTTTAAAATTACCTATGTCTTGTATGTTTGTTAATGTAGTGCATCAATGTCATCATTAGCTAATTACCATGATAGGACTATTCTATGATTGTCGCCTATTCCTTTTTTTTTGGTGTTTTTTTTTTTTGTCTAGTATTTTATGTTTGACTTATCGAAATATTTTTAAGAATGTATTATTTAGTGGGTCACATGCATATTTGCTTGCACCAACCTCCCCAGCATGGAAGCTTGGCCCCCTAAACACCCCTAGCCTAGTCACTTTCTTTGGTTAAAAATGTATATTACCAGCTCCATTGTACAGCTTTACTCACCCCCCCTTTCACCCCCCTTGACCCTCATTTTTAAATTGATTGCATGTGTTTTTGGTCAGCTTGTAATTATCCCCACCCCCCCCACACCCCCTGATAATTAATATCATGTGTTTTTGGTCAGCTTGTAATTAGCCCCTCCCCCCCACACCCCCTGATAATTAATATCATGTGTTTTTGGTCAGCTTGTAATTAGCCCCTCCCCCCCCACACCCCCTGATAATTAATATCATGTGTTTTTGGTCAGCTTGTAATTAGCCCCTCCCCCCCCACACCCCCTGATAATTAATATCATGTGTTTTTGGTCAGCTTGTAATTATCCCCTCCCCCCCCACACCCCCTGATAATTAATATCATGTGTTTTTGGTCAGCTTGTAATTAGCCCCTCCCCCCCCACACCCCCTGATAATTAATATCATGTGTTTTTGGTCAGCTTGTAATTATCCCCTCCCCCCCCACACCCCCTGATAATTAATATCATGTGTTTTTGGTCAGCTTGTAATTAGCCCCTCCCCCCCACACCCCCTGATAATTAATATCATGTGTTTTTGGTCAGCTTGTAATTATCCCCACCCCCCCCACACCCCCTGATAATTAATATCATGTGTTTTTGGTCAGCTTGTAATTATCCCCACCCCCCCCACACCCCCTGATAATTAATATCATGTGTTTTTGGTCAGCTTGTAATTAGCCCCTCCCCCCCCACACCCCCTGATAATTAATATCATGTGTTTTTGGTCAGCTTGTAATTAGCCCCTCCCCCCCCACACCCCCTGATAATTAATATCATGTGTTTTTGGTCAGCTTGTAATTAGCCCCTCCCCCCCCCACACCCCCTGATAATTAATATCATGTGTTTTTGGTCAGCTTGTAATTATCCCCTCCCCCCCCACACCCCCTGATAATTAATATCATGTGTTTTTGGTCAGCTTGTAATTAGCCCCTCCCCCCCCACACCCCCTGATAATTAATATCATGTGTTTTTGGTCAGCTTGTAATTATCCCCTCCCCCCCCCCACACCCCCTGATAATTAATATCATGTGTTTTTGGTCAGCTTGTAATTAGCCCCTCCCCCCCCCACACCCCCTGATAATTAATATCATGTGTTTTTGGTCAGCTTGTAATTATCCCCACCCCCCCCACACCCCCTGATAATTAATATCATGTGTTTTTGGTCAGCTTGTAATTATCCCCACCCCCCCCCACACCCCCTGATAATTAATATCATGTGTTTTTGGTCAGCTTGTAATTAGCCCCTCCCCCCCCACACCCCCTGATAATTAATATCATGTGTTTTTGGTCAGCTTGTAATTATCCCCACCCCCCCCACACCCCCTGATAATTAATATCATGTGTTTTTGGTCAGCTTGTAATTATCCCCACCCCCCCCACACCCCCTGATAATTAATATCATGTGGTTTTGGTCAGCTTGTAATTATCCCCACCCCCCCACACACACCTTTAATTAATTGCATGTGTATTGTGTGACCTTACCATTATATACTCCCCACCCACATCCCCATTATTATCTTCTCTGGTCCATCAGAGGGGTCATCAATCAGAGATTTGTGCCTTTTATCCTTAATCTTTTGGCTTTATTTCAAGGATTTACAAAATAAATACATATGTTCTTCCAAATTGTTTTTTAATTTGTTGCATTTAGTTTGGTGTTTTGCCTGGTTTATAATTTAAATTGTATCTTTCTGTTTGACTTCACAGTGTCCCTCCACGCCACAGGAATGGCAGACTGTGGCTTCCCAGTTTGCTGCCCGTTGGGACTTTCCCAACTGCGGAGGGGCGATTGACGGCAAACACGTGCGAATTGTGCCCCCACCCCATTCGGGGTCATACTATTGGAATTATAAGGGGTTCCATAGTATCGTGTTGATGGCGGTGGTGTCGGCACACTATGAATTTCTGTATGTGGATGTGGGGAAAAACGGCCGGATGTCGGACGGAGGAGTCTTCAACCACACGGAGTTCGGTCATCGTCTCCAAACTGGTGGGCTGGAGCTGCCACCAGATGAAGATAATGTGGAGGGACTCCCGTTCGTCTTCATTGCCGACGAGGCGTTCGGTCTGGGTGACCATCTGATGAGGCCATTTCCCCAACGATCCCTCACCCCTGAGAGGAGGATTTTTAACTATCGGTTGGCCAGAGCAAGAAGGGTGGTGGAAAATGCCTTTGGTATTATGGCCAACCGTTTCAGATTGCTCCTTACATCGCTACATCTGGCAGAGTACAAACTCAATACTATTATTCTAGCATGCTGTGTCATGCACAATTATTTGCGGAAACATTCAGGAACATACTCCTTACCAATTGGCCCTGAGGCCGGAGTGGAAGGCAACATGACAGGGCTGGATAATCGCCCTCTTGGTTCCGCACCACAATCAGCCCAGCAAGTGCGGGACCTTTATTTACAGTATTTTAATGGTAGGGGGGGCCATTGAAATGGCAGCAGACCCTTAAACCATCTTTTTCATTTACAATGAATAAATACAGTTATTTATGTTTGAAATATTGGTCGTTTCGTATTGTTTTGCTTTTAATTTGGCCTGTTTTATATGTTGTCCTAGTGCACATCTTAATAGTGGGAAACTTGTTTAGCGTTTAGTAAATAAGCCCCTTTGTCAATGAACCACAACATGTTTTTGTCAAACTGGTAGTATTTAAAAAGAAGAAGCCACACATTTTTGAATTTGTGCAAACATTATTTTTTTTATTATAGTGCACATCCAAAACCTTTTTTTTTTTTATTTTTTTTTTTTTTTTTTTTTTTTTTTGGTTGTTTTTGTATTTTTTTTTTTTGTTTGTTTTTTTTTTTTTTTTTTTTTTAACATGATTTTTTTTTTTTTTTTTTTTTATGTTATCTTTTTGACATTTTTTTGGTGTTTTTCTCACAACATATTGTTTGTTTTTTTGGGATTGACTTTTTCAAACAAACATAAAAACATGTTTAAAATTGTTTTTAAATTTTGGCTTAGCATTTAAAATTATTTACACAATGTAAAAGTCCAGAACTTACAAAGTTCAACAGGTAACCCATGAACAGAAGAAGCCAAATTTTGAATATGCACACAAATTTAACAGGAAAATGGGTAATGTCAACATGTGCTATGTTCCATCATGGGGAATCAATGGACGTGTTTTGTGTGTGAAACCCCTTCCCTCTCACCTACTAGCATTAGGGGTTGCAAACACAAAATGCGTCCATTGAGATCCCCTGATGGCACATAGCACATGTTGACATACCGTGTGCATATTTAAAATTTGGCCTCTAAAATTAGTTAAACAGCGCTTCAAAAGGGGAATGAAGGACATGATTGATGTTAAGAAATGTAAAAGGGGGTCTTTAGATTCTCCCCAAAACATCAATCATGTCCTTCATTCCCTGCTGCATGGTGGCCATCTCCTTCTGCATATTTTCCAGCTGCAGATTCCAGGCCATGATCTGGCCAATAAGCCTGTGGGCACTGTCAGTGGTAAATGGCTCCGCAGCTTGTCGTTCCACAAACAGATCAGCATCACCTAAAAGTTGGGTAGATAAAACACAAGAAAAAAAGTGTCAAAAACATGCAGACCTTAATTTATTAGCTCAATCTGTGTTCTGAGACACTCACTTGGTGGGGTGCAGATTTGATCGACTTCAACGACCTGTTCCGCCACATCCACGCGTGGGCTTGGGCTAACTGCCCAATTAGTCTGGTGATGCCGGGAGGTCCTCGTAGGTTCGGACTGACGTCTGAGTCTTTTGCCCCCTATGGTAATGGAACACAAAAAGGTACACTTTTGAATCACACTGATATTTGAGTGCCAAAATAGGATTAGTAAACATTGTTTAAAAGTCTTGCCAATTATTAGCAGTTTGTTAGAAGATCCTACTTGAAGACAGAATTGAAATGTCTATCTAATGAAACTCCAATACTTAAAGCGCCCTTCAACCCTAAATTTGAACTTCCGCTCATTGGATCCCTGCACCCCTGTGGTGTCTTATTTTTAACGTTTTAGGGGGGATGGGTTGCAGATACCTGTGTAAGGCAGGTATTTGCACACACATCCGGCCCTAGACTCCCACAGAAGTATACGCCACATCCCGTCCCACCGTGCTGTCTGCTGGGACACACAGGGGTCCCCGAGCTTGCGCGGACCAGTCCTATTGCATTGCGCAACTGGCGCATGCCCAATAGTGACCCGGGAAGTGAAGCCGCAAACATTAATTTCATGATTGCAAGATCAGAGATTGTAGCTGCACCATCCAAGGGACAGGTGAGTGTACTTCTTTGAAAAGTCACCACCTACAGTATTTAGAGATGATGAGCATTTTTTGGGAATTGTGAGCATGAGACCCTGCTTAACATATTTATGGGGGGCCCCCCCCCAAAACAGCCTCTGGAGTCCCTGTGTAAGTTACCCCTAAAACCCTTACTACAGCAGTAATTGTATAGATAGTGACAATAATAAACAACCTTACAACTCCAACAACCCAAAGCCCGGTAAACTCAATAAACGTTATGAAGACAAACGGAACTTTCATCAAATATGCGCAAGTTTCAGGTACGAATGGTAATTACATCTGCGCAAGTTTCACGGACGAATGGTAATTACATCTGCGCAAGTTTCACGGACGAATGGTAATTACATCTGCGCAAGTTTCAGGTACGAATGGTAATAACATCTGCGCAAGTTTCAGGTACGAATGGTAATTACATCTGCGCAAGTTTCACGGACGAATGGTAATTACATCTGCGCAAGTTTCACGGACGAATGGTAATTACATCTGCGCAAGTTTCAGGTACGAATGGTAATAACATCTGCGCAAGTTTCACGGACGAATGGTAATAACATCTGCGCAAGTTTCAGGTACGAATGGTAATTACATCTGCGCAAGTTTCAGGTACGAATGGTAATAACATCTGCGCAAGTTTCACGGACGAATGGTAATTACATCTGCGCAAGTTTCACGGACGAATGGTAATTACATCTGCGCAAGTTTCAGGTACGAATGGTAATAACATCTGCGCAAGTTTCACGGACGAATGGTAATTACATCTGCGCAAGATTAGACATATCAAGTATAACCATAGTAGCGCACGTGCTTGACTTACTTTTTTTGATGGCTTTTCGAATTCTCCTGTATTGATCGTGCTCCCTGGATTTGATGTCGGACCATCGTTTGCGCAGTTGATCCTTGCCCCTTCGTACGCCGAATTTCTGCTCCAGGGTGCTGACGATTGTAGTGAGAATCTTGTCCTTGCGCAAGTTGGGACGAGGGTACGGGCCATTTTCCCCGTCGTAATCTTCCCTTTGGAGGATGTCCACCATCTCCACCATCTCTTCAAAGGCCATATTGGTGGCCTTATATCTGCTGCTGGATGCAGATGTGTTGGCTTCTTGGCTTTCCTCCGCGCTACTGGCTGAGAATGTGTCCGCCATATTCATCAATTAATTCACCAACAATGCAACGAGGGGAAGCGGGGCGGGGAATACTCGTCATGAGGAACGTCATGGGCGGGCGACGCGGAGGACGCAGGCGGACTTCGACGCGTGCGCAGTGTATATAAGGCTGTTTGAGGGGCCCACGTGTTCCCGAACGGAAGTAGCGAGCGCTCTGTACGAAGGTAAGTGTTTTCTAGGATGCATTACTGTGTTTTTTTTTGGGTTTTGGGCCAGCATTTTTTAAGGATATGTGTGTGTTGCTGCCTGTGTGTAGGGGTTGCTGGCTGTGTGTAGGGGTTGCTGCCTGTGTGTAGGGGTTGCTGCCTGTGTGTAGGGGTTGCTGCCTGTGTGTAGGGCTTGCTGCCTGTGTGTAGGGGTTGCTGCCTGTGTGGATGTGTTGCTGCCTGTGTGTGGGTGTGTTGTGTAATGTTTGTTAAGAAAAACTGGTTGTGCCTTTTAAGTAACATTTGTGTTTTTGGTCTTTTGTATTGCCATTACTAACAAAACAGAAACAAACATGGCTGCACCCCAGTTGAATCCATTCAAGGACCAGGAGTTCATGTCCGAATTCATTGCCCTGTACAGAAAAAATACCAACCTGTGGCAGCTCAAGAACCCTTTGTATGGCAATAGGGATGTCCGGAAGGCAACACTGGGGCCACTTGTGGCTTTTGTGAAGACTAAAGTCCCCAACGCAAACACCAAGTTTGTGGAAGCCAGAATTGCAAGTTTAAGGCACATGTACAAGCGGGAGCGCAAGAAGATTGAGGAATCAGTCAGATCAGGAGCAGCAGCAGAGAATGTTTATGTACCCAAGCTGTGGTACTACAACCAACTGACTTTTATAGGTGACCAGATGGAACCCAGGGAATCACTGTCGACTCTTCCCTCCACCCTTCCCTCCACTCTTCCCTCCACTCTTCCCTCCACCCCAGCTGAGGCTTCCACGGAAGGAGAAGACCCCTCCACCTTGGAGCAGGCTGATGCGCCCAGCTGGAGCCAGGTATATATTTAGTAGCCTAAATTGTGATTGTGTGAATATTAATGCTGTCAACGTTAAAATGTGAAACAATTAACACCCTGAACTCAGAATTGTGAAAACAACTGACAAAAATTATGCACACTTCTAAAAAGTGTTGGTGCAACATATCGATACATATATAGTGTATACATACATCCAGTAGTGGCAAAAAAAGCGTTAGACAACATTGGTGATCTGCTTGGAAAATGCAGGGGTCCAAATGATAGCCTTTTGGATCTTTTGGAAAATTTAGATGCTCGTTCCTAAGTTTACAATTGGATGATTGAGTAGGCCAGAAACCACAAAACAGGTGTTTGATTTTTGTTTTTATTTGCACACAGGATGAGCTGACCCAGGATGATGCCGGGACAAGTGGTATGGAGGAGGAGGAGGACATGCCCAGCGAGAGCCAGGAGGTGGCTGGGCCCAGCACGAGCCAGAGTGACAGCCAGACCCAATTAAGAAGTCTACCTCGACCCCTGCCCTTACCCCCAAGAAGGCCCAGGAGGATGACCATTGTGGAGGAGGAATCACTGGAACTGATTCGGAAGGCGAGTGCGATTCTCGACAAACCCCCCCTTCCAGAAGAGGGCTATGCCAGCTACGTGTCCAGCAGGTTGCTGGAAATGGAGAGGGGCCAACGGCACCTGTGTGAGGGCCTAATTTCTGAGGCAATTAGGGGGGGTTTGAGGGGTGAATTACGAGAATCCACCCGCCTGACCCATGAAGGCCCGACACCAACTTCTCCTCCTCCTCCTCCTCGTCTTCCTTCTCCTCCTCCTCCTCCTCCTCCTACTCCTCCTCCTACCACAAGTCAGCCTCCAAGGAAGCGTGCAGGGAAGACTGCAGGGAAGAGTGCAGGGAAGCGTGGTGCGAAGAGTCGGAAGTGATTGCCTGGCTTCAGTCTGGTCTCCCATAAGACACAGGCTGTTGTAGTGCCACAGCTTGGGGACATAGATGTCATCTGCTGCTGTTCCTGGTCTGTCTGATTCCTGGTCAATCTTCTTGTGCTCCCTATATTGTATGAAATGTGCCCAAGCTTCATTTTTGGCTTCACAAACTTGGTGTCTGCCGTTGGGGCAAAAAGTCTTCACAAAATCTACAAGTGGCTCCAGTGTTGCCTTCCTATTTTGTTTTGCCTTGTTTGTTTTAACCAGAATAAATGGTCATTTTATTTTCATCAAATAATGATATACGTGCTTGATATTCAAAAACATAGTTTCTTTAGGAGTAGGCAGGTACATGTCTAAACATTCATTTGACAATACAAGTGTAAAGTGCAACTTCAATGGAACTGCAAGTGCAGTCGCTGGAAAGGTGAGGTTTAAGATCTGAATTAAGGGCAAGCTCTGCTGACTCCACAATTGTATCATGTGTAATAACTAATCCTTTTGATAACCAACAAATCATAAAAAATATCTATATAGAGATATATGTACATATATAATAGATAGATATATATATATATATATATATATATATATATATATATTTTTTTTTATTTTTAGACACGTATAGATCTATATATCTATATATATATTATCTATATATATATCTATGTAGATATCGATATATATTTTTTTGGGCTTATTGAGAAATATAGATATATTTTTCATTTGGTGATTTGGATATCTATATCTATATATATATATATATATATATATATATATATATATATATATATATATATATATATATATATATATATATATATATATATATATATATATATATATATATATATATATAGACAAATATATAACTTCACTAAAGAATGCTGAAGAAAAAACGTTCGGGAGTACTCTGCGTGAATATACAAGCAGCAAGGCAAAATCATTCTTCAAGTACGATAACATACAAATCCCGCTGTCAGAAACAAAAAAAAAAAAAAATTTCAACAGCGTGACGATTGTGCGAGCTTCAAAACGAAGGCTAGTTTTACCAGACCGAGCGAGTCCGTGACATAATAGCTACTGAGCATGCGTCCTTTTTGGTACGCCGGACCATACTACACACGACCGGATTATCCGCTGGACTGCCAAGTCCAGCGGATAATTTGAGAACAAAACCTGAAACTTTAGTCCGCCGTACTTTGGCCAAAAAAAGTACGCCGGCGCCCACACACGAGGGGATTATCCGCTGGACTTCGGTCCAGCGGATAATCCCGCGGGATTGTCCCTTCGTGTGTACGCGGCATTAAAGTAAACCGCTGAAAAAAACCTGCAAGACAATAGCGTAATGTGCTAACATGCATTGCGTACTATCACATTATGAAATACTTACCTTAGAACGAATGCCCCTGCAGCGCGCCCGGTCACCGCTGAGACAGCTGGCATTTTTTTCCGGGTGCGCTGTGAGTGGCTGGAGCAGTGATGCTGTCACTACCAAGCATGTGAGTCCTGCGTTCCGGCAAGGAGCTCTGAAGTTCTGGCACGATCCGCTGGACATTTAGAGCGCATGCACCTCTGATGTGAGCAGCTGCATGCAGGGTGAATATCTCCTAAACCGTACAGGTTTAGGAGATATTCATTTTACCTACAGGTAAGCCTTATTATAAGCTTACCTGTAGGTACAAATCACCAAGCGGGGTGTACAATGGCTTTAAAAAAACAAACATGTCATACATACCTGCTCTGGGCAATGGTTTTGCACAGAGCAGCCCCCGATCTTCCTTTTCTCGGGTCCCCCGCTGGTGCTCCTAGCTCCTTACACCTTGTTGAGTGCTCCCATAGCAAGCTGCTTGCTCTGGGGGCACTCGTGCATGCTCACTCCCAAGCCACCTCTCTGTGTCTCATAGACTCAGCCCCCCCCCCCCCGTTCCCTCCTCACTGGCTGTGATTGACAGCAGTGGGAGTCAGTGGCTCCTGCTGCTGTGTCCCAGCCAGTGTGGTGGGAGAGCGTCTGCTCTCAATTCAAAATGGAAGAGAAGAGGAAGAACTTTGCTGCAAACGGCCACTGTTTGTGGCTGTGATGGTGAGCATCAAGATTATGTAGTACATATTAGACAACATATACAGAAATCCTATGGAAGGACTTCATGTCTCCTTATATGTCCTTCCTGATACTCAAGGGTCAAGTTATCAATGGTGCCACCCAAGCAGGGGCGGACTGACAACTCATGGGGCCCCCGGGCAATAGGAGATTATGGGGCCCCCAGGCAATCAGAGATTATGGGGCCACACAGTATACACACACAGTATACAATCACACAATATACACAGACATGTTTCTATTGGCTGAGAAGGTACCTTAAGAGGTGGGGAAGCTATAATCTCTGGATTTTTAGACCAAAAGGATGTCGGTAAAGGACATTTCAGAGACAGATGTAAAAAAAAACACAGATTTTTACATACTGTCCCTGGTTTTACTGAGGCTGGCAACCCTGATGGGGCCCCCTAGTGGCCTGGGGCCCTCGGGAAGTGCCTGAGTGGCTGAATGGTCAGTCCGCCCCTGCACCCAAGATTCACTAAAACCTCACACATATTTCAAATTGAATGTACTTAAAAAATGTGAATCTTAGGTGAAACTTGTGTGAATTTTGGGTGGAAACATTGATAAACAGACCCTACAATGTTTTAATTATGAATTGCACAGAATAACCATATAGAAGCAAGCGTTCACTATTGTGTTTTCCACTACAACTAACATTTGGTATGGCGAAAGTGTTACATCTCATTACATGGAATATGATTTGCAGCATCTTCATGTGTTTGGTGATGAAATTACTGTTAATCTGTCTTATCCCCCCAGGCCCAGGAGAGCCCTGAATTACTATTTCAACATAAGAAAACATTGTGCCGTATGCTATGTGAGATATATCACCAGTGTACACGAGGCCGTATCAGCTGACTGTAGCTTTACAACTGGTCAATGTACTGGTCCATCCCTTAAAGAATGTGTAAACTTAACATTTCATATTCCTGATATGTGCCTGCTGCACCTTGTACTTGTATACAGAAGTCTCCTGTTCTCTTTGTATTGCTTCCTTTGTGCGAAATCCCTGGTGTTCCTGCCAGTCCCTCTGGTTTCCTAAAAACTGACCGTACTAAGCAGGAGAACACACCATGGTCAGTTGGTATGCTGGGAACTCAGCCTGCTCTCTTGTCTCATACAATGATCAGTCTTATCCTGACCCCCACCCCTGCATAGCCTTTCACTGGGAAGTTTAGTGTGCTTCTGTTTCTCCTCCTCCCAACCCTTATGCCGCGTACACACGAGTGGAATTTCCGTCTGAAAAATCTTGGATGGTTTTTCCGACGGAATTCCGCTCAACTTGTCTTGCACACACACGGTCACACAAAAGTTCTCTGAACTTTCGACCATCAAGAACACGGTGACATACAACACTACAACGAGCCGAGAAAATTAAGTTCAATGCTTCCGAGCATGCGTCAAATTGTTTCCAAGAATGCGTGATTTTTTGCGCGTCCAAATTGCATACAGACGATCGCATTTTCAGATAGGAAGTTTTCCCGACCGAAAAATAGAAAACCTGCTCTCAATCTTTTGCTGGCTGGAATTCCGCCAGCAAAAGACAAATGGAGCTTACACACGGTCGCATTTTCCGACATAAAGCACTCATCAGAGTTTTGCTGGCGGCATTTCCGATCGTGTGTACTCGGCATTAGGCAGCTGAGAACAGAGGGAATGTGATCACTTATAAAATAAGGGAAGAAAAGCTATTTATAATGTTTTTTTTTTATATCTATACAGAAATGGTTTGCCATGTATTTCTATTTTAAAGAGAATGTGTTGTTTTACAAGGTGATCGTTTACAATCACTTTAAAGCCTAATTCCAGCTTGGTTCAAACATACTATTTAAAGTGACAAATAAAAATGGGAAACTCAAGCGCTGATATGAATAAAAATGATACCAATGAATAAAAATCAGTTGCAACTATTCCAATGTGCTCTACCACCACATATAATGAAATAAATAACTGGTTAATAGTGCGCTAAAATCTATAAAACTAATCTACAGTGAAAAATAAAAACAACCACACATATTAAATTGTCCATACACATAGGATTGCTGCAAAAACAACTCTGATATGTAGACTCTATATCAAAAATCCTTATACCGTGATCATGAAAAAAACTAATTGAAAAAGTACTATTTAAAGTGGTATTAAAGGTTCAGCTTTAACAAAAAAAAAAAAAAACAACAAACATGTTATACTTACCTGCTCTGTGCAGTGGTTTTGCACAGAGCAGTCCCGGTCCCCCTCTACTCGGGTCCTCCACTGGCGTTCCTGGCTCCATGCCGCTTGCTATGGGGGCACTGGTGTGTGCTCTCTCCTGAGCTCTGCTTTATGCGGCCATAAGACACATAGAGCCACAGCTCTGCCCCGCTCTCTCCTCATTGGCTCACTGGCTGTGATTGACAGCAGTGGGAGCCAATGTATCACGTATCTGGTGCTAGAGGCCAATGAAGAGAGGGCTACCCTTGTGGCTAAGTTTCAGACTACCCTGAAGGTGAAACAAGAGGAGTCAGGCCCAAAGTAGAACAGGTCATCTGCTGGAATGCTTGCAGGGGAACTCAGGAGTACAGCTTATGTGCTGGAGTGGTGTCTGCAGACAGGTGGCGCCCATGAGATGTAGCAGGTCTTTGGTAGCACAGAGACAGGTACAGGACAAGCCAAAGTCAGTAACAAGAAATCACAGGAACAAGGGAATCTCAGGAACAATGCACTGGAGGAGCCGAAGATCAACCAGAAACTGCACATACTGACTGGCTTCTTTATAAAGGCCGTTTGCTGCCAAACTAAGATGGGGCAGGCATAACTGTGATCCGGCATGCATCTGCACATGCACTTGTTCGCCAATGCGCATGCATACGCCAATGTGCATCCGTGCACGCTTCTGTGCATGTGTTATGCACCAGTGCGAATTCTTGCGGCCATGCAAGGTACTGGCAGACAGCCGAGGCTCTCCTGCTAATCACTGGATCAAGTTAAGTATTGGGGGGGGGGCTGGCAGACATGCCAGGTCTTCGAGCACCTCTGTTGTGGATGGTGCCCTGACACAATAGCTCCTGCTGCTGTCTAAGCCAAAGGAAAGAGGGAGTCCCGGGACAGCTGAGGCTCTCCTGCTAATCGCTGGATCAAGTTAAGTATTGGGGGGGGGGGGGCTGTAGGGGAAGCAGCAGACAGAAGAAATTTTTACCTTCATGCATAGAAAAACCTTCAGCCTTTAAAACCATTTTAAACTGATGGCAAAGCTTAATTTAGGCCTTAATTCTTTTCTGTTATACCAACATCAGTTCTTTATTTCTGAAAATGTCCAAGTTATGTTGGAGATGCTGCACCCACCTGGGTTTGTTCATTTATATCTTTTGGCAATTCGTCCCTTTTCGGTGATGGTCCATTAGATAATATTTCAATTAATTCAGTGGACCTTTGTCACCACCCAACTTCAAAATCCTCCCTTAGGATCCATCTTCTCAATGCAGCACAGTCTTATATATCCGCTTTGTGGAAAAAAACAGAAACCCCGCCATCAACCCTCTGGTTCACCAAAGTCAATGAAATCAGACAGATGGAAGATCTGACAGCATCATACACTATTGGGAGGAGACATTAAGGCATACAAGGCAGCCTTGGGCTGCTTTATCATACTCTTTGTATTATCAGACTATTCTGACCTCTCTGGGTCACACATACTTCTCTAGGTCAAGCTACCTCCTAGGTACCATAAACAGGTTCTGTACCATGTGTAAATGGTTTATCTTCTCTCCATTTGTAATGGTTTTTGGACAACCAGCAGTGTTTGGTCCACTCTCCCCTACTGCAAACTTCCTTATTCCTACTTTTCCTTTCCCACCTTTTTTTCCCCTTTCTCCCAGGGTGTTTGCCCTGTGCACCACGGTACTAGAAATCCCTTGGTATTATTATACTTTTATGCATTTTATTATTCCTTAGAGTTACCTTTACTGTTATGATGAGCACTAAAAACACAACTATGTTTGTGTTTTCTGTCCTAAATAAAGAAATAAAAAAAGGAAAATCAGTTCTGCATATATGTTTAAAGGAGCTGGGGTACAAACAACCCATAAATATGCCCCAATCCAATATTAACTTACTGGAAAAATGTCTTCATGTTGTGAGTGCTGCTTTTATGCTGGCAGGATCTTTCCACAACTTCCTGTATTCCCTGTATGCTTTGCAGCTTCTCCTCTGCTGTTTACTACTAATTTCCAAGGACTACATATCCCATGGTACCTTGTGTCTAAAAGCAGTGATTCCTGTACTGACTCCGCCTCCTGAAACTCCTCTTCTCAGCACCTCTGTACATTAGAAGGCAGGCTCTGTGAAATGTGACAGAAGTAATGAATATGTGTCATAGAATTCAAGGAAGAAAATGAGTGGTGATCTTCACAAAGTAAGTTTATAGTGTATAGATTAATTGGAGAAGTCTAGAATTATTTTAAATACAATGTAGAAATGAATACAGTAAAACCTTGGATTGCGAGCATAATTTGTTCCAGAACATGCTTGTAATCCAAAGCACTTGTATATCAAAGCAAATTTTCCCATAAGAAAAAATGGAAACTCAGATGATTTGTTCCACAACCATTTATTTAAAAGTCCTTCAGTTTATAGCCCATATAAAAAGATTATAGCAATGTGATAGGTTGTGTAAACAATAAAATGTCCATCTACAAATGGAAGCTTCCACAAGGGGATAAGAAGCAAAATGCAGCAGGAGCTACAGAGTATAAAAGAGAAGAGAGGCGCCTCTAAGTGTAGCAATACGGTTAAATTTAATGAAGGTACAATATTTAGCAACTCACATGGTTGATGATTAAAAGAGGCACATCTAAGTAAGCAAGCACCTGGGGTAAAGCTGTCCACATAGACCGTCCTCCACACTGCCGGCTCTTACCGCTGTCAGTCTGCAATCGTGACCGGGAAGACTACCCTGCAGTAGAGCGATTTGAATTCAAGGCTTGAAGCGCTCATGGAGCTCAGCATGGAAGTGATGACGTCGATGGTGGTGTGGTGGATGGTCTTTGTGGACAGCTTTTCCCCCGGATGCCTGCATACTTAGATGTGCCTGTTTTAATCATCAACCATGTGACTTGCTAAATGTTGTACCTTCATTAAATGTAACCATATTGCTACACTTAGAGGCGCCTCCGTTTTGTTTTATACTCAGTTGTGACATGACACTACTTGTATATCAAGACATCGCTTGTATATCAAGTTAAAATGTATTTTAAAATGTTGCTTGTCTTGCAAAACGCTCTCAAACCAAGGTTTTACTGTATATGATTTTACATTTTGACCATAGATACACTTTCAGATCCACATTTAGTACACTGGCACTGATTTTGGAAAACTGGAACATAAGTGAAATATGGCTGTTGCCATAGCAACCACTTTTGTTTTTTTATTTTTTTTAGCTCTTTCATTGTCCAACCAGCATTATAAAAAAGAAATGCCTATCCACTAAGTTCTATAGTGTTCCAGTCTTTGTAAATTATACTAGTTTATGTTTCTTTCTGTGGTGTTAGTCATATAAAAATGTTAAAATACGTTTGTAGGATTTCTACAAATAGTGCAATGGGAAAGAAAAATATTCCTGGTTTTAACTGAACTTTTAGGTAAGAAATGGACAACAGCTAAAGAGTGTTGGCTTCCATGTGGAAAGAGTAAGTAATTGACAATTACAGATGGACAGGTTATGCCCTGACCATCGAGTCACTTTTCAGGGTAGAAATTCCAGCACAAATGCTCTTCTGTGTCTATGTCAGTGGTGTTGACAGCTATGTAAGGAACTAATTGTTCATATAGTAAATGATCAGTGGACACAATAGAACTCTCAGTGCATTCTTTTGCAGGCCCATATCCTGTCTTCTGGTGCAGAGAGAACAGGAAAACATCTCTCCCACAACTACACAGCTAGGTTTCACTACAAGTTTCACTACTAATGGACTTCTGCTAATACCACATTTCTTACATTTCTTGCTTCTTTAAACGGCCAAAGCAGGTGCACTTAAATGCAGTTTGGATGAGAGAACAATTTGCATTCACAGAGTGACATTCATTTGCAAATTTCCAGTTTTTCATGCCCTCCCTTTTGTTAATCTGTGGGAAAACAATGATATTAAATGCTTTTGTGCAATGAATTCGTGGCTGCTTGGTGGGTGAAAGGGTAATACATTAAAGGGATAGATCACCTTTACCACAAAACTGCCTAGGCAGATAAGGGGCTTCTGTAGATAAAAACAACTCTGTGCAACTCTGACTAAAGTTGAATAATAATAACAAAAGGTAGGAATCCGCAACAAAGTTTGTTAAAATTCTCAACAAAAGTGGAATTACTTAAAGAGGAAGTAAACTCCACAGCAAAAACGAAAAAACATCGAGCTTCCGCATGGTCAGGGAGGCACCACCATCTCCATCCTCACCCTTCTTCACTTCCTCCTTCCCCCTCTCTCCACCCCTTTCCACCCCTCCCCATCCTACATATATTTTTTCCTTTTTTACGTTTTCCCCAGCCATGGGCCGGTTTAGTCAGATAATATGCATATCTTTTATACATTAATCGCCTTTGGCGCCACATGGCTGGGCCCGGCTGTCTGGGGGATAATTCCCCCAGCCAGCCGGAGTAGTTTCTCTTAGTGTGGCCGTGGCAGCCGCACCAGACATATGGGTTATTCAGGAAACAGTATGGAAGCTCCTTCCTGGTGTGGCACATGGGCAGTTTGGCTCTCACACGCAACCGCACCTGTAAACCATAAAGTGCAAAACCAGGGGAAGCGTTACACGGCGAAGCTAGTACAACATCTAACCCTATTTGTTACATGTTACTGTTTTTTACTATAAGCAATGTCATCATTATTCTGTGATTGTAACGCTGTACCATTTTGAAAATAAATGGAATTACAAAAAAAAAAAAAAAAAAAAAAAAAAACCCTGCAAGAGAAAGTCACAATAAGCTTACATAGTAGCATAGCATACTAGCTGATTATGTATCACTTACCTCAGATCGAAGCCCTTGCATCGGTCCACGTCTCCCCCTCCAACCGCCGACATGTTGTCCTGGAGTGACTTCTGGGTATAGCAGCTCCGGCGAAGTGATAAGCCGGAGCCGCGATGACATCACTCCACGCATGCGCGCGGGAATGGCACAGTACAAATGAAGCAACGGCATATAGCGCCTTTGCTTCAGTTGTCTTAAGTGCGCATGTGCCGCATGACGTCGGCACATGCAAATACAGGGATATCTCCTAAACGGTGCAGGTTTAGGAGATATCCTTGTTAGCTACAGGTAAGCCTTAATATAGGCTAACCTGTAACATAAAGTTGTAAACAAGGGTTTACAACTACTTTAAAAGGATAGTTCACCTTTACAAAAAAACTGCCTGTGGAGTTAAGGGATATTTTCTAGATTAAAACAAACTGTGCAGCTCTGACTAAAGATAAATAATACCCTTGCTTTAGGTGTAGGCCATTTATATACCCTATGAAGCCTTACCGGAATACCCCCAGGACCTTGCAAAGTACTTTCAGGACATTGCTAAGTGAGGCCTAGTCATCGCTGCTCATCTCCACCATCACAGGAGTGAACTTAAACCCTGAGCTCAGAGCTACTGCATCAGAGGACAGAAAGAGCATATAAGTGGGTTTAAATCAGAGAAAGAGCTCACTCCTGTGATGGTGGAGCAATAACAACTAGGCTTCACTTAGCAACATCCTGGGAGTACTTAGCAACATCCTGGGAGTATTCCAGTCATACCTCATAAGGTATGCAAATGGCCTACACCTATAGCAAGGGTATTATTGATCTTTAGCCAGAGCTACACAGTTTGTTTTAATCTACAAACACCCCTTAACTGCACAGGCAGTTTTTTTTTGTAAAGGTGAACTATCCTTTTAAGTAACTCCACTTCTGTTGAGAAAAAAAACATTCCCCTCTGGGTGATCTGTGTACATTACAAGGATTTTAACAAACTTTGTTGCGGATTCCTACCTTTTGTTATTCTGAAGAAATCTGTGTGTTTGTGTCCATGTGCGAAGTGAGTCTAATGGGAGTGGTTTTGTAATTATAAATCAGCTGCTTCACCTGCAGGTCTCTAATGAGGAAAATTGTAGGGTCTGCATTCCTTTAGATGTGATTTCCTATTGACAGTACCTCACCAAAAATGACATTTTGTTGCAGGGGATGCCTGACATCTGACTTGTATCTTAAATCCCTTTCACACTGGGGCTGCCCGTGCGTTAGCAGTAAAGCGCCACTCATTTTCGGCCGCTTGCAGGGCGCCAATTTGGGGAGGTAGGGCTGATGTAATTCCCCTCTCAATGTCTCTCGTCTGCAACAATATGGACTGTTATTAACTTGCTTAAGCATTGTGCTGCCGCCTGTATGACAGAAAATACTCATCCTAGTTCTTCAGTTAGTAAACATTCTTTTTAAGAAGCCTGGTGTGTACATTCTGTTCCAACAAGGGGCTACTCTTGGAGATGGGCATGTCTCAGCTGTCATGCAACCAAAAGGATGGGAGTGTAACATCACATGTAACAGGAATGGCCAATCGATGTAAGGGAGCCTCCCAGTATAACTTTCAATAAATAAATAAAAATGAATAGGCACAGCAAGCAGATATGTTGACTTCGATACAGCATATGGGCAAATGAATGAGTAAAGTACATTCAGCAACATATTCTGTCTACTAATGGAGGTGGAAAGTTGCAATGTTTGGAAAAGGCAAAGGGCCACAAATACGATCATTTGTGTTCACCATAAAAGTATCAATTTTACTTGTGTCAATTTTTTTTTTGCAGGTTGGGGCTTTTTTTATTATCCACAATATGCTATCTATTTCGGCACACTATTGAGACTATAAAAACTGGTAAAATATGTTCCTCACTATTTGCTTATCTTAGCAGATTTAGCTCTTCCCTTCGTATTGTAATTATCAGGGTATTTATAGAACTCAAAGTGATTTGTCTGTAATGCAAAGCACAGCGGTATTTAGCTGTTAAGGTCAAATAAGGGATATGCAAAAAGGAGGTAAACTGTTAAAGGGGTTTTGTTAAAAAAAATTAAAAAGGGAAAGAAAAGCAGATAGATTTCAAGTTGCCTTTTCTGGTTAATCCTCTAGGTGTACAGTTGAAGCTCAAAGCTAGACAAACTTTTATCTTTTGAATGAAATGGGAAGGGCTGCAGCCTTTCTTTTTATTGCCACCTGTGACTCTGTTGGAGACAATTCCCCTTGGGTGCTGTCAGGGAAAAAAGTGATAGGAAATCTCTGCAATGAGGACAGAGAAAAAGTGGTGAAAGGATGGAACTAATGACACTATTTTATATTGATGTCCACGCCTTCCTATCCCAGTGACTACCACAATTGTTGTTGCTTGTACAATGTACAGGCAACACACGGACAAGATGTGAGGGATGATGTCACTAATGGTGTCTTCTCCTCTCTATCCAAAACTAAAAAGAAGAAAACACTTTGGCTGGAGTTGACCTTTAAATAACTGTTGCAATTGAGGGGTGCACACTTCACATGGTGCGAGGTAAGAAAGGCATGTTCTACATCTTAAAGCCTAACTTGGGCTTATTTCTTCTCCCCCCAGTCTCTAGAGGGCCCCCACATGCATGTTCTTTTTTTATCCTTACCTTTTTAGATGTCTTTTGGCCAGTTACCTGATGCGCTGGGCCTTTTTCCCATCCCCGACCAAGAGAAGTCCTCCGCTGATGCAGAGAGCAGTGCTGATGTGCTCACTGCCGTCTTCTTCAGTACACCATGCATAAAGGGCACCGGGGAGACATCCGCTTACAGGGTGGGGCCAGGACACCCATTCATTTATAGTGTGCCCTCATTCCTCTGAAGACTGAGGACATTTAAGTATTGTGGAGACTGCTTTGGATTGAAGGTGGGTTTTTCAGTTTGAACTTTCTTATTTTATTTTGTAGCCTGCATGGGCACCTATTTCTTTATTTTATTTTTTTTTAAATGCCCAGAGTTGTGCTTTAAACAAGGTCTAAACTCAATCACCAAAATCTCATGTAAAGATAAAATGTGATTCCAAAGGTTGTCAATCTTCCTAAATATGCAGCTTTCATTAAAAGAATCCTTGGTGATCCTGCCGTGAAGGTCCATGTTCAGCCACTTTCTATTATAATGTGATAACTATCTCCTTCTGTTGTCACCCTGTTGCATATGCCCTTGGTAGAGACTACTAGCAACACTGTGCGGGAATGACCCACTATTATCACTTAGGAAGCCGGTCCATAGTTTTGATGTGAACCCTATGCTGAAGTTGGTGCAAAACTGGTAAAAACTGTATTTTATGGAGAAAAATAAATTGCAGTTGTTTATACTGCACAGTGCTTTAGCAAACTGAATACAATTCTGTTAGGGTTAAGATCACTCTGCTTTAATATATAGATTAATAATTGTAAAGCAGTATTTGTATATCAATGTAAAAGACTTTTGAATTTGGGAATTGTTTAAAATACTGATTTCTGTTGTGTGTATAGGAGAGGTAAGATGTGATGGTTGTGGAAATAAAAAAGCTGTGGAATTTTTCTTTGGAACACTCCCCCCGGTTTTGTTCTTTACTTCATTATATATTTTTATGGTGATATAGGGGGTTATTTACGAAAGGTAAATCCACTTTGCACTACAAGTGCAAAGTGCACTTGAAATTGCAGTCGCTGTAAATCTGAGGGGTAGATCTGAAATGAGGGGAAGCGCTGCTGATTTTATCATCCAATCACGTGCAAGCTAAAATGCTGTTTTTTATCTTCCTTGCATGTCCCCCTCGGATCTACAGTGACTGCACTTTCAAGTGCATTTCCAGTGCACTTTGCACTTGTAGTTTGCACTTGTAGTACAAAGTGGATTTGCCTTTTTTGTAAATAACTCCCATAGATTCAATTCAACCTTTCAATATTTTGATTTGTTCTCATAAAGTAAGCAAAAACATGTAGGTTTATACAGAACTACCTATGTTATAAAAAACTACAGAAAACATTTGGAGGAGAGATCAGGAAATGTCCACATTTTGTCATCTGTATTCATTCCATCGGTCACAGTGCAAAAACATGGGGAAACAGATCAGCCCTCCTGAGTCAATAATTTGTAGAAATTTTGCTGCAATTACAGCTGCATGTCTTTTTGGGTATGTCTCTTCCAGCTTTGCACAATTAGAGAGAGACATTTTTGCCCATTCTTCTTTGCAAAATAGCTCAAGCTCTGTCATATTGGATGGAGAGTGTCTGTGAACAGCAATTTTTAAGTCTTGCCACAGATTCTCAATTGGATTTAGGTCTGGACTTTGAATGGGCCATTCTTACACATGAATAGGAGTTGATCTAAATCATTCTATTGTAGCTCTGGCTGTAAGTTTAGGGTCGTTGTCCTGCTGGAAGGTGAACCTCCACCCAGGTCTCAAGTCTTTTGCAGACTCTAGCAGGTTTTTTCTAAGATTTCCCTGTATTTGGCTCCATCCAACTTCCCATCAACTCTGACAAGCTTCCCTGTCCCTGAAGAAAAGCATCCCCACAACATGATGCTGCCATCACCATGTTTCACGGTGGGGATAGTGTGTTCAGGGTGATGTTCAGTGTTAGTTTTCCGCCACACATAGCATTTTGCTTTTAGGCCAAAAAGTTCAATTTTGGTCTCATTTAACCAGAGCACCTTCTTCCACATGTTTGCTGTGTCCCCCACTTGGCTTCTCGCAAACTGTAAACGGGATTTCGTTTGGCTTTCTTTCAACAATGGCTTTCTTCTTGTCACTTTTCCAGAAAGGCCAGATTTGTGGAGTGCATGACTAATAGTTGTCCTGTGGACAGATTCTCCTACCTGAGCTGTGGATCTCTGCAGCTCCTCCAGAGCTACCATGGACCTCTTGGCTGCTTCTCTGATTAATGCTCTTCTTGCCTGGCCTGTCAGTTTAGGTGGACGGCCATGTCTTAGTAGGTTTGCAGGTGAGCCATACTCTTTCCATTTTCAGATGATGAATTGAATAGTGCTCTGTAAAACCTATGTAGATTTTTAACACAATCTGTCCTTTTGAAGGGGTGTAGAGAGGAGAACAAGGAAAACCTATGTAGGAGGATTTGTTTCATCTGTGTATCAGCTGAGGCCAGTGACTTCACTGGGTATATGTGAGGGTTTACAACCACTTTAACTTATCTAAATGACAATTAATTATTTCATCCCTTCCCTCTTTCGGCGCATGTGCACACGTATGACAGATTTCTGCGCAATGCATTTGCACAAATGCCACAATACATTGCCCATCACACAGAAGATGGTGACATTTGTGTGCAAGCATGGGAATTTGCTGCATGTGCGTATATGCGCTGCCGATCTCTGCCAGCTCCCAATTGCCTGAAAGAAACTGGCAGCACATATGCTATCCAGACATAGACTGGGCAGAGGGAACTGTACATTTATCTAAGACTCGCCAGTTCCTAAATGTCTTGCAGGACAATTTTATGGGTCAGATGGTAGATGCACCAACTAGAAATAAAGCGTTACTGGATCTACTGATTACCAACAATACAGACCTGATCACGGATGTAGAAATACGGGGCAATTTAGGTAACAGTGATCACAGGCCAATTGGCTTCAGTATAAATCACACAAATAGAAAACATAAGGGGAATACAAAGACACTGAATTTCAAAAGAGCCAACTTCCCTAAACTATGAACCTTGCTAGAAGGCATAAATTGGGATAAAATCTTAGGAACAAAGAACACAGAGGAGAGATGGGTTTGCTTTTAGAGCATATTAAATAAGGGCATTAGCTAATTCATCCCATTGGGTAATAAATTTAAAAGAGCGAACAAAAGTCCTGGATGGCTTAACTCCAATGTAAAAATGCATATAAAAGCAAAAAATACAAGGTTGAGGGATCACCATCAGCATTCAGACTTTATAAAGAATGCAACAAGAAATGTAAGGGTGCAATAAGGACGGCTAAAATAGAACATGAAAGACACATAGCAGACACATAGCAGAGGAGAACAAAAAAATCCCAAGAAATTCTTTAAGTATGTAAACAGTAAAAAAGGGAGGACAGACCATATTGGCCCCATAAAGAATGAGGAAGGACATCTGGTTACAAAGGATGGGGAGATGGCAAAGGTATTGAATTTATTCTCCTCCTCAGTCTTCACGAGGGAATCGGCAGGCTTCAGTAACCAAAACTGCAGTGTTTATCCTCACGACACATCACAGGAAGCACCTCCATGGTTAACAGAGGACAGAATTAAAACTAGACTTTGGAAACTTAACATTAATAAATCACCGGGACCAGATGACTTGCAACCGAGGGTACTTAGGGAACTCAGTCAAGAAATTGCCAGACCACTGTTCCTATTTTTACTGACAGTCAACTGACTGGAATGGTACCAGCTGATTGGAGAAAAGCCAATGTAGCACCAATATTTAAAAAGGGCCCAAAATACATCCCTGGGAATTACAGACCAGTTAGCCTAGCATCAATAGTATGCAAACTCTTGAAGGGGATGATAAGACAAGATTTTAGTAATGAGAACGGTATCATTAGCAGAAATCAGGATGGATTCATAAAGAATCGTTCTTGCCAAACCAATCTATTAGCCTTCTATGAGGAGGTGAGTTGCCATCTAGATAAAGGAAGACCCGTAGACGTGGTGTATCTGGATTTTGCAAAAGCATTCGACACAGTTCCCCATAAACGTTTACTGTACAAAATAAGGTCCATTGGCACGGACCATAGGGTGAGTACATGGATTGAAAACTGGCTACAAGGGCGAGTTCAGAGGGTGGTGATAAATGGGGAGTACTCGGAATGGTCAGGGGTGGGTAGTGGGGTCCCGCAGGGTTCTGTGCTGGGACCAATCCTATTTAATTTGTTCATAAATGACCTGGAGGATGGGGAAAACAGTTCAATCTCTGTATTTGTGGGCGATACTAAGCTAAGCAGGGCAATAACTTCTCCGCAGGGTGTGGAAACCTCACAAAAAGATCTGAACAAATTAATGGGGTGGGCAACTACATGGCAAATGAGGTTCAATGTAGAAAAATGTAAAATAATGCATTTAGGTGGCAAAAATATGAATGCAATCTATACACTGGGGGGAGAACCTCTGGGGGAATCTAGGATGGAAAAGGAACTGGGGGTCCTAGTAGATGATAGGCTCAGCAATGGCATGCAATGCCAAGCTGCTGCTAACAAAGCAAACATAATATTGGCATGCATTAAAAAGGGGATCAACTCCAGAGATAAAATGATAATTCTCCTGCTCTACAAGACTCTGGTCCGGCCGCACCCAGAGTATGCTGTCCAGTTCTAGGCACCAGTCCTCAGGAAGTATGTACTGGAAATGGAGCGAGTACAAAGAAGGGCAACAAAGCTAATAAAGTGTCTGGAGGATATTAGTTATGAAGAAAGGTTGCAAGCACTGAACTTATTCTCTCTGGAGAAGAGACGCTTGAGAGGGGATATGATTTCAATATACAAATACCATACTGGTGACCCCACAATAGAGATAAAACTTTTTCACAAAAGGGAGTTTAACAAGACTTGTGGCCACTCATTAAAATCAGAAGAAAAGAGGTTTAACCTTAAACTACGTAGAGGGTTCTTTACTGTAAAGCCCCATACACACGGTCGGACTTTTTCATGGATTCTGTCCGATCGGACAAGGTTGTTGAAAAATCAGACCGTGTGTATGCACCATCGGACAGTGTTCGTCGGTTTGACCGACGGACAAAGTCTTATCTCCTGCTGGAAAGATTTGCCGTCAACACGGTCCGATCACACCAAATCCGATCGTGTGTACGGTTGTCCGACCGGACAAAGTGCTACGCATGCTCAGATCACATTACAAGACCAAAGCTATTGGCTACTAGCCTCTACGTAGTCCCGTCGTAGGCAACAAACGTCACCACGTTCAGAATGATCGGATTTTCCGACAACTTTGTCCGACCGTGTGTACGCAAAACCAACATCGGACAAAGTATGACGGACATGGTCCGACGGACCTGGTCCACGGATTGTCCGACCGTGTGTATGGGGCTTAAGAGTGGCAAGGATGTGGAATTCCCTTCCACAGGCGGTGGTCTCAGCGGGGAGCATTGATAGTTTCAAGAAACTATTAGATAAGCACCTGAACGACCGCAACATACAGGGATATACAATGTAATACTGACATATAATCTCACACATAGGTTGGACTTGATGGACTTGTGTCTTTTTTCAACCTCACCTACTATGTAACTATGTAACTATATGCGTTTGTGCTGTTTTCTATTTTAAAAATGGTGGCATGGAAGAGGAACAGAGGAAGTTAATTTAGGAGTGGTTATGTTCCACTTTAATTTGTGCGGAAAAACTGACACTTCTGTAAAGAAGAACCAGAGCAGCAACTACAGAAGTACAAAACATTATAGATTTGTATACCCAAACATTTCTTTTTCTGTAAGAGGAACCAAGATCAACAACTATCATTTGTACACAGAACAAATAATTGACTGCACTTCATGGCAAAATCTTATTTGATCTCCCTGAATTCCCAACCCTCCTTTTAAAAGGTAATTCCATAACAAGATTTTTATGATTTCAAAACTATGATAAACACTTTTTTAGTTGAATGCTTCCATAACAATCTAATAGTTGTGCCTTAAATTTACATAATGTACATTCGGATGATTATACTTGTCAAAATATGTCTGTAGTTTGAGAAAGTTATTTTCATCTTTGTAAAGTCTCCCAGGATGCTGGTCTGATAGCAATCACACAGTTTGCTATGTCTATGGTTTTATACCCCTGTAGATATACACAGACCCTTGCATTCATTTGTAACTCTACTGATGTAAAACACATTTACATTCAATGGAGACAGTAATGAGGATGTACAAAAAGGACTGTGCAATAAAGAGTAAACCATAGATTCCAAACAGATGCATTCTGATTGGCTTCTAGGGATTACAGCACTTTGCACTTCCTCATTACACTTCCTTATTGAATAACCCTATGTGTGATTCAGTAGCAGTAAGGACTCATTTGGTTTGGATGAGCAGAGGTCAACATTTAACCAATCACCCTTATGGAAGGAACCAATTACCAATTATATCAGAATGAATTTCCCTTTATATTAGTGAGACAATTTGTAAGATTGATCACTATCTGAGACTGATACCTAACAGAGAAATGGAAATTCTTCAGTCTGATTGATTTAAGTTTCTTCCATCAGTAACTAGGTTATCTGTAGTACACTATAATCCCATAGACTACCATAACAAGACCAGTTGTTGGCCAAACCTGTCAAAAATCACAAATACAGGATACTGTGCATCCGTTTTTTCTATTGCCACCATAAGGAAGGACATGAGATGAGATAAGTGGACACAATCTATACTGCTCCCCTGCATTTGCATGTCCTGATTTTCTACTGTCTACTAGCCATAAGTCTCATTGTCATACACTTCTAAACCAGATTTAATGCATCTCAGGGTGGGGAAATATATGAAGCTGACACTTGGTACTGCAGATAAATCTGGCCCAAAGCTTGGAAGGGGGTGTCATCAGGACTTGGGTGCAGTGGATTGGGTCATTTAGGTGAGTATTATTTACTTTATTAACTAACACCCCTATTTTTTATTTATATCAGACATGGAAACATGTACAAAAACTTCTATTGTTTAGCCCCCCTGGTCTGGATGTCACAATAATCCAATGACTTCAAAACTTTCTGAGTAGGGATGAGCTCAGATGTGTTTGGATCCTAGTCCGAACCTACATGAGGGAGCAACCTGGGAAGCTGCCACTGGTACTGGACCAATCATTGTGGCCATTGTATTTCCCACCATGCAGCTGCACACATACAAGGGGCATGTATACGTGTGGCTGCGAGCAGGGAATGCCCTGGTCGCTTAAGATTGGCTCAGTGCTGTGACAGCTTCCTGGGGGTCTCGCACAGGTGGGTTTGGACAAGGATCTGAAAATCAGAGCTCTTCCCTATTGCTGAGACACTATCCTGAAACGTGTATGCAGACCAGGCATTCTGGCTTTGCTGAAGTGCATGCTGGTTTTGGAACAGCAGTACAGTTGTAAAGCCAAAAAAGCTTTTGAGCTGTGGCACCAGAACGCTCTAAGATAATTCAGCTCTGATGCACATGCTTTGCTACACACTAGAATGCATGGTAATACACTACTGTGCATTGTGGTGTGTGCTGCTTAAAAAAGAATACTGCACATCCATTCCTGTGCATTAATAGCTCATTCAAAATGAATAAGTGATAGGTTCACTTTTAGGAACATAACAAGCCTGTATTTAGGGTGTAAAATGTTCCTAAGCACTACCCCCACCCCCTGAGTCCCCCCGTGGCAGCTGGTCGAGGATCCTCTCCCCTTCAGCTCCCTTCAGCTGCTGTCAAATTTAAAATTGTGCCACTGTGCAGAGCCCCGCCCACGCAGCCTTGTCATTCATTCACAGAGAGGCTCTTGTAAGAAAAAAAAAAGTTATATATATATATATATATATATATATATACACACACACAGTATATATATATATATATATATATATATATATATATATATATATATATACATTTTTCCCCGGAGGGGAAAAGCAAAACAAATCTCTGAGAAATACCTCTACCATCCAGTGATACAGTGGTTCTATCCCTCATTGGCCGCTGGTATCTTCTTCCCGGCTACTTCCAGGGCCAGGATTTCAGCCTCTTGATTGGCCACTGGTGGAATGATATCACCCACTCATGCACTTGGGTGTCAGTCATTCTGACACAGTTGCGCATACACAGCACAGTCTGCATTCAATACAACACTGTGAGCAAGCAGGTACGTTTCTGTTATTCCAAAAGAGATATTGCACGTTTCTGTTATTTCAGAAGAGATATTGCCTGCTCACAGTTTTTTTATTACTTAAAGTGTTTGTTACCCCAAGATTTCATATTCCTGATATGTGCCTAACGTACCATATACTTGTATAGGAATGTATCCTGTTCTCTTTGTATTGCTCCCTTTGTGTGAAACCCCTGGTGTTCCTGCCAGTCCCTCTGCTTTCCTATTACAAACTGACAACACTAAGCAGGAGAACACACTGTGGTCAGTTCTCTATCTATGCTGGGAACTCAGCCTGCTCTCCTCCAATGATCAGAATTGTCCTGACACACCCCCACTGCACAGCCATTCACTGGCAAGCTCAGTGTGCTTCTGCTTATCCTCCCCCAGCTCGTATGCAGCTGAGAACAGAGGGAATGAACAGAGGGAATGTGATCAGTTATAAAAAAGGGAAAAAAGGTATTTATAATTATTTTTTTATATCTATACCAAAATGTTTTGCTTTCCATTTCTATTTTAAACTGAATGGGTTGTTTTACAAGGTAATCGTTTACAATCACTTTAAGTTTAGTTCCGCTTTAATTCAATGCATGGAGAAGTGTGAATGGGCCTTGAATCAGTGACAAAATCACATTTCACTTATCTATAGAATTTACAAATTTATTGATATAACATACTGTATCTACGGCTCACAGCCCTGATCTGTATGTGTAATTTGTGCCTAGAGTGGTACACAACTGAGATCCAGCCCAGTATTCAGATCATTGCAGATTTGTATGTATCTATATCACTCTTTAACCACTTCAACACCGCCCGCCGTCATATGACGCCCACAAGGTGGATCTACCATCCTGGGTGGGCGTCATATGACGTCCTCGGATTCCCGGCCGCCTGGGGGGCGCGCGCCGCCGCCGCCGGCGGCGCGCGCGCGCGCCCCGCGGCATCGCTCGGGACCCGGTGCGAGTGCCCGGCGGCCGCGATGTCCGCCGGGCACCCGCGATTGCCCGTTAAAACAACGGGACCGGGCGGGAACGTGGAGCTGTGTTTGTAAACACACAGCTCCACGTCCTGTCAGTGCAGAGGAGACCGATCATGTGATCCCAGTACGGAGGAACACATGATCGGTCTCCTCCCCTTAAGTCCCCTCCCCCTACAGTTAGAATCACGTCTATTAGGGAACACATTAACCCCTCCAGCGCCCTCTAGTGTTAACCCCTTCCCTGCCAGTCACATTTACACAGTAATCACTGCAATTTTATAGCAACGATCGCTGTGTAAATGTGAATGGTTCCAAAAATGTGTCAAAAGTGTCCGAAGTGTCCGCCGCAATGTCGCAGTCACGAAAAAAAATCGCAGATCCCCGCCATTACTAGTAAAAAAAAAAAAAAAAAAAAATTCAATAAATCTATCCCCTATTTTGTAGACGCTATAACTTTTGCGCAAACCGATCAATATACGCTTATTGCGATTTTTTTTACCAAAAATATGTAGAAGAATACGTATCGGCCTAAACTGAGGAAAAAAATAGTTTTTTTTTAAAAAAAATGGGATATTTATTATAGCAAAAAGTAAAAAATATTGTGTTTTTTTTCAAAATTGTCGCTCTTCTTTTGTTCATAGCGCAAAAAATAAAAACCGCAGGGGCGATCAAATACCACCAAAAGAAAGCTCTATTTGTGGGAAAAAAAGGACGTCAATTTTGTTTGGGTGTAACGTCGCACGACCGCGCAATTGTTAGTTAAAGCGACGCAGTGCCGAATCGCAAAAAGTGCTCTGGTAAGGAAGGGTGTTTAAAAGCCCTGTATTGAAGCGGTTAATATAAGAGAAATGTAAAATGTATATAATGTCACCATTTTGTTTTCAGTTTTGAATCGAGAAGGGAATGACTGAACTCTCTGTCATTTTTCATTGCTGTCTGTGTCCCCACTTGCGAGCTTCATACTCTTTTCTGTCCTGGTAACCACTGTCATCAAGATGAGGATTCCCATTACTTTAGTGATATTCCTCTCATTTCCTGTTGAGTCTCTAAAACAGGAAGCAAAGCTAAATCTCCCAACGGGACACAGACAACAAAATATATTTGTTTAATCCTTCCCCACTGTGTTCACAACTAACAAAAAAGTTGTGGCTATACATTCAATTGAAATAGAGACAGAAAATTAACCTCTCTCTGAAAGTATAACTAAAGGCAAACATTTTTTTCAGTTTTGGATAGAGCGGAGAGGGATTAGAACAACTATTAGGTTTTTATTGCTACCCCTGCCTTATTTAGGGAAATTCACCTTCTCTATTGTCCTGTTTATTATTATCATTGAAAGTGAATGTAAAGGAAAATCCCAAATTTTGGGTTGTCCCCAGAAAAGTAATAGAGGGAAAATCCTCCAATGGTGACATAAGTTCTGGTGACCTGGGAGGCCCCAAGGCAGTCCCTTAATTTTCAGGGATTTCTTCGCATATCCTGTTTTGGTTATGGGACAAGAAGTGAAGGAAAATTGTCCCAATGGGGTAGATTTACTAAAACTGGAGCACTCAGAATCTGGTGCAGCTGTGCATGGTAACCATACAGCTTCTAACTTCAGCTTGTTTAATTAAACTTTGCCAATAAAACATGAAAGCTTATTGGTTTCTGTGCAGCGTTGCACCAATTGGACACAGATGGGAAAAAAAAACTGACAGGGGTTATAATCCTTTCACAGGGGGCAGATCAGTGCAGATCCGCCCCGTGGATAGCCGCTTGCTTAGCGGGGATCGCCGAAGCGATCTCCGCTAAGCAGGAAGATGACAGGTCCGTCTCTGCACTCCGTGCAGGGACGGACCTGTCACAGCGCCGCTCTCCCCTATGGGGGATCGGGTGACGACGGACCGTAGAGTCCGTCGTCATCCGATCCGCTCTGCAGACGGATGAAAAAATGGGGTTTTCCTCCGTCTGCAGAAACGGAGCATAGCGGGCACGGACGAGAGCGGGTGTCAGCGGATGCTCATCCGCTGACACCCGCTATCCCATAGGGATACATGTATGTGCGTTTTTCATCCGAAAACGGAAGGATGAAAAACGGACATACGGTCCGTCAGTGTGAAAGAGCCCTTACTCTATCCAAAATGAAAAAAAAAAATGCTTATAGTTATACTTTAATTAATAATGATTAGAATACATATTAGACGTATTAGAAGTTTGTCAGCCCTCAACTGATCTTTATAACCAATAAATGAGTGATTATTTCTTTGTAAATTAAAAATCAACTTTAACACGTCTAACAAAGCACTGGGCAATTTAATAATAACATATTGCTAAGTAAGGTTTGCTTTGTATGGCTAAGTTACTACCCTGCAGTTGTATGTCAATACTAAGGTCAGGCGGTGATCTGTAGATGTAGGTATTTGGGAGATGAGTAACACAGGTAAATATGTTGTGTGACGGCCGAGAAAGGATGATGTAATGAGAGTGAGCTCAACAATACAACACGGTGTGGGTGTTTTGATTTTTCAAGTGCATGAAGCTTTGGCTAAACAAGAGCACGCCTAGAATGTAAAGTCATTGAAGTCTAACTTCAAGCATGGAACCTCATATCAGACAAAATATTATGCCGTCGGTGTCTGCTGAGACCAGACTGTTTCAGAAAAGGGAACTTCCCTGGATTTCTCTGGTTTCACCCTGAAAACTTCTGCTATAGATAAACATCTGACACATGGGGTGGGTGATTTGCAGCAATGGATTGCTATACATTTTTCCTCTGTACCAATCATTAGTAAGAACTCATCTGAAATATGCAGTCCAGTTTTGGGCAACAGTGCAAAAAAGGTTATTGGAGAAAATGAAAGGAGGGCAATCAAACTGATAAGAGGCACTGAGGAGCTCAACTTTGAGGAACGATTAGAGGAACTGCATTTAGACCCCTTTCACACTGGGGCATTATTTAGGCGTTTTTCAGGCGCTTTAGCGTCAAAAAAAGCACCTGTAAAGCGCCTAAAAGAAGCCGCAACTGCAATCCCAGTGTGAAAGCCCAAGTGCTTTCACACTGAGGCGCTGCGCTGGCAGGGCGTCAAAAAAAGTCCTGCAAGCAGCTTCTTTGCAGCACTTTTGGAGCGGTGAATACACCGCTCCTAAAGAGCCCCTTCCCATTGAAATCATTGGGAAGCGCCTGCAAAACACCCGAAAAGCAACTGAAAAACGTCCGAAAAGCGCATTTGGCAGCAGCGCTTTGTGGGCGCTTTTAACCCTTTATTTGGCCACTAGCAGGGGTTAAAAGCGCCCCACTAGCGCTCAAAAAACGCTGGTAAAGCGCTGCTAGTTTAAGCGGCGCTTTACCAGCGTTTTTCGGGTGCTGGCAGTGTAAAAGGGCTCTTAAAGCACTCGGGCTTTCACATTGGGATTGCAGATGAGGCTTCTTTTAAACGATTTACAGGCGCTTCTTTTAACGCTAAATCGCCTGCAAAACACCCCAGTGTGAAAGGGGTCTAATTCTCTCTTGACCAGAGGAGATTAGGAGGAGTTATCACCATGTATAAATACTGTATATAAGTGGGGTCATATATTGAACTTGGTGCAGAGTTATTCATTACAAAGGAGTTGGAGATATAACCTATATATAAGGAAAGGCTTTTTCACAGTAACGAGGGAAGAAGAGTTTTTTGATCACAGGCAAATCAACTTGGTAATAGCACCACATCCCTTGATTAGTTAAATATAGAAGGAGGGATTGGGATTTTTAAGGTGCAAATTGACTTGAACAATAGTAACAACTATAATATATAAGACATTTTTTATTTTAGAAAAAAATAAAAAAATGTTAAAACACAGCAATTGGCAAGTACAAATCAACAAGATTTCATGGACACAGCATTAAGAGATGGAATTCACAACATGTTTCACCCATATACCGGGCTTCTTCAGGAGATGCTGTCCAGCTAGAGGTACAAGCCTTCTTTTATCTCTTGAAATATCGGTCAAATCACTAAAGGGTCACAGGTGTCTATCTGCGTCCAGAGAACCATGTTCTAAAGGTGACCATAGGGGGCATTCAAGAACTGAAAAAACGAGGTTCTGCAGTGGACTCAATACCAGGGGACAAATGCTGTCTAAAAACACCAGTACTTATTGATAAGACTAGCATTTAGTAACAGCATGTATGTGTCCCTGGGTTCCAGCAGCTTTTTTCACAGTAACAGCTGTGAAAATGTGGAAGAGACTCCTTCAAAAATGGTCTGGCCAGCTCAGTAGATTGTTTTAAAAAAAAAATGGATACATTCCTAAATTAACAAAATATAAATGAATGGAAAGCTCTTCAAAAGCGCTTGAAAAGCTCTTCAAAAGCGCTCAGTGTTTTTACTGGCAGTTTAGAAGCGCCTCAGTGTGAAAGTGGCCTTACTGGTAATAACACCAGAGATTGTTGATTAGGGAATATCTGATTGCCTTCTGAGGATTGGGAGGGAATTTATTTAGCTCCCGCTGGAGCAAATTGGACCATGCTTTATAGGGTTTTTTGCATTCCTCTGGATCAACTGTAAGTATAGGATTCTGTAGATCGAAGTGTTCTATTTATTTACTCTATAATATTAAAGTGGTAGTAAACAGGAAAATGTAAAAAATACTTTTCATCTGGAAGGCAATGTTATATGCATTGCATAGTACCACATTATGTGAAACTTACCTTAAAACGAAGCCCTCCAGCGGTGCACTGTCAACATTGACAGGGCTTCCATTTTCACCTGGTCTTCCTTCCGGTTGGGACATATGACAGGTCCTAGAAGACTTTGGGGCCAGTCACAGACCACTGGCGCATACGCAGTGGGCACCCCGACTGTGGAGCCACAAGCTGTCACAGCCAGGTGCCCATAGTAGAGATGCCAGCGCCGTTGAGGGAGGACACAGGGAGAATACGGCTGTGGTGAGTACCTCACTGGACCGTGGGACAGGTGAAAGGCTGTTAGGCCGCTTTCACACTGGGGCGGGGAGCCGCAGTGATGGTAAAGCAGCGCTATATTTAGCGCTGCTTTACCGTCGTTTTAGCCGCGGTTTTCGGCCGCTCGCGGTGCAGTTTTACCCCCCGCGAGCGGCCGAAAAAGGGTTAAAGACCCCCGCAGAGCGCAGCCGTAGCGGCGCTTTGCGGCGGTATTGCCGCGATATCACCGCGGTGTCCCATTCTAATCAATGGGTAGGAGCGGTGAATACACCGCTCCTATACCACTCCAAAGATGCTGCTAGCAGGACTTTTTTGACCGTCCTGCTAGCGCACCACTCCAGTGTGAAAACCCGCCGGCTTTCACCCTGGAGTGAATGGGGCCGGATTTTTTCAGGCGGTATACAGGGACTATTTTTAGCGCTGTACCGCCTTAAAAACGCCCCAGTGTAAAAGGGGCCTTACACTTTTTGTAGCTGCTGACTTTAAATACAAACAAATGACTGGAACTCCGCTTTAACCACTTCAGCCCCAGAAGATTTTACCCCCCTCCTGACCAGAGCACTTTTTACAATTTGGCACTGCTGTACCCAAACAAAATTTCCATCCTTTTTTTCCTACAAATAGAGATTTCTTTTGGTGGTATTTGATCATGTCTTCATCAGTTTAGGCCAATATATATTCTTCCACATATTTTTGGTAAAATAAATTACAATAAGTGTATATTGATTGGTTTGCGCAAACGTTATAGCGTCTACAAACTATGGAAAAAATTTATGGCATTTTCATGGCCTTTTTACTATAATTTTTTTTTTTTTACTAGTAATAGCAGTGATCTGCTGTAAATGTCACTGGTAGGGAAGGGGTTAACACTAGGGGGCAATAAATGTATGTTCCCTAGATATGTTCTAACTGTATGGGGATAGGACTGACTGGGGGAGGAGACATATTGTTTTTCCTACTTAGTAGGAACAAACAATATGTCTCCTCTCCCCTGACTGAACAGGGATTTGTGTGTTTACACACACAAATTCCCATGCTGGCTCTCGTGCACGCGATCGCATGTGGCCAGCAGTAATCGTGCCTGCCAGCCACGTGCATCGGGTTCCCCACCGTGCAGCGGGCGCACCTGTGCCCTCTGGCGGCTCTTAAAGGGGAAGATGTACCTGTACGGGGTTTAGCCCAGCAGTGCCATTCTGTCACAGTATATATACATGAGTCGTTCAGGAACCGGTTAAAGCCTAAGTAGTCAAAAACACAGTCAAAAACACAGTCAAAAACAGTCGAAGGACCCAATTTTCTTATGTTATTATTTGATAAATAATTAGCTCCTGGACATTATTTATTCTATATTACTAAAGCCTGGTACACACAGGAAGTGTCGCTGTACCAACTGTACGATGTTAGCACAGCGATCTCCTCCGCTGTGCTATTGTGTTCTGATAGCCACCCAGCCAAAACACACTTCTCAGCCATTGACTGCAAGCGTTGATCAGATGCTGATCGACTGCTGGATTTACGTCTTCTCTCGGAGGAGGAACTAAACCCATCAGGGTATACTTCCTCCTTAAATGATTGGTTTTGATTTGACAGTCAAAACATCTCTTCTCCCTTCCACTTACATACAAAGATTACTACTAACAGAAGAGCAATCAGCACAAGGGACACATCTTACTTATTGTAGGTTATGTCCTTTGTGCTGATTTTTAGTTTTTGAGTTTTGCCTACACTTGAGCTAGTACACACAGGCAGAAAACACACGGACTGAAAGTCAGCCGGTAACTGCTGAACCAACTGTTTTCTGCCTGTGTGTACTAGCTCAAGTGTAGGCAAAACTCAAAAACTAAAAATCAGCACAAAGGACATAACCTACAATAAGTAAGATGTGTCCCTTGTGCTGATTGCTCTTCTGTTAGTAGTAATCTTTGTATGTAAGTGGAAGGGAGAAGAGATGTTTTGACTGTCAAATCAAAACCAATCATTTAAGGAGGAAGTATACCCTGATGGGTTTAGTTCCTCTTGGTTTCCTGCAAAGGTAAAGCATAATGGGCTACTATGCATCGTATAGTAGCCCATTATGTGTCACTTACCTGACACAGGAGCCAGTGATGTCACCGCTGTCCCCTCTTCCATGGAGCGTCCACCTTCTTTCCGGGTATCGCTGCTCCGGCGCTGTGAGTGGCCGAAGCAGTGCAGTGATGACAGTGATGACGTCACTCCGGCGCATGCACGTGGGACATGTAAGTGACGGCATGTTTGCCTTCACTTGCGGCGCACCCAGTGCGCCTGCGCCGTTGTATACGGCGCACATGCGCCGTAGACAGCGGGGCCCGTTCTTTGTAAAATATCTCCTTAACCGTGTTGGTTTAGGAGATATTTCTTGGACCTACAGGTAAGCCTTAATCTAGGTTTAGCTGTAGGTCAAAGTGGTCTGTAAGGGTTTAGGTTTACAACCACTTTAAGTAAAGCATATGTTTTCGGTGAATTTCCACTGCTACTGTGTTAAAAAGCATATTGCAATATTTCCTGTTGTGTCCTTCCCAGACAGATGACACACCAGTCATACCTGCTTGTAGATTCCTGGAATAACAAATACTCTCAGTGGACTTTTCACATGAATATATGCTGTCAATAAGTAATGAATGTTTGAAAGGTGAGTCCAAAGCATAAAATAGCTTTGCCACCGCAATACAATTTTCTTTCTCTAGAAAGATGGTGTCACTTTGGTCTCTGTGGTATTTATATTTCTATAACAGTATGTTGACTGTAGGTTCTGTAAAACAGAAATGTCACATTAACATTCATAACATTATTTTCATGTTATATTGCATTTGATGTAAAGAAGAGGAAAGGAAAGAGGGAGAAAGAATGATAAGATGGATCTTAGTCATTTTCATTGTTTCCTGTTTTCCCCTCTATGAATGGCCATATGGGCACATTGTGATACTCCACAGCCCTGGTACTTGGGTGGGCACATGTGGCCCTTTGACAATTAGTCTGTCTTTTCTTCAGGTGCATATTTAAAGAAAAACTCTCACCAGAAGTTGCCACCAGTGGATGCTGTGAACTTGTCCCTGATACAATCAGTGCTGTGGTTTTATATTAAAGTGTTGTTTTTTTTTTTTGCTGTCCATGCTCACTGTAGTTCTCCCCTAGGCAGAAACCCACATTTTGGGTGTTCCTATGGAGAAGCTACAGGCAGCACTGGAGAAACAGCTGCTGTTGAAATCTGCAGCCCTCCTTGCCGTCCATCCCTGTGACTCCTCGGCTTTGTTTGTATCCGCACCCTCCCACAGCCATCTATTCTGCAGCTATGCCTCTTTTGCTACTGTTAAAAGACTGAGCCCACAGTTTCACACAGCCACCAACTAGTTCAGAGGAGATTGCTACAGTAGAAGATGGCAGCTTATGTTGTGTGAACTGCCTGGGGAGCAGATCGGTCATTCCCAAAAACACAAGCTGACAACAGCACACAATGGCAGCTACTGCACCGGACTATCTTAGACAAATATAGTAGATGCTGGAGTGTACTTTTGTTGGCTTGTTTTTTTTTTTTTTTGTGAATGGGCAGCGCTGCTTCTCAGCATTTGTCATTCACACAACACAAGTCGTGAGCTACTACTGTAGTAATCACCTATGAACTTGCTGCTGGCTGCAGAAGACTGCGGCCTCAATCTTGGCCTCAGTCTTTTAGCAGTAGCAGAGGAGCCATGGCTGCAGAATGGTGAGAGGGGCTGTGAAAAGTTGTGGGATTATTATTATTTGTACAAATGGATTAGAGGAGGGCTGCTAATGTTCTGTCTGCAGTATTTAGAGAAGGCCAGAGGCTGTGTGTGCAGGCTTTGCAGGCTCTGTATGCTCTGTGCAGTTAGTGAGAAGTCCATTTCCTTTGTCCATTGTTGTTGGTTAGTGGAGGGTAGTGGTAGAGCCTAGCTATCCGACAATGCTAGTTAGGAACCACAGCACTGATTTTAATAGAGACATATGCTATGTGCACAGGGTCCCCTGGGGAATTTAAAGGGTAACTCCACTTTCGTGGTGGAAAAAATAGCAAATAAAGAAAAAAGAATATTGCGTATACAATTGTGACAGAAGTCATATTGTAATTGAATGTTATTAAAAGTTACCTTTCCTTTTCAATCTGCAGATCTGTCATTTTCTGAAAATGCAATATGGCTACCTAGAAGTGTTCTGTACATAGAATGTGTAATGAACGCCCCCAAAGAAACATAATTTCCTACTTGTGCGATTGGCTCACCAATTTTCCCAGAAGTATGCACTAAGATACAAGTCAGATTTCAGGCATCGCCTGCAACAAAAATTTTTGGTGAGACACTTCCAATAGGAAGTCATGTCTAAAGGCCCAGCAGCTTTCCTCATTAGTGCCCTGCAGGTGCAGCAGCTGATTGATAATTATGAAACCACTCCTATCAGGCCCGGTTCACACTGGTGAGACATATGCTCTGACTTTGGGAGCACATGTCGCATGACGTGTACAAATCAATGGTTCCCTATAAGAGCTGTCTTAACTGGTCTGACACAAGTCGGTCTGTCTTTAGAAAAGGTTCCTGCACTACTTTGGTCCGTTTTCAGCCCATTCAATATCATTGAAGTCGGATCAAAGTCGGATACTCATCCTAACCATCCGACTTGTGACATCCGACATGGTGTTTACAGCAGCAGGAAAAGGAATTTATGTCACATTGGGATTGTTTTGATTAGTCAAAGGACAAGTCAGACTATCTCAAAAGTTGGAGCAAAATCATATCCTGTTCATTCAAGTCGGATGGAAGTAGGACCGATGTCGTAGGGCAAAGTAGGATGACAGTCGTACAACAGTCGTGTCGTACCAGTGTGAACCCGGCCTCTGGCTCACTTTCTCACATGGACACACCTGAGAATACATACAGGGGTTGGACAAAAAATTGGAAACACTACATGATTTGCAGGAGCGAAAGTGATGATATGTTTTGCGTTGAAAGCAGAAGTGGTGTAACTTGGACGCTGGTTGCATGATGGGCCCCATCATGTCAACAGGGGGACCCAGGAGGTGGGAGCAGAGGAGGAACTTTTTTTTACATTTTTGGGGCGTAGGCAGATAAAGTCAGTGTCACTGTTCTGCTGCACCTTGGGGGGTCCTGGGGTCTTGTCTCGTCAGGAATGCTGTGCGGGGCCCCATGATTTCTAACAGCAGCTCTGCATTTTGACCACTGTTGTGATAGTCAACAGTGAAGGTGAGTGTTAGCCATTTCTTTATTGTGGAGCACCTCTATTTGTTTGGGACTGTTCACCTTTTTTTGTGACTTTTTGTGTATACTATGTAATAATCAATGAAACTGTTTATTTTATTTAATAATGTACACGTACTGTATATATTTCTTACAAAATTACTTTATTGATAAGAGCACAGTATAATCGTACACCTTATAATTTATCAGGTTTTGGGTTCTGCCCAGGAGGTGGTTGAAATTGTATCACTAATTGTTTTTTTGTTGGTGCTTGCAGCTTTGGCATTTTGGACTGTTGAGCAAATTAATTTTTTTATTTTGTATGTAAGAGTATGTCACTTGGTGGATTTCCTGTATCACAGAATTATATATCTGGTATAGTGCATGTAAGATAACAACAAGAAGACAGATATACTCTGTCACCAGTCATTAAATATATACAGATATATACTGTAGACCCAAAAGCTATGGGCAAAAACACTAAACTATCAAACATAAGAATACTTGATTCTGGCCTGGGTTAGTAGCAGCTCCTCCATAGCGGGACATGTGGTATTAGACTCTCTATTTACTTTCTCCCTCTGGGGTTACTAACCCAGACACATAGAGACAGTAAATTATATACATAATCTCTGTGAACATTAACCACTTGCATACTGGGCACTTTTACCCCCTTCCTGTCCAGGCCAATTTTTATCTCTCAGCATTGTCGCACTTTGAATGACATTTGCGCAGTCATGCAACACCGTACCCAAACAAAAGTTTTATCATTTTTTTCACACAAATAGAGTTTTCTTTTGGTGGTATTTAATCACCACTGGGTTTTTTAATTTTTTGCTAAATAAACAAATAAAGAACGAAATTAAAAAAAAAATAACGTTTTCAGAGTTTGTTATAAGATTTTGCAAACAGGTCATTTTACTTCTTCGCTGATGGGCACTGATAGGTGGCACTGATGGGAATTGATGTGGAGGCACTAATGAGGCTGCACTGATAGGTAGCACTGATGAGCAGTGATAGGTGGCACTGATAGGCAGCACTAATGGGCACTAATAGGCGGCACTGATGGGCATTGATAGGCAGCGCTGATAGATGACACTGATGAGGAAGCACTGATGGGTACTGATTGGTAGCACTGGTGGGCACTGATTGGCAGCACTGGTGGGCACTGTTGGGACTGCACTGATAATCAGAACACTGATAATTAGTGCCGTGATTATCAGTGTTCATGTTCCTTTTACAATAGCCAGTTATCGGCTCTCTTCTCCTCTCCTCTTGCTGTCAGCATGAGGTAAGGACTGCCGATAACTGGCTTCTGTTTTCATCCGTGATCAGCTGTGATTGGACACAGCTGATCAAGTGGTAAAAAGCCGGCTCTTTACCTCAATCTGTGATCAGCAGTGTACAGAGGGGCGCTTAGGAGCCTGACGGGTGCGATCACAGGAGCCCATCATATGACGGCCTCCCAGAACTAGCCGGCCAACTTGTAGCCGTCATTAAACTATAATGTGGTCAGCAAGTGGTTAAGTAGCACAACCACTTACAGACTGTAGAAGGCAGCAGATCCTTATGCTTATAACTGATCTTGCTGTGAAGTCATTTACAAGGGGATGTAGGAGCACTGATCTGAAAAGGGGATGTAATAGCTGTGATCTCTAGCAGTCTTATGTTTGTTAGCACTCTGTGAATGACTTCTGAAGCAAATGTTGTAGGCCAGCATATGTTACACAAAAATATAGAGGGGAATTTTTTAGTATGTGCCACATCCTATATTGAAAAAGAAACAAAAGGGGGATCCCCTATGAGGTGGACTTGTAAGGCACAGAATGTTTTTTTACCCCAGAAAGAGAATTTAGATAGTATATATTTATAAAGATTTATAGATCATTTATTTATAGATCATTTATTACAAAAGAAAATAATAACATATACATAAATATATTGAGAATAAAAAATATGAAGTGCTTGAACATCATTCAAAATAACCACAGAATATAGATATACATCATAGTCAATGGATTTATCACACCCGACGCGTTTTGTAGATTTAAAGTTTCCTCCTTCTTCAGGGGTAAGAGTATGATAGAAACCAGCAGTTCGAACACCTATACCTATGTACAAAGACACTTCAATGGCTTAAAAACAAAGCTTGGAGGGAGGGGCTTCTTCACCTTAAGGGTCCCCAGAGAGCATGCCTGAATGGATGATTTGTGCCCATCAGCCGATGGAGGAACCACTGAACGCCCAGATGACCACACCCCCTCCTCCACTAATAGGGAGGTTTGTACATGTATCGCAATGAGTGGGGGGCGCCAAAGAGGGCACACTGGGGTCGGACAATAAAGGGAGAGCCCTGTAATGATGGACCTATTGCCTGCACCGAGGGCCTTAGGGTTTTTTTTTTATATATATGTCTTTGTTAAATCGTAGCTCTTTGCTACAAACTTTAAATGTGTGGCCGCTCGTCTCGTCATCAACCCAGCAAGTGGAGATGATTTCTGAAGCACGTCTCCAACAACTCCTGTAGCATGTTTGCAGTTAATATAAGCAGTTAATATAATGTTAGTATTTGAAGTTAATATAAAAGGCATATATTGTGGAGATAGGGAGCACAAATGTGCCCTTTTTGCTGACAACATGTTGATGCTTCTCTCATCCCCAGTAACATCACTACCTAACTTATATCAAACCTTCTATCTCAGGTCTTACAATTAATCATTCAAAATCGGTTGCTTTAAACCTCACATTGGAGGCAGACACAGTGAAATGAATCCAAAACTCGTCAGTTCAAGTGGCAAAGAGAGCCTCTCCCGTATTTGGGAATTTCTTTAACTCCCTCCCTACATATCTTGTATCAGGCCAACTATCTTCCTTTATATGGGAAACTGACAGCAGAACTTCTGCACTGGGCCAGCAATCCACCGTCCTGGTTTGGTAGACTGTACACAATAAAGATGAATCTCCTTCCAAGGTTGTTCTTGTTGTACTTGTTTAGAACACTTCCGGTTGCAATACGCATGCCCCGATCTTAATGTATTGCAGAGCAAGATTATGAAATTTATCTTGGGGGACAAAAGACCCAGGGTGAATAGGCGCACCCTTTATACACCCAAATTGAGAGTTGGCCTGGGAGCTCCAGATCTGGCCAAATATTTTGAAGCCGCGCAATTAGCTCAACTAGTTCATTATCATTCCTTGCAAAATTACGAAAATTGAATCGTCCCTCCATTCCACCAAACCGATTAGTCATAGGATGTGGCTACGAATGAGAGATAGACCAATTATAATGCGCCCCACATTATCCTTTTCTCTAAGGGACAGATTGATGAAGCCTCATGCATTTAGATCTTCTCATGCACCCATGGCTCCATTGACTGGTAATCCTGATTTCACCCCGGTCTTAATCCTCAAGAGCTCGCATGGTGGACTAACAAGGGCTTGATACGTATTGCTGACATGTGCAACCATAAAGGTATCTTATTGAAACAAACCCTACTAGATAAATACCAACTTCCTAACTCAGAAATGTACCATTACTTCCAGATAGTGAAGACTCTACATCGTACAAGTGATTTAACAACTTCCACCCCAATGGAATATCTGTGTGGGTCTTTTGATAAGCATACCGGTCATATCTCCAAAATATATAGCATCTTGTACTCTAAGTCGGAAAAATAGTTTTATATGTAGAAGTGGGAACAGGATATAGAGGTAACGTTGAAAATCAATAAATGGGTTAAAATGGCACAATTCGCCTCAAAATCATACATTAATACCTCACTGATCGAGGCGAATTACAAAGTTTTGCTGCGATGGTACATGGTACCAGTAAGAGTGGCGACATTAATCCCAGGCACTTCCCCTCTATGTTTTAGGGGATGTGGCATAGAAGGCACAGTATACCATATATGGTGGACATGCCCTAAAGTCAGGCAATTTTGGATTTGCATCTATAATTTTATCTTTTCACTAACCCAGGTGAACTTAATCAAATCACCACAGCAGGCGCTACTAGGATGCCCAGTGGAGGGAGTGCCAGGACACATGAAGAAACTTATATCATTCATGTTTACTGCATCCAGGATAGCGGTAGCTAGATCTTGGAGGGCGCCCATGATCCCCTTCGACTTGGTGAGAACTAAGTTGTCATGGATCATGATCAATGAACGCCTTTCAGCGATATTACTCGATAAACAGCCAGTCTTTGATAGAGTCTGGGAACCATGGATAAAATACCTGTTTGAAGGCTTATGAGACACCAGTACAGTTAAGCCAAGAATGACAGGGGTGCACATTCCCCCTTTTACCTTCCCCTTCCTTCTTCTCTCCCCTTTCTTCCTTCCTCTTGTAGGCTTTTCTTTTCTTCCCCTGCATCCTGTTTGAGTGACCAGTAAGCGGACATTGGCCACATGGTCACATGGTATGGATTCCTCCTCTTCATCTATATGAAGCCTAAAGGAATGACAGGGATCCAAGAATGTGCTAATCCTTTCCTACCTTTTGTTTTGTTTTTTATTTTTATTTGTTACATGTTTCTCTTGTAGTTCATTAAGTTGTAGTAGAAAGAGATAAGAGATACAACGAGCACCCTTGTCAGGGTATACCATTTTGCTCATACCTCAAGTACCTTAAGACATTATTTTGAAAACAGAAATGCTTATCTCATGTAAACAATATATTGCCTTGGAATTTGATGTATACATTTTTCAATAAAAATTATCAGAAAAGAAAACTGAAGTTAATGTGCATAAAAACTCACTGGAACTTGCATTAAAACTGATGTAAACTGGTGTAAACTCATGTCTCTGCAAGTGAAATCTGCACGCGTTTCCCATCAGTTTTCATGCTTGTATTGTGTGGACGAGCCCTTAAGCTGCCCATACATGGGTCCGTTTATTTTCATTCAACCAGCAGGTTGAACAAAAAAACCTGACCCCATTCCTTCATCCACACATTTGAGGCAATTTAAATTCTCCCATGTGTCTTTGTATTCTGACAGATCAGCGCTGCAGTCTATAACCTGCAGTGCAGATCGAGCGGCTTTTTTCCAACAGGGCAGTTGAACAGAAGTTAATTAGTAGATTGACTTTTGTTCAACCACAGTGGCTACACATGGATTGATATTCATCTGACTGTGTTGATGGGGGAATCAAGAGATTTCCTTTCCTGCAACCTGTGTTTGCTGGAAATATATCAGATTATCTATGTTCTGCTTGAATGTAGAAATCACCAGATCTAGGATTTTCCCTGGTTGTTGGTCCACCCATGTTTTTTACACTAAGGCTGGCCATACATTATACAATTTTATTATTCAATTTCAATTTATTTTTGCAGTTTAGATTTACCTTCAACTATGCAGTGCAAAAACCTGCCTGATTGCATAGAAATTGAAAGTCTTTAGGTGTGACCTCACATTTTATAGTTTTGGTAAATCTAAAGTAAAATTGTATGTTATAATGTATGGCCAGCCTTACATTCCTGTTACTTAACATTATTATTATTTTATTACTTCACCTATTCTTGTTTTGTAATTGAAGACCAGTATCAACAGGTACTGTAAAGCTGCGTACACACGATCGGACATTCCGACAACAAAATCCCATGTTTTTTTTCCGACGGATGTTGGCTCAAACTTGTCTTGCATTCACACGATTGCACAAAGTTGGTTGGAAATTCAGAAAATCAAGAACGTGGTGACATACAACCAGGGGCGGACTGACCATTCGGGCACTCGGGCACTGCCCGAGGGCCCTATGCCACTAAGGGGCCCCATCAGGGTTGCCAGCCTCAATAAAACCAGGGCAGTATGTAAAAATCTGTGTTTTTTTTTAAATCCCAAGATTATAGCTGCCCACTTCTCCAGTCTTTTCAGTGTGTGTATGTGTATTCTGTGTGTGTATACTGTGTGTGTATATTGTGTGTCTACTGTATGTGTGTGTGTGTATATACTGTGTGGCCCCATAATCTATTGCCTGGGGGCCCCATAATCTTCTATTGCCTGGGGGCCCCATATTCTCCGAATGCCCGGGGGCCCCATAATCTTCTCCTATTGCCCCGGAGCCCCATAATCTCCTATTCTCCGGGGGCCCCATGAGTTGTCAGTCCGCCCCTGCGTACAACACATACGACGAGCCAAGAAAAATTAAGTTCAATAGCTAGTGCTGCTCTTCTGCTTGATTCCGAGTATGCGTGGCATTTTGTGCATCGGAATTGTCTACACACGATCGGAATTTACACAAACAGATTTTGTTGTCAGAAAATTTGAGAACCAGATCTCAAATTTTGTGCGATGGAAATTCCGATGGAAAGTGTCCGATGGAGCCTACACATGGTCGGAATTTCCGATAACAAGCTCCAATCGCACATTTGCCGTTGGAAAGTCCGACCGTGTGTACACGGCACAAGTCAGAGAAATATAAAACCAATTTTCCGTCTCTGATGTAACTGTACTGGAGGTCTTTGCAATGCATGATTTATGTCTGCTGTGTTCTGTAATGATAAAGCTGACCTACATAAACCTATGGAGACGCAATATAATAAATAACCTGATAGAATATGGTTATTGTATAACATTAACTATGCCAATTTCACTGATGTATTTGTGATCTATTTCTCGCTTTCCAAAAATATTCCGTAGTTTACAAAAAAATGAGGGCAGAAAAAACTACATTGTGCAGCTAAATACTGAAAAACAGAAGTCTTTTGTGTATGACGTTAATGTTGTCCATGGGAATTAAGGACATTTGGTAAATATCTCCTTCACAGACTCCTGTTGAGGTGGCAACATTGCTGTGTATTCTGTACGCAGCAGTACACAGTGTACAGCCAATCCCTGCAGCCATACAAACTCCCTTACTCACTACAGGTTCCTCTGTGCTAATCCTGGAATGTCTGTATCCAGGAGGTCAGGCAGCTGACATTCATTCAGGGATAACATTATTTGCATCTGTCCCCCTCGCATACACAGTGTTATTTAAGTATTTGCTTAAATCATTATTTTTATGCAAAATCTATTTAAGAACATTAATTCCCATGATATTTGTGTTTGAAAATGTATATCCACCTGCCCATATTTTGTACAATTTTTATTTTACTAACGGCTTATTTATGTTTAATACATTTATTTTGAAACCATATTTAATTAGTTACATAATATGTTGAGAGCACTGCCCGAAAGATACAGTGTAAAGCAATCAATAGTAGAAAGAATCATAGAGATAAGTATGCATGGTTCACCATGTACATTGTATATTTCAAAAAAAGGTGCGTACGATAAATATATTACATTATCACTAAAGCTTTAGGCAAACAACTAAATACACAGATAATATTCATGGCCTGGTGCCCTGCCATGGTGTGAAAAGAGGTTATGATCCAGGATTCTCATCCAGGAAGGTTGAGGGGCTCCAGGGAACTTGTGTCATTCAGCAGAAACCAAGTTTCCTCATTGGTTGGTAAAACCTGGTTCGGGACTTCGACCGCTACAATATTTTTTATATTATCTTTGTATTTAGCTGTTTGCTGAAGCTTTAGTAATTTTTCTTCTGTACCTTTTCCATCAAAAAACAAATGACATTTAGCCTCCTGGCTCACACCTTCAGCACTGCTTCTCTGGCCTCGCTCTTCAGGCCTCTGTCTGTCTCCTACAGACAGTCTTCACACACACTTGGACCATACACCCCTTGCTGCTCTGGTGCCCAGCTCTCTCCTAGGTGGAGCCCACCGACTCCTGGGCAAAGACCTCATCTGTCTTCCAGAGTGGAGCCCAGGACCCTAGTCAGGTCTCTCCTAAAAACCCAGCACACACCAGCTCAATTAGTGTGCTGGTGATTCTCAGACCTGGACCCAGGATTGGCAATTTCATCCCTCCCAGATCTCTACTAAATCTCTGGACTCCAGGTCCCAAACCAGGTTTTACCCACCAATGAGGAAACTAATGTGGCAGGGCTCAGCACCCCATTATATATATATATATATATATACAGTGGAGTCGCTAGGGGGTGGCTTTTGGGGCTATAGCCCCATATCTGGGGCTCATAGCCCCGAGTCTCTGCAGGGGTCCCCAAGGGGAGGGGAGGCTCTCTGGGGACCCCGATTTAAGGGGGAGGCTCTCTGGGGACCCTGATTTAAGGAGGGAGGCTCCCTGGGGACCCTGATTTAAGGGGGAGGCTCTATGGGGATATATATACACACACATATATTATATACATGTGTATGCCCACCCAAGTGTATGACTTTCTTTACTATGCTGCTATGGGCTCTAGCCCCAGATCTTTTGTAGATCTAGCAACACCCCTGTATATATATACATACCTCCCAACTTTCTGAAATGGGAATGAGGGACACCTATCAGCAAAAGTATGCAGGCATAGGACACACCCCTTGCCACACACCCTTAAAGGAGAATTGTATGAAAAAAATAAGATTGGTTAAACCCACAAGTGTTTTTTTTTACCACTACTTTTCCTAGATCAGACCAAAATGAGGGACAAATGAGGAGAAATGAGGGACAGAGGGACATTGCTCCAAATCAGGGACAGCCCCTCCAAATCAGGGACAGTTGGGAGGTATGTGTATATATATATATATATATATATATATTAGATTAAAGTATCTGCGCTATCTCTGTTACCAACTAAAAACTATGACTAATTGATCAATGCCACATCTATCAGCCTGTTCCCACATGCCAGAGTGCTAAGTGTAAGGACTCTGTACTCTCCTTTCGGTCCCACGTCCAATCAATGTCCAAATCTTGCTGCCTCAACCTCCGCAACATCTCCAAAATGACACCACAAAGCTTCTAATTCAGTCATCCACCTTACCAACCATACATTGTCTGCTACTCCTCTCTGCCAATCCCTCCACTGGCTTCCATTCACCCAACAAATTAAATTCCTCCTCCCCCCCAATACCAAAGATGCATTTTTATTCCCACTGACGCTAGGATAATTTCTACTCCCAATGGCCGCAGTCTGGCCCCTGTAAAGTCTGGAGAACAGAAAACTGGCCCTTTGTTTAGAAAGTTTGGAGACCCCTGGTTTAGATCAAAGCATATTCATGTGTTAGAATGGCCCAGTCAAAGTTCAGACAATCTGTGGGAAGACTTGAAAATTGCTGTTCACAGACGCTCTCCATCCAATCTGACAAAGCTTGAGCTATTTTGCAAAGAATGGGCAAAAAAGTCACTCTCTAGATGTGCAAAGCTGGTAGAGACATACCCAAAAAAACTTGCAGCTGTAATTGCAGCGAAAGGTGGTTCTACAAAGTATTGACTCAGGGGGGCTGAATACAAATACACGCCACACTTTTCACATATTTATTTGTAAAAAAATTGAAAAACATTTATCATTTTTCTTCCACTTCACAATTATGTGCCACTTTGTGTTGGTCTATCACATTAAATCCCAATAAAATACATTCAAGTTTTTGGTTGTAACATGACAAAATGTGGAAAATGTCATACTTTTTTAAGGCACTGTACATATTACTGACCTTTGAACTTTGCATTACTCACTCCTTATCTTGCTCTGTGTGTTAATCTGCACTGATCTCGGCTCTACTTACAACTGACCTCTAAACTCTGAACTACTTCCTCTACTGCTGACCCCTGCATTCTGCATTACTTACTCCTGGCCTATACATACTATTATTATCAGGCATGTATTGGCCATCGGGGCTACTGGAAGTTTCCTGGTGGGCCGATGGCTCGGTGGGCCGGTTAGGTGCAATCCTGGAGACGCTCCTCTCTGACAGTGAGTGATCGTGATTTCACTCCTGTCAGGAGGAGCAGCTAACGTCACTTGCTGGAGAGAGCATTAGGCTTTCTGCTCCCTCCAGCCTGCAGTGGGAGATAGACAGCCGGCAGACGTTCCTTCCTCTCTCCCCTTATCACTTGTCACTTATCACATGACTGGAGAGAGGAACGAGAAGCTGCTTTCAAAACTGTGAGTACACGTGGGAGAGGGAGGACACACTGATGTGAAGGGGGCTGCTGATGGGGACACTCTGATGTGAAGGGGCTGCTGATGGGGACACTGATGTTAGGGGGCTGATGATGGGGAAACTCTGATGTGAAGGGGGCTGCTGATGGGGAAACTCTGATGTGAAGGGGGCTGCTGATGGGGACACTCTGATGTGAAGGGGGCTGCTGATGGGGACACTCTGATGTGAAGGGGCCTGATGATGGGGACACTCTGAGGAAGGGGGCTGCTGATGGGGACACTCTGATGTGAAGGGGGCTGCTTATGGGGAAACTCTGATGTGAAGGGGGCTGCTGATGGGGACACTCTGATGTGAAGGGGGCTGCTGATGGGGACACTCTTATGTGAAGGGACCTGCTGATGGGGACACTCTTATGTGAAGGGACCTGCTGATGGGGACACTCTGTGAAGGGGGCTGCTGATGAGGCTGCTGATGGGGACACTCTGATGTGAAGGGGGCTGCTGATGGGGCACATCGATGTGAAGGGGGCTGCTGATGGGGACACACTGATATGAAGAGGGCTGCTGATGGGGACACTCTGATGTAAGGGGGGTGCTGTTGGGGACACTCAAAATTAAAGTGGGCCGGTCATGATGAAGTCCAGGGACAAATTTTTGTCCCAGTCCAGCCCTGATTATTATTTATTCTGAACCCAGCACTCTGCATTACTTACCACTGACCTCTGAACTTTGCATTACTTACTTCTGACCTCTGCACCACTTACTCCTGGCATCTGAACCCTGCATTACGTATTCCTGCCCCCTCAACTCTACATTACATACTACTGACCTATGAGCTCCTAGCTACTTAATCCCGACCCCTGCGTTCTACATTACTTACTCCTGGCCACTGAATTCTGCACTAAATACTACTGACCTTTAAACTCTACATTGCTTATTTCTGATCCCTGCATTCTGCATTACATACTATTGACCTTAGAACTTTGCATTACTTACTTCTGACCTCTGCACTCTGTATTAATCTATAATGACCTATAAACTCTGTGCTGCTTATTTATGATTCCTAAACTCTGCTCTACTTACTACTGACCTCTGAACTCTGTGCTGCTTACTACTGACCTGTGGACTCTACAGTACATACTAATAAACTCTGCATTACCACTGACCTCTCAACTCTTCAAACCTTTCATACTTTTTAATGTGGCTTTGCTAGGTTATCTCCCTAAGAAAAGAAAAAAAAAAAGAAGCACTGGACCATGGTGATCTTTGATCTCCCATTTTGTTCAGATATTTCTCCACCTCTCCAGGGATGCCCAACCCTTGTTAACAGTATAAAACCCCTTATATGAAAGAGCAAGGGGAGATGCGGTGTGTACGAAAGTGTATGTGTATAATAGCCGCAGCACCGGAAGTATAGGAAGACTTATGCTTTGCAGCCTCAAACTGTAAAAAAAGTTATATTTACAAATTACTATAATGACAACAGGATCATGCTTTTTGTAGTTCACTGATGTGATGATGATCTTGATTACATTTTTGCTGCTCTACTGCCCTCTCCTGGCCATTAAGTAGTAGGAAATGGCCATAATGGCAAGCTTTTCCAGAATGTAAAGTCCATAAAAACTGATCAGACACCAGTTTACTGAAATCAAATTAGTGTTAGTTCAACACTGATTGATTGCCTTAATTACTACACTTTGCCTTACTGAATAACCAGGGAGGTGTCCTAATTACCAATTGTTAACATTTCCTGCTCTGCTGCATGTATATAGAGCAGTTCATACTTGTGTAGCGCCATAACCCCTGGGGGGCGGCTATGTATTTTCTGGGCTTACCAATTACCTCCTCCTTGTAGCTCGTTGTTCGTTGACTAGGGGTTCCCAGGGTTAGTACCCAGTAATTTTAGAAGCTGACACTCAAATGTCCTTTTGAGGATTTTTATTTGCAAAAAGTAACATTCAGATATAACACAGTCTCTTGGTTGGGAATAGAGGGCATTGGTGATAAAGCTCAGGCAGTTAGAACTGCCGACATCAATTGAATGTCTCTTTAGATAGCCCAGAGAGTAGCCACTCGCAACTGGGCGCTTCACTGTTGGATAAACCCCCGTCAGTAGATTTAGCAGCCAACAAGTGATTCAAAGATTTGCAAAGTCTCTGCCACAGACTAGATTGTAACTGAAAGATGAGTTAGGAACTTTTCCTATGGTACCTGAATCTTCCAGCCGCTTCGGCGATACCGTAAGAGATGCGGATTCACCAGTGTCCATACATCTCAGCTCCCAGGCTCTTACCAAGCAGCCAGCTTCTTGGCCCTCCTCCGAAGAGTCCCCCCTCTGGTCGATTGTACGAGCTGCCGTGTCTCTCCAATCCTGAGAGGACACCTCAGAATCCTCATTCAGTTACTGGGCCTCGAACTAGCCAGTTCCGAGGCTTGGGAACGGACAGATCCCCACCCCAGACCATAAGGGCCTCTGGGGTTGGTCAGGGTGACCAGGCTTGCGGAGGCAGCAGACACTCTTGGGTCCAGGATCCCTCACGGGGCTGGTCCGGACCGGAAACCAGGAATCAAAGAGCAAGCTGAAGCCTGAACACGTGACTTCAGCATCTTAAGTACCCCTTCCCAGAATACACAGCGGGGCCAGACGCGCCCACTGATTGGCACCGAGAAAGATTGGTACCTAACATGTCCAACCAGACTGCGTTCTCAGCCTGTCATAGGTGCTTCACTGCACCCATGACTTGGCAGAACTCCAGTACAGCCCAGTCAAGCTGATGCCAAAGTAAATGACCTAAACAATTAACCCCCATAACTCAGTTATAGTTCTGAAAAAACAAAATTTACACTATAGCGCACACTTTAGAAAAGTGTCGGCGCTACACTTGCATTGAAACTTGCTAAATTTTCTCTTCGCTGCTTTTGGGAAAATACATTATCTTATTGCATTGGCGGTTATTTACTAAGGCAAATCCACTTTCCACTACAAGTGCAAAGTGCACTTGAAATTGCACTGAAAGTGCACTTGGAAGTGCAGTCGGTGTAAATCTGAGGGGTAGATCTGAAATGAGGGGAAGCTCTGCTGATTTTATTATCCAATCATGTGCATGCTAAAATGCTGTTTTTTATTGTCCTTGCATGTCCCCCTCGGATCTACAGTGACTGCAAAGGGTATTTGCCTTTAGTAAATAACCCCCATTGTCTCAACTGCTTATTGCCTGCAATTCACACCTGAGCAATTTTTCCCTCTCTATACTCAGTGGAGCCTGTTCACACCAGAGCACTGTGCTGCCATAGTCATTCAGGCCAAATTTTGGGCCCATAGACTTCAATGGCAGCACCTGGAATCACACTACACAAGCGATTTACTGCATTTTCTGTGCCTAACAACTAATCCTTCCTTCTAGTAACCTCAGGCCTGTGGACAAAATAAAGGTTTCAGGAGTGTCTATGCTGGATGTGACAATAAAATCCCATTTCCTGGTGCCTCCATGGCAGCATACATGTGAAAGAGCTCCGCCTCTACTCCACCTTCAGGACTAGAATAGCATAAATTAAAGGGCATTGTCCCTCCCCCAACATTCTCCTTTTTTTTCCTCATACCTCGACTGGTAAAAAGTAGCAGTATGTCTATACCTCTGCAGTCGGCAGCGTCTGCCGGGTTAAGCCTCTCCCGTGCGCAGTCCCTGTTCTTGGGCCGCTATTAGCGCTGATAAGACTGGGAACCCCTTCTGAGGATCTTTTGGGGTCTTGCAGAGTTTCCTCATAGGAACGCAGTCTGCTGAATTTTCAACGAATAAAAAAAAAGAGTGTTGGTGGATACGGCGGGAGGATCAGCTTCCTTTTCCCTTGGTCAGGTCAGGTTTTCTTTGTACTTTTTACTTTCCTAGAGTAAGATTGCAAAGTTTGAGTTAAGTGGATATCAAAATAAATTTTTGTCCCCTTTAAGAACTTTTATTCCCAGTTCACGCATGCTCGTTCTGGGCGACCCGTTTTTTGGACTTCCAGATCCCTGTTTTTTTAGTCCGGTGGATTCACAGGTGTTTCCTCACCTACCCTGTAACTTTATTATCCCTGGCACCGCCATTCTCCCAACATGGAGCAGCGTCCCCTCAGGCATTGTGCGCAGGCGTGATCCAGAGCTCAGAGCGGTGTGTATTTTTCCTTCCTGGTCCTAGTGCAGTAGGTTAGTAAAGCTTTGGCGGCCATCTTGGGGTAGGGAACAAAAGAATAAAATGCTTTATTTTTTGCCAGTAATAGGGTAGGTGATTCGAATTAAGATTTCCCCCCCTTTTGTCTTTAAATTCTTGTTCCAGATTGGACTCAGGGCTGCTCTGCATAACAAGTGTGTGCCCTACAGTCCAAAATACTACAGCAACTCAGGTATGTGTTACGCTTTTTATCCTGTTTTCATTGCGGTAGCCTTATTTGATTCACTTTTGCAATTAGACTCTATATATTTCTTTTGTTTCTTGCCTCAGCTTCCTACAGCTGATCCTCCTGCCCATAATTCACCATGAGCCATTCGTCTCATAGTCAAGATCCTCTGGTATCCAATAGGTATGTGGCCACCTGTACGTGAGTATATATAAAAAAAAAAAAAAGAGTGCGCCACTGACAAACAAACTTTGTTTGTTTCAGCCCTGTTCCTTCAAAGCGGTCCAGAAAATCCTGAAGGCGCCATGACAATGATGATAGTCCTGAGCGGAGGTCACGCTCTTCTCACCATAAATCTTCCTAAAGATCAGGATCTCATAGACGTTATCATTCGCCTTCACCTCCACCACGGGCATCAAGGAAAAAATGCTGGGCCTGTGGCGCGGTTCCACTCCCTGATAAGCTTGTCTGCAGAGACTGTCTCAGAGACTACGCATGCTAACCGGGAATTAGAAGGCCAACAGGTGGTTGACCTACTCAAACCATGAGAGACTCTCTTTCTGAGTTGACGGCCATGATCCCTGCCCACCTGGTTTCTCAAGTTGCACAAGCATTGGATTTAGAACCCGACATTCCAGGTCCATCAGCTGTTAGTACTCCTTTGCCTCCATCAGAAAAAACAGCTAAACAAACTCCACCGGTAGATTCATCCGAGGAGTCCTCAGATGATACTGAACCATCGGGTTTCAATTTCTCCCTGGTTCAACCCTTTGTACAACGGTGAGGAGCGCCATTGCCTGGGAAGACCCGGAAGAGCCTCTTCAAAAATCTAAATCAAAAACCTATTTCCCATTCCTCAAGAGAAAGCAAACCTTTTTCTCATTAATGGGGGAGATCAGGGAGATCATAGAGGATGAGTGTCCTTAAGTCCTTAAGTCCTTAAGTTCAATGCCTGTGGTTGATCCGGCTGTAGTGCGTCTGGCAAAAAATGTAACGTTGCCAATGGAGGATTCAACGTTTTTCAAGAATCCCTTAGACGTATTGACCTAGACCTCAAGAGGAGCTATCTATCGGAAGGGGCGGCTTGCAGATCAGCCATTAAGCTGACATCTGTTTCCAATGCCATCAGGTCATTGAGGAGCTTAAGTTGGCGGTGGAATTTGTAGGAGAAGCTGCGATTGACACAATCCGATGTTCGGCCAATTCAATGCTGCACTCGGTTATGGCAAAGCGGGCCTTATGGCTAAAACCTTGGACAGCCAATCTAGCATCAAAGCAGAATTGGTGCAAGATTCCCTTTGATGGAAAATCTTTGTTTGGCGAGAAACTCGACAAAGCAATCTCCAGAGTAACAGGGGGCAAATCTGGCTTACTTCCTCAGGACAGGAAGGTCCGGAGAACAAAGGCCTATTTATCCCGATTCCGGCAATCAAATTCTAGAGACTTCAGGCAGTCTCTCCCCTTTAGGGACAACAGGAAATCGTGGAGAGGCACCCAGACTTCTTTTTTGGGAGCCAGAAAGAACAAGTCCTTCACCGCTCCCCAGGAGGGGACAAAGTCTTTTTGACGCCAAAGGGGCGGAGACGCCCAAGGTAGGAGCCCGGCTAAAACTTTTTTTCCCTATCTGGGCCTCCAAGTGTCAAGACCCATGGGTCCTATCAACGATCCGGTATGGTCAGTTCTGGACTTTCTCTCAGCAGCCTCCTCACACGTCATTCAAAGAAACACAGTTACCGGCCTCTCCACAGAAAGCACTGGCCCTAAACCAATTTATGGAGTCTCTGCAGCGTCAAGGGGCAGCAGTACCTGTTCCCCCATCGGAGCGATTTACAGGTTTTTATTCCACCCTTTTTTGGTGCAGAAAAAAACAGATTACTGGAGACCTGTAATAGCTCTGAAAAATCTAAATCGATACATCCATCTCGAAAGCTTCAAGATGGAGTCGCTCCAAACGATCATACAAACCATACAACGAGGAGATTGGTTAATATCAATAGACCTGCAGGATGCTTACCTCCATGTCCCTATTCTACCATCCTTCCAAAACGAATTAAGTTTCGCAGTAGGTCATGTCCACCTGCAATTTCAGGCTCTGCCCTTCGGGCTGTGCACCTCCCCTTGGGTGTTCACAAAAGTGTTGATATCTGTCTTGGCCCCTCTGAGAGAGAGGGGTTTAAGAATTTATTATTACCTCGAGGTTATCCTCTTGCTGTCAAACAACCCAAGCCAGCTTATAGCCCACAGGGAGCTTCTTCTTCAGTCGTTGTCGGAGTTGGGGTGGTTGGTGAACCATCAAAAGAGCCAATTAGTTCCAACACATCAGATGATCTACCTAGGAGCAATGTTCGATATGCACCTAGGCACAGTCTCTTTACCTCAAATGAAGATGGAGGGCATCATTCAGAAGGTATCCAAGACCATACAGAGGTCCCATCTATCAGCCTCACAGTGTCTGAGCCTTATTGGCACGACGTCCTTGTGCATACCTCTAGTTCCATGGTCTCACTGGCACCTGAGACACTTCCAAACGGGATTCTTAATACAATGGAAACGGCAACATCTTTCCCAGACAATCCGTTTAACAAAGCTAATGAGCAGGAGTCTGCACTGGTGGACGAATCCAGAGAATCTCTCCCGGTCCCATCATTTGAGTTCCCACTCATGGACCACAATTACTTCAGATGCGAGTGGCCAGGGGTGGGGTGCCCATTGCAGAGAATTCCAGATTCAGGGAAGATGGTCCTTTCCCACCAGAGGGATAGTTTCCAACGTCCTAGAAATAAGGGCAGCATTTCCAGCCTTAACCTCTTTTGCATCTCAGGTCAGGGGAAAGAGAGTACTTCTGCATTTGGACAACAAGGCTGAAGTCTCGTACCTTCAGAAGCAATGGGGCTCTCACAGCAAGACACTTCTGAATAAAGTGGAAACTGTAATGCTCTGGGCAGAGAGGAACCTGGTAGACCTCATGTGTTCAATCAGATCTCCAATCTATGGCAGACCCCACAGGTGGATATTTTTGTTACGCACCAGAACGTCAAACTCAGGAGATTCTTCTCTCGCCTTCCACATCCATAAGCGGAGGGAGTTGATGCGCTATCTTGTCCTTGGACCTTCGAGACCGCTTATGCCTTTCCTCCTCGCCCACTCATATTGAGGTTTCTCCTCAGACTCCTGAGCGAACCAGTCCAAGTGCTGGCAGTGCTACCCTATTGGCCGAAGAGACCTTGGTTTCCACTTGCCATGCACCTCAGTGTGGATCCTCCGATTAGAATTCCTCCCTTCCCGCAGTTGTTGACCCAGGGCAGGCTGGCCCATTCAGACCCACAGAAGCTGGATCTTCGTGTATGGAGGTTGAAAGGAGGAGGTTTGAATCTTTAGGTTGTTCCCAAGAGGTCATATCCACCCTGTTGAAAGCCAGAAAACCTACAACCAACACAATCTATGCAAGGATTTAGGACAAATTCTTATCCTATGCCGCAGGAAAAGGATTTGATCCTATCTCTCCTTCCACTGCTGATGTTCTGAGTTTTCTGCAAACTGGTCTCGATTTGAGTTCCCTCAAGGTACAAGTGTCCACAATTTTTGCAGCAACTAACACCAGGTGGGCAAAAGATCCTCTAGTGGTTACATTCCTCAGGGGAGTATTGAAGATGCGTCCTCCATCCAGACGTTCCTTCCCAAAGTGGGATCTTCCTCTAATATTGTAGGTCCTATCCACTTATCCGTTTGTGCCGGTTGAATAAGTCTCAATTTGGAACCTAACTTTAAAAACAACTTTTCTGTTGGCTATTACATCCGGCAGGAGGATTTCGGAACTCCACTCCCTGGGCATGGGGGATGAACATTTATCCTTTTTCCCAGATAGGGTAGAACTTCGCCCTATCCGAGGGTTTATACCTAAGGTCACCTCAACGGCAAACCTGTCAGAACCATGGACATTGCCAGTTTTCATGGACTCCTGTCACGAGTTAGACATATCCAAAGTCCTCAGGGCCTACTTGGAAGCCACAGCAAGTTTCAGAACCTCTGAAAGATTATTCATCATTCCATGGGGCAAGAATAGAGGAAAGGAAGCTTCTACCAGAACCTTGGCATCCTGGGTTGTCAAGCTAATTCAGAAAGCATACAGGGTGAAGAACTTGGAACCTCCGGCTCAGGTAAATGCTCATTCACCAAGAGCGGTATCAGCTTCTTGGGCAGCGAGGGCAAATGTTTCTTTGGAAACAGTATGCAGGGCCGCCACTTGGTCTTCTCGACACATGTTTCTTAAACATTATCGTGTTGATCCTGTAAGGAAACGTGGGAAGTGTAGAGTTACCCTTTAAGATTTAATAGTAATGTAACAAAGATGTTTTTCTGTTTCTCTGTAGAAACTCACTGTAAATTCTGTTTATCTCACACTCACACATTTCCATAACAAGTTTTTGTAATTGCTGCTAGTGGTTTCGGTTCTTATATTATGTCTGGTAAAGTTACTACAGCATACAGTATCGCTTAGAACAGCTGCCGTCAAAAAAAAAACATTTATGTAGTCAGTAGATGTAGAAATGTTTTGTAAAAGGTGTACTACAGTATGTGTTGTGTACAATGTAGTATTAGTTCCTAAAGTGATTTTGGATGTTTCCTTTACTGTCATGTTTACTGCCACAGGCAGTAACAGCTTGTAGGCAAGCTGGCAGTCCTTGAATTTGAACGGGGAGTTTTTTGGATAGATAAGCCACGGGTCGGTAGTGGGTGCCATGCGCTTGGGCCAGTACGGCAGCCAGCGCAGGGCCCCTGACTATACAGTAAAGCACAAATGATTTCTTATGATCTGGTAAACCCAGTGCTGGAGCACTGGCCAAAGACTGTAATAAGGTCCGTGTTCTTTCCTCAGTGTAACACTTGCCTGGGGGCAGTGGCTGCAGTAGAGGGGTGCAAGGATTGAATCATAAAAAGAACAATCTGGGATCCACTGCCTGCAGTAGACAATAGAGCCAAGAAAAGAAAGGAGCGCTACCTTATCTTTGGGGCCGAGACAGGTCAGAGTCTTGACTCCTTTTGGGGACACTCGCTTGGTCCCGCCTGAGATAATACATCCTAGGTATTCCACCCTCTCCCTGCACCACTGGATCTCTTTTGCGAGACACCAAGTGACCCTTAAGAGATAAGTGAGTCATCAGGCTTTCAGAGTCTTCTGCACACTGTGCCCCGCTCTCACTACATAACAGTAGGTCATCTACATATTGCAGGAGTACTGATCCCTGTGGGAGCACCCAGTCATCCAGGGTTAGTTTTAACACCATGGGAAATGCTGCAGGACTGTCCACAAAGTCTTGAGGAAGACAGGCCCAAGTCAGTCGGCCCCGAGCTCGAGCCTCAGGCAAAGGCAAAGATCCTTTGAAATCCCTGTGAACATCAATGCTAAAGGAAGCATTGAAAGTCTAGTACCCTATATACAGTGGAGGAAGCGGGGATGTTTATAAAAATTCCCGTGATGTTTGAGACTAGTGGTGGAAGTGGTTAAATACATTTGTTCACCCCCCTCAAATCCCCCTAGCCTCCACTCGCCGCTGGCTTTCTTTACTGCATGTATGTGGTGATCAGTGGTGTACTCTATACTTCGTCAGCATGACGGTGGTATTGTTTCTGAAAGAAAAGGTGTGATGTTTGGTTTGCAGTAGGGACATAAGGAGTGCATTTGACATGTCCTACATCTGTCTTTGACTTTTCCCATATCGGGTGAGTCTCTAATGCTGCTTGTATGGTCATAAAGTAAAACGTAATTTTTATTTATTTTTTATTTTTGGCATAGTCAAGTCACATGTTGATGATTTGGCAGTCATTCCCCCTTGTAGGTCAAATTTAACAATTTAACATTACCCCTAATGAAGACATGAGGTCTCTTCCCTTTAGACATAAGGGGCAGTCAGTGAGGACGGCAAATGTTTGTGTGTAACATCAATCCCATTAATTCCCATAGAGTGGAGCAGCCCTAGGTACAAATTTTTTTTTTTTTTTTTTTTTTGATAAAACGGGTGTCATTACGACAACTCGTGCTAGCCCCTGTGTCCACTAAAAAACATACCACCCATCCCTCAACTTTAAGGACTACCTGCGGAAGTGTTTTCCAGTGGGAAGAGAAGAAATGCATTACCAAGGAGGGGATCTATTCCGGGTACTCCTTATGGATGTTGATGAAAGGGGTTATTGCGAGGGTTGTTATCATTGTACCCTGGCCAATCCATTTGAATTAATTCGACAGTGATTCTGGGTTCTGGCCATTCTCTGGGGGGGGGCCGCCTTGATTACAGAACGGTTATATTTTGGTTGCGTTCGGCGGCGGCCAAGTGGGGGGGGGGGTTGGTTTTGGGTGTATTGTTCAGGTTGCAGGGGGCGGCTTTGTTGTCTTGGAGAAGGATATAGTTTTTTTTTGATAATTGGGAAATTTACGCTGATATCTGCCTCTGGAAACACTCCACCCCGTCCTTTGAAACCTACCCTGTCCATTTCCCTGGGTGTTTCTTCTGTGCGGACAATATTTTTTTTCCAATGGGAGGGGTCTCCACAATGAAAACAGCTTTGATTTGGGTATTCTTGTGTTTGCAACGTGGAATTATCAAAGGCTGGGAGCATGGGGGTGGGAGTCCCTGAGGTCTGGGCGAATAGTCCTCTTTTGGTATTAAAAAATCTGGAGGAGGCCCTTTTCTTTACATCATCCACAAACTGTGGGGGGGGGTCAGGGTCAGGGTTTGCCACTTAGGGCAAACATGGGCCGCATGGGTGAGGTACTGGCACATAATCCTCTGTATCCCCTATGTCATAACAAAGGGGTTGGACAGGGGCAGAGGCAAGTGTTGTTTTTTTTTTTTTTTTTTTAGGAGGCTTGTCTAAGGAAGGATGAGGCTTCTCTAATGGATGAGGGAATTGCTTCTTATAATTTTTCAATGCTTTACACCACATTTTATAACATTCATCCATAAGTCCATTAACATCCCAAATCCATCTACCTTTGTGAGGGCATTGTATACGCCCACCCCACTGAAGGATGCAAAAATTTTGTCCCACCAAGTGGTTAATTCCCTCTTGGGTCACTCAAGGTGACCGTGGGCAGGTTTCATGGACACAAGTGTGTCTGACCCTGTGGTCCCCATTAGAGGGATCATTTCCACAAAAGTACACCAACCTGAAGTTTTTCTGTCCATAGGGTAAGGGACGGTGGTATGGCACCATAGTCCACAACAGACCATCCATCCGTGGGGAACATGAGGGGCTTGAACCACTTTGGGGGGGCTAAGTCTTGACCTTAATCACACTAAACACATCCAATCCCCCAGAGAGGGAATACTATCTCCACCTTGCCTTATCCAGGGGCTGTCCATGTGTGTGCTGTTTATCCATTCAGTAACCCGTGGATTGTTGGATCCCCTTACACATTTACATATGTCATATAGGGACATGTTACCTATCCTTTCATCAGGGTCCGGGATGTTAAAAGTAGCTAAACCCTCTATGTCTATTATTCCATCAAGGACCAGAGGTAGGTTTAATATGGTAAAATTAACTTGGGTATCTCTACAGAACTTACCATTGTGCAACCATTTTCCTGCCCCGTTTAGGAAACAGAACTGGGGTTTTCTCGTGTATCCAGTAAACAAAAGGGGTTTATTCATGGGAGGGGTGTTTATAACAGGGACTTCCTGGGTGGTATTTAGCAACTGCTCTAGGGTGATAGGCCTTCCAACCATAGGGACTAAATGTCGGCCTGTGCCCATATGGGAGCACACCCAGCATTTGGAATGGTTCTGTTTCCTCCCAAAAGCATGCATCATAATAAAATGATGGGGAATAGTGTCAGGGACTGAATAGGTCTCTGAGTCTAGTTCAGCTCCATTATTTTCACTATCAAGGTTAGATTTGGGTATTTTGGGTATTTTCCTTTTTGTGGTTGCTCGGGGGGGAGGCGGGGCTAGTTGTTTTACTGGTTTACTACCCTTCTCCAACATCTTTGCTTCTGTAAGCCTTTTAACTAATTTTTGTGTGGCCCTGGAAAAAGCTGCAGACATTTGAGTTGCTACCTTGTATGGATAAGTGTGGTTCCTTTCCATGTATGTTGCTCTGGCATTGACTACAACAATACCCTCCCCCATCCCGCATGAGGAGTTTAGCCAACATCCAAAAAATAAAAGTGAGAATACAGTGATGGTCATTTCAATTGAAAAAAGAAAGACTGTCCAGGTGGTGCATTTTCTTGGCTTACGGGGAAAGTCTATGGTAAGCATGGTTTGGGGGTTAAGGGGTTTTGTGAGAGGGGGTATGGGACAGTAGTGGCTGAGTCTTCTTGTGGGGCTCCTCCATTTCCTTCCCTGTCTCCTTTATTTGTGGGCTATTCTTCAACCTTGATGCATGGATCCATTGCAGGCTTTGATCCGTCAGTATTGCTGAGTCTTCAAATGCACTTGGTCTTCTCGACACATGTTTCTTAAACATTATCGTGTTGATCCCGGAGCTCTTACGACTGTAGAGTTCAGGAGAAGAGCACTTTGTGCTGCTATGTCTGTATCTGCTAAAAAATTTTTTAGTTAAAACCACCTGTGTGAGATAGTTATTTATCACATGTATGCTGCCATGGAGGCACCAGGAAAACCGAAAATTGTATCATACTTACCATAATTTTCCTTTCCTGGTGCCAATCCATGGCAGCATACGCTCCCACCATCGGTATTCTATATTACAAAGAATGTTGGAGGAGGGACAATGCACTTTAATTTATGCTATTCACTAGTCCTGAAGGCGGAGTAGAGGCAGAGCTCTATCACGTGTATGCTGCCATGGATTGGCACCAGGAAAGGAAAATTACGGAACTATAATAAAATGTTTTGTTTTTTGTATGTGTGCGCTATAATCTTTTGTTCTATTTGTATGGTCTTATGGCAGCACCATCGTTAATGTGATGCATAGTTAGGGTGTGCCCCCCCCAAGTTGTTTGTCTGTTATATGGGTCCTGATCAGACCCCTTGGGATGGAGCACCCCATCATCTCCCTCCAGTACTGTCCACCTGAGTTATAAGAGGAGTCCTTTTAGTTCTCCCATAAAGAGGAGTGTATTTCTCCCATGGTTGAGAAGTGGGATCTTTCATTCTATGAATAGTGTAGGACCCACTGATAATGGGGTACTTTGACGCAGTAGTGGGCTTAAGCACTGTATGGCAATATAGTGTGACCAAATCCCCATATTAGCTTATTTGCCTATTTTGTTTCGGTGCTTTAAAGAGCATTGTAGGATTTACATTTTTGTATGTGTGCGCTATAATCTTTTGTTCTGTTTGTCTGGTCTTATGGCAGCACCATCTTTAATGTGATGATTAGTTAGGGTGTGCTCCCCAAGTCTTTGTATGCTGGATGTGGAGGCTTTTGTCCACCTGGTGAGGGCCCACAAGAACCTCTACAACCTCAGTGATGCCCATTACAAGAACCATGGCAAGCAGCAGAAGGTCTGGGGAAAAATTTGTCCTTGCAGAAATGGCTCAAGAGCTGCAAAAGCACAAAAGCACAAAACACCATAACACCACATGAAAAAAATCAGACAGATGACACGATGTCACATATGATACAGCTTTCAATTAGCAAAAATAAAAAAAGGCAAAAACAGATGAAAACGCTCATGCTAAAGTGTGAATAGGGGGCTAAGTATTGGTTACAGATATCCTGGTAATTCATGTAAAGTGTGAATTTTTGTTATAGGTTCTCTTTACTAGTGTTGTTGCATTACTTTATTGGTAATTAAAGTTATCATGTTGCTTCTTAATCTTTCCTTTTTTTGGCAACCGCATCTTTATGGACTTAAAGGATTTGTTTACACTGGTGGCAAGGGGGCGTTGAAAACAGTTGAGCCATGGTTTTACCACCCCCGGGCTGTCCATCTAAAAAATAACATACAGCCAAAGGGAGCTTTAAGGTGGGTATACATGGCTCAATGAAAAAAAACTGCATCTGAAAACAAATTCCTGTATACACATAAGCAAGGTAAATATGGGTTTTGTAAAGGTGACAATTTTTTTAAATAATTAAATGAATGTTTATTTAAAAGAGTAACATATTCAACCTAGTGATTCACATAGAATGCATTAAGATAACAAACCTTATGACTTTACAACCACTTTAAATCCTTTTGCTAGTGACTGATTTAACTGCTTGTTCAAAAAAACCTTACTTGCACCCCAGTGGAATCAATGTGCTGCTTTTGAGACAGACAACAAGTATTTAAATCTCTCCGTAGCAAAAATACATAATCCCCAGTGTCGCTCTAGTCTAATGCCCTTTGAACCACTGAGCATAAATAATGTTTGTAAGTTTGTATGACCATTGCCCCAATATGTCACTATGAAAACATTCCTTTTTGTTTAGTATTAAGCCATTTCCATGACATCACTCCGAACACCAATTGATAGTAGGCATCAATGTTGCCAACTGTTCGTAAATTTATGGTAATTATTTTTAAAAAAGAGCACTTTTCTCCTGTCTGTAATTGCCCATAAATGGGAGAAAGGCGCCCCTAAATTTGCCAATTTCTCCCTTGCCAATTTCTGTTCTTCTCATGTCCAGTTCCGTAGCTGGCCGAATTTTAGACAGGTGGTGACGGTCTGGGAGGCTGTGCAGTGATCTCAAAGCACTTGGCACCTGTTACCACTAGTTTGAACAAGAAGAAAAGTAGGGGGATGAAAACCAACAGCCAGCCTGACTCTGAACCCTCCTGCAGTGCCCTACAGCCCACCTTCAAGGCCCTACAGTCTGTCCACAGTGTAGTACATTCTACATGCATTGAATGGACACCAATGTAAGAGGTGAGTGCGACTGGGGACCCTAAATTAAGGGGGGAGTGAGGAGGACACTGATATAAGGTGGGGGCTCTGGGAACCTTGATTGTAAGGAGGGAATGCTGGGGACTTTGATTTTGGGGAAAATCTGTGCCCTCTGATGTAAAGGGGAACTCTAATGGTAAGGGTCGGCTCTGATGTAAGGAGCGGGACACTGATGTATAGAGGGAACGCTGGGGACTTCAATTTAGGGGGAACTCTCTGGACTCTGATATAAGGTGTGCCCTGGGACCCCTGATGTAAGGGGGGACACTAGGGACTCTGATGAAGGGGGAATGCTGCAGACTCTGATGTAAAAGGAGGTCTCTGGTGTAAAGGGGAACACTGGGGACTCTGATGTAAGGGGGGTGACTCTGGGGACACTAATGTAAGGAGGGAATCTGGGCACCCTGATGTATAAGGTAATGGTGGGGACTTTGATGTAAGGGGGAATCATCTGAGCCTCAGATGATGTCACAGATGACGAAACGCGTCAGTGTGGGGCTATACGATGACCAACATTAACGTGGACACGCTACTTGGGGATACCACCAACTTTGAGACAGCGCTACGCTCCCCATTGGGGTTATCACTTATATCATATGTCTATTTTATTTTGCAACCCTGTAAGTGTATGTCCTACAAGGGGGGCATTTCTATCGAAATAAATTTGTTTGAAACGGGATTACGCTATGGAGTTCTCTCTTTTTATGTGTGAATGAGCTCATTAGTGGGTGACCCGTCCTCCCGGCTGCAACAGGATTCGTGATCAATTATCCAGTGAGAGGATTAAACATAAGATTGTTTGCTGTGCCTGTTAGATAGCACAGTCCGGTAAGAGTCTGATTCATAGGGGGATTTTTTACCCCCCAACTCTACACGTGTGGAGGTGATGGTGGAATGGTTATATCTAGGATGTAATTAAGCACTCTATCTTTATTGGATTCTACTTAAACCTTAATGTGAAGTGATCACACTGCTGCAACGATTATTTTTGGACTTTAATATTTATATGCACTTGCATGACAGCACATTTGTACTAGTTGGATGTGTTTTTATGTAGCGCTGCCTCGATGAATGTTTTTTGTCTGTTTTAAATTGTCTTAGTTTATAATAGGAGTTTCTGTCCTGTGTCAGGATGTCATTAACCACTTCAGCCCCGGACCAATTGTCAGCTTAAGGACCAGAGGTCTTTTTTCAATTTCGCACTGCACTACTTTAACTGGTAATTGTGCGGTCATGCAATTTTGTAACGAAACGAAATTTGCGTCCTTTTCTTCCCACAAATAGAGCTTTCTTTTGATGGTATTTGATTGCCTCTGTGATTTTTATTTTTTGCGATATAAACGGAAAAAGAGCGAAAATTTTGAAAAAAAAAGAGATTTTCTACTTTTTGTTATAAAAAAAAAAATCTAATAAACTCAATTTTAGTCAAACATTTGGGCCAAAATGTATTCAGCCACATGTCTTTAGTAAAAAAAAATGCCAATAAGCGTATATTTATTGGTTTGCGCAAAAGTTATAGCGTCTACAAACTAGAGTACATTTTCTGGAATTTACACCGCTTTTAATTTATGACTGCCTATTTCATTTCTTGAGGTGCTAAAATGGCAGAGAAGTACAAAACCCCCCCAAATGACCCCATTTTGGAAAGTAGACACCCCAAGCTATTTGCTGAGAGGCATGTTGAGCCCATTGAATATTTTTTTTTTTTAGTCCCAAGTGATTGAATAAAGACAAAAATAAAAAATAATTTTTTTTTTCTTCAAAAAGTTGTCACTAAATGATATATTGCTCACACATGCCATAGTTATATGTGGAATTGCACCCCAAAATACATTTTGCTGCTTCTCCTGAGTATGGGGATACCACATGTGTGGGACTTTTTGGGAGCCTAGCCGCGTACGGGGCCCCGAAACCCAAGCACCGCCTTCAGGATTTCTAAGGGTGCAAATTTTTGATTTCACTCCTCACTACCTATCACAGTTTCGAAGGCCATAAAATGCCAAAATAGCACAAAACCCCCCCAAATGACCCCATTTTGGAAAGTAGACACCCCAAGCTATTTGTTGAGAGGCATGGTGAGTATTTTACAGCTCTCATTTGTTTTTGAAAATGAAGAAAGTAAAGAAAAAAAATTTTTTTTTTTCTTTTTTCAATTTTCAAAACTTTGTGACAAAAAGCGACATCTGCAAAATACTCACAATACCTCTCAGCAAATAGCTTGGGGTGTCTACTTTCCAAAATGGGGTCATTTTGGGGGGTTTTATGCCATCTGGGCATTCCATGGCCTCCGAAACTGTGATTGGCAGTGAGAAGTGAAATAAAAAAATTACTCCCTTAGAAAGCCTGAAGGCGGTGCTTGGTTTTTGGGGTTCCGTACGCAGCTAGGCTCCCAAAAAGTCCCACACATGTGGTATCCCCGTACTCAGGAGAAGCAACAGAATGTATTTTGGGGTGTATTTCCACATATGCCCATGACATGTTTGAGCAATATATCATTTAGTGACAACTTTTTGTAAAAAAATATATATATTTTTTTTTTTTCATTATTCAATCTCTTGGGACAAAAAAAAAAAATATTTAATGGGCTCAACATTGCTCTCAGCAAATAGCTTGGGGTGTCTACTTTCCAAAATGGGGTCATTTGGGGGGGGTTTGAACTGTCCTGGCATTTTATGCACAACATTTAGAAGCCTATGTCACACGTCACCCACTCTTCTAACCACTTGTAGACAAAGCCCTTTCTGACACTTTTTGTTTACATGAAAACATATTTTTTTTTTGCAAGAAAATTACGTTGAACCCCCAAACACTATATATATTGTTAAAGCAAAGGCCCTACAGATTAAAATGGTGGGTGTTGCATTTTTTTTTTTTCCACACAGTATTTGCGCAGCGATTTTTCAAACGCATTTTTTGTGGAAAAAATACACTTTTTTTTATTTTAATGCACTAAAACACACTATATTGCTCAAATTTTTGATGAAATAAAAAATATGATCTTAGGCCGAGTACATGGATACCAAACACGACATGCTTTAAAATTGCGCACAAACACGCAGTGGCGACAAACTACATACATTTTTAAAAGCCTTTAAAAGCCTTTACATGATACCACATTAGATTCACGGAGGAGGTCTACTGCTAAAATTACTGCCCTCGATCTGACCTTCGCGGTGATACCTCACATGCATGCTGCAATTGCTGTTTACATATGACGCCAGACCAACGCTTGTGTACGCCTTTGCGCAAGAGAAGGGGGGGCAGGGGTGCTTTTTTTTTTTTTTTTTTTTAGTTTTTTTTTTATTTATTTAGCTTTTTTATTCTATTTTTAAACTGTTCCTTCCATTTTTTTTCTTTGTTATGATTTTTATTGTTATCTCAGGGAATGTAAATATCCCCTATGATAGCAATAGGCAGTGACAGGTACTCTTTTTTTGAAAAAATTGGGGTCTATTAGACCCTAGATCTTTCCTCTGCCCTCAAAGCATCTGACCACACCAAGATTGGTGTGATAAAATGCTTTCCCAATTTCCCAATGGCGCGGTTTATATCCGGGAGGGGGGACATTCCCTCCTACTGCTTGTAAAAGCAGTCTAGAGGCTAATTACCCGCTAGAATTGCTTTTACATGAAAGCCGATCACTGGCTGAAAAGAATGATACCAAGATGATACCTAAACCTGCAGGCATCATTCTGGTATAACCATTCAAAGTCCAGCAACATACTGGACATATATTGTAATCTTTTTTTTTTTCATGCAGCCTCTTGGCTGAACGAAAAAAAGAGATTGATTGGTGGGTATGCCCACCATTAGAATACCTCCCTTCATCCACCCACTTCTAATGATGGGCATACATGCACCATTTATATATGCCGATGCATGGGGGCATCCTCCCGCAAAAGTTATGCCGTGTACACACGGTCGGAATTTCGACCGTATGTACGTGGCATTAGGAGCCAATCGCTCCTCCCCGCCCCCTGCTGCCCCCATGCTTCGGCATATATGCTCTTTTTTTTAACTGTGGTGGTGAAATCACCTCCTACAGCGTTGGAGTCGCGGCTTTATGTATCGTGGGAGCAAACGCTGTTGCTGTCAAGATAAATAAATCCGCGCTGCAACTGAATGGCGCACCTGAAAACAAAAAAATGCTTAACACTAAAACACAGTAAACAAAATTACATACCTGAAAAGCAAGCATGATAAAACATGATAAAACATAATAAAACATTGCAGAATAGAATGGAGTAAAAAAAGAGCAACAATAGAGAGAGAGAGAGAACAATAAAACGACAACTATTTTTGTTTTTTTTATTTTTTTGAGATTCACAGGTAAAAAAGCTCCTGACTGTTAGCGACTGAATCAAAACGCTACCACAAAAAAAATGTTAGCGATCGCAGGGATCAGGCCTGACTCTGCGAACACTGCAGTTATGTGTGCTTAGTGTTTTGTAAGTGACAGTGATCGATCGATACTGCACTTGGGTGGGCTGGGCTGGGCGGAGGGGGAAAACGCAGGTGCTAGCAGGTATCTGGGCTGATGCCGCTAACACTGCGTTTTTTTGGAACCCTAAACTGCTGGGACGCTAGTATAGATCTGATCAGATCAGATATTGATCTGTTCAGATACTATACCACTAAGGGAGGTGTATGCTTTGCGCGTGGGTGTTTGCGGTACTGGCACTAACCTGGGGCGACGCAGACCTTATTTGACCCTAAAACCTAATTGATATCACCCGCCGGGCGATCAGGGGGTTAAACCGTTATTGGGTAATAAATGGCGGGTGCCCTGACAGTATAAAAAACAAGCTAACTAACCAGCGTCACCCGTAACAGTAATACAAAAAAAAACTGGTTACCTAGCGACACTAATGCAGGGATCAGAAAAACGATCGCTTAGTGACACTGGCAAAAGGGGGTGAAAGGGTTAACTAGGGGCAATCAGGGGGTTAAACCTTTATTAGGTAATATATGGGGGTACCTGACGCTATATAAAAACCTGACGGGGAACCTAAATAACGAAATAACTAACTGGCTAACCAGCGTCACCAGTGACAGTTATACAGTGATCACTGGTGAAAGGGTTAACTCTAGGGGCAATCAGGGGGTTAAAACCTTTATTTAGGTTGTAATATGGGGGTACCTGACCTATAAACCTATTTATGAACCTATATAAACATGGCGGTTAACCTAAAAAAAAAACTGGTTACCTAGCGACACTAATGCAGCGATCAGAAAAACGATCGCTTAGTGACACTGGCAAAAGGGGGTGAAAGGGTTAACTAGGGGCAATCAGGGGGTTAAACCTTTATTAGGTAATATATGGGGGTACCTGACGCTATATAAAAACCTGACGGGGAACCTAAATAACGAAATAACTAACTGGCTAACCAGCGTCACCAGTGACAGTTATACGGTGATTACTGGTGAAAGGGTTAACTCTAGGGGCAATCAGGGGGTTAAAACCTTTATTTAGGTTGTAATATGGGGGTACCTGACCTATAAAACTATTTATGAACCTATATAAAACATGGCGGTTAAAATATAAAAAAAAAAATGGTTACCTAGCGACACAATGCAGCGATCAGAAAAACGATCGCTTAGTGACACTGGCAAAAGGGGGTGAAGGGGTTAACTAGGGGCAATCAGGGGGTTAAACCTTTATTAGGGGGGGGTAGGGGCTACCTAGGACCTAAAACTAACTGCCCTGACAGTTATTACAGTCACACTGACACTAAATGCAGTGATCAGTAAATAAATGATCACTGCAATTAGTGACACTGTGACTGGGGGGGGAGGGGGTGATCTGGGGGGTGATCAGGGGGTGACAGGGGGGTGTTTTGTGTGCCTAACTGTACTGGTGTCAGTGTAGTGTTGTGCACTAACCTTAACATGTTCGCCGCTCGGCGTCTCCGGTCACATAGACCGGCGCACCGAGCGTGACATCACTTCCGCCTTCCTGTCTATACAATAGACAGGAAGGGGAAGCTTTTCATTCGCCAGGAGCGATCGCGAGGGGGTGGCCAGAAACCACTGGCCGTCCCCTCGTCCCGGATCGCTCCTGAAGCGATGCCGACCGTCCCCGCCGGCGGAGGGGGGTCCGATCGGACCCCCCAACCGCCTAAAGAATGGCACGTACAGGTACGTGGTTCTGCCTGTACGTGCCATTCTGCCGACGTATATCTACATGGGGCGGTCGGCAAGTGGTTAAAATATGTGCTCTATCAGTAAATGTTCTATGTTTTGTCAGTAAGTCATTACACTCTAATTAGAATGATGTAGCACTCTCCTAGTTTGGTGCTATGCTGTCAGGTAAACTTATTTCTTTTAAAGCTCCTCTGTAATCAGTGGAGCAGCTAAGGATTGCTTTGGACTGATCATGGTCCCACAGGCTGCTGGGTTAATTGCTTCTATCTGCTTTGTAGAAAGCTCCAGAACATAGGAGTTGAGTAGGTCTGAATATTTAGGGGTCTATGGTAAGGCGTGCCCAGTAGGTGGTTGCAAAGCACATAAACAGTCTGGGGCTGGAGCAGTCTGGGTTCTTGTTCCAGAGAAGAAGTTCCCAGCCTGGAGGGCTGCTGCCCTATCAGTCAGCCCAGCCCACACTTGCCAAAAAGTTAATTGCGGTCCCAACCATGCTAAAGCTGGGGGCTTTATTTACTAAGGATCTCAATGAAGTGCTCTCCATGTCGCTATTTCATGCATGTAAGCTGGCACTACAGTATTGGGATTCAGAACCCCCCCCCCCCCCCCCAACCCTGGAAGAGTGGATACAAAGCTTAGGTGTTATTTTCTGTTATGAACACTTGAGTTACCAACACAGTGGGTGCCCAGCTAAATTTGGCAAGTTTTGGGACAATTGGTTTGACCTGGTACTTTTCAGACTGTTGTGAAACTCCTACCTTGTTGCTATTTGCTCATGCCTCCTCTATACATAATCCAGGTAGGCCATACCTTCTATAATGATACATAACTGGAAGTTGTCTACTGTACCGTCACCTTGGAATGTGAGAATAGTCGTATTGAGATTGATATGTTTGTATTACTGATCATTGTCCTGTACGCTGTAATTCTTTATGCTTATACTGGTTACACTTGCTAGAAATAGTTGTCTGTTTCCACAGATTTTTATACGTTTGTTCAATAAAAAATGTCTATGATTTAAAAAAAGAAGTTGCAACCAAATTGCATCCAAGCCTCACTACATAATCACAATGAAATTCCGATCAAAATCATATTGCAGCAGTGTGAACCTAGCCTTAAGGATGCAATTTTTCCAGGCCTGCATTAGGATGTGTGTCATTGTCAATTAAATATTTTGTCCCATGAGTGACAAGTCTGTTACAGTTTAGTCCACTTGCTGCCAATGAGTAAATGCAGTCAAATCAATCTCCCCTTACATGCTCACTTTTTTTTTTAAATAAGTGAAATATTGCAATACTCTTCCCATTATTTTTTTGTTTGAAGATGTTTCTGTGAAGAAAACATATTGCAGTTCATGTATTAGCCACCAGAGGACACCACCTTATCAAAGCTGAGTGTTTGTTGCATTTTATATACAGTAATTAACAAAGTAGGGTTGTTCATGCTATTGTGTCTATTCATTTTATCAGAAAGCTTTAGAATATTTAAAAAAAAAAATTGATTGTAACAAATTTTGTATAAGGTCAACAATAATAAGAAAGTATGGCCCATATTTCTTTAGATTACACACTTCATCTGTAAAATACTTAGGTTGACAATGATCATACTGACCAATAGCAAGTCATGAAGATTATGTAAATTCTGGCAAAGTCCTAAGACAATAAAGCTGATCTAATTTTCCAAATTGTAGGTTCGCTGGGCCCCTTATAATGCCCACAGTAAAACTGATCTTTTTATTCCTGAAATACTTAGTGATATTTGTGAATACTGCTGAGATGTTTTTGTAATTAAAGCCGGACTCCAGGCAAACAATTAAATGCACAGATGAAATACATATACAGTGCCTTAAAAAAGTATTTATACTCCTTGAAATTTTTCCACATTTTACAACCAAAAACGTAAATGTATTTATTGGGATTTTATGTGATAGACCAACACAAAGTGGCACATTCTTGTGACGTGGAAGGAAAATGATAAATGGTTTTCAAATATTTTTACAAATAAATATGTGAAAAGTATGGTTTTCATTTGTATTCAGCCCCCCTGAGTCAATACTTTGTAGAACAACCTTTCCCTGCACTTACAGCTGCAAGTCTTTTTGGGGATGTCTCTACCAGCTTTGCACATCTAGAGAGTGACATTTTTTGCCTATTCTTCTTTGTAATATATAGCTCAAGCTCTGTCATATTGGACGGAGAGCGTCTGTGAACAGCAATTTTCAAGTCTTGCCACAGATTCTTATTTGGATTTAGGTTTGGACTTTGACTGGGCCATTCTAACACATGAATATGCTTTGATCTAAACATTCCATTGTAACTTTGGCTGTATGTATAGGGTCGTTGTCCTGCTGGAAGGTGAACCTCTGCCCCAGTCTCAAGTCTTTTGCAGATTCTAACAGGTTTTCTTCTAAGATTGCCCTGTATTTGGCTCCATCGATCTTCCCATCAAATCTGACCAGCTTCCCTGTCCCTGTTGAAGAAAAGCATCAACACAACATGATGCTGCCAACATCATGTTTCACGGTGGGGATGGTGTGTTCAGGGTGATGTGCAGTGTTATTTTTCCGCCACACATAGCGTTTTGCTTTTAGGCCAAAAAGTAAAATTTTGGTCTCATCTGACCAGAGCACCTTCTTCCACATGTTTGTTGTGTCCCCCTCATGGCTTCTCGCAAACTGCAAACAGGACCTCTTATGACTTTCTTTCAACAATGGCTTTCTTCTCATCACTCTTCCATAAAGGCCAGATTTGTGGAGTGCAGGACTAATAGTTGTCCTGTGGATAGATTCTTTGACCTGAGCTGTGGATCTCTGCAGTTCCCCCAGAGTTACCATGGGCTTCTTGGCTGCTTCTCTGATTAATGCTCTCCTTGCCCGGCCTGTCAGTTTAGGTGAGTGGTCATTTCTTGGTAGGTCTGCAGTTGTGCCATACTCTTTCCATTTTCGGATGATGGATTGAACAGTGCTCCGTGAGATGTTCAAACTTGGGATATTTTTTTATAACCTAACCCTGCTTTAAACTTCTCCACAACTTTATTCCTGACCTGTCTGGTGTGTTCCTAGGCCTTCATGATGTTGTTAGTTCACTAAGGTTCTCTAACAAACTTCTGAGGGCTTCACAGAATAGCAGTATTTATAATGAGATTAAATTACACACAGGTGGACTCTATTTACTAACTAGGTGACTTCTGAAGGCAATCGTTTCCACTAGATTTTAGTTAAGCTGGCCATACACCATACCATTTTCTTATTCAATTTCCTTTAGATTTACCTTCAACTGTGTAGTACCTACAAGGGCCTGCCTGATTGCATACAAGTTTAAAGTGTTTAGATTTGACCTCATATTATATGGTTTTGGTAAATCTAAAGGAAATCTATAGACAAAAGTTGTATAATGTATGGCCAGCCTTAGGGGTATCAGAATAAATGGAGCTGAACACAAATGCATGCCACACTTTTTAGATATTTATTTGTAAAAAAATGTGAAAAAACATTTATAATTTTCCTTCAACTTCACAATTATGTGCCACTTTGTGTTGGTCTATCAGATAAAAAATCCCAATAACATGCATTTATGTTTTTGGTTGTAACATGACAAAATGTGGAAAATTTCAAGGGGTATGAATAGTTTATCAAGGCACTGTACGAGACTTGCATTACCTGCCAAAGGATTTGTATTGCTATCCATCCAGTTATGGTATTTTCACAGCTGTGAAGCACAGCCCTGGCTGACAGGAGACCTGAGTCTTCCCATTCTATCTGCTGCACTTCAGTAATAGGGTTGCTGTTTGTGCCCTGAAAAATGCTAAATTTGTCACCGTCCCTGGAAAACTAAATCTGAGTTGTTCAAATGCATTGGATTCAGCGCAAATAATATACCAAAAGTCATGCAGCATGCATAATTATATGGGCATAGGGGTAATTATGTGAATATAATTATGCACTTATCTTTTGATAGTCAGTGGGGGTCTCCTCTTCCTGTGTCTTACAACGCCATTTGCCTTTCAACATTTAAGGTGGTGGTGGGGCTTTTCTGTTAAAAACAAAGGTGGTGGTGGGGAATCTCACAGGGGGGCAGCAAAGCCCCTCACAAAACATCCCTGTCCCAAAGTTGAGGCACGAGAGCCTTCTCCCTACCTTCATGTCCTCCAAAAATGTGGGGACACCAGTAAAATAGGGGGATTTACAGTGGAATCTGGAGGCCCTTTTATAATAAGGAGGTGACCAACTTCTACTTAGCGACTTTAAAAATGAAGTTTATTAATGTTCTCAGAGGTAAATCCAGCATCAGTCAAGATGTCCAGCAAGGTATTTCATGTCAATCACAATGACCCGTCAGCCACAGGTCTGTACACAAACTACTTCTGTTGTTGACTGATAGATTCCAGCTGAAGCAATTTAAATTTACCACCGGGATAACTGGATAATGTTGCATGACCAAATTTGGTTACCTGGTATTCCCAGCTGTATTACTGCAGATGGAAATCTATCATTTAGAAACACTCCCACCACTAAATGACAGATTCCTGGGGAGGTCATTTCAATTTACCCCAAGGAATCAATGACATCAGGTATTCCCACTCGTATTGCTGTAGCAAGCAATTGGTCAGTGGAGGAGCAGCATGTGAAGATCAGCAGGCGATGGATGGGTCATGATTATTGACATGGATTACCTCACTGTAATGGATACATCATCGACCCCCTGACTGACACTGGTTTTCACTACTGGGGACACCTTTTTGCCTCTTGGTGTCAGGCTGTCAGAAGTGACTCATGTTGACAGCAGAGGAATAAGGCAGTACATAGAAATTACATTTAGGTCTCTGGATTGAGACATGTACACACTACAGAGGGATAGTTGATAATTATGTGTTTGTGTAATATTTTCTTAACCACATGCCGACCGCGCTATAGTCGAAAGACGTCTACAGCGCGGTCGGGTTTTCCTGAGTGGACGTCCTACGGACGTCCTCCCAGAAACTTGCTCCCGCGCGCCCCCTGGGGCGCGCACTCGGGAACATCCGTGACCGCCGGGTCCCGAGGACCCGGCGCATCACGGATCACGGTAAACAGCCGCTGATAGCGGCCGTTTACCACGTGATCGCTCCGTCAAATGACGGAGCGATCACATGTACACAAACCGGCGTCACGTCATGACGCCGGTTCCTCCCTCCCCTCTCTGTACCGATCGGTACAGAGAAGGGAGAAGCGGAGAGGGGGAGAGACGGGACCAGCGCTGTGGGCTGGATGTGTAGAGCTCACAGCGCTGGTCAATACACTGCCACCACTGTGCAATGCTCTGCCACCACTGTGCAATGCTCTGCCACCACTGTGCAATGCTCTGCAACCACTGTGCAATGCTCTGCAACCACTGTGCAATGCTCTGCAACCACTGTGCAACACTGTAATACTCTACCAATACTGTGCAACACTGTAATACTCTGCCAATACTCTGCCAATACTCTGCCAATACTCGCCAATACTCTGCAATAATTTTTAATAGAAACAAAGAATTTTTTTACCAAATTTTCAGTATTTTTTGATTTATAGCGCAAAAAATAAAAAACCCAGCGGTGATTAAATACCACCAAAAGAAAGCTCTATTTGTGTGAAAAAAAAGGACACAAAATTCATTTGGGTACAGTGTTGCATGACGGAGTAATTGTCATTCAAAGTGTGAGAGCACCGAAAGCTGAAAATTGGTCTGGTTAGGAAGGGGGTTTAACTGCCCAGTGGTCAAGTGGTTAAAGGGTTTTTAATATAGTGTTGGTGTTTGCTTTTTCATTCTTTTACTTTTAACTTTTTATTATAAAGGGGGTTTCCAGATTGCACTGTAGCCCCCCACCATTTTACTATTACCACCACCCCCTTTTAGGACACCCAGAAATTGGGAAAAGACTCTTGCCCCTCAATATTAGGACAAAGGTAAGCTGCAGCAAATGGGGTGAGGGACTTTGCTGCATCTCCATGAGAGGTACTCCTCCATTGTTGAAAAGCATATGGCCTGGCATAGCGCAGGAAGAGGAGACCCCTGCTGACTGTAAAGAGCCGCAAGCGTAATTAAATGCACATGATTATGACTATGCACTTATAGTTATGCACGCTGCATGGCTTTTAGTGTATTTTTTGCAATAAATTCAGTGCACTTAAACATTCCAGAACTGAATCTTCAATGTTTGGGGTGAATTTAGCATTTTCCAAAGCACAAACAGCAACCCTATTACTTAACTGTAGCAGAGAAGAACATGTACAGTTTACTGTTCTCAGATTAGTTTCTGGGTTCAGAACACAGTTCAGTAACTTCAATGAGAAATACAATGTAACAACATTATTGTTACATTGTATTTACAATGTTTTTTTATGTGCAGATCAAATGGTTGACCATTGATCTAAATATCATGTCAGTTAAAGTAAACTTTCAAGTAAATGTTTTTTTATTTATATTTGTTCATATTTAACTCCTTATTAAATTAGCTGTGAACACACCATGTTATAGACACTTTCTAAAACAGTTAAAACTAAACAGGCACCATAGCTGCTTTTGCTTAATTTCAGAAATGATCTTTCTTACCTTTTTTTAGTTAAATAGTTCTGTCATGTGATCATGCATCTTATGTTCCTATGTTCTTGATAATGGGGGGCGGTGTTATAGGAGCCTGTGCAAACACACATAGGGCCTGTATCAGTGGCAGCTGGTGCTCAATATTTGGGGGGGGGGGGGGAGAGGGGCGTCAAGCTAACACCACCCCCCACAGGAGATGGACGGGAAGGCGGCGATCCTCACTCAACCCCCCTGTGCAAAACGGATGGGAAGACGGCGAACCCACCTCCCCCATGGGAGATGGACTTGGAGATGGACTTGGAGATGGACTTGGAGATGGACTTGGAGATTCCCCCCCCCCCCCCCACGGACAGACAGAGGCCTCCTTACCTTAGGAGACAGATGGCAGGGATCTCGCTCCTTGCTCTGGGGCCGTTGCTTCTCCTCCCGACCGAACAGGAAGTGGGTCCTGAGACTTCCTGGCCAATTGGGTCCCAGGACCCGCTTCCTGATTGGCCGGGAAGAGAAGCAGGAAGACAATAACAAATATTAATTTGCTATTGTCATACAAATGGGTGGCCCATCCTTTTTTCGATCCAATCAGAGCCTCAGGCTCTAATCACATGCTTAAAAAAAAAAAAACCCCAGTTGAAATCCATGCGTCCAGTGCCCTGCATGTAGATTAGGGGCCAGGCGCATGGATTGGGGGGGGGGGGCACCTCGTATGGATGGGCTGTCACTGGCCTATATTCTATAGTCTGTTTAGCCTGAGGAAAGATGCTGGCTGTGCTTTAGCATGGGGTGTGTTCGAGAGGCAGGCTGTAATTGGGACAAGCTGTGTGCTAGAGGCAGGCTTTGATTGGTCAGAGGTGTGGTGGCTGAACAAACTACCCATGTCCAGTGGGGAGACAGAGCAGAGAGGGCTGCTGCTCTCAGACACAGCCCTAAAATGAGATTGGACTCAGGTATCTATAAAGGAGTGGGGGGCTGCATGCAGAAAGTTTTTAACTTTAATGCATAGAATGCATTAAGGTGAAAAACCTTCAACCTTTACAACCATTTTAAGATTAACGCTGGTCAATTAGAAAAAAATCTACAGTTAGCATAGAATAGTCATTTTTGGAAGATTATTACCAAATAAGGTTGTTACAAAGATATCATTGAGTCAATAGGCTCAAAGCAAAAATTAAATAAATTGCTATGATCCATATGTGGTACAAACGTGCTGTTCTTCATCCAATCACAGTACAATTCAAGTAGCAAAAGCATTGCAGAGGAGGCTAAAAAGTGAGTGGATCCTGTTTCTGATGCATTTGACAGGTTGTTTGAAGGCAATACATCGCCTTCTCACTGCCTGTGTTTAACCATTGAAAGCCCACGGTACAGTGCTGAAAAAGCATGCATTACATACTGTTGCTGCACGGTTGAATAGGTTACAATTTGGTGGTGATTCTGCCTGCCAAACATGACAGGTGGTATCACATTTTCACAACTGCTGGCTATGTTAAGTTGCAGTTTAGTGGTTGGAAGGCAGAGGGAGGTGAAAAAACAATGGCTCAACTGTCTCATTTGGCAGGTGGAACCACTGCCAAACGCAATCTATTCATATGAATGGGAATGTGCCAAATTCGGTCTGCAACAGAGTGTAATGCATGTGGTTATGGCGCGGTGCTGTGGCTAACATAGGTGGTGACATAAGTGTGCACCCCAAAGCTCAAACACACAAGATGACGATGTCAGTAGGGCAGAGGTTGGTGCCAGTAGAGCAGTGGATGGTATCAGTAGGGCAGAGATTAGTGTTATTTTTATTATTACGGTACTTTTTTACAATTTTTTTTTTGTTATTTAAAAAACAAACAATATTTTATTATTATTATTATTTTTTTATAATTTTGTAGGAGCCCCATTGGGGGGCTTTGGTGAAATATCAGGGGTCTAAACAGACCCCTGATGTCTTGCTTTTAAAAAAGGGACAGAAGACAGAGCATCTTGTTCTCTGCAGCCAAGCAGCAAGGGGAATCTGCACAGCACAAGGTGATTAGGGTGGCACACCCTGTCCACACACCTATGAGTGGTGAAGATGCCATATATTACTTTGGAGCCTTCTGTCAATGTCTACAGTGGATAGCTTTTCATTGGGGCAGTACACACAGGTTTTGGATCTGCTCAGCCACTACAACTCAGGTGTTGTGGGCTGTTTAATGGCTGCTGAAAGAGTGGCCATAATGTTGTCTGCAGCCAGGTGAAAGGAGGACTAGAAAGCAGGTTGGCAAGCAGAGCAGGGACACTACTGCATTCGAACTGCGTGTGAAAGAAAACCTCTTAAAAGATTTTTGGTAAGGATCAAATTATTAAATATTTAACATAATTAACTGTAATTATCTATGTTCTCAATGCTAACTGTTAATTAAATGTTTGGCCAAATTACTTTTAAATGTTACCTAATTACAGACTATACAAATGGTACGTCATGACATGAGAGCCAGAGGTTGTGCTGATTACTAAGAAAGCTTAATTAAATCCGGGTATAACTGATACATTTTCTATAAACAGATTCCTGCAAAGGGACTTCCCCAACACTGCTAATATTTCCCCGGTATTAGAAAAACACTTAAGTTGTGAGTCACAAACACCAAACCCAACCAGGCCGAGTGCCAGGGCTTCTACAGTAATGATCAGCTGAGTTGACTCACAGCCAAAAATCTTGTGTTCCTCCCAAGTCATTTTCTTTTTTAGATTCCTAAGGAAGCACTTCACATTATTCCTCCGAAAGAAATTGCAGATTATAACTACAGACGTTTAATGGTATAAGCATTTCCGATTTGAGAGATGCTCACAATACTGGCACCATATGTACACAATGGCACTAATGGCAACAAAAGACCATGTGCCACATATTTCTATGTCTCTTTTACCCAGTTGTGGTCACTTGAGGGTGTCTCCTGAGGCCTGCTCTGCTTTGTAAACAGCTCAAGTGTCATTCAATCCTGACAAAAGTGCATTTATGGTGCAGTTGTCTCATAATGCTTATTTCTACCTCCAAGCTAATTGTGATCTTAAAATAGAACTATAGGCAAAACTTTTTTGTTGTATATGGCACTTGCTGCTCAGGCCAAAACTATTTATGGGCTCTTCCCCATCTTCTGCGCACACCTCCCTTTTGGATTTGTGAAAGTTCCATAATTATTCAGACTGCAGCCTCTACCCTCCCACCCACTATGCTCTGGAAACCTCCAGAGAGTTCCAGAATACAAGGTAGAGTAGCAGAGCAGCAGCCTGTGAAAACCTGAGCAGCCCTAACCAATCAACCCCTGCTCTACTGACTATAGTGGTGCCAAATTCAATTTACCCCACAGCCCTTCCTAACTCAAGAGGGTACTACAGAAAAGATATGCATATTTACCTATTCTGAAGCTGCTCTGGTCAAGTCACATGATCGGGTCCCAGTGTCTTCAGTGCACAGGAGGGACAGCCAAAAACGCATGCCCCATAGTAAGCTTGTTGATGACCACAGCGCCCAGGCTATGCAGTGGTTGTCTCTGCCTCTCCTCTACACTAAAGCTGGCGCTGAGGCTGGACCAGAGCAGCTTCAGGATAGGTAAGTTTTGACATCTTTTCTTTTACAGGGTACCAGTGGCGGCTGGTGCTCCATTTGGGGGGGGGGGGGGGTGGCAAACAAACCAACCCGACCCCCAGTTTGGTCGATCAAACCCCTCAGCCGTCGCTCAGCGAACAAACCCCCCCAGGTCGCTCGCCCATCCGCCCACCATCCCCACAGTTACCCCATCCAGGTCTCAGGCAGCTTCGGTGGCTTCCCCCTGCGTCTCCTCCTCGGCGGCTTCCCCCCTGCTTCTGCTCCCGGCTAATACAGTCACTTCTCCTCTCGGCCAATTGGGTCTTAATACCCACTTCCTGATTGGTCAGGAGAAGCAGGAAGACAATAGCGAATATTAATTTGCTATTGTCACACAACTCGGGGCCCGAGCCAACCATTTTTGAAGCCAATTAGAGCCTCAGGTTTTAATCATGTGCTTCAAAAAAAAAAAAAAACCCCATTGAAATCCATGCGTCTGGGACCCATGCATGGAGATTAGAGGCCGGGCGCATGGATTAGGGTGTGACGCCCTTGCACCCCTAATTGAGTGGCTGCCACTGCTGGGTACACATAACAGACTTAGGGGTGGGTTTAGGCTTTGTTATAATTTGACTGGAATTACACTTTAATATCTCCCTTTGTAGCCATCCACTCAGAGAAGAGACTGCCAGTGCAAGTGACGATGAGTTGAGTCAGAGTAAAAAAAACACATTGCAGCATCCCTTTATATAAGCATGTTCCTCCTAGCTGGCCACTGGATGGTGAAAACTTTTAGCTGTGCTTCGCTGATCAGTTGCTTGATTACTGTTCCAGAAGCAGGTCTGATAGAAGCAATGGTTGTGTAGATTGCGTAGCTTAAAGGGGTTGTAAACCCTTGAGTTGTTTATTTTTATTTTTTAATAACAAACATGTTATACTTACCTCCACTGTTCAGTTTGTTTTGCACAGAGTGGCCCCGAACCTCCTCTTCTGGGGTACCACGGCGGCGCTGGTGGCTTCTCCCCACATCGAGTGTCCACGTTGGAGAAGCGCTCTCCTTGGTGGACACCCGTGCGAGCGCGCTCCTGAGTCCCGCATCTGTGTCCATTCACACAGAATGCAAGACTCGGCTCCGCCCCCTGGTGCTGCATCATTGGATTTGATTGACAGCAGCTGGAGCCAATGGCTGCGCTGCTATCAATCTATCCAATCGGGACACGAGACACCAGCTACAGATGGTGTGCTCGTTCCCAGACAGAGGATGACGGCATCTAGGTAAAAGTGAAAGGGGGGGCTGGGGGGCTGCAGCACTAAAAAAGGTTTCTCACCTTAATGCATAGAATGCATTAACCTCCCTGGCGGTATGATTCTGGCTGGAATTTTGTGCTGAAAGCGGTACAATTATTTTGCATGGAAATTTGGCGTTTTTATATTGTAGGCATGCAATTCTTATGAATAACTCACTTAAATCTGTCCGAACCAGAGTCTAGTAGACATCCCGGGTATGATAAAGTTTGAAACACAAAATAATAAATTATAATATAATAAAAATATATATAAAAAAATATATAAAAATTATTCAATAATGTAATCAAATCAAAAACACTGAAATTTGCTCAGTTGCAGAATAGTCGCTGTCATTAAATTTATTGTTTGATGATAAATTGTGATTCTAATTTATTATCGGTGTTTTCCAGCTGGTCTAAAACCACTTTTGACATAAAGGGACACTTTTTGGTTGCTATGGACAATCTCCAGTTTCCAGGCAGAATTTTTTTTTTTTATTATATAAAATGACATGCAGGGCACTGGGCAGACCACTAGGGACAAAGGGGATGTGTATTTTTTGTATACAGTACTGTAATCTATAAGATTACAGTACTGTATGTGTTTTTTAACTTTTTTAAATTTGGCGCCGATCTCCGCTCCTGTGCGTCGGAACGTCGCAGGGAACGGAGATCGGCGGCACCCGGCACTGTGTGAATCGAGCGAGCGGACGGCTCGCTCACACAGCGGGGAGACATCGCAGGATCCAGGGGAAAAGGTAAGTAACTTCCCCCCTGTATCCTGCACGCAAGCCCGAGTCTGGCTCGGGGTTACCGCTCCCAGCAGAAAAAACTGGACCCGAGCCAGACTCGGGATTACCGCCTAGAAGGTTAAGGTAAAAAAACATGAGTGTTAACAACCCCTTTAAGGCCCCACTATTAGATTTTCTGCAGATTTTTGTCTTCAGATTTACCAAAACCATGAGGTCAAACCTTAAGAGTTTCACTTTGTATGTAATCAGGGAGGCCCTTGCACTACATGGTTTTGGTAAATCTGAAGACAAAAATCTGCAGAAATTTTAATAGTGTGTATGGGGTCTAAAGCCTCGTACACACGATCGGATTTTCCGACAGGAATTGTGTGTTGACAGATTGTTGGCCTAAAATCCGACCATTTGTACGCTCCATCGGACAATTGTTGTTGGATTTTCCGCAGACAAAAGTTGGATGGCAGGCTTATAAATTTTACGCAGACAATGGTCTGTTGTCAGATTTTCCAATCATGTGTACACAAGTCCGTCAGACAAAAGTCCAAAGTACAAACACACTTCTTGGAATCAATGTTCACCAAACACAACATTAGCAGAAGGTGCCCAAAGGGTTGCGCTAAAGAGCTGAAAAGGCACATAGTACGTCACTACGTTAGCGTTCGTTGGCCAACAATTGTGTGCCATTTGTATGCAAGACAAGTTCATGACCAACGCCCTTTGGATAAAAGTCTGATGCTTTGTCTGTGGAAAATCCGATCGTGTGTACGAGGCTTAAGTCTACACTATGTTGTAGCCAGCTTTCTCCCTGGAACATGCACATCTAAAGGGTGCCTGGAGATGTAATCTATCACTCTGGCTCATAGGAACAGCAGTACAGTGACTGAGAGCACTGCAAGAAACCATTGGAAATGTAGTTTTGCAATCAACAGGAAGCTGATGTATCACCCCCCACTGGCTGTTATGAAGAGCTGAAAATACAAAAAAAAAAAAAAAAAGAAGAAAAAAAATTGTTTTGAGTCAATGATTAATGCTATTAATACTTAATGTAATGAAAGTACTCCTTTTAATATATATATATATATATATATATATATATATATATATTTATAAAAAAAAATTGCAAACAGTGCAAGCAGTTCATTTTGGCTTTAAGGAGAAGTATAGCCAAAGCTATTTTGTCTACACTTCTACTATGGAGCTTGTTCTGTACTCCTGTGACACGTTTTCAGCCGACAGTGGGTCAAAGCCTGCTGTCTACTAACGTCATTCCAGTCCATGCTCGTGAAAGATCCCGACTTTACAGTTAGGATGCACCCAGATAACTGGATCAGCAGCTGGCTCGGCCTCTCTGCATGTTGCTGAGAGCCTTGGCTAGCCCCTTCAGCCCCCTCCACAGCCCAGCGCTCCAGTGAGCCAGCAAAAGATTGAGAGCAGGTTCTCTATTTTTCGGTCAGAAAAAGTTCTGATTTGAAATTCCGATCGTCTGTACAAATTCCAATGCGCAAAATTCTTATGCATGCTCGCAAACAATTTGATGCATGCTCGGAAGCATTGAAATTCATTTTCTCGCCACGTCGTAGTGTTGTACGTCACCGTGTTCTTGACGGTCAAAAGTTCATAGAACGTTTGTGTGACCTTGTGTATGCAAGCCAAGCTTGAGCGGAATTCCGTCGGAAAAAACATCCAAGAGCTTTTCAGGCGCTTTTGAAGAGCTTTCCATTCATTTCAATGGAGAGGGGCATTTTTTCACCGCCCTGCCAGCACACTATCCCAGTGTGAACGTATTCATTGATTTTAATGGAAAAAGGTTTTCGTGAGCTTTTCAGGCGTTTTTTTTTAGCGTGAAAGTTCCTGAAAAGCGCCTCAATGTGAAAGGGGTCTAAATCTCAGAAATAAATAGAATTACAAATCTTTTGATGGATAAAACATCTGTGTGTTTAGCTGTTTGCCTGGAGTTCAGCTTTAACAGACAGCTGGCATGACAACAATCAAGCTTGTGACACGTGTAAACATCTAAATGACATAACCTTTTTAAGGTTACTGTTTTCGGTCAGTTTGGGGGCCAAAGGTTTATTTTTTGTTAGCACATTGTCAACATCAAAAAGAAGGGTCAGGACAGACAAAGTTCATGCATTATATTCACATCAGAGTTCATGAATCTGGAAGACAAAGTTAGAAACATTTGGAGGGGTAATCAGAAATATATATATATATATATATATATATATAAAAAAACAAAAAACTGAAATGAACAGATAAGTAACATGTCAAATTATTAGAACAAGTGAGACAGAATGGATACATACAATAATGTGCAGTGCACAGAAGCATGGGGTTTTAGAATGCTAATAATCAGAAATGATCATGATGACTGAAATATGTGAAATAAAGTGCCAACCTGCTTACTGAAACTGTTATTGATAAATTCATCATTAAAGTGGATCTTAACCCAAAAACTCGATGTGCCACTTAGCCTCTCTGCCACCCCTCCCAACTCCTAACTAATTTGCCGCATTTTTTTTTCATTAAAGAGGTGTGCCCATCAAAAAATTTTTTTTGAAAGTCAGCAGCTACAAATACTGCAGCTGCTGACTTTTAAGAATCGGACACTTACCTGTCCCAGGGTCCAGCGATGCGGGGAAACGATGCCCACCCTCGTTCCCCGCTCCGCTCGCGGTGCCGGCATCCTTACTGTGGGCACCCGGCTGTGGCTTTTTTTGACAGGTACCCATTCCCCCCCCCCCCACTCCCACTTGCGCAATCCTCCCCGGAGTGAGGATGATGTAAGTTTTTTCTGATTCCACAAATTCAAAGCCCAATCAAATGTATTCATGTTTGTTTCTTTTTCCAACAAGAGAGTATAATAGTTACCATAACAAGTAAAGATAATTTTTGCCATTATGAATATTAAAGCGGAGGTTCACACAACAATTTCCCCCCCCCCGGTGTCACATTTGGCACCTTTCAGCTCTCAATGGCCCTCTTATGACTCCCTTCCTGGCAAACTCTCAGGAGAGTTGGAGAGAGAGCTGTGCATGATGTCATAAGCCCAGGCTTTTTACCAGACAAGTAACAGGAAGTGGGCTGTATAAAGTATTTACTGGCAGAAAAAAAATATGTTTTACTATCCAAAGTTAAAACAACAATGGCAAAGGATTTTATAGATGGAAAGATGAAAAAAATGACTGAAGGTCCGCTTTAATAGGTCCTGTAAATGCTGTCTGCAATTCCACTTTTCTTTCAAAAGATTTTTACAATGAAAGGCTCCTGTTATTATATTCTAAATAAGTTCCAAAACCAGTTACTATACAATTCCCAAGCTTAAAAAAGTATATTAATAAAACTTCTGTTACCTTTCATGAATGAGCCAAAGGGATTGATTTACTAAAGGCAAGTAGACTGTGCAGTTGCCCTCTCATAGGTGTGCGCAGCCTACTGCATTACGGTGTGCACCCCAAAGCTCAAACAGACATACCATATATACTCGAGTATAAGCCGAGATTTTCAGCCCTTTTTTTTGGGCTGAAAGTACCCCCTCGGCTTATACTCGAGTCGCCACCGTCTGCCTACATGATCAGTGTGTCATGCAGACAGACTGCGGCCTTGGCAATGTTCAAACGCTGCGCCTCGTCTGTGATAGGCGGAACACTCTATTTCCCAGCAGTCAGTGTTCTGCCTATCACGGACATCCTCTCATCCTCGTCTGTGGTATGAGGATGAGTGGATTCCGTGATAGGCGGAACACTGACTGCTGGGAAATTGAGTGTTCTGCCTATCACAGACAAGGAGGAGGCGCGGCTTTTGAATACAGTTATGGCCGCCGTATGTAATTATTGCACGCTGATTGGTGCAACTGCTAGAGACAAGGAGGCTGCAGAGGGACAAGGAGGCTGCAGAAGGACACAGAGGCTGCAGAAGGACACAGAGGCTGCAGAAGGACACAGAGGCTGCAGAAGGACACAGAGGCTGCAGAGGACACAGAGGCTGCAGAAGGACACAGAGGCTGCAGAACAGGACACAGGTAGGCTGTGACCCTCTTTTCCACTTACAGTAGCTGTTGCATTTCTCACCCTCGGCTTATACTCGGATCAATACGTTTTCCCAGTTTTTCTGTGGTAAATTAGGGGCCTCGGCTTATATTCGGGTCGACCTATACCGAGTATATACGGTATCTTTCTCTGCAGCCTCCATTGCACGGGACAGTGAAGGAATGGGGAGTGCTATGTGCTGAATGGCTTCCTGTTCATTCACAAACTGAAGCATAGTAAACACAGTTTACTTGCCTCTTCCCCCCCACTCTCCATCCTGAAATATTCCCTGCAGCAGCCAGGGGGAAAGGAGAGGAGGGAAGCCAGCAGCACTCTGGGGCAGGAAGGCCAATGGGGGGGGGCCCAGGCAGTAGGAAGAATCGGCACCGCACATAGTGATTAGGGTGTGCCCAGGCACACCTAGCACAGATTTGTGCGCACGCCTATGTGCCCTGTGCAAGTGCAGCTGCTCGAGAGCTTAGTAAATGAGGTAAGGCTTCACTTTGCAAAGAGTACCTAATCACATGCAACATGCAAGGATAATTTAAAAAAAAAAGCATTTTTGCTTGCACGTGGTTGGATGATGGAAATCAGCAGAGCTTCTGCTCATTTACTAAGCTCTGCAGCAACTGCACTTCTCACAGTCTTTTTGCCTTTAATAAATCAACCCAAAGCCTCCTTCATTTGTGCCTCACAAGTTTCCCCTTCCAGGCACTGCAGCCTAGGTGGGAGGGTTTCAGCAGCAGTCAGTTCTGCCAATCCAGAAAGCAGTGGGTAGGTCTGGGTGTGGAGCTACAGGCTTGTGAACCAGCAGTGACAAAGCTGATAGCCACGCCCCTTGCTGCATCTTCTTATCCTACTGTAATGCAAGCAGGCATAGGCTAGAGGAGAGGGGAAACTCTGCTCTAATTTCAGGAGCAGTGCAGCATTGTTGCCACCCCATCACAGCAAGCTGAATTAGGTGGACTTCACAGGTAGGCTCAGTACGACTTAGTAAACACCCTTTACCCTGAAAATATTATTTAATCTTGCAGCATAAAACTAGGAATATACAACTATGTGTGTTCCTAGTTCTCGGACCTGCTCTCAATCAGAAAAATCAAGTAAACTGACCCATACCAAACTTGGTCTAGTTGCCTAAGCTTACAAAAACTCTGGTCGCAAAGGAGTTAAGTTCAGCACATCATTTTTTTTTCTAAAGGTGGTAAACCCCATTTACACTGCCTTGAAAAATTATTCATACCCCTTGAAAGTTTCCATATTTTGTCATGTTACAACCAAAAATGTAAATGTGTTTTATTGGGATTTTATGTGATAGACCAACACAAAGTGGCACATAATTGTGAAGTGGAAGGAAAATGATAAATGATTTTCACGATTTGTTTTACAAATAAATATCTGAAAAGCTTTTTTAATTTAATCTCAGTATAAATACAACTGTTCTGTGAAGCGCTCAGAGGTTTGTTAGAGAACCTTTGTGAACAAACTGCATCATGAAGGCCAAAGAACACACCAAACAGGCCAGGGATAAAGTTGTGGAGAAGTTTAAAGCAGGGTTAGGCTATAAGAAAATATCCAAAGCTTTGAACAACTCACAGAGCACTTTTCAATCCATCATCCAAAAAGGGAAAGAGTATGGCACAACTGCAAACCTAACAAGACATGGCTTAGTCATGTGCTCCACAAATCTGGCCTTTATGGAAGAGGGACAAGAAGAAAGCCATTGGTGAAAGAAAGCCATAAGAAGTCCCGTTTGCAGTTTGCGAGAAGCCATGTGGGGGACACAGCAAGTATGTGGAAGAAGGTGCTCTGGTCAGATGAGACCAAAATTGAACTTTTTGGTCTAAAAGCAAAACAATATGTGTGGCTGAAAGCTAACACTGCACATCACCCTGAACACACCATCCCCACCGTGAAACATGGTGGTGGCAGCATCATGTGGTGGGGATTTTTCTTCAGCAGGGGCAGTGAAGCTGGTCAGAGTTGATGGGAAGATGGATGGAGCCAAATACAGGGCAATCTTAGAAGAAAACCTTCTAAGACTTGAGACTGAGGCAAAGGTTCACCTTCCAGCAGGACAACGATCCTAAACATACAGCCAGAGCTACAATGAAATGGTTTCCATCAAAGCATATTCATGTGTTAGAATGGACCAGTCAAAGTCCAGACCTAAATCCAATTGAGAATCTGTGGCAAGATTTGAAAATTGCTGTTCACAGACGCTCTCCATCCATTCTGACAGAGCTTGAGCTATTTTGCAAAGAAGAATGGGCAAAAATGTCACTCTCTAGATATGCAACGCTGGTAGAGACATCCCCAAAAAGACTTGCAGCTGTAATTGCAGCGAAAGGAGGTTATTTTGTGCCACTTTGTGTTGGTCTAGCACATACAATCCCAATAAAATCCATTTACTTTTTTGGTTGTAATATGACAAAATTTGGAAAATTTCAAAGGGTGTGAATACTTTTTCAAGGGACTGTACATTTTTTGCATGCATAGTTTACTCTGCTAATGTTTTCCGTGCTTTGTTGATGTTTAAAAAAGTTAATTGGACTGTAAAACAAATGACAATGTGTATAAACATAGAGTTAATTTCAATATAAATACATATAAACACTAAGATAATTAATATTCTAAAGCAGAAAATCCCAACAAAACAACAGCAAATACAGCAGTTAAATTAAACAAACTTACAAAATGTTCCTCAGCAAAAATACATGATTAAGTAACCAGAGAAATGAGGGATGTCAAACAATTTTTATGTAATGATCGGGTCATATTTACAACAATTTGAGCCCCAGGGTTACAGAGTACAGTATATAGTACAGTTTATTACTGGTTTCCTTGGAATGAGTGCTTTACATTTGCGGGAATACTGATAAAGAGCAACACATACATCTAGGGTTATACTGCTAAAATACACTAACAGTTCGGTCACATTGAACGCGGCTTTGAAATCGTGCGACTTCACTTGAAATTGCACAATTTCAAAGCTGCATGTCAGTGCAGCTTCAGGTGCGACTTGGAAGACATCAGTGCCACTTCATGCACAGATGTCTATACAATTTCCACCTGAACTTGCAAAAAGTAGTGCTGGAACTACTTTCAAAATCAGCTAGACTCCGATGGTGTCGGAGTCGCACCAATGTGACCACTTCCATTGCAGACAAAAGGGTGCGACTGTGCATGCGATTTGAAACTATCAAATCACATGACAGTGTGACCGGGGGCTTAGGGGGCGATTTACTAAAATTGGTGTATACAAAATCTGGTGCAGCTCTGCATAGAAACCAATCAGCTTCTAGATTTTATTGTGAAGGCTTAATTGAACAAGCTGAAGTTAGAAGCTCATTGGTTACTATGCACAGCTGCACCAGATTCTGTGTGCACCAGTTTAAGGCTCTGTGCAACTTGTCATGTGACTTTGGGCACATAAAGTCACATGACAATTCACAGCCTATTGATTTCAATTGCACCCGCTACAATCAATGCGATTTAAAGTTGCAGCAACTTTGAAATGGTCCCTGCACTACTTTGATGCAACTTTCTTGCGACTTGAGTGCCAGAGAGTGTAAAGTTGTATGAAAGTCACATCAAAGTTGCACTCAAAATTGCATGATTTTGGAATCACACTATTGTGAACCATGCCTTAGTAAGTCTCCACCCAAGGATACATTCACACCAGATGTGCTGGGACAGCGTTCTCTGGCTATTCCAGCCCAGACCTACCTCATGATAAGGCAGAATGCCTTGAATTCTTATCTGCCCTGTTCACACCACTGCGTAGTGTTGGTGTGTGAGCAGTGCGCCCTAAAAAAAAGGACTGCCTCACAAACAGTGTGAGGCAATCCACTGCCTCAAAGGAATGTGATTGGGGAAACAATATCGCGCTAAACTCTAAAAAATAAAATGAAAATGGGTGTGACCAAAGCAGCTACATATGAATGTGACGAAAAATTCTATAAGTAATGTGAATAAAAATGTAGCGCTAAACATAAGTGAGCATATAACAAATGAATAGTGCCCAATAATTAGTGACTTGAATCACAATTCTAAATACCAGGATAGCTCCCTGTATATATGAAAAAATGAAATGGAATAAACCCAAAAAAGTCCAATGTGCATGCACACACACAAAATAAATCAAACAGTGATATTCCCTGTAAGGCAATGAGAACAAAGTTCGAAGTGTTTATATACACTAAAATGGTGATAACAAAGTCCCAAATGTGATGAAACGGTGTAATTTTCAGAGACACGGAATGTCTTGGACTAGATCCTCTGTTCAAACACCTTAAATCGATATAGAGAAAAGGATGTATGCTTACCAGAACGAGTGGACTCCCTGTCAGCGACAGGGAGTCAAACAAGCCTGTAGAATCCGAACACCGATGGGTAGAACGTCTCTGGGATAGACCGATGAAGTCTGTGGAGTTGTCGCTGTGATGTAATGGCAACCAAACCTCGGAGAACCCAAGATGAACAATGGAGCACGACCTCAAAAACAAGACCACGGATTCGGAAGGGTTGATCCAACCGGTAGGCAGGGTATGGGACTGATGACCAAAAAGACCACTTGGAATAGGGTCAACGATCTCAAGTGATATTTCTCAAAAACATGCGGAGAGAGGAGAAAGGAGATGAACTCCAATAGTGCAGATCAGCATGGAAGGTTTTATTGAACAAAAACCACCATTACAAAAAATGAATAAAATGTATAAAAGTGATCACAATTAAAGGTTAAAAACAGTGTGGGAATAGGTAGCACATCGCCCTACGCGTTTCGTCTTAAGTAGACTTCAACTGGGGCATCAGTCATTTTTGGTCATCAGTCCCATACCCTGCCTACCGGTTGGATCAACCCTTCCGAATCCGTGATCTTGTTTTTGAGGTCGTGCTCCATTGTTCATCTTGGGTTCTCCGAGGTTTGGTTGCCATTACATCACAGCGACAACTCCACAGACTTCATCGGTCTATCCCAGAGACGTTCTACCCATCGGTGTTCGGATTCTACAGGCTTGTTTGACTCCCTGTCGCTGACAGGGAGTCCACTCGTTCTGGTAAGCATACATCCTTTTCTCTATATCGATTTAAGGTGTTTGAACAGAGGATCTAGTCCAAGACATTCCGTGTCTCTGAAAATTACACCGTTTCATCACATTTGGGACTTTGTTATCACCATTTTAGTGTATATAAACACTTCGAACTTTGTTCTCATTGCCTTACAGGGAATATCACTGTTTGATTTATTTTGTGTGTGTGCATGCACATTGGACTTTTTTGGGTTTATTCCATTTCATTTTTTCATATATACAGGGAGCTATCCTGGTATTTAGAATTGTGATTTGAGTCACTAATTATTGGGCACTATTCATTTGTTATATGCTCACTTATGTTTAGCGCTACATTTTTATTCACAATCCACTGCCTCACACCGTACAACAGCCAATTGAACTTCATCAGATGTTTGTTTGACATTACAATAAAGTTTGACTACGCTGTAGACATGGACGCCGTCAAAAAATGTGTTTGGTTTCGTTCCATTCCATTTCGTATTAAAAAAAGTTAGTATTTCTTAATTCGTGTCCGAAATTCAATTTGGATTCGTACGAAATATGCATTTTCGTTAGATTCGTAAACTTTTCGTTAAAATAACGAAAGTTTGTTATGATGAATTTATCATTATGAGGGGTTCCACCATCCCTGTGCTGTGCTGACTTCCTGGGGTTTTAACTTTTAGGTTCGCTAACTTTTCGTAACAATTACGAATGTTCTGCATACAACCCCCTCTCTCCACTGCCGTCACCCCCCCCCTCCTTAAAAGCTCCACCATCTGTCATATTTCTTACCTTTGTTGCAATATTAAGCTAAAACACCTATCCGGCTGTAGTACCTCCCAGCATACTATACTATACTACAGTCACTTGCAAGGGAGATCATGCAGTAGGAGCATCAACAACTGGAGACCACAGAGGGTGCAGCCTACCACGCACCCTTTCCTGCCCATGACTGCACTGAAACCTGGACACCTGAGATAAGCTACCACTTGTAAACGCAGAAGCTGGACTTCAGTGTTACCAAGTGATAGTGGTGAGAAGGGAGCAGAAGACCTGAGCCAGAGGTGGTGGAACTGAGTTCCCTAGCCTAGTTCCTGCTGAAAAATAGGCCTGGCTGTATATATATGTATGTATGCATGTATGTATATGTATATGTATGTATATATATATATATATATATATATATATATATATATATATATATATATATATGTATGTATGTGTGTATATATATATATATATATATATATATATATATATATATATATATATATATATATGCTGTGTATATATATATATATATATATATATATACATATATACACACACACACACACACACACACACACACATATATATATATATATATATATATATATATATACACACACATACACCAAATACACTGCCTGCATGCCACTAACAAAGCTGCCTAATCTCTCTTCATTCATAACACTACACACGGCCGCTATGTAAGCAGCCTTATATAGTGTGGGGCGTGGACTTAGCCCCCTGAGCCATGATTGGCGAAAGGTACCCTGCCATTGGCCAATTATGGCTCTCTCAGCAGGTCAGGTGCATGCTTTGGCATAAGACGCCAATGCACCTGCGATCTCGCAGTGAATTATGGGGCTTTCTGCGGCGCTCAAATTTGCTGCGAATGCCCCTTACAAACTCGACTTGAACATCGCGCTCATCTCTAATTATTACTGAAAAGAAATGTTATTGTATAGAACAACTTTGGATGTCAAATACGCTAGTATGCCACATCCTTTTTCGTTTATTTATTCTTATATATCAACCTATTGTCCACAGTAATGTACAATGAGCTGTAGACATAATAATTATTATAATAATAATAATATAAGAAGTTCCCTGCTACCTGAACAGTATTTTAAGGGTTCCTCCATTTTAAAATAGTTGAGAAAGGCTCTTTTAATTACTTTACCACAAAGTCTCACAGACACACAGGGGTTGATTTACTAAAAATAGAGAGTGCAAAATCTGGTGCAGCTCTGCATAGACACCAATCTGCTTCCAGGTTTTTTTTGCCAAAGCCAATTGAACAAGCTGAAGTTAGAAGCTGATTGGCTACCATGCGGAACTGCACCAGATTTTGCACTCTCCAGTTTTAGTAAATCAGCTGTGGCCATTCACAGCTAATCACAACAAAACAAACTGAATGAATCGATTTAATTCAGTAAAATGCTTGCATATAGCAATTCAATTGCTATAAGTAAACATAGTCTATATAAAAAAAAAAAAAAAAAATACTGGTCACTTCCCCAGAGTAGTACAATGTTACTACAGGGTGTCCCCTACTTACAAACATTCGACTTACAAACAACTCCTACTTACAAACGGAGGGAGACAACAGGAAGTGAGAGGAAATCCACCCCTAGGAAGGGAAATTCACTCCTGTAAGAGTTAATATGGGAAAAAGGTGTCTCCACTGATGCTTTATCACCAATCCTTGTTTCCCTATCAACCCCAAATTTTCAAAATCCAATTGTCATTGGGACAGAAGGTGAGGTGAAATCTTCTGAACAGGGGCACAGACAGCAAAACAAATATTACAGGGGTGATAACCCTTCTCTATGTTATCTAAAAAAATGTAAAAATAAATTTTTTGGCTGGAGCTACACTTAAAAAATGTACCTGTTCCGACTTACAAACAGATTCAACTTAAGAACAAACCTACAGTCCCTATCTTGTTTGTAACCCGGGGACCCCCTGTATTGTAATATTATCTTGCTCTGTTCAAAATGTGTTCAAATCGTAAAAATATATAATAAAAAAATAATAATTTCTTTTTTTTTTTTTTCATACTGTCACCAGGGCCAGATTAAGAACATCATGGGCCTGGTGCTGAGGATTTTGGTGGGGCCTTTTATAAACAATAAATAAATAAATATGCAAACAATTTGTTATAACAAATTAAATTAAGAGAGAGAGAGAGAGAGAATGAGAGAGAAAGGGAATGAAAGAGGTGTGAGGGGTAAGGGAGGGAGGATGAGAGAGAAAGGGGGGATGAGAGAAAGAGGATGCACATGAGCATGCGTGGGAATGACATCAACGCAGCCCGGCCAAGGCAAGTGACCGAAGGCACAGAACCCGGAAGGAAGAACGGGTGAAGATGGAAGCGTCCGGGCCCCGCCGGATTGATCTCAGCACAGCACTGGAGGGCTCAGTCTGAAAATGTAAGTGTACCCTAATGTGCTAATATGCTGTGCATACTTGTACATTATGGCATAACCTACCTCAGGCCCTCTAAAAAGTAGTAATGTTAAAAAGGTTTATTACCGCTTTAATATCACAGGAGCCTCTCATGGGGCCCCCTACTGACCCTGTGGCCCTTGGGCAGTGCCTAAGTGCATAGTTGCCAACATTTCAAAAATATTTTCAGGGACACTTTTTTTTACGTTTAAGTGCTATATTTAGAGTAGCTGACATCCCCTATGTTTCTCTATACATCACAATCGTAATTACAAAATTATATAAGTACTAATAATGGGCAGAACAAATATGAGGACTGAGAAGATTTCCTTTAGTTGAACTAACAAAAGTGGGACCATTCTAGAACTGGTAACATTGAGGATATTCAAGAGAAGTGCCCACAAAAATATTTTTTTTAAAAGTCAGCAGCTACAAATACTGCAGCTGCTGACTTTTAAAAATCGGACACTTGCCTGTCCCAGGGTCTAGCGATGCGGGGGAACGATAGCGGCGCCGGCATTCTTAATGTGGGAACCCGGCTGTGGCTTCACAGCCGGGCACCCACTGCGCGAGCGGCGGCGTGCGCCGTGATTTGACGCTCAGTCATCTGGGACACGTGACAGGTCCCAGATGACTGTGCTGCACCGAGGGGAAGTGATGTCAGTGCCCGGGCACTGAAGGTGGCAGACTACGAGGGACCCCCTAGCAACAGGCTTTTTTAGGTGAGTAAAAAAATTGTTTTTTTCCAATTATTTTTTTTTTATTTTTTTTATGATTTTTAAGCTAATTTTATTTTTTTGGTGGCAACACCACTTTCAGTATAAGTTTAAAGAACTGTTTTTGTGGGTAATAGGGGAGGAGTATGGATGGTATATGTGCAGGTGAGGGAGAGGAATGTGGAGGGTCTAACAGTGGGCACTATGTACATGAGAGGAGTGCGGAGGGTATGGCAGAAGGCACTATGTACAGCAGAGGAGTGTGAAGGGTATGACAGTGGGCAGTATGTACAGGAGAGGAGCGTGGGGTGTATGACAGAGGGTAATTTGTACCGGAGAGGAGTGTGGAGGGTATGACAGTGGGCAGTATGTACAGGAGAGGAGTGTGAAGGGTATGACCGAGGGTAGTATGTACCAGAGAGGAGTGTGGAGGGTATGACAGTGGGCACTATGTACAGGAGAGAAGTGCAGAGGCTATGGCAGAAAGCACTATGTACAGGAGAGGAGTGTGAAGGGTATAACAGTGGGCAGTATGCACAGCAGAGGAGTGTAGAGGGTATGACAGTGGGCACTATATATACGAGAAGAGTGTGGAGGGTTTGACAGTGAGCAATATATACAGGAGAGGAGTGTGGAGGGTATGACAGTGGGCACTATGTACAGGAGAGAAGTGTGGAGAGTAGGACAGTAAGCAGTAATTACAGGAGAGGAGTGTGGAGGGTATGATGGTGGGCACTATGTATAGGAGAGGAGTATGGAGGGTATGACAGTGAGTAGTCTGTACAGGAGAGGAGTGCGGAGGGTATGACAGTGGGCACTATGTATAGGATAGAAGTTTGGAGGGTATGACAGTAGGCACTATGTACAGCAGAGGAGTGTGAAGGGTATGACAGTGGGCAGTATGTACAGCAGAGAAGTGTGGAGGGTATGTCAGTGGGCAGTATGTACAGGAGAGGAGTATGGAGGGTACGACAGTGGGCACTATGTACAGGAGAGAGGTGTATATGACAGCGAGCACTATGTACAGGAGAGGAGTGTGTAGGATATGACAGCGGGCGCTATGTATAGGAGAGAAGTGTGGAGGGTATGACAGTGAGCAGTATGTACAGGAGAGCAGTGTGGAGAGTATGACAGTGGGCACTATGTATAGGAGAGGAGGATGAAGTAATCTGGGAAGGAAAAATATAAAGGTTTGTGGAAGGATTTTTAGGGACTGTGTAGTAGTTAACCTCTAGCCGACCGCCCACTGTCTATTGATGGCGGAGCGGTGCGGCTCTTGTGGCGGGACGCCTTCATATGACGGCGTCTACATTTTGGCCACTAGGGTCGCTGGGGACTCGATGCACGTGCCCGGCGGCCGCGATGTCCGCCGGGCACCCGCGATTGCCCAGTAACTGAGCAGGACGTGGATCTGTGTATGTAAACACACAGATCCATGTCCTGTCACTGGAGAGGAGACCGATGGTGTGTCCCTTGTACATAGGGACACCGATCGGTCCCCTCCCCCAGACAGTCCCCTCCCCCCACAGTTAGAATCACTCACATAGGGAACACATTAACCCCTGCAGCGCCCCCTAGTGTTAACCCCTTCCCTGCCAGTCACATTTATACAGTAATCAATGCATTTTTATAGCACAGATCGCTGTATAAATGTGAATGGTCCCAAAAATGTGTCAAAAGTGTCCGATATGTCCGCCGCAATGTCGCAGTCACAATAAAAATCGCTGATCGCCGCCATTACTAATAAAAAAAAAATATTAATAAAAATGCTATAAAACTATCCCCTATTTTGTAAACGCTATAACTTCTGCGCAAACCAATCAATAATCGCTTATTGCGATTTTTTTTACCAAAAATATGTAGAAGAATACGTATCGGCCTAAACTGAGGAAAAAATATGTTTTTTTATATATTTTTGGGGGGATATTTATTATAGCAAAAAATAAAAAAAAATTATTTTTTTTCAAAATTGTCGCTCTTTTTTGTTTATAGCGCAAAAAATAAAAACCACAGGGGCAATCAAATACCACCAAAAGAAAGCTCTATTTGTGGGAAAAAAAGGACGTCAATTTTGTTTGGGAGCCACGTCGCACAACCGCGCAATTGTCAGTTAAAGCGACGCAGTGCAGAATCGCAAAACGGGGCCTGGTCCTTTGGCTGCAAATTGGTCCGGTCTGAAAGTGGTTAAAGAGTAACTCAACTTTTGATGAGAAAAAAAAACATTTCCCTCTTGGTGATCTATGTACATTGCAAGGATTTTAACAAGCTTTGTTGCAGATTCCTACCCTTTTGTTTGTCTGTGTCCATGTGGAAAGTGAATCTAATAGGAGTGATTTTATAATTATCAATCAGCTGCTGCACTTGCAGGGCTCTAATCAGAAAAGTGGCAGGGTCTACATCCCTTTATGCATGATTTATTTCCCTTTGGGAGTATCTCAACAAATAGGACATTTTTGTTGCAGGAGATGCCCAGAATCTGAAAATCAGTAAGACAATCACACAAGCAGGAAATGAAATATCTGGGGGGAGTTCTGTACACCATCTGAAAACAAATGCCTTTAAGGAAGAAACCAATGCGCCCGGACCCTAATCTACATGCGCCAGACACATGGATTCCAATGTTTTTTTTTTTAAGCAGGTGATTAGAGCCTGAGGCTCTAATTGGCTTCAAAAAAGGGTGGGCTCGGGGCGCAGAGCCTATCCAGTTGTGTGACAATAGTTAACTGTGGTGCGAGTAAGATGTTTGCAACCCCCCCCAAAATATTGAGCACCAGCTGCCACTGTTATATAGCATAAGGAGTGCATGGGTCAGGAGTATGTAAGGTGAGGGGGTCAGGAGTACATAACACGCAGAGTGCATGGGTCAGGAGTACATAACATGCAGAGTGCATGGGTCATGTTTCCATGTACCTTATGAATCAGTTTGGTAATGCAGAGGAAGGCTTTCCCTTACGTATCTGACTTGCAGCCCCTGATAGAGCAGACAGGGGACTTGATAGTACAGAATGGTATGAGTGCCTGGCAGGTAGGTAGTCAGGAGAGTTGCTCCGGAGTTCCTGATGCCACAGGAATGAGGACTGGTGGGATGAGATGTCAGCACAGCAGGCAGTAGAGGAGCTGGGTCAGCACAGCAGGCAGTAGAGGAGCTGGGTCGGCACAGCAGGCAGTAGAGGAGCTGGGTCAGCACAGTAGGCAGTGCACAGCGGATCAGTCCTGAGGGGTATGGAGCACAGATAGGCACAGGCACACATAGGTTAGAGAAACCAGGACAGGTGCAGGTCAGAGTACAAGCTTGGGTTGCAACAGGCGGACAGTGTAGTAACAAGAAGAGTAGACAGGATCAATGTCAGGGACAAGCTGGGGTCGTGTGCAGGCAGCAGGAAGGAATAGTCAAAGGCAAGCCGGATCAGAACACAGGAACAGGATCTCAAAGCAGGTTACAGGTAGCAGGGGTCACGGAAAGCTGCAGATCAGACAGCACTGACTGTTTACAAGCCCAGTTTAAATAGGACATCTGGCGCCAAAACCCACGCGCATCGGCGCTTGCAAACGTGCACCAGCAGCAAGATTCCTTCTGCGGGGCATTTCCTGACAGCATGGGTCAGGAGTACATAACACGCAGAGAGCATGGGTCAGGAGTACATAACACGCAGAGAGCATGGGTCAGGAGTACATAACACGCAGAGTGCATGGGGTCAGGAGTACATAACAAGCAGAGTGCATGGGTCAGGAGTACATAACACGCAGAGAACATGGGTCAGAGGTACATAACACGCAGAGTGCAGGGGTCAGGAATATATAACACACAGAATGCAAGGGTCAGGAGTATATAAAACACAGAGTGCAGTAATCAGGTTTATTTAACACACAGAGTGCAGTAGTCAGGAGTATGTAACACACAAGGTAGCAGTCAGGAATATGTAAAACACAGTTTGCAGGGGTCAGAAGAACATAATGCACAAATGGCAAGGGATAGGAGTATTTTACACACATGGTGCAGCAGTCGGGAGTATGTAACACACTCCGAGGGCAGGGGTTAGATGTCATCCAGCTTGGTTTTTAATAGCTTTCAAGTGCTCACAGACTTGGGTGCCCACGTGTCCCGGATTGCCCGGGACAGTCCCGCAATTAGCAGGTCTGTCCCGGGTCCCGGGCACCTTCATTCCGGGACAATACAATGTCCCGGAATGAAACTGACAGGGGAGCAAAATCCCGCTATCGCCATGGCGCTGGCTCTGCCTCCCCACCTCCACCTGAGAGACTCTTCTCTACTTCTACTGGCTAGGCCACTGGTTGCTAGAGCCAACTGGCATCTATCAACCAGTGACGTCATGACTGCGACTGACAGCTTTCAAAGCAGAGGAGGAGTTAACTTCCTCCTCCTCCGTGCCCAGTGCTCTCAATGGGCCGACTCCACCTCCACCACGGATGGCGGAAAGTGACACACTGCATCTGGCAGGCGATGGTGGCAAGCTGTGTCTGGTGGCAAGTGACAAGCTCAGGGGTCCCACTGATTCTGCATTACAGTGAGTTGAACAATTTCATTATATATTACAATGTAGTCATAGAAATAATGTGATTTCATCATCCTGACACCATATCAAGCATGGTGTTGGGATGATTTAATTGCCAACACCAGCCATTCGCACAACAAATCACCCACACTTAAATTCCCTGTCAACCCAGAGACTGCATTAGCCCCAGAACCCCCAACCTCAAAGAGTGACCGATTCCATCGTCGGTGTGGGTTTTGAAATCCAGCTTATTATTGGGAAAAGGGTGGGGGTGTCCCTGAATGGCAGTTTGGAAATGTGGTCACCCTATCACAGACAAACAATGACCCTCACCCAATCCTGCCAGTTAGCGCTGTACAAAAAACACTTTAAATATGTATACACAGCAGCCTTGAAACTGCATTTCAACCGATTTGTTCAAGTTCTGGGGTATAGGTCCCATTGATCTCCACTAGGAGGACAAATGCCGTAGCCTACTGTTTTCTTGTTTACAGTGTAGAATACCCCCTAACACAGTTTAAATAAGTACAATTTGAATGGTAACACTCTGAGCACAGAATGATAAGGGGTGCTTGAGCGTCTCTCATATTTCTGTCCTCCCAAAAAAAGTTTAGATGCATTGGATGCAAAGCCTACATTGTGCCAAAACTTAAGTGTAGGCATTCCTGTGAATCCTTGGGAGTCAGGGTTTTGCCAATGTAGGAGGAATAGTGAGGTATGACTTTTTAGAAGACATAGAGCATACGTTCTATCCCAGGTGAGGCAGGTGATACGAGAGGATTCAAATTCATTGTTGGTCCAAGAGATCCTTGTCAAAATGAAAGTTTTAGGATATGGAGTAACATCAATAGGATATGGAGTAACATGTTTTGATCAAGACAGAAATCAGTGTACAGTGATGTGAGGGTGCCAAACTACTTAAAGTGATTGTAAACGATCACCTTGTAAACCTTGTAAATGATCACTATGTAAAACAACCCATTCAGTTTAAAATAGAGTAGAAAGGCAAAACATTTTTGTATAGATAGAAAAAAACATTATAAATACCTTTTGTTCCCTTTTTTTTTAATAGCTAGAGAACTGACCACGGTGTGTTCTCCTGCTTAGTGTGGTCAGTTTGTAATAGGAAAGCAAGGGGACTGACAGGAACACCATAGATTTCACATAAAGAAAGCATACATTACATGGTACAGCAGGCACCTAGCAGGAGTATTAAGTGGTGGGGTAACAAACGGGGTAGCATGATGTTATAGAGCCCAGGTGACAGGTGTATGCCTTGTCCGCAATCAACCAGATCTAATTTAATTAACAACTATGTATATAGTTAGGGCAGGTTCACACAGGGGCGATCCGACTTGTAGGCGACTTGTAACGTGACTTGTAGCGCGACTTCAGCGTGACTTCGGCGCGACTTCGGCATGACTTGACACTACTTCGGTGTGACTTGACACTACTTATGAAGGTGATTTCAAGTCGCCTCATGGCCAGGCGTTTTAGCCTGTGGCCAACCACAATAAAGCATCTCCTGTGACCTCATTCTAACCTGGTAGTTCTCTGTGTGAGGGAAGGAGGGGGATGGCTGCAGGCAGTGTCAAATTAGCTTTTCTTCATGTGAAATCGCCTCCTTGGAGAACATGATTCGACTTGTAGGCGACTTGCATTGAATGGGTAGAAATCGCCTACAAGTCGCCTTGAAGTAGTACAAGAACCTTTTCTGAAGTCGCTCCGACTTCATACATGGTCATTAAGACGGCTCTCATTAACATAGCTGGGATTCAGGATGTCAAGCGACTTGGGGCGACTTGAGGTCTGTCAAGTCGCCCCCCCCCAAGTCACGGCAGTGTGAACGGGCTCTCACGTAGTTAATCCGCTTGAGAAAAGAAACAAGTCCACCTGGTTTGACCAACAGATCAAAATAAATGAATTGAAAATCAAAAACCTCCATTCACAGAACCATAGACCCACTGTTGATCCAGAGGAAGTTAAAAATCCCTATAAAGCAAAAAATTCCTTCCTGATCACTTGAAGACAATCAGATATTCCCTGGATCAACAATGTCTGGTGTTATTACCTTTAAAAGAGTTGTAAAGGCAGAAGGTTTTTTTATCGTAATACATTCTATGCATTAAGATAAAAAGCCTTCTGTGTGCAGCAGCCTCCCCTCAGCCCCCCTAATATTTACCATAGCACCATCTCTGTCCAGCGATGTCCACAAAATTCCTCAGCCGTCCGGGACTCTTCCTCCTGATTGGCTGAGACACAGCAGCGGCACCATTGGCTCCAGTTTCTGTCAATCAAATTCAGCTAGGCAATCAGGAGAGAGAGGGGGCAGGGTCAAATGGCAGCTCCATGTCTGAATGGACACCCAGAGCTGCAGCTCCACTCGGGTGCCCCCATAGCAAGCTGCTTGCTATGGGGGCACTCAACGGGAGGGAGGGGCCAGGAGCAGCGAAAAGGGACCAGAGAAGAGGATAATCCGGGCTGCTCTGTGCAAAACCACTACAACAGAGCAGGTGGGTATAACATGTTTGTTATTAAAAAAAACAAAAAAAAAACAAGACTTTACAATCACTTTAAATGTTAACATCCAGTTATATTTTGTGCATTTAGGAATTCATCCAGCTCTTTTTTAAACAATCTACTGATTTGTTCAGAACTAGTTCTTAAGGGAGTAAGCGAAGAAGCCTTTCTGTATGTGGAGGTTAAATCTCTTTTCCTAAAGATGTAAAGTACCTCCTTGTCCAATATAATAACTTTAAAGGGTAAATGTTACATGTTCCACCCATTTTTAGGGTGGAAAATGTAACATGTTCCCAAAGCTGCAGCCGCTGCCCCGCTCCATGTGGCAGCAGTACGGGGAGAAGTCTCCTGTACTGTCTGTCACTTTTTAAAATCAGCGTGGCCTGTAATCCTTAACATTTGCATATTATTCTGTCGGTATATAAAGCCGGGACGTCACGTTGTAAGGCCACTCCCTCAGAGAAAGTCGTAATGCCGAAACTAGTCAGGGCGTGACCTTACGATGACGGACGTGACAGATGCATTCCACGACCAGGAAGAGACAAACCAGGAAGCAAGCAGTGGATGCTGCTTCCCATAGGTACCTTCCCTGTGTTGTGAGGAATGCCTGTCCATTTGCCTATATAGTTTTAAGTGGTTTGACCGATGAACCTGTATGGAAAAACTTGTATCTAATAAACTAAAGAGAGAAAACAGAATTACACTATTGGAGCCTTTTTTTCTGTCCTGAGAACCGATGAAGATCTTAGGATATGCTGTGACACCTTCCTTGATGCTGAGGATAGCTGTGGTTTACTAATCCATGCCTGATATATCCATCCCTCTAGTGAGTGTGAACCTCGAAGGGGAGTGTGATGCACACTCAGTGCCGATCCTGACCTCCCTGGGGCCCTAAGCGAAATTCTGCTAAGGGGCCCTCTACCTGACCTGTGATGCTGTGAGCTATGTAAACCATTTGCCATTGCCACACAGTCTCTCTTACATCAGTGTCCCCAGAGGGCCCCGTCCTTACATTAGTGTCTCCAGAGAGCCCCCCTCTTACATTAGTGTCCTTAGAGAGCCCCCCCCTTACACCAGAGTCCCCAGAGAGCCCCCCTCTTACACTAGTGTCCCCAGAGGGCCCCCTCTTACATCAGTGTCCCCAGAGGGCCCCATCCTTACATTAGTGTCCCCAGAGAGCCCCGTCCTTACATTAGAGTCCCCAGAGAGCCCCCCTCTTACACTAGTGTCCCCAGAGGGCCCCCTCTTACATCAGTGTCCCCAGAGGGCCCCATCCTTACATTAGTGTCCCCAGAGAGCCCCGTCCTTACATTAGTGTCCCCAGAGTGCCCCCCTCTTACATCAGTGTCCCCAGAGGCCCCCCTCTTACATCAGTGTGCCCAGAGGACCCCTTCCTTACATTAGTGTCCCCAGAAAGCCCCCCTTACATCAAGGTCCCCAAACAGCTGACTCCGCCACTTGCAGAGGTTCCACTGTACCTGGCTGGTGGAGGTGGGAGGCGGCGATCGGCAGCTCTATGGTGTTCACAGGCAGGGGGATCTCCCTGGGGCTAGAAGTTCTATCTCCGAGTGTATACAGTGGAGAGGGGAGGGGCCTTTGACCTCTCCACTGTATACACTGAGAGCACTACAAGCCCCAGGGAGATCCCGCCGCCCACTCAGGCACCATAGAGCTGCCGATTGCTGCCTTCCACCTCTCCCCACTGCACACTAAACAGCCATCCAGAGGTGCTGGGGGGATGCTGGGTGTTGGGGCCCCCCCACAGCGGCGGGGCCCTATGCAGCTTGCATAGTGTGCATATAGGGCGGATCGGCTCTGTGCACACTCCCCTATGTTGTAACATAGCAAGATCACCATCTGAGGTTTCTGGGACTTTTTTCACATCAACTTTTTTCACATGTCAACTGCTTATTCCTTGTGTGTGCCATATACACATGAAAGCTGATCATAAACTTTATGATAGTAGCGCTGCTATAATAATCATAGGCACCTGAGTTGGATTTGTGTAATTTTTATTATTATTATTTATTTTGATGTTTATGCATTTGCATTTTAAGCGGCAGCTGTTTTATTAATGTTACACAGTGATGACATTTATTGTTACAGTTGTGGAAGCTCTATATATTTTATGAAACCTGACATATCGTTAGCGCCGAGATAGTGGAAGGAGGCCTAGAATTCACTGTCAATTTTTTTTGATATACTAAAACATGTTATTATTAGCTGTACAGACATAGGGATGTTTTTAAATCCAAGCTCTGGATAAAATGTCAAATATGTCAATGGAAGTATTTCTTTGTGGATACATGTGGAGATCAGAGAGTTCTGCACCTCTGTAAGAGAGGCCAGGAGAGGCAAACAGTGTGCCTTAAATAAAGCAGTTGTGTAATAGGAACAAGTTCTTCTGCAGTGTTTGTGTGGTTGCCAGGAAGGCATAGGACTTTTATGTGACTGGAACAAGTTGCCATGCAATGTATTGCAAGTTCCTCCAGCGTACAGAGGATTAGGCCCCAGATTAATTCTGAGCTTGAACAGAATACAAGTAAAGGAAGCATAATTTATTAGTTCTAGGCTGGTATCCAAGTCACATGATTTGTAACACGTTAATCCCCTCTCCACTACAAGGGCCTCAAACTTCTTAAAACCTGATCTGGCACATGAGCCAGCACAGCATTGCCGAGCAAAGGCATTGCATTGGAGTCCAGGCAGTGTCATAACCAATTACTGTCACGTGTGACAAAATGAATTTGTCAGCAGTTTTTCCAGTTAATAAGTAGAGCTTCACATATATCACCACATCATCAGTGTACATGATTTACACTGCTGCTTGACCATAATAGTGCCTTACGTGCTGATCACCAACATGTGGCTTGCATATCCAAGGGGGGTTCTATCTGAGTCAAAGACCTGGAACAAATATGCATCAGCATACAGTAAAACCTTGGATTGCGAGCATAATTCGTTCCAGAAACATGCTTGTAATCCAAAGCACTTGTATATCAAAGCAAATTTCCCCATAAGAAATAATGGACAACTCAAATGATTTGTTCCTCAACCATTTATTCATAAGTCCTTCAGTTTATAGTCCATATAAAAACAATATAGCAATGTGACCAGGTTGTGTAACCATAAAATGTGTCACCATAAAATGATTAAAAGCAAAATCCAGCAGGAGCTACAGAGTATAAAAGAGAAGAGAGACACCTCTTATGCCACGTACACACGATCGGAATTCCGGCCAGAAAAAGACAGATGAGAGCTTTTCATCGGAAAATGCGACCGTGTGTAGGCTCCATCGGAATTTTGCTGGCCGAATTTCCGACAGCAAAAAATTGAGAGCATGTTCTCAATTTTTCTGACGGAAAAGGTTTCTATCGCAAATTCCGATCAATTCGACGAATGCGCGGAAGCATTGAACTTGGCTCGTTGTAGTGTTGTACGTCACCGCGTTCTTGACGGTCGGAATTTGGTGTGACCGTGTGTAGGCAAGACAGTTGGAGCGGAATTCCGTCTGGAAAACTGTCAGAGCTTTTTCCGACGAGAATTCCGATCGTGTGTACACGGCATAAGTGTAGCAATACGGTTACATTTAATGAAGGTACAACATTTAGCAACTCACATGGTTGATGATTAAAAGAGGCACATCTAAGTATGCAGGCATCCGGAGTAAAGCTGTCCATATAGACCGTCCTCCGCACTGCCGGCTCTCACTGTTGTCAGTCTACAATCGACCGCGAAGACTACCCTGTTTGTGGAGCGCAGCAGGGACGATGCCGATGGCGGTGAGGAGGACGGTCTATGTGGACAGCTTTACCCAGGATGCCTGCATACTGATGTGCCTCTTTTAATCATCAACCATGTGAGTTGCTAAATGTTGTACCTTCATTAAATGTAACCATATTGCTACACTTAGAGGTGCCTCTCTTCTCTTTTAGGCTTTTTGGCCGCGTTTGCACCTAGAAGGGTTTGCGTTTAGGCCTCATGTACACTGTTGCTGGTAAACAGATGTTTAGGAGCAGTCGGGAGTTTTTTTCAACTGCCCCTGAACTCTCCTCTATGTTCTCTTATCAGTACATGTACACAGGGTCGTTTATAGTAGTTTCTAGACAGTTAAGTTTAGAGACATTTTTTAGAACGCAAAGAAATTAGTTCAGCAGCTGAGTTTACAGGCAAAAGCTTCAAAACGCTTCTAAACACGGTAACTCGTGTTTAGCCGCGTTTCGTTTACAGGCGTTTCCATTTTTGGGTATTTTCAATTCTAAACGCAGCAAAACGCAGCTAAACGGCGCTAAACGCGGCATGTAAACGTGGCAAAACGGACGTTTTAAACGTGGGTTACTATCTATCAAGTTAAATCATTCAGCAGAGGTTGTAAAAACGTCCTGTGTACATGAAGTCTTAGCAGCGTTTACAAGCTGTTACAGGCATTTGGCGTTTCAAATGCCTTTAAACATCCATCTGAACCCATTTGTTTACGTTCCAAAAAAAAACTAGAAATGACTATAAGGCCCCATGCCCATGGATGTTTTTACAGACAATTTTTTGAGCGTTTTTTGCAGCTTAAAAAAACGCCTCTCCATGTTAGCCTATGGCCTCATGCCCACCATGGCATTTTTTTTTAAGCTGCAAAAAAAAATGCCAGATGACGATAAAAGGTGTTAAACACAATTTAACGGGGCTTAACGCTGTATACACGGCGTTATGCACCGTACCGCGTTTCTCTGTCTCTATTCAAAATCAATGGTTCCCTATGGGAGCCCATTGATTTGAATAGAAGTCTCACCAGAAGTCGGATCAAGATGATCAGACTTGTGGTGCGACTTGTGTATTGAGAATCTTGAAGGGGAACCCTGACAAAATTTTGCGTGAGGTTCCCCCCAAGATCCATACCAGACCCTTATCCGAGCACGCAGCCCAGCAGGTCAGGAAAGGGGGGCACGAGCGAGCACCTTCCCTCCTGGACAATACCAGGCCACATGCTCTCAACATGGGGGGTGGGTGCTTTGGGGCAGAGGGGAGCCCCTGCGCCCCCCCACCCCAAAGCACCTTGTCCCCATGTTGATGAGGACAAGGGCCTCTTCCCGACAACCCTTGCCTGGTGGTTGTCGGGGTCTGCAGGCCCCCTAGATCACGGCCCACCACCCTAGGTGAATGAGTATGGGATACATCGTACCCCTACCCATTCACCTAAATAAAAAAAAAGTGTCTCTCTCCACTATCTTCTGCTCTTTTTCTGTGTTTTCTGCCCTCTCCGGTCCTTCTCCGCTATCTTCGGCTCTTTTGCTGGGTCTTCTCCCCTTTCCGGTCCTTCTCTGCTATCTTCTGCTCTTTTGCTGGGTCTTCTCCCCTCTCCGCTATCTTCTGCTCTGTTGCTGGGTCTTCTCCCCTCTCTGGTCCTTCTCCGCTATCTTCTGCTCTTTTGCTGGGTCTTCTCCCTCTGTTCTTCTTCCAATGTTGACTCGACACGATCTCCAGATGTAATGCTCGGTCCGCTGTGTGCAATGACTTATATTGGCATGGGGCGGGGCCACCCGACTACGTCATCGGATGGCCTCACCCCGGGAAATCGCGTTGAGTCAACATTGGAAGATGAACAGAGGGAGAAGACCCAGCAAAAGAGCAGAAGATATCTGAGAAGGACCGGAGAGGGGAGAAGACCCAGAAAAAGAGTAGAAGATAGCAGAGAGAGAGGAGAAGAGCCTGAGCTGCTTTAATAAAAATACTTTAAGAACCTGTGTAGTGTGTTTATTTTTGACACTTTTTAAATTTATGCCTTTGCCTTGCAGGTTTTTTTTTTTCTTTTTTGCGGGCATACAACCGCTTTAGGAGACAGTAAAAGCCCAAATGTAGCCAAAGAGCTCTACAAGAGTCCTAATGTAGATTTAACAGTTATCATTACTACTACCAATGTTTTTTATACCTAGATTTATTCAAAGAAATATAAACATGCAGCCATAGACTAGAGATTCATTTTTTTTTGCTAGATTTTGCTGGACATTCAAGGTTAAAATGACATTAATTGATATTTGCAAACTGGGTTTATATTCCTGTTAATGATGAAAAAGCCAACATAATGTTTACCGAGCCTCTTTGTGTCACTGCTGTGTTTAATGTACTGTAAAATATACCAAATCTTTCTCCTGCATTCATGGCCAGGGCAGTTCAAACACAAACGTATTTTCATTTCGGGTCAACAGCACTTTCTCATAATTGCTTCACTAAAACTAACCAAAACTGCGTTGTAATGAAAATGCTGTTCAGTTTCAATCCATTAGCCTGAATAAGTCTAATGCCTCTGTTAAACCCAAAGAACATGTTAATTACTCTGGAATTAATTAATTATTTGTGAATCAAATAAATAAATAGTCTTTTTAGAGAAGATTGATGGGCATTCAATGGTATACAGTGTGATTTGACAGCGAAAAGATTATTCCTACCCATCCTTCAATTTGCATGCATACGTACAGTATATTTCACAAAGATATGATCCACAGAGACAAAAATGGTCTCTATCATAATGATGAGAACAGTAGAGCTTGACGAATATCGGGAAAAAGCAACAGGTTCACTTAATCCCTTACAGTTGCTTATGTTCACCATCCCTTCTTATACATTGTGTGCACAATTATTAGGCAAGTTGTATTTTTGAGGATTCATTTTATTATTGAACAACTACAGTGCTCTCGGTCAATCCAAAATGTTAATAAACCTCAAACCTGAATATTGCACTTTCAGTGTCACTTACAACTCCATCTCCTCCGCTCCTCTTCCTCTCTCTGTTGGGGTACCCCAAGGCTCTGTCCTTGGGCCCCTCCTATTCTCACTCTATACCTCTTCCCTGGGCCAGTTGATAACCTTCCATGACTTCCAATACCACCTCTACGCCGATGACACCCAGATCTATCTCTCCACTCCTCAACTCACCCCCTCGATCTCCTCATGGATCTCAAACTTACTGAATGACATATCGGTATGGATGTCACACCACTTTCTCAAGCTCAATCTTTCTAAAACTGAGCTTGTAATATTTCCTCCTTCTGCGCCCCCCATGACTTTACAATTAAGTTCAACAGTACAACCATTGGTCCCTCCACACATGCCAGGGTGCTCGGTGTAATCCTTGACTCTGACCTGTCCTTCAGCCCCCAAATCCAATCACTGGCTAAATCCTGCCGCCTTTACCTCCACAACATCTCCAGAATTCGACCCTTCCTGACTAATGACACCACAAAGCAACGGTAACAGCATGCTATCCTGCAGCTCTCCTCTTCCTCCCGCCATGCATTCCTCTGCCCAGGCGAGGCTACAATGGGCACAGTGAGGCTGTTATGGGCACAGTGTGGTTGCAATGGGCATAGTGTGGTTGCAATGGGCACAGTGTGGTTGCAGTGGGCACAGTGTGGTTGCAGTGGGCACAGTGTGGCTGCAATGGTCAGAGTGTCGCTGCAATGGGCACAGTGAGGCTGCAATGGGCACAGTGAGACTGCAATGGGCACAGTGTGGCTGCAATGGTGGGCACAGTGAGGCTGCAATGGTGGGCACAGTGATGCTGCAATAATAGGCACAGTGATGCTGCAATAATGGGCACAGTGAGGCTGCAATAATGGGCCCAGTGTGTCTGCAAAGGTAGGCAGTGTGTTTGCAATGATGGGCACAGGTGAGGCTGCATTGATGAGCACAGGTGAGGCTGCATTGAGGGGCACAGTTGAGGCTGCACTGATAAAGTTGTTGTTAATATTTATTTTTGTAACTTGTTTTTGCATAAAACATTTAAGTGTAATTTCATGAGATGAGGGCGTGTTTAGGGGTGGGGCAGGGTTGGGCGGGGCAGGGTAGGGATTGAGTGGGGCACTGGTGGTGAGTAACCTTTGAGTCCTGGCTAGTAGCTCACGACTTGAAATTTTGAGCGCTGATACAGGGAATGGTGTTCTGTAGTCCAGAGAACAACCTGGCAGGACTGATAACATTGCTTGAGATTTCAGTTCAGTGCATTTATGTAAAAAAGGACACTGAATTTCTGATGGGATAAATGTGTTTTTCTGCACTGGCAAAAAATGTGCTTGGCCTTAACAAAGAAAACCAATGCAGTCACCACATCTAATGACCTGTAATCTGCAATATATTACTTATTTTGCCTTCGTTTTTATTAATACTTTAATATTGAAGCCCCACTCTGCCCATTTTTTTTTTAAATATGGGTGGTGATTGATGATTGGCGGTGTGCAGTGACGGCTTCCTGGTGGGATTGCTCAGGTGGGTTGGGACTAGGATCTAAACACGCCTGACCCATCCCTACTCACCATTAAATGTGAAGCTGTCCCCTGCAGTAATCCTATTCTGCCACAAGATGCCCTCTGTTGTATTCGGAAGGTTAAATGATGCCTAGCGACTTCAACCTGGTGTTGGGCTTTAAAAATATTTATTCCCACATTTATATAGCATATCATGCAGCTTATAGTTATATAGTACATCTACAATCTTGGCTTGGTTGAAACAAAACTCTAATGTCCCTTTCATGGTGGGCAATAAAATGAGTACACAGTGCTGCATTGAAGCATTAATCTATGCTACTATATTTAATTCCATAGAAAAATCTCATCATTAAACTTTATAAGTACATTTTATGACACAAACATCTGTTCAAAACAATGTCAATTGAAAAGCTGCAGGATTTGAACAGTGCTATTCTTCTTCACTGTGGAAGTATCACCAAGATATGTCTGTTCTATTCTTGTCAAGTAGCAGGGTAAAGAATGCAACCACCTACTCACTTCCCCTTACAAATTTCTAGCTAACACACTTCTATATCCATCAAAGAGTGAGCGCTGTCTGTAACCGTCACTCTGCTTTTCAGTAATGTGAGGAGGAGGCACAGAAATAGCAGTGACACAGCTAAGAATAGCAGGCTGGTAGGAAAACTGTGACATCAGCAGCCAGATTTTGCTTACTCTGCTTGCAGGGCCAAAGCCTAAGTTGGAAAAGAAGGTGACAAAGGAGAATCTGAAAGAGAAAGTAATAGGAAATGTCCATCCATCTGTACTAACATTCTCTCTAGCTGCAGTTCACCCCACATCCTGATGAGGGTGACCAGCTTTTAAGTGTGCGTTTAATACAGTTAGACAGACATTAAAGGAATACTCTGATTTTGTAAAAAATAAAAAATAAATGGATATAGTAAAATGGAGAGCCCAAAATCATCAGCCAGTGGCTTGTAAATGTAACAGTCTTTATTAGACTCTCAAAATAAGAAAACAAAACTCAGCTTTCTTCAGCAAAAACAAAGCAAAACATTCATACTCCTGGTATAATTGTAGCACCCTCTAGTGTATACTACTAGTAGTGAGAGTACGCAAACCTTACTCTGACTCATGTTACCTGATGAGTCTGTAATTGGGTCAGGGTTACAGGAGTTCAGGGTTGGATGACTTTTTCTGGCAGTTCTCTGGTGCACCCCCCCCCCCCACTCCCCATTTCTAGAATGTTGGAGAACGTTCTAGAAATTAGAGGGTGGAGGCTAGGAGGGGCTGCCTTGAATATTTATGGGCCTTCAGCCAATCCACAGGAGTGGACCTGGCAGGGGACTGGGAAAACCTATAAATAGAAATGGGCCATGCCAGCAGGGAAGTTTGGGTGGAAGATAGAGAAAGATTGCTGAGGGATACTGTCGGTGGCCCTTGAGGGACCCCTTACCGGGGGAGGGGGGTTATCTCAGGCTGGAGCTCAGGAGGCTGGCATAGAAGGATCCCAGCAAAGGAGGCAGTTGGAGGGATTCAAGCCGGAGAGGCAGCTGAGAGAGAAAGGAGAGAAAGTGAGTAGATCAGCATAGTGCAGGGACAGACAAGTGGGGGAGACTGCCTTCTGTAGCAGGTCTCTCTTGAAGATAGCATTGTGCCAAGTCTTCATCCAACCTTGCCCTGGGGAATCCCCATGTGTGTGTGTGTGTCAGTTGGGCAAGACTGGGGCAGAGAGCCAGTCAGGAGGACTGGGAAGGAAAGCAGCCAGGTGCGGCTGGTGGCAGCCAGGTGGGCTAGCATTCTGCAAGCAAGTAGAACTGGGGCAGTGGCCACAGGAAGGCAGAAGGAAATGTGTTATGCTGTTCACTCTATTTGTGCTACTTTGTAAAGGGACTGCGAGTTCCTGCATGTAATGAGAATTTGCCGAACTAGTGATATACTGTTAGTTCCCTCAAGAGTGACCCAGCAGGAGCTGTACATAAAGGAATCAATTGTGTGCAGGAAGAAGAGAGAAGAAGAATCTGTAAATAGAGAGGAAGTTGTCCCTTAAGTTCTGTTTGCTGTCACACTGGGAAACCCATTATTCCCTACCCCAAGTTATCATACCCTAATAAAACAACAAAATAAACCAAGGACTGTTTTCTGCATTGAGTGAATGAAGAAAATGCTGTGTGACTGGCTGTTCAGCAGTGGGGAACCCTAACTTCAGTAACTCCTACGGGGTAGTGCTGCTTAATCAAAATGACCTAAAGACTCACCACCAATATACCAGTCTCACACTTGGGGTTAAGGTTCTTGTCTGCTTTGGGGGTGCCCCAAACGTTGCAGGAGCTTAGCAAAACAATGTCTCAGTCTCCAGATAGTCCACACTTGTCACAGCTGTGAACCACTTCACATCACCTCAAAGACAGGTGCAGATTCTTTCCTGTTTCCTTTCAGACCTTGCCTGTAGGCGGGTTAACACTTTTGGGACCAAAGTCCTTGTAATCAAGATTTGAGTCTCTCATGGCCTTCAAATTCAGGATCCCAATTGAGCACTTACCAATCCAGAGAGTACTGCAAATCAGTCCTCTCCTCTCCAATCAGACTATCCCAGAACCCCTCACCCTGCATGGGTGACATGGGTGAGAACCCCTAAGTACTTAAAACCTCCTTTTATCATCACCCTTAAGGGGACCACCACCCAAATAAAGTGGAACTATACCTGTTGTCCAGGACACATTCCCGGCATCCTGTACAATATACTGTATATAGAATTCTTATCCTCTTGCTCCCTTAATTTTGTCATCACCTCTCTTAGAAGTCTACAAAGAGTCAAACAATAGGTGGGTTGTTACATAAAGCATGGTATATATGGTTTACTTCACTGACACTCAGTCGATTTCATGTTTGCACAGAGTTTCATAATTAAATGTACTGTGACAAAGCTGCGTCATGTCATGGTGTCAGAAGAGTCTGGTGTCACCCAGGGTTCTCACCCATGCAGGTAGAGGGGCTCCAGGAAGTTTTCTTAGTTTGATTTGCAGTTTTCTCAAGTATTGGTAAATCCTGGTATGAGTCCCAGGGCCCAGAGACTTTGTAGAGTCTTGGATGGGATGGAGATTCCAACCCTTGGTCCACATTTTGCCAGCAACCAGCATTCTGTACAGGTGTTCACAGGCCTTAAAAAATGAGCGGTAACTATGTATCAGGGCCCCACCCTCCCGGTAACTATGTATCAGGGCTCAGGGCCCCACCCTCCCAAAGAAACCATGCTATCAGAGAGCAGCAGGTGCATGGACTGGCTACAAGTATTTATGTGTCTGTCTGCACTGATTAGGCCAATGCCTGGGACACTGTTGTGTTGCGGCCTAAGAAACTGTGGCTGAAAGCTAATAGGCTGAGAGACGATGTATGAACAATCAGCACACAGATAAAAATTCATTAGTGCTGCTAATAAAAGATAACTCAGAGCTGCGGCCAGTTGCGGCTGGTGTTTTTTTTTTTTGGGGAGGGGGGGGGGGGCAGCAAACATCCATCCCCCCCTGGTGGCAAGTCCCCCAGCCCCTCACTCCCACTAGGTCGGGTCACCCTCAGCAACAGATAAACACACAGAGTTGCAGGATGTGTGATCTTTCTGAATGGCAGCTCTGGTCTCCAGAGCAGATCCTGTTGCCAATGACCTGAGCTGACAATCAAAAATCCATCTCCTTTCTAGTGGTGGGCGTTGTTGGACCGGGAGGGGAACCTGTCCACCCACACTGCATTAAAACTAAGGGATACATTTGAACAAGACCAAGTACTCTAAGCACTTGGTCCCCTGGGGAGTTAAACAGCATTGAAATATATTAATGCTAGTTCTTCTTTAACCCCTAAAATGAATATATAGAGCAATGTTTTGAATATAGTGGAGGATTAAAACCCCTGTCAAGTTCTTATTTCTGTCTATGTCCATACCTAATTGTAGAAATTTCCATTACATCTTGTACTATCTTTGGGACAGTATGGTAACTAAAACTCCCCAACATGGCACAGACAGCAAAAATTACAAACTAACAGGGGTTTCCCTACTCTATCAAAAAAAAAAAAAAAAGTTTGGGCTATACATACACTTAAACGTCTTGCCCTTAAAGCGGAGTTCCGGCTGAAATCTTTTTTTAAAGTCAGCAGCTACAAATACTGCAGATGCTGACTTTAAAAAAAAGGACACTTACCTGTCCAGGGCGCCCACGATGTCCTCACCCGAAGCCGACCCATCCCTCGGCTCCAGGTGGAGGCGCCGGCATCTTCAGTAAGGGAATCAGGAAGTGAAGCCTTGCGGCTTCACAGCCTGTCCCTACTGCACATGCGTGGGTCGCTCGGCGTGTTCTGAGTGGTCCCTGCTGTATTCTGGGACCTGTGTGTCTCCCAGAAGACAGCGGGGGGGAGGGGCCAGACATGACGTAGATCGCCATTAATACTGCAGCGATCTTTTGCTGGAAGTGGGAGCAAATACCTGGATTAGACAGGTATCTGCTCCCCCCTCCCCCCTGAAAGGTACCAAATGTGACACTGGAGCAGGGGAGGAACCGGATCAGTGGAAGTTTAATTTCTGGGTGGAACTCCACTTTAACATGTAACCCAGCACTAACCCCAAATACTAATGCCCCCCTAATCTGAATTATCCTGCTGTGGGAGACCCTGCAACAATAGGATGCATGTCTTGCTCTAAAAAGGGGCAGCAAAGTGGCTTAGTGGTTAGCACTCCTGGCTTGCACAGCACTAGGGTAATCTGTTAGAATTCCAAACACAATGTTACCTGCATGGAGTTTGCATGTTCTCCCTGAGCTTGCACAGCCCCCCTCCCCCCCCCCCCCATTCCAAAGACATGCTGGTAGGTTAATTGACTTTTGTCTACATTGGCCCTAATATGTGCATGTGAGGCTAGGACCTTAGATTGTATGATCCTTGAGGGCAATGACTCATGTAAATATGTAAAGCTCCAGATAAATTATCTGCGCTATATAAAAAACAGTAATAAATAAGAGAAATTAAATCCCAGTACTGGGAAAAAAAATGGATTAGGCTTTTTTCTACCTGCCAAATTATATATGTGCTGCTAATATATCTAGTTGTGAATACATTCAATCCAATGGACCTTTTGTTACTGCTCATCATAGTCTTCACTATTATAAACTTTATAGTCATTCGATTTATCAGCAGTTAGATATGGAGAAACCCTGGCGAATATTGCAATGAGGCTCCACATTAATCTCCTTTCCGCCTCTGCGCCACTGAACAAAGACAGCTAGTCAAAGCACATTTCTATTATTGTAATTAACCTTGGACTGCAAAGCTTGTTTAGTTTGCTGGTACGTCACAGAAAAATAGGGCACAAGTTGTCTTTATTTCCATACATCAGTAGGAATATATATTTATTTTTCTCTTTTCTTTCTATCTCTCTTGCACATAAGATGTTAAAATAATGAATGGGAGTTTAGGTACACTCAGTTTATAGTTTTGTAGAATAGAATTCCTGGAAAATGTAACAACCTCTATTTTTTTGGTATACAATATATCTATACTGCAGCACTTACTTAAAATTCATTCTTAACATTACAGCATCATTTTGGCAACAGTTTGGCCTACAAGTAACATGAAAGAAGAAAAAGTAAGTGTTGCACCCATTTTTTTTTTTAATAGGCTGTAATTATATATTCTTCCTTATGTTGTCAACCTAGGTTTATTGTGTAGTATATTGTATGTGCTGGCTTCTGAAACTGAGAAATCCCATTAGGATAAAACCAATGGTTCTCTAACATTCCAGTTGATGGCGGGCAACTTTCCAATGACAGCATTGCCAGGAGAGCAAAATAAAACCCACTTGATTCAGTACTATGGCTTTGCTGCTTTGCTGGCCAGACAAGAGGGCCCTTAATGTGGTAATGTGGATGCACAATCGCTGATAAGGTAGATTCTGCAGGGCTTTAGTCCACATGGTAGTGACAACGTAGAGCTGTTGAATGTTCAATGTAGTGATCCTGTGGCTGACAAGTTGCTACCATTGACAGGATCTCTAGTTGACTATGTCCCTTGCTCTGATGCTTACATCTATTCTATTTTGGATAGCATGTAACCTGCAGATGTCACCGTTGTTCATGGGGAGTCTGGAATGGTCTTAATCTTATATGTATCATAAAGCATATTTAAAAGAGATTTCCAGTTTAACAAGAAAGTGTAAAACCTCTCTGTGTTTTAGGAAAAGCAAAATGTTCAGGGTTTAGTTGGGTCCTAAAGATCTTCTGTAATGTCAAGTGCTGTCTCGTCTATATTGTGATCAGGGGCGGACTGAAAACTCATGGGGCCCCTGGGCAATCAGAGATTATGGGGCCCCCAGGCAATCTCAGATTATGGGGCCACACAGTATACAATCACACAGTATACACATACATGTACACACAGTATACACAGACATGTTTCTATTGGCTGAGAAGGTACTGGAGAGGTGGGGCAGCTATAATCTCTGTTTTTTTTAGACCAAAACGATGTCGGTAAGGGACATTTCAGAAACAGATGTAAAAAAACTGATTTTTGCATACTGTCCCTGGTTTTACTGAGGCTGGCAACCCTGATGGGGTCCCCTAGTGGCCCGGGCCCTCGGGAAGTGCCCGAGTGGCCGAATGGTCAGTCCGCCCCTGATTATGATTTATGCAGCTCTAGCTGAAACTCTTGATGTTAAAAAAAAAGTGCTATAATAACCACTTGTAAAATGATTCTGAAGGGCAGAATATTGTTTCTGATCATGCTTTTACTGCTACATTTGTGGTCTCTAGTCGATGTAGCAGCCTGATGTTTAGGCAGGGTGGCTATTAAATTAATTTTCCAAGTGATAGTTGCCTTGGCCAATTGTTAGGAGGTCAATTGATTTCGCCCTAATTCTGGAATTGCAGCACTTCTCTCTTCTGTCACTAGATGGCTGGGTATCTGGTGACATTAGACAAGACAAGGGCATTGCAAGGACAGATTAGGAATGAATGCGGTGTCTCAGCCAATGGGCAGGGATTTTCATAGGTCCCTTGGCCTGCTGGGACACCTATTTATTTTGGTGGAGTCAGGTGATCGCGGTTTTGTGCCACCTGTACGCCTGTTTCTAGGCCTATTCTGGGGACATCTGGCTACTAGGCTGTCTGAGGGCCTATCCAGAGGCAGGAAAGCAGCGTAGGGTTGGGACTGCAGGCTTGTAGTCCAACCAGAAGTAATGGTTTCGCCAGCCGGGGAACCAGTTGTGGTCGAGGTAGAAGGGAAGCTGTTGCCATTAAGGGACCATCCACATTGCTACCGGAGATCACAGTAAGTGATCTGAGGCCAGTACCAGAGCAGACTTCTCGCCAGCGGGGATGGTGAAGAAGTGGGAAAACTTCAGCAAGTACCAAGTCAGGGACCCAGCGGGACAGCAGAGGTGACGCTTGTGGAGTGCCAAGCCAGGGACCTAACTTGTCAGCAGGGGTGAAGCTTGAAGAGTACCTGTGAGTGCCAAGCCAGGGACCGAGCAGTGAGGCGTGTGTGGCGCTTGAGGAAGATACTGAGTGCTACAGTGAAAGAGCTCAGGGGATCCAGTGGCTAGTGGATCTGGAGTCTAGTGCGAGAGACTGGGAGCTCGTTGAGTGAAGACCCACCATGAGTGAGTGTGGGGTAAAGAGAACTGTTCGTGCTGCAGATAGTTGAATACATTTACCGTTAGTGACAGCTACAATATTGTTGCAATAGGAGACAGCGGTCCTACCTATACAGAAGTGGTGTCTGGCTGGAGGCCTTCACCTGTATAGCTGTCTACCTATAGAAGTCTTGGAGTCTGCCAATTAATATTGCATCTACCTAAGGGTGTCCTGGCCCTAACCCGCTCTTCCACAGTTCTATTTAAGAGACAATAAATCTCTTTGCATTCAAAAAGTGTCTGGCGCCCACCTGTTCATCTTGCATTACACCCACCATGCCTTGTAACTCACTCTACACTGAAGGATGTCAGCTCTCCCTAACTCTGGAGGTAACCATTAGACCTAAAGAGGCTCAGGACTTTGCTACATCTAGAACATCGATTGCCCCCCCCTCCAAAAAAAAATCCTATGCAAACACTGACTTTGTTAAGCCCGTTCATGACAACTGTATGCAAATACGCGGCCCCACTGGACTGGGCTTTTTTCTGTAAGGGTGCGCATATTTGCATGTCTCCCTTTGTGCTGGGAGTGCACCGCATGGCATGCTACCAGCACAGAGACCGGGGTCTAATGGAGAGCCCCAGGCCTCGTACTAACGATTGGGACCCGGATCTCCTGATTTTGGGTCACCTGATCGCTGTGATAGCCTCTAATTGGTTATTACAGTGATCAGTCACTGTGAAGCCCGCTCCCATGTTTTCATTCCCTGTAAACGTAGGAGGTAAATATTTAGTATCTTTCTCTCTCCGAAGAGAAAAAAATAAAAAGTGTGTGAAAAAAATAATAATAATAAAAAATAAAAAAATAAAAAACAAAAAAAACCTAGATCAAGGTTTGATCTAGGTAAGTGCCAGGGTTAGTGTTTAGGTTAAGGTCAGGGTCAAAGATCAAGGTCATTGCCAAAGGTCAGAGGTCATTTTATTTTTTTACAGGTTTATTTTATTTATTTATTTTTTAGTATCAGTGTCAGTTAGTGTCAATGTGCGTTAGGTAGGATAAAAAGCAAAAAAAGCAAAATAGGCAATATTGTTTTTGGGCTGTACTATGGATACAAACAACAACTAATGTCCCGTACACACGGTCGGAAATTCCGACCACAAAATCCGTTGGATTTTTTCAGACGGATTTTGTCCGACACTGGTGTTTCATACACACGGTCGGACAAAGTTGTCTGAAAATCCGATCATTCTAAACATGGTGACATTCGTTGCGTACGACGGAACTACGTAGAGGCTAGTAGCCAATAGGTTTGGTCTCGTAATTTGATCTGAGCATGCGTGGCACTTTGTCCGTCGGAATTCTCTACACACGATCGGAAAAAGTCAGATCGGACATTTTCTGTCGGAATTTCCGACCGTGTGTATGGGGCATTACATACACATATGTGGTATCGCTGCAATTGTCAGGAGCAGGAGAATTTATTTTGGGTTGTTCTTTGGTGGAAGGTTATGGTAGTAGCAAGAAATTTACAGCTAAATAAAATATTTTTTTTTACAATTTTGGACCAGTTTTTCTTTGATAATAAAACAAATTCAGGAGATATCCATTATAATTTACCATAAAAAAAAGCCCAATTTGTCCTGAAAAAAACACGTCAAAGTTTCAAAATTGTGCTTAGGCATTTAGATTTGTTTTACACTCAGACGCGAAGGGGTTAACATCAATATTGGTATTGTTTTAGTGGCAGTGTTTGGGCCTAGCGATAGGTTATTTAAGCACTGAGTAGTGCATTGTGTGATGCGTAAGGGGAGTGCCTATTCTTCTCACACCTGCAAGTTTTACATGTTTCAGGGGCTTTGGAGGCCCTTAGTATTCTCTGTGAGACACAGCTTGTGCTAACTTAAAGGGGTTGTAAACCCTCGTGTTTTTTTCACCTGCATTAAGGTGAAAAAACACTCGGCAACCACCGGTCCCCCAGCCCCCCATTTTACTTACCTGAGCCCCTTCATCTCTTCGGTGGGGACGTGCTGTCCCTCTCTCCACGGGGTCCCGGCTCTTGATTGGATAGATTGATAGCAGCGCAGCCATTGGCTCCCATTGCTGTCAATCAAATCCAATGATGCGGGCGCCGGGGGGCAGGGCTGAGTCCGGCATTCGTGTCTGTGGATGCAAATGCTGCACTTGGGAGCGCGCCTGCAAGGTAACCCCCTCGGGAGAGCGCTTCTCCTAGGGGGTTATCTGATGAGCAGAGGAGCTGCGAGAGCCACCAGGGGACCCCAGAAGATGTTCGGGGGCCACTCTGTGCAATACAAGCTGCACAGTGGAGGTAAGTATGACATGTTTGTTATTTTTTTTTAAAAAAAAACCCTTTACAATCACTTTAAGTCTTAAAAAAATACATTGCGGGGGGTTAAGATTTGCTCTTATGAAATATTTGCCTAGTGAGATTAGCCTGCTGTGTTACCATGGAATTATCTTACATTACCAGTAAATGGTTTACTACCGACTGAATCCCCATTGATTTTTCCTACTAAACTTAACTCTTTATCATCTCCTGTTTTAATATCCACATACACTTATGAAGCTTCTATTGCAGAAAAACAGTTTGCTGTGGAGGCCACTATTAAGATTCTACTAGACCAGTTTTCTACATTGATAACAGTTTGTACATCCTCTGTAGATAACTGCATAGTGTATGGGGTAGGTCAGCCAAGGAACCAATGCCTGGGTACTGCACTGCATTCTCAGTCCATGTCCAGCTCATGTCACATGGTGGGATGCGTTTGTATATGCTTACTATATAAAGGAACTTTTGATTATCAGACTATTCTGCAAAGGAAAACTTTGCCCAGGACTTTTTTCTCAGTAATAAATGGAACACCTAGAACCAGCAATGAAGATCCAGCCATACTGCTCTTGGAGGTCTGGCAGCTTTCATTATACACCGGAATGTGTTAATGACAGTCACAAATGTGGGTGGTTGTGTGCTGCCCCTAAAGCTTTACCACCCTAAGCCACAGTCTATGTTGGCAGTACAGACAATCGTCTATGGGTCTGTCAGATCAGAAGGGGTAATAGGAAATGTATGACTACTCTGTCATGCGAATGCAGGAGATTGCAGCTGTTCAGAACTATGTGAAACAACCTTAAACACTTCACGACCGCTCACTGTACATATACGTCATTTTTTTGAAGAGGGATATCTCGGTAACGGCAGCAGCTGCTGCCACAACCGAGGTATCCCTCTTCACAGTGAGCGGTCCCCTTTCCGATAATGGTGGTCATCTTGGCGTATTCGCTGCGAGATCACCGTTATCGGCGGCGGGAGAGGTGCCCCCCCCTCCCGCCGCTCTCCCGCGCCTTCCGCCGCTTACCGGAACCGTCGGCAGCGGCGGAGGCGATCGGGTCCGTTCCCCTCCTGTGCATAGAGATGAGTGACGCTACGATGGCCGCCACTCATCTCTATACCATAGGAGGGCGGAAGCGACGTCAAAAACGTCACTTCCGCCCATACGTCTTAAAGGGGAATTTACAAATGTCATTTTTTTTAATAACATTTTTTTTTTTTTTTATCTTTGAAGTCCAAATATGAGATCTGAGGACTTTTTGACCCCAGATCTCATATTTAAGAGGACCTGTCATGCTTTTTTCTATTACAAGGGATGTTTACATTCCTTGTAATAGGAATAAAAGTGATCAATTTTTATTTTATTTTTAAACAGTGTAAAAAATAATACAATTAAGTAAAATAAATAAGAAAAAACAAAAAAAAATTTTTTAAAACACCCCGTCCCGACGAGCTCGCGCCCAGAAGCGAACGCATACGTGAGCAGCGCCCGCATATGAAAACGGTAGTCAAACCACACATGTGATGTATCGCCGCGATCGGTAGAGCGAGAGCAATAATTCTAGCCATAGACCTCCTCTGTAACTCAAAAAATGCAACCTGTAGAATTTTTTAAATGTCGCTTATGGAGATTTTTGAGGGTAAAAGTTTGACGCCATTCCACGAGCGGCCGCAATTTTGAAGCGTGACATGTTGGGTATAAATTTACTCGGCGTAACATTATATTTCACAATCCAAAAATTGGGCTAATTTTACTGTTGTCTTATTTTTTTATTCAAAAAAGTGATTTTTTTCCAAAAAAAGTGCGCTTGTAAGACCGCTGCGCAAATACGGTGTGAAAAAAAGTATTGCAACGACTGCCATTTTATTCTCTCTAGGGTGTTAGAAAAAAAACAATATATAATGTTTGGGGGTTCTAAGTTTTTTTCTAGCAAAAAAAACTGTTTTAAACATGTAAACACCTAAAATCCAAAACGAGGCTGGTCTGGAAGTGGTTAAAGGAGTTGTAAATAACAAACATGTCATACTTACATGCTCTGTGCAAAGGTTTTGCACAGATTGACCCCAATCCTCCTCTTCTGGGGTCTGTCAGCGGTGCTCTTGGCTCCTCCTCTTCTCCAGTGCCCCCACGGAGAGCCACTTTCCATGGGGGCACTCGTGCGGTCGTGCTCCATTGACACAGACAGCAGGACTCAGCCCCGCCCCCGGATTTTGTGTCACTGGATTTGATTGACAGCAGGGGGAGCCAATGGCTCCTGCTGCTATCAGTCTATCCAATGAGGTCCTGAGACAGCGGCTGGAGCTGCTGTGCTCTTCCCTGTCACTGGAACGATCAGGTTCAGGTAAGTAAAAGTGGGGGTCTGGGTGAGTGGGTGCTGCACTACAGAAGGTTTTTTAGCTTAATGCATAGAATGCATTAAGGTAAAAACTGCTAGGGTTTACAACCCCTTTCATTTTTAAAACTTTTGTGTTGTTAGCCCTGTTCACCAACATTTAGATGTATAGGTTGCTGAAATAGATATAACTCTGGTAATTCTTAGGTTGGGGTTATATTAAGTGGTGTAGGATGGGTCCAAATGCGGCAAGCACTGTGGGAATCTAAATTACTCACCAGTATTTTGATGGGGTTGCTACATTTTCTCTTTATTTTCATCTGGTGATTCTGCTAGTTGTGCACTTCATGTCCTAGGTTGACAAAGCACACTTATTATACTGCTTGTAGAAAAATTGTAGTCACTCAAGGTAGCTCTTCTGATTTGGACTACAAGCATCTCCAAAAGAAAGCTATATTCCCACTGTCTTTAAGACTCTGGATGTCATTGCACCTTGCCAACACACCGTCTTCCTGTGTTTAGTGTTCAAGACATACCATGTAATATGCTTAATTAAAGTATTAGGGGACACAACTGTCCACGCCCCTTTTCCACCCAAGCCACACCTATCTGACCTATAAATGGCCATAGCTATTTTGGCATGTCGTATGCTCTGACCACAGAAATTTGATGTTGTTGACCAAAAATCAATACTGCTGGCACACGTTCTGTTGATTGAAACAAGTAAAATTACAAATTATGTCTGGACATTACTGAAAGCATGGGCAAAATTAAAAAAAAAAATTCAGTTTTCCATAATATAACAACAGGTTTGATTATCTGATAGATCTGTATATGTATTCAGTTCTGTGCAATATTTGATAACATATTCAAGTGGAACTTCACTCTCCCAATTAACATTGACTATTTTTAATCCTCATGCTGCTAGCATTAGTAAATAGATAGGAAAGTACCTTATATACTCGAGTATAGGCCGTCCTGAATATAAGCCGAGGCCCCTAATTCACCACAAAAAACTGGGAAAAACGTATTGACCCGTGTATAAGCCGAGGGTGAAAAATGCAGCAGTTACTGTAAGTGGAGTCAGCAATGCCCATCTGCAGCTGCATGTCCCCTGTACAGACCCCCCTGTGTCCCCATTGCAGCCTACCTGTGCCGATCTGTGCCGATCTGCATCGCTCCGCATGTCCTGGGTCCTGTGTCCCTCCCTGTGCGATCTTCCTTCCACCATTGCAGCCGATGCAGTCTCGCTCTGTCCCCCCACAGCGTGTAAGGCACCATTTCAAAATTACAAAGGCCGAGCATCCTCCTCCTCCTCGTCCGTGATAGGAGGAACACTGTTTTCCCAGCAGTCAGTGTGCAGTGTTCCGCCTATCACGGACGTCCTCTCATCCTCGTCCATGAGATGAGAATAACAGGACGTCCGTGATAGGCGGAACACTGCACACTGACTTACTGCTGGGAAAATTAGTGTTCCTCCTATCACGGACGAGGAGGAGGAGGAGGCGCAGCTTTTTAAAACTGCCGTCTGTCTGCATGACACGCTGTTCGTGTAGGCAGACGGCGGTGACTCGAATATAAGCCGAGGGGGGGACTTTCAGCCCTAAAAAAAGGGCTGAAAATCTCGGCTTATACTCGAGTATATACGGTATATCATAATTACTTGTTTTAAACTTTTTTCTTCAGTTACTTTCTGGTTTCTTGCCTAGGCAGATGCTGTCATACATCCCAGGAGTCTTCAGGAGAGGAGAAGGGGTTTTCTCAGCTAAACACTGTGTGCATGCCTGATCTAATGGCAGGAAGTAAATGCTACAGCTACATGAATCATGGATGGATGGATGGGGGAGTTTTCTTTGAATATTAAAAATGAATTAAATAGCGTTTTTGGCTTGTGGTTCTCAGGTGTAGTGATACTGTAGCTTGCCCTGCCTTAGTCCTCCCTCCCGCATCAGTCTTATACCATTACCCACCTGTCCCAGATCCAACAAGATACCACAGTTATGCTTTATGATGCCAGTGGGTGGATCAAAAAAAACAGGCTCCATCCATACCCAAAATATGCAATCTGGGTGGACTAACCCATTAAAAATAGTCTGTGGTTAACAAACTTTCAGTTGTTGTGGCCCCTTACCTCTTATCACATTGGTCTCCTAACTGAGATTTTATGCAGCCCTCTGATATAAGAGGGACTCTCATGGGGATCCGTATGTATGGGGGGGACTCTTAAGGGGTCTCTCAAGAAAGGGGGAACTCTGAAGGGAGCTCTCACGTAAGAGGGGACTCAAATATAAAAGGGAATTCCAATGTAAAGGGAGACTCTGATGGACTCAAGTTTATTTGGAATTTCTTTGCTTTTTTTTTTCTTTGTTTTTTCCTTTTGTCCAATACTGAATACCAAAAAAATCTATTAAAACATATTCATTCATTTAAATTTGATTTATTAAAAAAAATATTTTTTTTCTTTTTTGGCCCTGTGAATATTTTTAAAATATAGGACGTTGCCCCATTACTAAAGGCGCCCCTTGTCTTATAGAAAGCCAACTATCCAGTACTTTAAGAAAAAACATGTAATAAATAGGAAGAGTTCCAAAATACTGGAACCACCTATCAAATATACACTTTCTTGCAGGCCTGTAGTATCTTGAAGCACATACTAAAGTCAAAATAAAAATACAATTATTGCCATGTAGAATTATTGTAAGCTAAAATGTTGCTGCAACTTCTCCATCAGGGAAAAATATGCCTTTACCACCATGAGAAAATCTGTCTATTCCAAAGAAAATTGGGATTTATTGGAAGTGTGAACCTTCTGTTTTACTACATAAAAGGGGTTCTAAAAAAGAAAACAAATGACCTATTTTTTGGAAACCCTAAAGGGAAACCCCTTCATACCACAGGCATATCTATAGTATGATTTCTTATCCACTCTTAGGACATTTGATGATCCTTTTCTGCCAGTCTTCCTTTACCAGTTTAAAGGATAGGTTAGAATATGATATGAGAATATCAGACAACACTTCAGAACTATTATTGTGTTTAAACAAACTCAAAACGTCAATCTTTTCGTCTTTTACAAAAATGCAAAAGGATCAGACTATTTGCAAAGGCTTTGTCTGGCTTTTGAAAAATCTTCTGCTGCTATAGAAACTGGAGACAAATCTTCAGATGCGTTATTTGTATGGACAGCAGCACTGCCAGCTTCACCTACATCTGCAGCATCAAGCTCTCTTTGTGTACATTAGAACAGTGAGTTCTAGACTGTCAGTCTGAACTGAATTATTATGCTGAGTGTCTGTGTCTGCTCAGGCCTTAAGTAGTTTCTTGTGTAATTTCAGTCCAGTTTCACAATACCAGCTGCTCTGACGTCTGTCACATTATATATAATGTAAGATTTCGATGTCTGCATAGTTATATACAATAGACTGTTAGTGGCATTCAAAAAACTGCTGTCAAAACAACTTTTATTTAGTCCACCAGAAATGGAGGCAAAGCCAATGGCTGAAGTTATCAAGTTTTACATTTTTTTTTTAGCAAAATCCTGATGCATTCAGATCCCAAAAACTTTATAACAGTTGAATGTCTGCAGTGATCAAAAGTAACCCTCCCAGACTTTGTATATGAGTAAATTCAGAGACTGTTTCCGTATAAAGACATTTTCCTTCAACCTCATAGATTAAAATCTTTATTTGTGGGCATATAGTCCTGGTGAATTGGACTCTGCCATTTAGCCCTGGGCGACCAGCACAGGTGTGTTTTCCAGCCCCACTACTGGCAACCTGTCAAACTCAGCAGCTGGGACTGGATGGGGCTGGGCGGTGCACTGAACGGTACTTTTATTTAGGGCAATATGCGCCCAAGAATGACTTCCGGGGTATGTATCCATGGGCAAATACTACCCTAAATGTGAGTACAAGTGGGAGCATTGCCCAGACCCGTCCATCCACAGCAACTGTCAGCCTCTCATAGAGTTTGATAGGCTGCTGGCACTGCAGCTGGACAGCACACCTGTGTCCTCTGCATGTGGCTAAATGCTGGACCCCCATGCACCGAGGCTAAATGCCCAGTATGCAGCAGGCCTATGGGGGATCTGTTTTATCTGCCAAAAGATTTTTATTTTTGTTCACTCAGTCTTGAGATTTACACAGCCCTAGCAAACAGCATAGCAAGGCTGGGGACCAGACTGCAGTTGCAGCAAAAGAGCTCAGTCATCTCCCAACCTACAATACAACCCATGACTGGACTGTAAAGAAGCAGAAGCAGACTAATGAGCTCGTACCTCTGCTCTTTCCTGATGCCAGCTTATTTTTTGTCAGTCCATTGCATGATACACTTGACTGGCCCTATGTTTTCTCTTCTTCTTCCAGTCTGAAGGCTTTTGTGCAGAGTATTACAAAGGATTTGATACCAAGTCAAATTCAGGTACTTGCATTGTATTTACATGCAATGGCAGCCCGTCCATTAGGGGCGCACCACTTCCCTTTCCATGCGTTCAGCCCCCTAATTTACAAGGGGGGCCGGACGCATGGATTCCAATGAGGCTCTAATAGGCTTCAAAAAAGGGTGGGTTCGGGGCACAGTGCACTGCCCACCCAGTTGTGCGACAATAGCAAATGACCCGCCGACCCAAGGGTGGGTGCGGGTTACGCCGACCTGGGGATGCATTGTTTGATCCCCCCCCAAATATACCACAAGTCTCCACTGTTTACATGCATGGCCCTCTCTGTCATTGCACATCATAGCCCTCTCCTCTTCTAGGTGTGTCTTACTGGCTGTGCTGGCCAAGCTTCTCTGCCCCTCCCCTTACCTCCCTATATAACCTTTTATGTAGAAGCCAGGGGAGGAGAGAAGGGGAATACTCTAGAGCAACATTTCTTAAAGTGGTTGTAAACCCCGCTTTGTTATTTTTACCAACAGGTAAGCCTATAACAAGCAAGGTGCGAATGAGAGTGGCAGAAATCTGTTGATCCATTCACTGAATTAGGCCAAAAGCAGACCACACTGTTCTATTCCAGCAATACAGTGAATGGAGATAATGCCCAGTGCTCATAATATATAATCTCATTAAGGTATGTTATGTTATGTCCGTTATGTTATGTCCGCCAACAGCAACACTGTAATAAATATGCTGTTGAGTCCTGTTGGGAGGTATCTGGTTACTATACTTAGTATATTACTGGTATATTACAGGCCAGCACATACAAACGCATCTCCCCTGCCTGACTATGACTTGCTCTGCTTGGTCTTCCTATGTTTAGGATTTTTTGGTGTAGATGTGGGCAGGATGTTACTCCCTGCAGGTATACCTTTGTTATTATTGAGGGTTATACAGTACATATATGTCTACCCATTATAAATGGTTTGAGCTTATGCTTATTGATTTTTCTGTGTTGAAGGAATTGGTAAATATATACATAAATATCTTGAGCACTAGAAAGACTAAACAATTTGAGGTGCTTTGGTCCCTGTGTCCGCCCCCGAGACATCCATGTAATGCAAGTGACCTTCTGCCATACTATATGTGAGTGATTCAGTATAGATGTTTTGTATATAAAAAATGTTATGCTAAGAAAAGGAGGTGATATATGTGATAAAGGGATTACATTTTTTGTATATTCAGCAGCATTTGATACTTTGTGATCTGGTCCTGAGGAAGTTACACAATTTGACGAAATGCGTTGACTATCGCATGAATATGCATACACCTCTACATTTTTGAACTGTGAAGTATATATGTTAAATAACATAATAATGATGTGTATAGAAGTATCTAGAACGATCTATGTATCAATGTGATTTTAATGAAGAACTAACGCAGTATGCACGATTTTTATTACATTGTACAATAAAGTTTTGATATTTTTTTAAACAATGACTCCGTCTCATGTGGGTGCCAGTAAGGTCCAATTAAAAGCAGGTATATTTCCTGCAAAACATTTCCAATACTAGACACTTAGGATGTGGCATGGGTTTGCTGCATTCTAGCAACTCACCAGGACAAAAGAATGCCAGCAATATGGGAGTTTTTCTTCCAGGCTTTGGGGATGCTGCAAATGGCCTACAGGTATGGCAATTACATAAAGCAATATATTTTTTACTGCACAGTGCATTTTAACCTATTGGGGCCTCTTAACTGCTTATGCCGCGTACACACGATCGGAATTCTCGTCGGAAAAAACTCTGACGGTTTTTCTGACGGAATTCCGCTCAAGCTGTGTTGCCTACACACGATCACACCAAATTCCGACGGTCAATAACACACCGGCATAAAACACGTTCAACAGCACAATAAAAGGGAAAGTTTAATGCTTCCGAGCATGCGTCGAATTGTTTCCGAGCATGCGTCGAATTGTTTCCGAGCATGCGTCGGAATTTTGCGTGTCGGAAAAAATCTGAAAATCCGATAGAAAGGTTTTCCGTCGGAAAAATTGAGAACAGGTTCTCAATCCAAAGTCCGACGGAAATTCTGACAGGAAAAGACCGTTGGGCATACACACGGTCGGAAAATCCGATGAAAAGCTCCCATCGGACTGTTTTCATCGGAAATTCCGACCGTGTGTACGCCGCAGTAGTCTACTTTATTTAAAGATGAACATCCCTCAAGCGCATAAGCAGGATTTAGGTTGGAATAGGCCAAGATATTATGTGAATCATTAGCTTTTCTGATGGACAGTACATTGACAATTTTAATTTTAACATGGCAATGCATGTTTTGTATGGTCTATTTTTTTGTAAAATGGAGCAGAAATTAAACGGATTTAAAGATTTGCGGCAGTAGGTGTGTTAAAGTGATCCAAAGTTGACCCATGCTCTTTGGAGACAGATGGATGCACTTGTCAGTGACAGTACCCATAGCTACACTAAAGACTCTCCTACTTGACCTGCAGCAGGGCAGGCCACTACCTCAGGCGCAATGGTCCACTCTAGACAACCAGTAGTTTTGCCTCCTTGAGATGTCAGTGTCTGGAACATAATTACTGAAATTCAGGTTCATGCAGTGGCGTACTAAGTGGGGGGCGGGCCGCCCCGTGTGCCACACACTGGGAAGGTGTCAGGCCAGCACCCTCCCCCTCCACGACTGAAGAGGCGACAGCGCCGCAGGTTAGGCAGCGGCACCGCTCGGTGACAGACCACACAGGGAGAGCCCGAGGCAGTGGCTTTGCAGTGCACAGACCCCCCCCCTTCAGACACCTGTCGGCAAGTGACCCGGGACCCGGTGCAACTATTCCCTTCTCTCTGTGGTCGCGGTTCTGATCAGTCTCGGCAGCGGCTGTCACGGCAGAGCAGAGTGAAGCTGCCTCCCCTCCTCCTGCATGCACAGCACTGTGTAGACATAAAGGAGGAAGGGGAGGCGGCTTCACTCTGCTCGGCTGTGACAGCCGCGGGGCTGCCTAGACTGATCAGAGCCGTGACCATGGAGAGAATGTGATCGTTGCGCTGGGTCCGGGTCACTGTGAAGACAGGTGTCACTCGGGTGCGGCTCGCACCTCCCCCCTGCAATGCTCCCCGTGTGTGTTTTCTGGAGGTACATTATGGGTCTGAAGGGGGGGTCTGTACTGTAGGGGGGTCTTTACGGTGGGGGTCTTTACTGTAGGGGGGGTCTGCACTGTAGGGGGGTTTGCACTGTAGGGGGGTCTGCACTGTGGGGGGGTCTGTGCACTGTAGGGGGGTCTGTGCACTGTAGGGGGGTCTGCACTGTAGGGGGAGGGGTCTCTACTGTAGGGGAGGATTCTGTACTGTAGGGGGGTCTGCACTGTAGGGGGGTCTGCACTGTAGAGGGTCTGTACTGTAGGGGGGTCTGTACTGTAGGGGGGTCTGCATTGTAGGGGGGAGGGGTCTGTACTGTAGGGGGGGTCTGTACTGTAGGGGGGTCTGCACTGTAGGGGAGGATTTTGTACTGTAGGGGTGTCTGTACTTTAGGGGAGGATTCTGTACTGTAGGGGGGTCTGTACTGTAGGGGAGGATTCTGTACTGTAGGGGGGGTTTGCACTGTAGGGGGAGGGGTCTGTACTATAGGGGGGTCTGCACTATAGGGGAGGATTCTACTGTAGAGAAGGATTCTGTGCTGTAGGGGGGTCTGTACTGTAGGGGAGTTTGCACTGTAGGGGGGAGGGGTCTGTACTATAGGGGGGTCTGCACTATAGGGGAGGATTCTACTGTAGAGAAGGATTCTGTGCTGTAGGGGGGTCTGTACTGTAGGGGGGTCTGTACTGTGGGGGGACTGCACTGTAGGGGGGTCTGTACTGTAGGGAGGGGGTCTGCACTGTAGGGGGGGTCTGTACTGTAGGGGGGGTCTGTGTAACATGCAGGGGGTCCAGAGCTGTGGGGGGCTGTGTAATGTAAAGGGGTGCAGAGGTGCAGGGTGATGTGTAATGTAAAGGGGTCCAGAGGTACAAGGGCTGTGTAATGTAAAGGGGTCCAGAGGTTCAGGGTGCTGTCTAATGTAACGGGGTCCAGAGGTGCAGGGTGCTGTGTAACGTAAAGGGGTCCAGAGGTACAAGGGCTGTGTAATGTAAAGGGGTACAAAGGTTCAGGGTGCTGTGTTATGTAAAGGGGTCCAGAGGTTCAGGGTGCTGTGTTATGTAAAGTGGTCCAGAGGTACAAGGGTTGTGTAATGTAAAGGGGTCCAGAGGTGCAGGGTGCTGTGTAATGTAAAGAGGTCCTTAGGTGCAAAGTCCTGTGTAATGTAAAGGGGTCCAGAGGTGCAGGGTGCTGCGTAATGTAAAGGGGTCCAGAGGTGCAGGGTGCTGTGTAATGTAAAGGGGTCCAGAGGGGCAGTTGTGGAGAGGGGGTACACAGTAGTGACAAAGATATTGAAGGATGCAGAGGGAACAGTGGGGTGTTTTTACATTTTAAGGTGGGGTGGGGGGTGCCATATATAGGATCCGCCCCGGGTGCCAAATGCTCTAGGTATGCCCCTGGGTTCATGTACTCGCCGTGATTGCTGCCTATGGCACAAACTAAAAATAAATAAAGATAAAAACCAAATAATAAATAATAATAATAAAAAGAAGAAGAAAACAGAAAAGAAAGGCATTCAAGAGGGTGACTGTCAAACAGATAGCATTCAAACTTGCTGTTGATACAGATAGTAGTCCTAAAAAGGAAGTTTGCTGTAAAACTAAAGGCAAAACATTTTTTAAAGTGTTACTAAACCCACAGCAGTAAAATCAGATATACTCACTGTGGAACCTAAGAGGTTAAGCCTGCTCATTGTGTAAAAAGGCTGTCTTCTCTGATCCTCCCCTTCCTCCACAGTCCCCAATACATCTCCTGATAGTACAGAACCTTGGGGGACTCTGCACATGCTCAGTTTGGTGTTTATTGCTAGAGAGTTTTTTTTTGCGAGGCTGCATGTGATCAGCATTAGGGCCAATCAGCACTGTCCAGACAAAGGGTCAGGAGTCATGCAGCTTCATAGGATAGTCAGAGGGGAATGAAAGCCCCCTTCTACAAGCTTTAACCAGTGTTCAGCTGGACACTGATAGAAGCCACTGTCAGGGCTGGGCCCAGCCCTTCCTTCTCTGAGCTGGCCGCTCAGCTGTCGGCTAATTGCCAGCTCCTATCTCTCCACAATGACTCAGCTGTTGATGATCCTGCTTGTCGGTCCTGCCTACTTAAGCCGTCCAGTCCAGACGATCTCTGCCTTCGCCTTGGTCACATCTCTAGAAACGCTTTCCTGTGTTCCTGTTAACCACTTCAGCCCGGAAGATTTGGCTGCTGAATGACCGGGCCATTTTTTGCGATTCGGCACTGCGTCTTTTTAGCTGACAATTGCTCGGTCATGCGACGCTGCACCCAAACAAAATTGACGTCCTTTTTTTCCCACAAATAGAGCTTTCTTTTGGTGGTATTTGATTGCCTCTGCGGTTTTAATTTTTTGCGCTATAAACAAAAAAGTGCGACAATTTTGAAAAAAAAAAACCCAAAAAAACCCAAAACACAATATAAATATCCCCATTTTTTATTTATTTTTTTTTAAAGCGAATTTTTTCTCAGTTTAGGCTGATATGTATTCTTCTACATATTTTTAGTAAAAAAAAAAAAAACGCAATAAGCGTATCGGGACTGCGACATTATGGCGGACACATCGGACACTTTTGACATTTTTTTGGGACCATTGGCAATTATACAGCGATCAGTGCTATAAAGATGCACTGCTTACTGTTAAAATGTCACTGGCAGGGAAGGGGTTAACACTAGGGGGCGATCTAGGGGTTAACTGTATTCCCTAGGTGTGATTCTAACTGTAGGGGGAGGGGACTGACTAGAGGGGATGGCAGAGCGTGGTTCCTAGCTATTAGGAACTCACGATCTGTCACTCCTCACAGAACAGAACAGGGATGTGTGTGTTTACACACACACACATCCCAGTTCTGCCTCTCGTACCTACGATCCCTCGTGGCCGGCAGTCATGGCGACTGTTGGCCACGAGCATCGGCACCCCTGCAGTGCAGCGGGTGTGTGCGCACGCCTGCTATCCCAATCCCGCAAGCCGACATATAGCTATGTCAATTTGCGGGATCGTGCCCACCTGCCGCAGTATAATGATGCCAGCTGGTCGGCAAGCAGTTAAAGACTTGCATGGCTGACATTCCTTCTGGCTCCCTGACGTTTTGGCTTGTCTGACTATTCGTTCCGGTTGATGAACTCTGGCTATGTTTTGGCTACGTTTACTCGGTTTACCTTTTTTTTATTATTATTAAACAAGTGTAATTTAACTGTACTTCTGCCTCAGTCTGATTCATTGTTTCTGACAGTCACAAGACTGCTATATACTGCTGATGAGAAAAGGCAGTTTATATTTACTAAAATAATTGCATTTTCTTGTCTTGTGTACTGTGGGAGACCAGATATAATGAATGCAGGGTCCTGGGTTTAGTGACACTTTAACCACTTGACCACTGGGCACTTAAACACCCTTAACAACCAGACCAATTTTCAGCTTTCAGTGCTCTCACATTTTGAATGACAATTACTCAGTCATACAACATTGTGCCCATATGAAATTTTTGTCCTTTTTTTTTTCCACACAAATAGAGCTTTCTTTTGGTGGTATTTAATCACCATTGTTTTTTTTTTTTTTTTTTTTTGCGTTATAAAAGAAAAATTACTGAAAATTCTGTAAAAAAAATGAACTTTTCTTAATTTCTGTTATAAAATTTTGTAAATTTGTAATTTTTTTGATAAATTTTGGCCAAAATTTATACTGCTACATATCTTTAGTAAAAATAAGTACAAATTGGGGTATATTATTTGGTCTTTGTGAAAGTTATAGAGTCCACAAGCTATGGTGCCAATATCTGAAAATTGATTACACCTGAAGTACTGACAGCCTATTTAAGTTCTTGAGACCCTAACATGTCAGAAAAGTACAACTACCCCCCAAATGACCCATTTTTTGGAAAGAAGACATTACAAGGTATTTAGAAAGATGCATGGTGAGTTTTTTGAAGTTGTAATTTTTTTCCCACAATTCTTTGCAAAATCAAGATTTTTTTTTTTCTTCAAAATTTGTTTGGCGAGAGTTGTCCCAGAATAATCAATATATATATATATATATATATATATATATATATATATATATGGTACCATAATCCCAAAATTATTTAGAATGTGAAAAAGCTTGGAGATATGGGACTATCAAAGGTACATAGATATTGAAGAAGTCTGTATTTGTATTATAAAAAGGTATATTTATTTAGAAAAGACATAGTAAAAACCAACATTAAATTATAAATAATTTTGTGCAGAACATAATATACATTTATAGTTCAAGGTCTATGCATACAACCTCTACTGAACAAAATAAAGATATACGGTCTGTGTAATGGAAACGAAGTCCAGAACCTAACAGATTAGATTAAAAGTATGTAATGAGTATGAGGGATCTAATTGAGTATAGTATTTCATTGGTCTATAGTAAATATTCTAGTATTATCTCAGAGATGAGTTCCTTGCGCCTCCTGAGCTCCCAAACACACTCAGCCTGACATTCGTCTGGCTGGTTTTAATATCCCCCCCCCCGTGGCGCCAAACTGCGGCGTGTGACGCCCGCGAAAACCGGACTGACATACCGGAACCGGAAGTAGCAAAGACTTCCGGTACACCAACACAGAAGGTGCAGAGAATGCTTTCCCTGCTGACACTTCAAGGTGCCAAAAGATGTAACAAAATAATGGATGGAATTGTTAATGTAGTGTTGATATTTGTACCTTGTAAAGAATTTTTTTTTCTTTTTTTTTTTTCACTAAATTGTTATATTAGCAGGTTATTTCTCACACACAGCATATGCATACCACAAATTACACCCCAAAACACATTCTGCTATTACTCCCGAGTATGGTGATACCACATGTGTGAGACTTTTACACAGCGTGGCCACATACAGAGGCCCAAAATGCAGGGAGCACCTTCAGGCGTTCTGGAGCACCCAGACCAATTCTGACATTTCTCTCCTACATGTAAAAATCATAATTTATTCACTAGAAAATAACATAGAACCCAAAACATTATATATGTTTTTTAAGCAAAGACCCTAGAGAATACAATGGCGGTTGTTGCAACTTTTTATCTCGCGCGGTACTTGCGCAGCAATTTTTTGAACGCGTTTTTTTTGGAAAAAAAAAAAACTTTTGCTTTACAAAAAACAAAACAGTAAAGTTAGCCCAATGTTTTTGCATAATGTGAAAGATGAAGCTACGCCTAGTAAATAGATACCTAACATGTCACCCTTCAAAATTGCACATGCTTGTGGAATGGTACCAAACTTCGCTACTTAAAAATCCCCATAGGCGACGCTTTAACATTTTTTACTGGTTACACGTTTTGAGTTACAGAGGAGGTCTAGGGCCAAAATTATTGTTTGCGCTCTACCGATTGCAGCAATACCTCACGTGTGGTTTGAACACCGTTTTCATATGTGGGCGGGACTTACGCATGCGTTCGCTTCTGCATACGAGCACACGGGGACAGGGGCACTTTAAAAAAAAAATTATTATTGGTCATTTTACTTTATTTTGACACTTTTTTCCCAAAAATAATTTTTTTGATCACTTTTATTCCTAATACAAGGAATGTAAACATCCCTTGTAATAGGAATATGGCATGACAGGTCCTCTTTACAGTGAGATATGGGGTCAATAAGACCCCACTTCTCACCTCTAGGCTGGAAAGCCTGAAATAATAATAAAAAAACGATCCTGGCTTCGATCATAGCAGTGAGTCGGTAGAAGCACCGGCTGCGGCGGGAGGGGGCCCGTCCCCTCTCACCTCCCGTAAGAACTATCAAGCAGTGGAACAGCCGTTATGATCATTCTTATGGTGTAGAGAAAGCTGATATCTGAATAATGCCTGTAGCTGCAGGCATCATTCAGATATCCCCGCACAAAGTTAAGGGCGTTATATGATGGCTGGCAGGCGGGAAGTGGTTAAAACGCATTTTTTTTTTCTAACACAAAGTTGTCCATTTATACAATATTTCTAACACATAGCATGTACATACCAAAAATGACACCCCAAAATAGATTCTCCTACTCCTCCTGAGTACAGCGATACCACATGTGTGAGACTTCCACAGACTGGCCACATACAGAGGCCGAGTATGGCTGAGCAGAAGAAAAGAAAAGGGGGATCCCCTATGTGGTGGACTTTTAAGGCACAGTATTTTTTACCCCAAAAAGAAAATTTTAGATAGTATATTTTGAAAATTTATAGATCATTTATTACAAAAAATAATATTGAGAATAAAAGGTATGAAGTGTTTGAACATCATTCAAAATACACACAGAATATAGATATACATCATAGTCAAAAGGTTTCTCACACCTGACGCGTTTCAGAGATTTAGAGTTTTCTCCTTCTTCAGGGGTGAGAGTATGATAGAAACCCTAATGTATACAATGGTAATAGACAATGGTATTGTCTCGTCTACCAGTTAGATCCAAACTCTGAGTGTGAGGTGAATGATACCTTGCGGTAAAGGGTTAACCGCATAAAGATAGTAATATGGGTTCTGCTGTCCTCTTCTTCTGACGTGCTGCTCTGCCTAGGAGGGTGTGTGTTTCCTTCTTCCTTCCCTGGCTCCTGGTATCTTTAGCCTTATCTCTCTCGGCAATCGCCGGAGTGGTAGGTGAAAAATAAAGGGGGAGCCGTATAGTGTAGTACGTTTAAATAATAGCTTAGTAAGCAGTTTATTCAAGCATTAAAATCGAAACTCACAGTAAAAAACTCACAAAATAAAAATAAAGGTTTTGCTTATCTCCAAACGAGCACCGAACTCGTTATCTTTCAGGTATGAATGCCTCTCCGTGTCCCTACGCGTGGCGTCATGTGACTTCATCAGGGGATGCTAGAGGGGCATTTGTGTGTTGTTTAAATAGTCTGTCTAATTGGCAGCCATTTTCCTGTGGTTCCAATGTAAATTCCCATTAGCGGCCATTTTCCCGACTATCGCGGGCGCGGCCATTTTGTTGGTTTCCGGCTGGATAACAGTATAGTGAATGTGTCGCCGCCTCGGGCGCGGCCATTTTGTTGGTAGTCTATGTTGTTAGATTGCCGGCCAGCGTAGAGAACGATAATCGGCTGGGAATGCTACATGTATGGGGACACAGACCTGGAGTGTTGGAGATAGAAAGGCCAAGATGTGGCATATTGTTGTGTGGGTGTCCTAGGCCATGTACGGAGGGACATGGTAGGCTTACATGCCTGTAATGGTACATATGTAAATAAAATGCAGCGATAACATAATAAAATTAAAAATCGTATTGAATGACCACATCTTGGTAATAGTAAACTGATAAGACAATAAAATTCCTATACTCCTGACTAAAGAAATAGGACCTAATAATAGATCCAATAAAACATATTAAAATATATATTAAAATATAAAATTATTAAAATATATATTTAGTGGACACAATATATTCAAAAAAATATATATAATACATAATACATATATAAAATATATAAAGAATATATATCTGAGATCCATAAAACTGTAAACAGTGGATGATAGTGGGAATATAGATCAGATATAAATGTCTGTGGGACTGCCAGCAGGGAGTGTATGGAATATCTGGATAAAATGCGAGGTGGAATATACACTAATAAAATCGTAAAAGATAAAAATTGAATAATAGGTGTGTTTAAAAGTCACTTAAAAAGCAGTTGAGATCAAATTCTATGTTCATCCCTCTAGGTGAGAACGTGTCTAATGTGAATATCCATCTGGATTCGATTTGGCTGAGGGTTCTGACTTTATGCCCTCCTCGCCAGTGTTTGACATACGGTTCAATACCCCAAAATTTCAGATCGTTCGGGTCTTTGTTATGATGCAATAAAAAATGTTTTGACACACTATGTTTGTCATAGCCTTTTAGTATGTTTTGGACGTGTTCTTTAATACGTATTCTTAGTAGGCGTTTGGTGCGGCCTACATACTGTAGACCGCAACCACATTCTAAGGCGTATACTGCGCCTTCTGTATTGCAACATATAAAGTCTTTCACTTTGTATTTATCTCCTGTGCTGGTAGAAGTGAATTCAAATTTCTTCTCATTTGGGCGCTTGGTTCTGGTACATGCATAGCATCTCTTGCAAGGATAAAAACCTTTCCCAGTGAAAAAGGAAAATGGTTTCTTTGGTGGGTCCAGAATGCTTTTTACAACCTTATCTCTAATTGTGGGTGCTCTCTTATAAATGAATTTAGGATAATTCGGTAAATTGGTCTGAAGTTGTTTGTCTGCTAATAGGATATGCCAATGCTTCTTCACAATGTTTTCAATCTTTCTGTGTTGTATATTGTAGTTCAAAATTATGGGAGCTTTCATTGGTATAATTGCCTTTTTGTCATTATCTTGGATTAGTCTAGTCCTATCCATCACTCTGACTTCTTCTATTTTCTTTTTGATCATCATACCATCATATCCTTTGTTTGTGAACCTAGATCCCATGGTTTCTGCTTGTTCTAAGAAGTTTTCAATTTTCATGCAATTACGTCGGAGTCGCATGAACTGTCCCTTTGGCACGTTAAACAGCCAATTTTTGTGGTGGCAACTTTCGATGGGGAGGTAGCTGTTTCTATCTATGTTTTTAAAATGTGTCTGTGACCTCACTATGGGACCTTCTTGAATGATCTCTAAATCCAGGAATGTCACTGTCTTATTGCTGATCTCCCAGGATAATTTAATATTTCTATCATTAAGGTTAAGTTTTTCAAGGAAATTATTCAAATGTGTGGAGTCCCCTTTCCATAGGATAAAAACATCATCTATATATCTCCTGTACATCACTAGTTCATCTGGTTTTTCGTTAAAAACATAGTTCTCCTCCCATTGGGCCATAAAAATTCCTGCTACACTTGGGGCAAATTTTGCTCCCATCGCAACTCCAGTGCTTTGATGGTAGAATTTATTGTTGTACCAGAAATAGTTATTCTTCAGGCAAAAATCCAAGCATTTTATAATGAACTTCCTTTGCATACATGGCAATTTGGTATATGTCCTTAGTCCCCACTTCGTTGCTTCACATGCTTGATAGTATAGTATTATAGTGTAGAGGGATGAAACATCAGCTGTTGCTAAGATCCAAGGTCCGCCGTCTTTAGGGATGTCTTCTAGAATTTGTAGCATCTGTTTCGTATCCCTCAAATATGCTTTTGTTTGCTGAACTATTGGTTGTAGAAAGAAATCTATGTACTGGCCCACTCTTGCTGTTAGAGAATCGATCCCATTAACTATTGGTCTGAAGGGTGGATTGTTTTTATCTTTATGTACTTTTGGTAGTGCGTAAATAATTGGGATGCGACAGGAATCTGGTATTAAAAATCTTGCTTCTTTCTTGTTGAGTATATCTTTCTTTATTCCCAGGTGTACAATTTGTTCAAGCGCGTTTCTGCATCTAAAAATAGGGTTTCCAAGTAATACATTATATGTGTTTTCATCTTCGAGCAAATTCTTCATACCCTCATGGTATTGGTCCTTTGAGAGGACAACAATCGCTCCTCCTTTGTCCGCCGGGCGTATGACCAGATCCTTTCTTTTTATAAGTTTATTGATTCCACTTTTAATAAAACTTGGTTCTTTTTTTTTTTTTTTTTTTTTTTGAGGTCTTTGATCTCTTCTAAAACCACTTTTTTAAAAACTTCAATATATTTATTTAACTTCTTAGAACAAGCAGAAACCATGGGATCTAGGTTCACAAACAAAGGATATGATGGTATGATGATCAAAAAGAAAATAGAAGAAGTCAGAGTGATGGATAGGACTAGACTAATCCAAGATAATGACAAAAAGGCAATTATACCAATGAAAGCTCACAATATACAACACAGAAAGATTGAAAACATTGTGAAGAAGCATTGGCATATCCTATTAGCAGACAAACAACTTCAGACCAATTTACCGAATTATCCTAAATTCATTTATAAGAGAGCACCCACAATTAGAGATAAGGTTGTAAAAAGCATTCTGGACCCACCAAAGAAACCATTTTCCTTTTTCACTGGGAAAGGTTTTTATCCTTGCAAGAGATGCTATGCATGTACCAGAACCAAGCGCCCAAATGAGAAGAAATTTGAATTCACTTCTACCAGCACAGGAGATAAATACAAAGTGAAAGACTTTATATGTTGCAATACAGAAGGCGCAGTATACACCTTAAGCCCCATACACACGGTCGGACAATCCGCGGACCAGGTCGGTCGGATCCTGTCCGTCATACTTTGTCTGATGTTGGTTTTGCGTACACACGGTCGGACAAAGTTGTCGGAAAATCCGATCATTCTGAACGTGGTGACGTTTGTTGCCTACGACGGGACTATGTAGAGGCTAGTAGCCAATAGCTTTGGTCTTGTAATGTGATCTGAGCATGCGTAGCACTTTGTCCGGTCGGACAACCGTACACACGATCGGATTTGGTGTGATCGGACCGGGTTGTCGGCAAATCTATCCAGCAGGAGATAAGACTTTGTCCGTCGGACAATCCGACGTACACTGTCCGATGGTGCATACACACGGTCTGATTTTTCAACAACATTGTCCGATCGGACAGAATCCATGAAAAAGTCCGACCGTGTGTATGGGGCTTTAGAATGTGGTTGCGGTCTACAGTATGTAGGCCGCACCAAACGCCTACTAAGAATACGTATTAAAGAACACGTCCAAAACATACTAAAAGGCTATGACAAACATAGTGTGTCAAAACATTTTTTATTGCATCATAACAAAGACCCGACCGATCTGAAATTTTGGGGTATTGAACCGTATGTCAAACACTGGCGAGGAGGGCATAAAGTCAGAACCCTCAGCCAAATCGAATCCAGATGGATATTCACATTAGACACGTTCTCACCTAGAGGGATGAACATAGAATTTGATCTCAACTGCTTTTTAAGTGACTTTTAAACACACCTATTATTCAATTTTTATCTTTTACGATTTTATTAGTGTATATTCCACCTCGCATTTTATCCAGATATTCCATACACTCCCTGCTGGCAGTCCCACAGACATTTATATCTGATCTATATTCCCACTATCATCCACTGTTTACAGTTTTATGGATCTCAGATATATATTCTTTATATATTTTATATATGTATTATGTATTATATATATTTTTTTATATATTTTAAATATATTGGGTCCACTAAATATATATTTTAATAATTTTATATTTTAATATATATTTTAATATGTTTTATTGGATCTATTATTAGGTCCTATTTCTTTAGTCAGGAGTATAGGAATTTTATTGTCTTATCAGTTTACTATTACCAAGAAGTGGTCATTCAATATGATTTTTAATTTTATTATGTTATCGCTGCATTTTATTTACATATGTACCATTACAGGCATGTAAGCCTACCATGTCCCTCCGTACATGGCCTAGGACACCCACACAACAATATGCCACATCTTGGCCTTTCTATCTCCAACACTCCAGGTCTGTGTCCCCATACATGTAGCATTCCCAGCCGATTATTGTTCTCTACGCTGGCCGGCAATCTAACAACATAGACTACCAACAAAATGGCCGCGCCCGAGGCGGCGACACATTCACTATACTGTTATCCAGCCGGAAACCAACAAAATGGCCGCGCCCGCGATAGTCGGGAAAATGGCCGCTAATGGGAATTTACATTGGAACCACAGGAAAATGGCTGCCAATTAGACAGACTATTTAAACAACACACAAATGCCCCTCTAGCATCCCCTGATGAAGTCACATGACGCCACGCGTAGGGACACGGAGAGGCATTCATACCTGAAAGATAACGAGTTCGGTGCTCGTTTGGAGATAAGCAAAACCTTTATTTTTATTTTGTGAGTTTTTTACTGTGAGTTTCGATTTTAATGCTTGAATAAACTGCTTACTAAGCTATTATTTAAACGTACTACACTATACGGCTCCCCCTTTATTTTTCACCTACCACTCCGGCGATTGCCGAGAGAGATAAGGCTAAAGATACCAGGAGCCAGGGAAGGAAGAAGGAAACACACACCCTCCTAGGCAGAGCAGCACGTCAGAAGAAGAGGACAGCAGAACCCATATTACTATCTTTATGCGGTTAACCCTTTACCGCAAGGTATCATTCACCTCACACTCAGAGTTTGGATCTAACTGGTAGACGAGACAATACCATTGTCTATTACCATTGTATACATTAGGGGTTCACGCCTGTGCCCCAATACATTCCCCTGGGGAACAGCGCAGCATCACCCCCACTTTTCTATACATTGTTCAGTAGGTACGGTCTGACCTACATTCGGTGCTTGCAGCAGTCCCCCTCAGTCAACCCTTCCCTCCCATCCCCCACCCTTCCCTCTCCACGGTAGCGCAGGAATACTCTATCACATTATAGAAACCCTATTATAGAAAAGTAACAATAGAGCAATATGTCAAAATACACGTTGTAATACACGAAAGTATAAATTGACAAACCATGTAAAGAAGAAAGACTTACAGCAGTCCGAACACTATGTGCAAAGACACTTCAATGGCTTAAAAACAAAGCTTTGAAGGAGGGGCTCCTTCACCTTAAGGGTCCCCAGAGAGCATGTCTGAGTGGATAGATTGTGCCCATAAGCTGATGGAGGAACCACCGATCGTCCAGATGACCACACCTCCTCCTCCCCTAAAAGGGAGGCTTGTACATGTATCGTGATGAATGGGAGACGCCAAAAAGGGCACACTGGGGTCGGACACAATAAAGGGAGCCCTAGTAAAATAAAACATATGTATACATACATATATTGCCCATAGAGTCTAGGTCTTGACCTCACCAGTCAGATTAGCTCTTCTATGTCAACCATGCTGTGGTCTTGGCTTGTTGTGCAGTGTTGTGCTTCAGTAAACATGCAACAAAATTGCATAGGCGTGAATGGAGCCTTAATGTTATCAGTAACAATGAAAATCCCAAATTTTGGGTTGCATCCAGAACAGTAATAGAGGGGAATTCTTTTAATAGAGACATGACTTCTGGTGACCCCTGTGATAACCAAGGATTCCCTAATTTTGGAGTGATTTCTTCTTAATTCTTGCTGTTGCTATTGGACAGGAAGTGAAGGGAAATCTTCCCAATGGAACACAATCAGGAAGCGTGGGTCTGAGACCCAATTGGCCAAAAGGAGAAGCGTTCTGATTGGCCCCTGAGGAGGAGGGAAGAGACGGAAGCCGCCGAGCAGGGAAAGGAGAAGCTGCTTGTGATGCCTGAGGAGAAGAGTCGGGGAAGCCGCCCCTGATTACCCGCCATGGATGGGGTAAGTACACCAACCAACCGACTCGACCCTATGGGGGGGGGGCGGTCTGTGGCATGTGCACTGATTGTCGCCCCACCCAAAAAAAACTACCACCAGCCGCCACTGCTCAGCCGCTGACTTATTAGAATCAAAGACAGTTCAACTTGCTTACAAGCAGCCTGATCTTTTTCCTTGAGAAGGCGGTCACAGCTTGGGAGGGGGGTCTTCTAGGCCTTGATGTCATATGTCTGCAGGGTGTTGAGGCCTCAGTTGGGCTGACTGAAGGCCTATGCTATTCAAAGTTGCTGAAGCTGACTGAGGGACTGTCGTCTGAGGATCTGGTCTAGTATCACAGAGTTAAAGTGTTGTGAGGATATTGGAAGAAGGCAACCAATTTTCCAAAAACATTTGTGAGTACAGACTGGTGAGAGAGATCCTAGAGACTGAGTGCAGATGCCATCCCTCTTATATAAGAGTCAGCAAGTGTAAAGGGGACATTGTGTCCTGAATGTTGCTACTACAAGGCCCAGGTCACTCTCTTCTTCCACAGGGGCTTGGCTCATAGTTCTACAAGAAAAAGTACAGTGTCCTCAAAGCATTGCTAAGGGTTACTAGTATCTACCATTACCCCAAGTTCATAATAAAGCATCAGAGAAAGCATACTCCTAGACTGGTTAATGAGTCTAAAGCGTGATTGGAACTGTGTGCTTTGCTGCAAGGAAGCTACTGAGAATAGAATAAGGGGAAACTACTTAGGGGCTCCTATGGAGGTAGCGCTACAACTGCAACTCACAAAACTTAAAGAGGTGTATCCATTAAAAAAAATAAAAATAAAAGTCAGCAGCTACAAATACTGCAGCTGCTGACTTTTAATAATCGGACACTTACCTGTTCCAGGGTCCAGCGATGCAGGTGGTCGAAGCTCCGCTCGCCCCCCGAACCGCTCGGCGGCACCAGCATTGCAACTGTGGGCACCCGGCTGTGGCTTCACACCCGGGCACCCACTGCGCATGCGCGAGCACCGCCGCGCGCCGTGATTGGCCGCACAGTCATCTGAGACAGGTGACAGGTCCCAGATGACTGGGGAGCCCTTCCTGCTCCGAGGGGAAGTGATGTCACCACCAGCCCAGGCACCGAAGGAGGCAGACTACGAGGGACCCCTAGCAACAGGTATTTAGAGGTATGTAAAAAAAAAATGTTTCCAATTATTTTTTATTTATTTTTTTTTAGGAATTTTAAGCAATTTTCTTTTTTTAGGGGGAAACACCACTTTAAGCATGTGTAACAGTATGCATTGTTACTGAGAATGCAGACCTCTATTTATCCACAAGATGGCAGCATTCAACACCTTCACCTTGCCATAGCCCTAATACAAGTACTCAGAGCATTCTGGGAGTTATAGGCTGAAAGCAGGACTTTCCACACAGTAGAGCTGAAGTCATACTACAAAACCCATAAGCAACTGCCAAGGAGCAGGAAACTCGCTGACCCATACTTAATTGCTACAAGTTACAGTTAGCTCTTGTTGCCATTCAGGCCTGCCTGAGCTATGAACACTTTTTGATATTGACCTTTCTCAGAGATAAACACACTGCTGCCAACAATTGCTGCAAGCTGCAGCACTTTTGCTACTTACTTTCACTGCTTTCAGGTTGCTGAACTGTATCACCACTTTGCTCTTTGCTTGGCAGATTATTCTCTTTAGCTTCATTTACTTTGGCCTACATAATTAAAAGGGGGAGCTCCTAATGTTTAAGTTCAACTTATTATTATGGAACTTCCTCATTACCTTTATCTCTTAAAGTGAAATGTCACAAATAATTTCACCCCTTAAAGTGAACTATCCCGATTGGCTCCACATCCTAAAGTGATGTCACCCTGCCTTGCGCACCAACGTAATGGCCCCAAACTAAGTATGAATCATAGAAAAAAAAATTTTTTGTCACCTTGGGTCTGTCTGGTAGCAGCACTGGTGTGCAGGAGATTTAACAGAATCTCAGGCTTAAACCTAGATTCTCCCAACTGAGGGCTGTCAAGTGAGCTAGCATGCTGTTCTTTTGTTAGCCACCTAAATCTCACTTTGGGAGTGATCTCCAAATCAGAGAGGCATTTTTTACGCTCTCCGTCTTGCGGGACATAATGAGCCACACTTAAAAGGGTATCTGAGCTAACTGCACTGTATTATAACTGTGTTGACTTATTGTGTTCAACTGTTAACCTCTCAACTGCTGTCAGGGATCTTGTGCAGCAGGTGCTCATTCCTGTGCAACATGTGCTCATTCTTATGCGCATGTGCAGAATCGTGACGTGAGCATAGAAGCCTAACTAACCAAGCAAGGACTAGAATCACATACACGTAAGTTTGTGCATGCATCCACAGATTGTGGAGCCCAGCAGTCTATTTAAACTGAGAGTTTGCCTGGCCTCAGTGCTGGATTGTCTTCAGCTCTGGTTCCTGTG